>JAQJVK010000001.1:81090357-81827857 GCA_035578135.1 Flexamia atlantica | reverse complement strand
CTGTGGTGGTAAAATATTTTTTAAAACAAGAACCGATTATCATCCCATCCTGAAATTTTGTATGCATATAGACCAATGTAGTGGAAAACACATAGAATTTTTCCAAAAAAATCGAAGGGGGATGCTTTTTGGGAATTTCCAAAAAAGTTTTTTGGATTTTTTCAAAATATTTTAAAACTAAGTAAACATAGCCATGTGATATCAGATTAAAGAGCAAATTAAATGGAAAAGAATGGTAAAAATTTGAGCTCTCTAGGTGCTATAGTTTTCAAACTATATCATTTTGAAAGTGAGGAAACCAGACCAAAAACGGTAGTTTTTTACATTTTTAAATGTCTATAACTAAAAAACGATATGTCAAAAAAATGTAAAATTTTATATTTAAACCTTTATTGGTATGTACAACTTATATTCCTAAAATCATTGAAATCTGAGAGGTCAAGGTTCTAAACAAAGGATAGAATTGGTTGATTTGACATGGAATGACCCGTCAAGGTACCAAGTAGGAGGTGGGGGATATATTCAGCGGGTTCCTGGATCGAGGCGCGTGAGGTACGCAGCCGGACATGACTGCCGACACTCATTATGTCTGTTTATTTATAACAAAAAATTAAAAACATGTGGAAGGAAAACTCTGCAATGCTTTTAGTAGCTTTGTTTAACCCTTTGGTGTAATGTTGCCATTTAGTAGCACTGTGGCCTTGTTACTACAGGGTTCCCACTCAACCGTGAAACCTTAAAAACCGTGAATAAGCCGTGAATTTGGCAAACCATGAAAAAACCTGGAAAGAGCCGTGAATTTCGTCATCAGACCTTTAAAATCAGCCAATTTTAAAATAGCCAATATTTTTATTACATTATAGAGAAATATTTGTATCAATTTATTAGAGACATTAAAAATGATTCACAGTCCCAAGACGAAGACAGCAATTGTGTACTTTAAGACGTAGATTGTACGTACAGGGCTAGACGGTAGGGCCTGCTAAACTGAGATTGAGATTCCACAGTGGCTGGGGAAGGAGGGGTGGAGACTGGGGAGGTAATGGCGGAACGCGATCGGTTGCCTTGGAGGGGGGAGGGAAGGATGGAAAGGTGAAGAGAGAGAAGACTAGATAGCTGAAGACGCACACTCATTGTTCACGTTTGTGCGGCAAATAAATACGTGAATTTCTTTCTTACTTAATTAATTTGTTTTCTTATTCTTTAAATTCCTTCTATTGTACGATTCATCGGTTTTCAACTACCGATTAATGCATCGATGTCTCCGCTGCTTGTTTCTAATCATTTTCTGTTTTTTGTATCATCGTTCAAGATGTTTGTGACATAAATAAACTCTTTAAAAATGACGCCAGAACGAACGTCTTTGTTGCGTATTTTGTTTTCTATATGCGAAAATCCAAACGACTTGTCCTACAACAACGTATGACGGCTAATATTTTTGGTCTAATTTTTAGTATAAATCGATTGAGACAAAAATGAAGTTTTTATCTCTTTTGCCGTTCAAGAGAAATTCTATGATCAAACTATAGACTGGTGTATATTTTGTCGTTCTCCAAGGTCAACTAAATATAGCAGAAACTCCGAATTCCATCTAAGTGGAGATAATATCTTTTCACCTGTCAACGCCCTTTCCTTATCACTCAGGATTATTGTTTGTGTACGATTTTCGTGGGAAGGACACGCTCTTCCGGTTTAACGTGACCAAAAATAGATAACAAAAATTATCTTCTCGATAAGACTTCTCGTATTATAAGCTCGGCTAAAAATTCAACCTTATTCAAAGCTGTTTAGTGTTTGTACGACTATTTCATTGCGTCAAAAGGAGCAACGGTCCTTTTAAGTTGTTATATGAGGGTACGATATTTAGAAGTAAGCGTACGATAATTTTGAGTCGGAAAGGGGACGGCTGGTTGTCTGACTGAGACGTATAGTGAAGATCGCTTCGAAGTTTGACATCGCGATCGCGACCATCCTTGTTCGTCTCGTTATAATATTGCGTGGACGCCGTAAGTCATAAGCTTGGCGCGAATCATTTATGGTTGAACATTTTTAAAGTTTCGAGTTTCTTTCGGGTAGTGTGTCGGGTATCGTCAACCCGATTTTTTTCGGGTTGTAGGTACCCGCCCCACCCGACTTGTAATTTAAACCCGCCGAATTAAGCCTGAGACGTGTCGAACCCGACCACTCGGGTTCACGTAATTACCCGAAACTACCCGAATTTTCGGTTACCCGCAGACCAGGGTTTAAGCTGCGGTCACATTTGTCGCAAAATGCGAAATGCACCACGAAAATGCGACAGTGTTCGGACAGGCTGTCGCCTTTTTACTACAAAGTAAAGAGTGGAAATTATTTAACTTTGTTGCAGAAAATCTGGTTTTAACCGATACAAATTTCAAGAAATGTCCATTTACTTCCACAAATTACTTTGCACTAGGCCTACTTTAAAATAAAATAAGAGTTAACTATGGAATGTAGTCTGCAACGTAACCCTCGATCAGATGCCGCGTCAATAAGATCCACAGTTAAAAAGAAGAATAGATAGACACATAGACACAGTCTATACGTTCTCTGTGCCACAGATGAAGAACTTCATCTGTGTCTGTGCTAAAGAACAGTTGGCGCGCACTCTGTAGTGGCCAAGTCGCCGAGTCTAGCCGAGCGGTGGCGAATGCGAGAATGTGGAGGGCTAGTTCGCCACCAATTGGAATGATATGGAGTCGAATGATCAATATAGTAATTTGATAATTCTAGTTTCAAGTCATGAATATCCTATTTAAGGGGCAAGAAACATTGCCGTGGATTATGCGGGGATTTTGAAAGATACTGCTGTGTAAAACCGGGGATTTTCGAAACTCACCGTAGGTAAAATCTCATGGCCAGTCTGGCAACACAGGCGAAAATAGACGTCACGAAACCTCGAAATTGGTGATATGAGATGCGAAATATAGTTTGTTTTTGAGGTTATGTTGTTCGATTAAGTTGGTTTGATGACATGTGCCATAATTTAATGACATGCGATAAAAATGCTAAAAGGAAAATAATTTTGCTACAAGTTTCAAACAGCTTGTAGCATTTTTGCTCGAAGAAATTTTTTCCCAGCTTAAACCCTGCCGCAGACCTCTACTTATCACTCACTAACCATTGCACTGTTTGAATGACAACAAGGCCCTAACTTCGGCCGCTGGAAAACATGCCTGCAGGCGACCAACGTCGTGCCTAACATTTACGGACAGTAGAACAACGATTTATCCGGATGCGTATTAACCAGGCGGCGCGCCTTACCGGTGTTCAAAACTGGCAACAATAATTATTTTTAATCACGTTTTTACTTTCAACTTTTGCAAAAAAACTATTTTAAACTAAAACTATTTAAAACTATTTTACCAAAAATGTAATTGAAGTGTATTTAATAACTTGCTATTACTTTTTAAACAAACACGACATTATTTTAATACGTGTTATACATCATATTTCGAGTTTTCGATGATTAGAGAGTTGATAATCACGAACTTCAACTCGGTCAAGACGCAATAAATGAACTATCGAATATTCATCGAAATGTTGACAACATACGCAAGCGCAGACTATCATATTGTCTTTCATTACACGGCTTACACGGATTTCATTGTTGTCTTAAAACGCAGTGCGTGATTTGCTCATTGCTATGACGACACACGGTTGTCATGGCAACATACAGTGCGACAGTGCGCACTGGACTCTGCGCATTGTGTGGGCGGATAGAAAGCAGAAAGACAGGAAGAAAGGAAGGAAGAGAGGATGGCGTTAAAAATTAAAAAATATTTAAGTTGTGTGCGCGTTCCGCAATCGCCAGTACAATGTTTTCTGTTTTCTTAAGTAATCAATAATGTCAAAGTCACATCGTATTTTGTGAAATAGTTGTAATTTATTTAATTGCATTGTATTTAAAATTATTTTTCCGCCAAGTATAGTTTGTTTTACCTAAAATATTACACAGATTAATTCTATTGGTACAGAAATTACTTCTCCGTTGTGCTGGCGCCGCTATGCCTGCCGAGTTTTCCCTCTCTACCCCCCCCCCCCCCCACCCTGACCGGGCTGAAGCTAGCTAATGCGTTACCTTAAAAACCGTGAAAGAGCCGTGAATTTTAAAATTCAGTTTCAGTGGGAACCCTGTACTAGAAACGACCATGCTACAGCCTTAAAAGAGAAAGATTTTGAGTAGCTTTAATCCCCCACCATTTGAAGAGGGGGCGTGGAAACTCCCTTCCTGTTCTGATCGATGAATGGGTTTTTCATTGTAATATGATATTTTTATGGTTCATTTTTACCGTTCATAGGTATTGTGTTTTATTGACATAAATTAACGTTCAATTGTAGGCTCCTCCAGCATCTGGGCGAGCTATGCACAGGGGAGCAGGCAGGCCCTTGGAAGACCCTGGACTCATCCAGCGGGTTGGCCAGATGAGCCTAGGCGACAGTGGAAACGGAAATGGTAACGGTAAGCATCCTTTATTGAAGAAGGTTAATAGTCTGCTGCGTATATTGATTCAACAAGGGAAATCATTCAACTTAAAGTTGATCGAGGTTTCTAATAATAACATTTCTTTTGGAAAGTTTGGAGTGGTTATAGTTGAGTTTGATATACTAGTGGCTAGCCGTTGAGCGGGCTAATTACCGGTAAAGCGGCAGAGGGTGCATGCGGTCCTCAATATTAAATCGCAGAACTTTAACCCATTTTACTTGTTTTCATAATGAAATATTGTATTTAAATGTTGACAAACTTCATTAGGAATGGCATTTCATCGTTGATACCGTTAATTGGTTAACTTAAGTGTAATGTTTCAATTGAACATAGTAAGGAATTCTTTAGTATAAAATAGGTATCGTCTGTGTTGCGTGAGAGGGTGCTCCACAAAGTGACTCCGCATCATTGAATTGCAAATAACAAGGTGCCAAGGAACGGTTGGGGAGTATAAATAGCTTTTAGGGGATTCCTCAAGCTCGGCCGGACACGACTGCCAACCGGGTTGGCCCGACACTTATTATCTGTTTATTTTAATAAAAGAATATAAGCGGCAGAAAACTCCGTAAGTGTCCGCTCAAGGGTTAAGCGGAAAAAGCCCCTAAATATAGCAGGGACAATTTTTATTAGTTATAGTTTATTCAACTTTTTCTGTCAGCTGGTTGTAAATAAAACCTTAGTCAATATTTAGCATAGTTTTTGAATCAAAGAATCCTCACCATATGTTTTATGTAATCAAAGCAGACATTTCCAGTTTCAATGCTTTTTAAAAGGCAGATATTGTACGTATTTCATAGCGTACCAAATTATGAATGTACCAAAGTAGATAATGATCAACAAGATTGTATAGGCTGACAACAAATCGTTGGACAGATTTTAAAAGTGATGTTGTGAACTGTGTTCTGAATGAAGTATCTTAAAGTACGAGGATTGAATTGTTTTATGAAATGCGATATTCATACGGCAAACCAAAATTTGAATTTGTTTTAAGTTTTTTTTCAAGGCCTCTTGTTTAGGGGCTACAGTCATAGCCATCTCAAGCAAAAAGGCTGTGACCTTGGAACTGGTGATGTTGCTTTACAAATGTTTTTTTTTATACTGGTAAACCTTATATCCGAGTCAACCAATTTTAAGAGATAGTGGTATTTGACCCCCTTGGTGCAATGTCACCGTTCAGTAGCACTGTGGCCTTTGTTATTAGAAATGGCCATGCCACAGCCCTTAACACATTCGCTGCGAGGAAAATTGTTCAACTTACAGCCACGCTGAAATTTTTTTGCTGAATCAATTACCTATGATGTTGTTTAGACGTAAAACGGTGTCCAAAAAAATGCCCTTGGCCTATGACGTCATCTGTGACATAATTAGTTCGTGGTCTGAGATCGGGACATCAGCACCCGGGAACGATGCAACGTGATTTTTGGCGTGTTTTATCACTATTGTCATTTTCACAACTCGTCCTTTCGTTGTGAAAGTGCCATACTAGTGCGAAAACAAGAAACTAGGGCCACGGTATACTCCTGGGCTCTAGTTTCGTCGTTGTCAGGGATGTTGTTAAGTGGACAGTAATCAAGGTCACTGACACTTAAATCATCCAGTAATTCCAGTACGTCATAATTTTATGTATTTTTCAACAGGGTGGCCACTGCATCGGGAGTTTGGGAAAACCGGAAATTAGCCGGGAACTTTTCAAACCGTGAAAAAACCGGGAACTTTTCAAACCGTGAAAAAACCGGGAAATAACCGTGAATCTCGAGCAAAATCCGGGAAAACGGGATTTTTTAAGAACAATAGAATAAATATCGTAAACAAACCAATATTAAGAGTTGACGAAAAATGCAAGAATATATGCGTTATCTTTATTCTGTGCAACTTCCAAATAAAACTACTAATGCGCAACTGCTTGAAGCACATACGCGTCAGTTAAAAGTACAAGACGGCAATCAGTGTATAGCGCCACCCTCATTGTAAAAGCCAATCAGTGGTGAAGATTGTTGGTCAACAGGATAGGGTTAATGACCTTGTCTCTGTCCAGTCCACCTGCAGGGGAGCAGGCAGCAGTGATGATGCAATAGTGCAGTTGAGGGCCTATAATATGCCCCAATTTAGTTTTAGTGTTGACTTTATTGTCATAACGTACAAAGGAACTTGAGTATGGTTCAGTAGTTTGATTCTGTGGACTGCGAATCAATTTTACCGGCTAAGATTTCTGAAAGGAATAACCGCGAGATCATTGACGTACGAAATACACAAGAATTGTATTTTTCAGTTTGTATTTATTATACCTGCAGTCTGTTTCGAGGAAATCGGTTTTTTGTGCTGGCCAGATTCGGCTTAGGGAAAATGGAAGATGAGAAAGCGACAAAAAGTGGCCACTTGTTCATGCGTATTGGCTAGCGGCTCGCTGAATGTTGATAAAAGAGTGTGGTTTATACTGAAGAATGTAATTATGAAATGATTTATTCATAACGCCGAACAATTATCTTTGTACAGAAGATTTTAAATTGTGTTTGAAATAATTTTGTAGTAGAACCTCACCTTACGTTTTCCTTACTGTTTGTTTTTCTACAATAAATAGTTAATTTAGGGGTGGGCGAGTAGTGGATTTTGAATTTGAGTCAGAGTCTGGTCGAATATTAAGCCAACTACTCGAGTAGTTGTTTGCAAAAAGTAATGTAAAGTTCATTTTAGCGAATTTCCCCTATAGGGAAGAAGCTGTTACCGTAGGTCTCATGGTAAGACCTAAGCCTAAAACCATCATAACTTTTCTTTTTGAGGTCCTCAGATGCCAAAAACACCATTCGTTCACTTTCATAAATATATATATATCTATATATATATATATATATATATATATATATATATATATATATATATATATGTGTGTCTTTAAGCACGATAACTTGCGCAAAAATGGTCCAATCGGAATGAAATTTGGCATAGACGTGTAAAGTAGTAATTATTCGGACGAGTTCGTAAACCAGCCCGATCGGACCACCGGAAGGGGGGGTAAAGGGGGGTAAACCCCCCTAAAAATGGGTTTTTTGAGATTTTTACATAGAAAAATCAAATTTTTCAAATTTTTATTGGCACCATTGAATTTAGCCCAAAAAAACAAACAATTTAGTATTTTGAATCATGGCTCTATGTCCATTAGTTGCCGAGATATTGAAAGTGGTAAACACAGTACGTTGTCCCAATGTTAATCTTATGGGAAATAAGTAAAATTCTATATCTCGCTTATTTCTCAACATATCTTGATAAAACTTGGTGAATGGCTTCTTCTAGTTCCGATCTACTAAATATTGAATTAAATCCACCCAGTTTTAATATACCTGTAGCAGCAAATCTCCATACTCATTCCCTATGTTATTCTTAAGGATCTTACAAAAACATGTCAAATCTCGCTATGTTGGATCGAAATATGTTGTTTTGCACTTGAAATTCGCTGAGTATGCAGGTCTGCTGCAACGGGGGTATTTTAAAAGTAATTAGGTGTTTGAGTTACAATTAATGAAAACAAATTGTTTTATGTAAACCAATTAATTCCACAATTTTCTTCTCATTTTTACAAATCAAATGAAGCAGAAATGAAGGCTGTGTATTATTCAAAAGATAAACTATGAATACAAATTTGAAGTTGTATAATGCAAGGTCAGAGCAAAATATAGCTGTAAGTTTTTAATTGAATTCTGAGAGATGGTATTTCTAGATAACTGTTGAAATCCATTCTTCTATGAGTTAATGAAATGCTGTTGAGGTTACTGTTACGAAAAACTCGTGGACGGCTGCGAAAAATGATAGCGCGTATATGTCAATCGCGGGTAAACTTTTCGAAACTCGCGATCTGCCGTGAAATACGATCACGCGTATTTGCCGATCGCCGATGATCGGCAAATGTAGCCTTGCTATAATTGCGGTCCGCCGCAAAAAACGACCGCGCGTAAATAAACGAATTTGCCGATCGTAAATAAACTAAATGCAACTTAGCGAACTAGTGATCGGCCGTAAAAAACGGTCGTGCGTATCTACCGGCCACAAATGAACAGAAAATGCTGCTTGTTTGTAAAATTAGTGAGCGACCGCAATAAAGAATCTGTCGATTGAGGATAAACGGCAGATGTAGCTTTGCGTAACTTGCGATCGGCTGTAAAATTCGATCGCGCACACGTAACTCGCCCATAATTTTGATCGTACGTAAACGGCGGGAGTAACTAACTACTTGACTCGTTTTTTTGGGTAGTAGGAGCTACCCGACTTGTGCTCGAGTCGTTGTAAAATTTCGGGTAATCACCCGATGACTCGCCCACCCCTATTAAACTTGTACTTGAGGAGTTGGCTTACTACTCGACTCAAAATGAAAACCCACTATTCGCCCGCCCCTATAAGAATTATTAAACATATAATTTAAAGGCGAACCGGCATAGCATTGGTTAGACTTCGATTGTGATTTTTGCTGACATTTGCCATCACTTATTAGTGAAAACAGTGATGGCAAATGTGCGCAAAAACCAAAATTACAAAAAACTCACAATCACCAAAAATGAATTTCAAACAAAAATTGGCTAGCCTTTTGATTTTTATCTGTACGTGACCTTGTCATCTGCCATGTACGGCATGACGACTCGCAAAAATGAGTGATCACACTTAGTGTAGCAAAATTAAATGTTTGATAGATTATCAAATTTTATGTTCAGAATGTTTATTTACCCGAATTGAATCGAATCGTAATTTCGATGCATCGCACACCCCTAGTTTATTTTGTGCTTATTTAAGCATCAACCATTATCCAGCATTAAACTTGTGATTTTGGCGTGAAATATAGGGGAATTATATTCTGATTTCGTTAACACCCTGATTGTACAAACGGCCGGTGGAAACTCATCTTTCCTTTAGCATTTTTTAAAATATGTTAATTATCAGGCTATTCTGTTTTTTTTTTCCATATGGTTGATGGATTTTAATAATAATAGACATTGTTTACTCTGTTGTCACAAATTGGGACGGCTATTATGGAGTTAATTTGCCACCGGGAATACGGCCGAAAATACCCGTGAAAACCGGGAATGGAAAAATTTGTTTCGAGTGGCCACCCTGTTCAGTGAACCTGACATATTATAACAAAAACAATCACAGTAAAGTATGATTCAACACTGCACATCAATAACAACACCGGAAATCCGCCTCAAAATACGTCGGAGACACAAGTGCGAAATTAAACCCCGTTAAAAAATAAGGCGTGCCCGGTCCGCAAAACGGACGGTGTGACAGGTGGGCGGGGTGACTGTAGAGGGGGCATAGCCAATAGCAACACTCCAAGTTATTCACTAGCCACCATGCAGCTGCTTTTGAGTCGGCCGACCTCGTGCCCGAGATCGGGACACACGCACCCGGGAATCACCGCGCATGTCCCGATATCGGGACACTCACAGCGAATGTGTTAAAGGAAATTTTTTTTGTAGCCTTAATCCCCTACTCCTCTTTGAAGAGGGGTGTGTGGAAATTAAGTTTGAGACTTGATATTCACATAATTAATTACCTTAGTTTAAAAGACTTCTTAGAAAGAGTTTGAAACACTTATTAGTCAGCGACAACAAAATATAGCCACGAGCTCTACCAACAGCTTGCCCACAAAACTTTGGTTCAGCTTAAATTGAAGATTTTCCTTGAGAAGTGGACAGAAAAGTCTGTGCTTTATTTTTAAAATTAAAATCTGATTACTGTTAACCTTGCTTGTTTACCTTCCGAAAACCTGTTTAAGTTGCCTAACAGTGTAAATTCATAAGCTGTATCAAAAAATGTAAATTTACTACTCAAAAAAGCTTATTGCAAACTCAAGTACTTGTATGTGAAATAGTCTTTCCAAGAATCAAGAATGACTTTTCCACCATATTGATGACGTCTTAGCCAAGAAATGTTCTAAGTGCATTTGTGTCACCCAAGTTGAGAACTTCTTTGGACACCTATAACGAAATAAATAGGGGCGTGCAAATAGTGATTTCCAAACACTAGTCGAGCTTGTAAAAAAAGTCTTCCGTTACGGAGTTTTTACTGTCGAAGTTTGTGTAAGTTTAACATGTGTTGTAATTAGCTTTTCATATTTATTGCATACGAGCTTGTAGAATTAATGTTCATATTCTAAATTCGTCTTTCCCTAACCATGTATTCATGTGATGGCCTACCCGTAAAGCTAAATCCAGATAGAGTGCATCACTCAACCACCTGTACAACAGTCCAAAACTAAAGTTACAAAACTTATTTTCAGCTCACTTTTTCATATGCTTTTTAATTTGTATAACAAAAATTCACCCTTTTTTAGATTTACCGTTTATAATTTTCTAATTAGAATTCTCATTTTCTTAGGTTCTGGCAATGGAGCCCCTGTTGGAAGAGGGAATATGAGAGGCAAAAGACAAATTTTCATCTCTCAACCAAAGACCCGACCCGAAAACTTGATTTCTAAAAAAGGTATGCTATTTTATTTCTTAGGTTGTTTATGTTTAGGCCTATGGTATTTTTATGCTATAGCAAATTTAAAACAATACTATATACTGTTTTCTATTTTATTGTAGTCAAGTTTGTTATCTTTCTAGTTCTTGTAGGTTTATGGGAGATTTCGTTTTAAAGATTGAACTTGATAAAACATTGTACCAAATTTAAAATTAGCAAGATTATTTTAATTCTGTTTTTCATTTTCAGGAAGTTACATTCTCTTTTGGGATATTTAGTTGTTTGTTATTTAACAACAACTTAGTACAGTAGAGTCCCACAAACCCGGACTAATGTGGACCGAACTGTGTCCGGGTTTGTGAAAATTCTGAGTTATCGGGAAATGAGTAAAAATAAGAAAGAATAAGAATAGTTTCTGTTATTTCTATAAGAAATCATTTATTTATTGCATAGTAAAAAATATAAAAACTATATTAGTTATAAAAAAACTTAAAGAAAAACCAAAACTGTTTTTAATGTGTCAAACCGTGCTCTGGTTTTGAATCTCAATGCACTTTATTGCTCTGGCAGGCTTTCCGAGCTATCCAGAATTCCAGTTTATCGAAGTCCGGGTTTGCGGGACTCTACTGTTCCTTTCTGCTTGTTTTTGGATTTGTTAATGATATTTTATAATCCGTAACCAGCAAAACAGAGAAAAAATTGAAGGGCCACATGTACTATTAAATAGGGGTGTGCGAGTACTCGAGAATCGAGTTTTTTTCGAGCCGAGTATACACAACTCGACTTATTGCAAAATACTTGACAGTTCGAGTCGAGTAGTTACTCCCGCCGTTTTACCCAAAATCGGTACGTGCGAAAGAATATTTCGGCCATTTTTCACAATGTCAATCCATCTTTAACGAATATAAATGAAGTTATACTTAAAATAAAAAGTTCTTTTTAATTATTAAAGACACATAGTAGGAGGAAACTTGACTTGTTTTTCGTTGTAACACAGGTAGCCAGGTAGTTGTAACTACTTGGCTCGAGTTAGAGAAGGAGTAATTACTCGAGAATCGAGTTCTCACTCACCCCTAGTAATATTATATCTTCTGTGAAAACATAACAATATTGAAAACCCACAGTTCACACACACATAGTGAACCACAGTTCATAGTGGGTTTTGGCAATTCAAGCTTAGGCAGGATACCCTCTTTGCAAGGAATTCCAATGTGATACCCACTAATTAATTATTTCTAGGGTCGTCTGGGCAGCCAGTCCAGCTTCAAGCTAACTACTTTAGCTTAGTTAGTAAGCCGGACTGGTGTCTGAACCAATACCGAGTCGATTTCAAGCCTACAATCGACTCATTCAAAGAAAGAAAAGACCTTCTCCGAAATCAGGCCAACAACATTGGTGGTCAATATATATTTGATGGCACAGTTATGTACACTAGTGCCAGAACAAACCTACCTCGAGTACCAAACGAGGTAAGTTTTTTTAGTATATTTAATTAGTATGGAACGTCCTAAAGTGATTCTTTTTTTATGAGGTCACGTTTTATGACCGAGGCTGTAAGCCAACACACTCCATAAGAGGCTTTCATCTTGTTCTTGATATTTAAAATAATCAGCTTATTGTCTGTTTCATTTGTATTAGGTTAGACTGACTACCAAACTATCAATGTTTCGAACACATCAAATAATCGATTAGTGAAATGAGCTAGTTTCACAAATTGATTAAGGCGCCAACAATGCAACAATGAATTTACAATTGATTATAATAACCAATAACTAAGCTCGATGCAATAGACAGCTCACCATTGATGCTGACGAACACACATTAGCAGTTTTAGTATAGCTGACGTCCTCGACAGCAGCTTATGTCCTTGACAGAAATCTATTACAAACAAACAAATAAATGAAACCCTTCATTTACTAATCAGTGAAGGGTAAAAAATTGGGTTCTGTGTAAACTGATATTTCGCTCATGTTCAAGAAAAACGTCACAACTCAAAAATTTTCAAATTTCTGTTTATTACAGCAAAATGTCGATCAATGGTCATATTTTCCTATAAAAAATTGTCACAACTGTAATTCTAAACATAACCACCCAGATAGCACTTGTGTCGCTTTTCCATTAGGGGATTTTCAAATTATCTCATATAGAAAAACGTCAATATGCAGTGGTTTTTCATAGTGTTAAGGAAATGCTCTTTTATATTTATGGAAAAGAGTCACATTTTGACTTGTGCCATTTTAGGTTATACATTTTTCTTCCGCACATAGGAAAGAAAAGTTTCATGAAAAAGTGTCACATTTTTAGTTATGAAATTTTTCCATACAAGAAGTATAACTTTTCTTCCTTCTGTTCTTAAATTATTTTGAGATGTGCCGTTTTCTGTACAAAGAATTTATGTGTTTCGTATTTAATACCATTTTGAAAAGTCCGCTCCCTATTTAAACTAAATTGTCATTTTGACTTTTGGTTTCAGTTTATACTTTATCTGGTTATTTATTAGAAAATTCAACTCTTATTTGAATCAATCTGCCAGGCATTCTTGTAACTTCAATTTAAATAGCAAAGAAAACGTTGTGTGCCCAAAAATGTCTGCATGAGTACTAGCGCATGAAAACCTTTTTCAATGATTATTAGACTAACCTCGTGCAGCGCAAAGCGCCGCAAAAAATGAAACTTGTACTATTATTTTCCATTACATAGACACTGGCATAATATAACCTCTAAAAAATTAAACAAATTTTACGCTATTTGTCCTGTAATCAGAAACACAATTATACACATTTAATAACCACTGAACTACATACCTGAAATCAATTACAACATGATCCAAGGAAGTAAGCAGGTTGAGATCGAGCTTCTCCCAAATTTGCAAAATTTGCAAGAATTCGGAAAACACAATTTTTTAAATTGAGGCCAGAAAATCTCTCAATTGTGTATTCTTCGGTAGATTTCATGATTATTCCTTAGAGATTTGGCCATAAAATCTCTTTTATCACCGCTGGTCAATCTCGGTGATTTTCTCGGTGATAATGATTTTTTTCGTGTCCGTATAAACATTAGGAAACGCTTCTGAATAGACAGTTTCCATCTCCAATAATTGGAGTTATTTCAAAATGTTTATAAGTTTTCATAATCTTAGTTAGTTGTAATCAAGTCATGCTAACCAAATAAAAATTTTTAACTTAATGATTATCTCAAACATGTTGTTTAAAAATGTTAGTTATATGACTTATCTTCACTATACCGGGTTTCCAGCCTAAGTTTTTCAATAACTAACATTTTAATTAAAGTATACTTAAACCTCTTAAGCGGAAACCCATTTTTTCTTGCCTATGTATTTCAGTTTTTGAAATTTCCTTTTAATTTTCCAATATGGAGGTAAGTTATTTTTTCTAAAGTAACACCCTGTATTTTATGATGTTTTTGGATTCTACACAGAAAATTTTGAATTTGTTAACACTTACATTTTCATAACTTCTGAACCTTTATTTTTACAGACACAAGGGTGGTGTTATTTTGTTTGGCATCTTAAGCACTTCAAATGATGAAAGTATTATCAAAATCGTTAGAGCCGTTTTTGAAAAATTTTGATTTATGTAGTTTTTTCTGGGTTTTATGAGGTAAATACCCATAAAAATCTAAAATTCAAAAAAGTGAAAAAATATCTGGAGGTATCATGGTTTTATATCTATATGCCAAAACTTCATGAAAATCGGACCATTGGTGCTCTAACTCTGTTCACGTACATCACACATCCACACACTCATACCCACACGCAAACACACGGATGGACAGACACCAATCTGAAAACAACTTTTTTGGATTCGGGGAGCACTTAAACAAATCTACCCATTAACAACTCAAAACATCTTGGCAAAAACAATCCTTTCTCCAAAATCAATATTTTTGGATTCGGGGAACACTAACAAAAATATTTCCACTAACGACTCAAATTCAAAAACTTTGACAGAAAATACTTTCTCCATGTACTATTGTAAAGGGGTCAGCATAAAAAATAAGGGGTTTCCTCATAATAAATTTATACTGTCAGACATGAAATGAAAAAGTTAGTTTGGAAAACTTGAGGCTGGATAATCGGTACCAATAAACAATGGTATAACATCTAGAAAGTTAAAATATGTTATTTGTCATGTTCTTTGAAACAAAATCACACCTAACCTAAAATAAAGTAAAATCACAACATAAAGAAACCATGCTATGAAAGTAAAACATGTGTTTTAAAACAAAGCTTTATAATCAGCTGATCTGTGCTGTTATACTCAGTTGATCAGTAAAAACAATACTAATCAGGGTGTCTACCAGTCGGGAATTCGGGAAAATAACGGGGATTTTGTAAGGTCGGGAATAGTCGGGAAAAAGTAATGAACTTCAACATTTGGTCAAGAAATTCGAATTTGGCTATAAAACAAAACGAAATTGTCGTTTTCCTCGTTATTGTTGTCATTGTCTTGGCCGGCAAATCTCTCGAACGGATCGCGGCCGAAATTGTTAGCTATATCACGACCAGAAAATCTATTGCTTTTAACGCTGCCGCAAGTTTCTCGGTCCTAATACAGCTGTAAAATCGCTCGTTTTGCGACCGACACGTCTCGCTGTTTACGCGGCCGACAAGTCTCTCGCTCTTTGCGCGGCCGAAAAATCTCTCGCTCTTTACGCGGCCGACAATTCTCTTGCTCTTTACACGGCCGACAAGTTTCGCTCTTTACGCGGCCGACAAGTCTCGCTCTTTACGCGGCCGACACATCTCTTGTTAGTATTGCTACCTTAAAATCGTGCGCTCTTTTCGAGGCTATCACATCTATTGGCATTGATTATACTCTTAATAGATGCAAAACCTAACGGAGATTCATGTGAGGAAAGACGCTAGAGCTACCTGGCGAGAGCGGTCAGGAAACCGAGGTCGGTAAACAGTATTGTGCAGCTTTGTCGCCAGTGAGCGATTGTTGAATCAGACAGAATAAATTATACCGTTTTCGCCAAAAATAATGTGCTCGACTCATCTAAATTATTTCTACTTATAAACAGAAGATGGATACGCGGTTTACTTTCAAAAACCATGGTAAAAACTTATAGATATGGTACAGTTAAATTTTAGGTTCTCAGTAACTACCTAATGTTATAATTTAACTACACCCTGGCCGAATACATGTGTTTACTGGTGGCGCTATCTATTGAGGACTGTCATAACTACGTCAAAACTTTGCGTCTATTCTTGTGCATTAGACTAGCAGTCTACTACAGATGTATTGTCAATGCTATTGGCCACATGAAGGCCAGAAATCTATAACCCGGCCGGCAAATCCCTCGGTCGTTTCGGGGTCAGCAAACCTCTCGGTCACATTGGGGCCGTCAAATATCCCGCGCTCTTCCCGGCCGTCAAATCTTTCGCTTTTATTGCGGCCGGAAATCTTTCGCTTGTTTTGCGACCGGCAAATCTCTTGGTCGCATCTCGGCCGATGATCTCTTTCCTCTTTTCGCGAGCGTTAGACCTCTCGGTCGTATTACGGCCAGAAAATCGCTCACTCGTTTTAGGACCAAAACATTTTTCGGTCGTCTCGTGGTAGACAAATTTTTTGCTCTTTTCGTGGCTGTCACTTCTCTCGGTCGTATTGCGATAAGAAAATCGCTCGATCTTTTCGCGGACGAAATATCTATCATTTATACCATGGCCGATGTGATTGTCGGTCTTTTTGGGATCGGAAATCTTTCGCTTGTTTTGTGGCCGGCAAATCTCTTGGTTTCATTGTGGCCGATGAGTTCCTTACTCATTTCGCGGCCATTAGATCTCGGTCATATTGCGGCCGGAAAATCGCTCACTCGTTTTAGGAATGAAACATTTTTCGGTCGATTCGCGGCAGACGAGTTCCTTACTCTTTTAGCGGCCATCATATCTCTCAGTCGTATTGCGACAAGAAAATCGCTAAATTTTTCGAGGCCGGATATATTGTAATTTATAACACGGGTGGCAAATCTTTTGGTCTTATGGTGGCCGGAAATCTTTCGCTTGTTTTTCGGTTATCGGGTGGCCAATTGTTTCTTGATCGTTTTGCGTCGCTTACTCGTTTCATAGCCGTAACATGATTCGGTCGTATTGCGGCCGGCAAATCTCTGTCGCATCATCAAATCTCGGTCGTTTATACCGCGGCCGGAGAATCTCTTGGTCACAATGTGGCCGGAAAATCGTTCGTTCTTTCCGCAGCCGGAAATCTCGGTCGCATTGCGATTGGCAAATCTTTTGGACTTATCGCGGTCATCTTGCTCATCTTTTGGCGATCTTTCGCTTGCATTGCAACCGTCAAAATATAGTTATTGGAAAATATTGTACTCAAGTATTCGTTATAGGAGGCAATGGTCATGTTTCCTATGGTCGGGAATATTTTTTATTTTGTCGGGAAAAGTCGGGAAAAAGTCGGGAATTTCACATATGAAATTTTGTAGACACCCTGCTAATGAAAAGAAAATATTTTATATTCCATTTCTAACATATAAAATGAAGGAATATTTAACTTTTCAGGCAAATGGGCATATATAGAGTTAATTCCCTTTCATTTAACACAACATAAATGTAAATCGGTCCCATAGAACTCCAGTTTTCACTCAAAATAGGCTTAAAATTTTACCCGTGTTATTGTCTTAAGAGACCTTACTTTCCGTTTTTGGACAATTTAGTGGAGTAAAAGCTGAAATCGAAGCAAAATGGGCAAATATAGATATAATTACCTTTTAATTGGTACCAGTCATGAGTAAATCGGCCCAATAGAACCATATCAGGCTCACTGTCATTAATTTAATTTTTCCTTATGTTAACCCTAGAAGTGCTGCCCATTTAACAATGACCATGGACTTACCTTATTTTGCTGCTTTAGCAGTTTTAGTGATTCAACTAGGACTTGCAGAGAAAAAAATGATTTCTCACTAAGGTGACACTTACAATATTTTCAGTGAAAGAATAGAAGCTTCAGGCTATAATAAAATGAAGCACATTTTCATACTGAGCACAGAAATGTATAATACTTGCAGTTTTTATCAAAGGCAAATTATGTTATAGCAAAAAAACTAATAGTGTCAGCCGTTTATATTTTGCGCACGGTTTTCAATACTATACGCACAATTTTATTTGTCTATAAAATATTGCAATAACCATAAAAAATATAAGTATTATTTTATTATTAGGGTTTTATTTCTATATTTAGAAACCCTATAAAGAATATTTTCATATTGCTTGCCCTAAATGTGCATTTATTTCTTTATTTTTGTCGGTGTGAAAACTATTTTTATAACTTTGGTCTACAGAGATTTAGCTGTGAAACAGAGCACTAAAAATCATTGAACTACTAATAATTCAATGAATTTTTATTACAGTGGAACCTGGATAATTCGAACCTCAAGGGACCAGCTAAAAACTTCGAATTATCCATAAATTCGAATTAAAGAAGTTCTGAAGAATGAGGCCAAGACATTTAAACTTCAAATTGTGAATTTAACCTCTTTATCAAATTGACACTCTAAAAGAATAAATTCATCAACAAACGCTAATTATAAGGGTTCAAAAACAGTAATCATAAAACAGAAATAACTACCCTAAAGTATAAACTATGTACGACGCGACGTACGATAATACAAAGAAGCATTTCTGCTAGAAAAAATACAGTACGTTCTGCTACGTCTGAACTTTATTCAGGCTACCAACTTAACTTCGTGTAACATTGACAATTGCACGCTCATTGACTTTCCGCTAAAGTGAGTGTCTTATAGGTCTGAGATTTTGTCGAAATGATCACTACACTTATTTAATGTTACGTAAAAACTTTTAAACACTTAAAAACAAGACACTGCATAAATAAAAAAAACACTTTGAAGGACGATCGAAAACAACGGATTGCTGCATTGGAATTCGCAAGTTAGTTTGGCTGGTGGGGGGAGGGAAGGGGATCGCAGTGTTGAGTAGCCTTTGTGTCGACATAGAAAACTGCGCATCAGGTCTGGCGCATGGCTCGTCTGCCGGGAGCCGTTCTACACAGAATCAAGTGCGAAAAGACTAGTGGCGCTGCCACCGGCGAGCTCAACCCGTTTCCGAACTCAGTCTGTACTGTACTGCGTTCTGTACTGTTTTAGTTTACATTATTGGTGTCGAGTTACAAGCGATGTTGGGGCAGGGTGGGAAGCCTGGGAGGTGGAAGGGATGAGTCATTTGACCATAACCTGACACGCCATTGGTCTGGCGTTAAATTTTTATTAAACGTCGTAGTAAAACAGTGTTTTCCAATGAATTTGTAACTATTTCCAGTCGTGGAATGAAACTGATGTACCTTAATTTGGCACTTAAAAAATTCGAATTATCCAAAATAAAATTTGAATTATCGACGAATTTTTAGCATTGTTTAGATACAAAATGCCAGGGACCAAGAAAAATATTCGAATTAAAGAAGATTTCGAATTATACAAGTTCGAATTATCCAGGTTCCACTGTACATGCAACTTGTTAAAAGAACATTACAACTGAAATAAATAAGATGTTTTTTGTAATAGTAAATTTATTTGCTACAACATAAAGGTACAAAATGGGAAAAGATCAGTACAGTACATGCTGAAGAATACACTATGAGCTAATAATCTTTCTGTGCAATTAGGTATGATTTAGAACAATAAAATGAAACTCAAATTGATTACATGCTTTTTACTTTCTCCCCCCTATACAATGTATATGGAGAAAGTATTGTTTTCGTCAAAATTTTCGAATTTGAGTTGTTAGTGGATATATTCGTTTTAGTGCTCCTTGAATCCAAAAAAGTGGTTTTTGGCGTGGTGTCTGTCTGTCTGTCTGTCTGTCTGTCTGTCTGTCTGTCTGTCTGTCTGTCTGTCTGTCTGTCTGTCTGTCTGTCTGTCTGTCTGTCTGTCTGTGTGTGTGTGTGTGTGTGTGTGCGCGCGTGCGTGCGTGCGTGCGTGCGTGCATGCGTGCGTGCGCGTGTGTGGATGTAAACAAAGCTAGAGACGGCACCAGTGGACCGATTTTCATGAAACTTGGCATATAGGTATAAAGCCGTTGGTATCTCCAGGCATATTTTTCATTTATTAGAATTTTTTATTTTTAAGGGTATTTACCCCATAAAAACCCATAAAAAATGACAACAATCCAAATTTCTCAAAAACTGCTCTAACGATTTTGATAAAAATTTCATGATTTTTAGTGCTTAAGATGACAAACAAAATGACACCACCCGCATGTCTGTAAAAATTCAGGTTCAGAAGTTATAGGGGTTTAAGTGTTAAAAATTCATATATTTGAAATTTCACAAAATTTGTAACTTTTAAAGAAAATATATTTGCAACCATTAAATTTGGCTTGAAAAACTAAATAATCTAGTATTTTGAATCATTAGTTTACGTCAACTGGTTGCGGAGATTATTGATATTTTAGTTCGGCGGTAAACGCAGTACGTTGTCCAATGTTATTCTTATGGCAAATATTTAAAACCCGATATCTCCGTTATTTACTAACCGATTTTGATAACATTTGGTATATATTTGTGTGATAATTAATTGTTAATTTGTTTTATTTCACTAAATATGTTTTCTGGTTTTAAATGACTTGAAGGGAGAAAGTATGTGTCAGTTTCCTGGTACCCTTTATTTCAAAGAGAATTACTAAATATATAGCTTACATAATAATAGAAAGGGGGGAGGTAAAGGATTCAAAAACAATATATTTTATCGCTTTTTAGGACCTCCTTTTTTCTATGATTATTATTACTTGCAAAATATATTGTTGAAACTATTAGTCCAGGCAACGAAAGGTTATAGAGGGAATTGCTTGGATCACAATTTTTGACTTTTTAACTTTGTTTGGACTAGTTAGGAGTAAAACATATCAAAAGTCCCCGCCCTTAGCCCTTGAGCCGGCTGGGCTGGAAGGGCTTAAAGGTACAATTTTTTGGGTTTTCCTAAATATCTTGAAAACTATCAACTTTTAGTATTCCCTATTAAATTTGAAAATTAAAGAAAATTAAATTTCCTGTAAGAAAAATACATAATATATCTACTTTGGTCCAACTGTTTAAAAGGTAAGCACTAATTTTGTTAATATTTAAAAAAATATCCCTTCCATAAGAAATACATGTAAATTTGTGGGTAACATAGATGCCCAATTGGGCAACGTTTTTTTCACCTAAAGGAAAATGAATTGCATTCAGGAAATATTGACAAAATTTCCAGTAATTTGACACCTCAATCATAAAAATTGGTCTAAAATTAAGGCGTTGGCGAGCTCACAAAAAATGTTATTTTTCAAGGAATTATTACAATTGTTATAATTCCTTGAAAAATAACATTTTTTGTGAGCTCGCCAACGCCTAAATTTTAGACCTATTTTTATGATTGAGGTGTCAAATTACTAGAAATTTTGTCAATATTTCTTGAATGCTATTCATTTTCCTTTAGGTGAAAAAAACGTTGCCCAATTGGGCATCTATGTTACCCACAAATTTACATGTATTTCTTATGGAAGGGATATTATTTTAAATATTAACAAAATTAGTGCTTACCTTGTAAACGGTTGGACCAAAGTAGACATATTATATATTTTTCTTACAGGAAATTTAATTTTCTTTAAATTTAATTTTCTTTAATTTTCAAATTTAATAGGGAATACTAAAAGTTGATAGTTTTCAAGATATTTAGGAAAAACCAAAAAATTGTACCTTTAGGCCCTTCCAGCCCAGCCGGCTCAAGGGCTAAGGGCGGGGACTTTTGATATGTTTTACTCCTAACTAGTCCAAA
Organism: Flexamia atlantica; assembly: GCA_035578135.1. Lineage (NCBI taxonomy): Eukaryota > Metazoa > Arthropoda > Insecta > Hemiptera > Cicadellidae > Flexamia > Flexamia atlantica. The sequence goes on along the minus strand of JAQJVK010000001.1, from coordinate 81,806,106 downwards.
CAAAGTTACAAAGTCAAAAATTGTGATCCATGCAATTCCCTATACCTCTTTTTGAGCATTGATTGTCTGGACTATGTATCTATATCTATATTGTATACGACCGCTTGTGTAACTGACTGATCTATACAAACTGTTATCAACTTCCCAATGAGCTAGAAACTTGAAGTTTGGCACGAATATTCCTTTGGTGGTCAAACCCCAGGAAAAATTGTCAAAACAAAACATTTCCACCCCCGACCCCCCCAAAGGGGGGAAAAAGGGGAAAACAATTGAAGTTTGAAAAAAGTACTTTTTGTTTTTGGGCTATAGCGGCTAAACCAGAGGTCCTATTGAAAAACGGACTGCACCACGTGCCACGGATTTTTCACTATCTACAACTTTGTTCCTTTGACTTTTTGCCCTATCTCGTCTCCTTCACCCTTAGATTGAACTAGATTTTTCAATTTTCATAGATCTTCCTTAGGTTTTCCAGCACCAGTTTACTTGATATACTACCTAGGCCCCTATTAATTTGTAGAAATATTTATTGGGTGGTCATACTAAATACAAAATTCTCAAAACAAACAATTTCGACCCCCCACCCCCCAAAAGGGGGTAAAATGGGGGGAAACTTGAATTTCGATAAAAGTACTTTTAGTTTTTTCCTCTTGTGGCTAAAATAAAGGTTCTATTCAAAAACAAAGTTTATTTCCTAAGTTGAAATTAAATTTCCTACAATTTTGGTCATTATGTATTTTGCCTTATCTCACCTCCTTCACTCCCAAAATGGCCTCTAAATTTAGAATTCTTATAAATTTGTCAGTTTATTTTGGGGTTTAATGATTTTTTTAGATTTATTTTTAGCTTGTAGACCTCAAATTTCACAGTGAGATAGTAAGTTTGATCCTTTAGGGTTATCAGGGGACATTCGCAGAATTCACCCCTTTTCAACCCCTAAAATAGCCCTCAAAAGTTAAACTTTCGTTGAATTTTTCACATTTCCTCTAGGTTTTCAGCTCCAGATAATTTAATGTCATACGTAGAGGGCTGAAATTTGGCATACATAATCTCTACAGCATATATGTTACAAATCAGGAATAATGTAACTAGTTTGTATTATAAAATTGCATATAAAATTAAAAAAAACTTAAAATTCGTCAAATGTCAGCGATTTTCTCGAGGTATTTCCAGCGAGGACATAATAAAATAGAGAGGCTACTCGGAGCGGGAGAGTGAGGCCAGCCGAGCGGCCACAATGTGTCGGTCCAAGATGGCGGCGCCTCTGCAGTCCGAGCGTCTGGCACGTCTGTCACCGATAATTTAAAGAACAATAATTTACAAGTACAATAATTTAATCGCTTATTTGCAAAATATATGGTCTTATTTCAGTTTATCATAATCATACGTCGTAATAATATTATTTAGAATAAAAAAGTTTGATTTAATAAAACATATCTGTTATTTTTGTTAATCTATAGCTATAGAAGGCTAAGCCCAGGCTCACTCATCACATCAATTTTTACTTTCTCCCCCCTACACATAGTCTATGTAGAAAGTATTGTTTTCGTCAACATTTTCGAATTTGAGTTGTTAGTGGATATATTCGTTTTAGTGCTCCCTAAATCCAAAACAGTGGTTTTCGGCGTGGTGTCTGTCTGTCTGTGTGTGTGGATGTAAACAAAGCTGGAGACGACACCAGTGGTCCGATTTTCATGAAATTTGACATGTATGTATAAAGCGGTGGTATCTCCAGGTGTATTTTTAATTTTTTTTAATTTTTGATTTTCAAGGGTATTTATCCCATAAAATCCCATAAAAAATTACAAAAATCCAAATTTCTCAAAAAATGGCTTAAACGATTTTTATAAAAATTTCACGGTTTTTAGTGCTTAAGATGACAAACAAAATAACTCCACCCGCATGTATGTAAAGATTCAGGTTCAGAAGTTATGAGGGGTAAATTGATATATTTTGAATTACAAAAAATCTGTAACTTCTAAGTAAAATATACTTGCAACCATAAAATTTGACTAGAAAAACTACATAATCCAGTATTTTGAATCATTAGTTTAAGTCAACTGGTTGTGGAGATAATTGATATTTTAGTTCAGCGGTAAACGCAGTACGTTGTCCAGTGTTATTCTTATGGGAAATATTTAAAAACTAATAGCTCCCTTGTTTACAAACCGATTTTGATAAAATTTGGTATGTATTTGTGTGATAGTAAATTGTTAAGTTGTTTAATGCCACTTTATAATTTTCCTGGTATTAAATTACTTTAAGGGAGAAAGTATGTGTCAGTTTCCTGATCCCGTTTATTTATTAAAGCATTTGAATTTAATTATTTAATACCCATAATCATCAATAGTAAAACTTCGAGGATGTTACGGACATAGATATATTTAACCAAAACTAGTTGATTTTTTAGTGAAATGTAATGAACTATTCCTTAAATAAAAATATAATACCAGTACTAATCCCAGGATAAAAACTGAGTTCTCCTTAAAATTGATTTTATTTGCTACATGTTTTAACCTAAGTCGATTTAAAAAACTTAGCAAAAACATATATTTATATAAATTTAGCGTAACCCATTATGTACATTAAATATAAAACAAAAACAAAAGTAAAGTTGTCGGGGACAAACGAACACTGCACTATTATGCCCGGCGGTCGCACGGCGGCGACGGTAGTGGACGTCAAAGACACTTTTTCCGCGTTATTATACCTTGCTTCCTGATGAAACCAAACACGATAGGAAAAAAAGTTTCAAGTAAAAAATTTAATTTGGTTATTTATCTACAACTTTCCCGCAGACAAAACGTCTCTGACCAAAAAATAAAAAACTTTCTCACAGACCAACTTTTTCATGTCTGGTTTTGAACAACACAGCTACAAGTATATTATAAAACATTTGTAAACCGTTTAATACAATTATTATCAGTTTTTAACTATTACTATCGCAGTCCTCAGATTCTATACTATAATAATGCAAAATTTCAAAAATATTCTTCAACTAATACTGTTTATAATGACCGTGTATTTGTGGCGGGACTTGACCACGGACAGAGCTCGCGCACCGGAGATTTCAGGCTGTTGATCGGTCCAAGATGGCGGACTTGGCCCCACTTTCAATGCATTGGGTTAAAGCGCTTGTCTTCTCTATTTTGTTATGTCCTCGCTGGGTATTTCATCCCGGTTCAAACCAAACTTCCTGATTAGCTACAAACTTTAAATGTGGCATGAGTATTTCTTGGATGGTCAATATATAGGACAAATTATCAAAAAACACCATTTTTTATTTTAACCTCCTCAAAAAAATTACAAAAAATCACTTACAAGCTATGTTACAAATCAGCTATCGTAAAACTTTTTCTTTTTTTAATTTTTGTTTAATAAAGGCTGTTATGTGGCTTGATGTTTAGTCGAATAATGACCTAAATTTCCCAATTCGTTCATTTCTGTGACATCAAACATGCATGCTCATTTCTCACGTTAATGATGTGGAAAAACTTGAATATGTTGATTTTTAAGTTTAATTGGATTTAATTTAATCTTACTAATTCAAAAGGGAGGAAGAGGAAATACCCAACACTAGCCTGATCGGACCATCAGATGGTGGGGTTAGGAGGGAATGGATAAACCCGTCCAAAATGGGGTTTTGGGATCTTTTACATAGAAAATGAAAATTTTAAGATTCTGGGTTGGAACATTGGATTTAAATTGATAAAACCAACAATTTCGTACTGTGAATAATTGTTCTCCGTCTAGTAATTTGTCTCAACGTTTACCTTATGGTTAAAATAAAAAATATCTCATTTTTGATTTTAACCTCCTAAAAAAATTACAAAAAATCGCTTGCAAGCTATGTTACAAATCAGCGATGATAAAATTTTTACTTTTTTCATTTTTTTAAAATAAAGTTTGTTATGTGGCTTAATTTAGTTGATTGATCAGTCGAATAATGGCCTAAATTTCCCCATTCGTTCATTTCTGTGACATCAAACATGCATGCACATTTTTCACGTTAATGATATGGAAAAGCTGTAGTGTGTTGATTTTTAAAATTAATTGGATTTAATTTGATTATCAAAATAGCACTCTTATAAATCTTACTAATAAATCAAAAGGAAGGAAGAGGAGATAGAAAAAAACTAAAGTTATTTCCTTAGTTTAAATGAAATTTCCTACAATTTTGGTCATTATGTATTTTGCCTTATCTCAACGCCTTCACTCCCAAAATGACCTCTAAATTTAAAGTTTATACACATTTTTCAGTCTATTTTGGATTTTGATGATTTTTTAGTATATATTTTTAGCTTATGGACCTCGAATTTCACAATGAGAATTAAGTTTGATCCCTTATGGTTATCAGGGGACATTCGCAGAATTCACCTAGTTTCAACCCCTAAAATAGCCCTCAAAATTTAAACTTTTGTTGAATTTTAACAACTAAGTTAAAACACACTAGCCTGATCGGAACATTGGATGGTGGGGTTAGGAGGGGATAAATAAACCCCTTAAAATGGGTTTTTGGAATCTTTTACATAGAAAATGAAAATTATCATACTCGGGTTGGACCATTGGATTTAAATTGAAAAAAACCAACAATTTGGTACTGTGAATAATTGTTCTCCGTCTAGTAATTTGTCTCAACGTTTACCTTATGGGAAATAAATAAAATTTATATATCGCTTATTTATCAACAAATCTGAATAAAAATTTGTAGATATCATTATTTAGTTGTTACCTGCTGGTATACTGAACAACTTGAATTTTTACATATCTAAGTCAGCGAAAATGCATACTCATATGTCATATTATTCTTATGGAGAAAATTGGTTTTGACATTTTACTTTTAAATTATTTATCTTTTTATAAGTAGGTTTTTGTAACTTGAATTTTTACATTTCCATGTCAGCGAACCTGGACACTTATTTCCTACATTATTCTTATGGAGGAAATTGGTTTTGACATTTTACTTTAGTCTTTTTATAAATAGGCTTTTGTAAAATATCTCAGAAATTTAAACCTATCTGATTTTCCAGAAATTTAATGAATCATTTCAGTAATAACTACCCCCCCCCCCCCCCCTACAATAAACCCAATTGAAACTATTCACCACAAAATCTAAAAATAATTAATTTTCCTGACCATTTGTAAACAGTTTATTCGTTTTGTTACTTTCAACACAAACTCTCCGTATTGGGGCGAAATCCCTTAAGGGGGCCTGGCGTCACAGATTTCTTGTAACGCGGCAATGTAAACAGTTTACATTTGTCCTGTGAATTTTCAACATCCACCCCCTAGTTTCACCTCATTTTTTCATTTATTTGTCACCACTCAACCAACAACACCCCGACCACCAACTATCTCCTTGAACACCACTAAGATACCTTGTTCTCAGGGTTTGTAAACAGTTTGATAAAAATCTGTACGTTGACTTCGATATGCAAACCCCCCCCTCTATCGAGAGCCTCCCAAAGGGGGTCTGGGGGCAGAGCCCCCAGCGAGCCGTAAGGCGAGTCTAATGCCAATGTTGATTTGAGAAAGTGACAGGAAAGTTGAAGAAATGCACATGTACCTATGATTACATGCATAGGCCTACATAATATATACATACATAATAAAAAATATAACACGGAAATGAAAAAGGAACAAGATGCTTGTGGTTATACATATATAACACTCATGTAACATGAAATAAAACTCACACCCCATGCTCTGCTTTCAAACCCCCCTCCTAACAACATACATGCACAACACTAGTTGAGGATATTTTATGCTAAATGTCACTGGACAAACGATGGAAAAGGTTTATAGGCTATATCGTAACTGGGCTACACTGAATCGTTGTTTTCTCTATCCTCTAAACTCCTTCTGCCTTTCTTTGTTGGACGCCAGAAATGAGAAAGTTAACGGAAACAGGCAGGATGTATACCAGCATTGCAGCCTGGGCAGAAGAAATGGCTTCTAGATTTATTTCCTGAGTCGGAGCATACAATACATCGGCGAAGTTTGATGCCATTGAGTCGAGTGAGAACATGTCCAATGTCTCCGCAAGGACCAGGCGTGGGATCGTTGTCTTGGATCGGATCACTTTCTTCAACTAACGATTTAATGATACTGGCAATAAAATCATGACGGCTTAGGGGCTTGTCCGTGTTTTTTGAATACAAAATCCATGCATTGAAAAGGGCCATGTCGGTAAGATTGTCAAATATCTTTTTCCAGTACTTTTTCGTTTGTCTGGTAAATGATACAAGGTATATTGACGTGTCCTTCGAGTCTACACCACCCATGTGCAAATTATATTTATGTATAAGAGTTGGTTTGACAGCTTTTAAACCACTTTGACTTCTTATAATTTCATCTTTCACATAGCATCCTGTGGTTATCAAATATGCCGGTTTCCTTTTTGGTTTCTGTTTACAACCTGTCCTTTTTACGAAAGTAAATACTTTGGAGAGGATCTAAGTCAGTCTCTAAGACTTTTTCTGACAAGTCCTTGGATTTTTTGTTTATGGTACCAATGAGGTAAGTTTTGTTGTCTAATAACTTAGCTCACCCGGTAATTTTGTATAATAATTATCCATAAAAAGATGGTAACCTTTTCCTAATAATCTACAGGCTCTCATCAAAAGCATTACAACTTTTTGGGTGAATGGGCCATCATCATATTCAAGAAATCCTTTGCCACTGTAAAGCTCACTGTGCAAAATATATCCCGTCTTACTATCACACAATTAAAATTTTTTGATACCAAAATGTGCGTGACGCTTGTTTGGCATGTACTTGATGTATACTGTTCTATTTTTCATTCCAATCATCGATTCATCTAATGAAATATTTTGATCTGGTATGAAAAACGTTTTGAAAGCAGAATTTAAGAGTCGAGGAAATACCTAATTTTGTACCATGGGTCATGGCCTGGTTGGTCTTTGGGAATAAATCGCAGTGAGCTTACTTGAAACATACTTTGGATAGCTTGGAAGCGATTCAGAGACATTACTTTGGGGAAAAAAGGTGTGCTCTGAGATTTTGAGGTGCACCAATAATCTTATATTTTTCTTTCGAATCAATCCCATGTTCAAAACCAGGGCAATGTATTTTTTCATCTCCCATTCAGTTACATCTACCCACCTACGCAATCTGCTCTTTGGACCAAGTAATCCTGAGTTTCTTTTATGATTTTGTTGGCAAAAGCATTTGTGTTTCTAACAAGTAGTAGCCAAATCAGATTAGTGAAGAATAAATAAAAATATGAAATTGGGTTCCTATTTCTGGGGGGCGGCAGTTTCTGATTCCTGGATTTCTAACTTCAAATTTGTTTTCGACAGTAAATTCTCTTTCAGGGGGGTAAACTCTGACCCACCTAGGATTTTTGCTAAGATTTATTGGCCCTATAAATGGCCCAGAAGGTTCATTTGGGGTTTCATTATCATGCAAAACATGCTCAAGATTAGTATCTACTAGAGGTGTGCAGATATCCGAAAATTCGGATCGGATTCGGATCGGATCGGATATCCGAATCCGATCCGAGGCTTTTATAACTATCCGGTAAGACTGACTACATATCCGACTCTATCGGATAAACTGTATATTTTGGGATAGATTAATAAAAAGGGTAAAATTTTAAAGTTTGGAAGGTCTTCCAAACAGAACAAGTCACTTCCGACGAAAGTACAGTAGTCACTGAAAACATAGCGGAGCAAAAATGACGCTTTGAAATGCGACGTTTGCGATTGCGGCTAGAACAACGCCTCAAAACGTCAAAACGATTATGTAGTGGTATGCATCATGCGATGTATTTCGGTTGCTGATATTGCGACTCGTGATTAGATCGAGATCGTTGTATACGATCAGACTACTGCGCAGTACCGACGCGATAAAGATTATTTTCTTAAGATCAATTCTTGTATCGCAGCATTAAATCAGTAAACAAATAATAGTACATCCTTTATTAGTTTTGTCCCGATCGGAATCCGTTACCGACGAAACATCGATTGTCAACTGGTATGAGAGGAGAGAGAATCGCAGTCAAGACAAATCAGAGTTCGCCAATGACCGACAGTGCACACAGTCGTCTTCAATCATTGCCAAAACAAAATATCCCGTAAATACCCCATAAATAAATAGTCGTGTTGATGTTTCGTACGACTATTTCAGGCCGTAAATATCTGAAGCGGCCTGTTGTTACGATGGAATAAAAAGACTACAATAATTTTGGGCTGCCAAAGAGTTGGCGAACCTGTTTATCGTTTGTCTTTATCTCAGTTCGTTTTAAAATGCCATCGTCTGCTTGAAAACTGAATTAACTCAAGAACGTATTTCTTTCAATTGCAATATTACTTTATTTTTCAACTAAGCTTTTACCTACCTAGAAAAAGAAAGGTGAACGATCAAAAATAAGTTTTATTTTGTTGGAATATTAATCTTTGACGAATTAAGCCAACTCAAAGCCTGCCGGCCGTATTTTCAATACGTGATTAAAATGGACATTCTCAGACAAGAGTTTAATGCTGAATTGACAACCTACGCCTATGATAATAATTTAGTGAGTTTGCTTGTTGTTTATTATCTAAAACAATTAGACCTTTGTTCTAATTATTAAATGACTAAGCTTTAATCCTGCAACCTACAACATTTGAACTTGTCATGAAATTTAGGTTAAGTTTACTGCTCAGACTTATTATTTTATAGTATTATTTTGTAGTGAATCAAAATTTTGGTTGTTAGGCATTAATACATAAATAAAAATGTAAAGCTTTCTTCAAATATGAAGTGATTGGTGAATCAAGGTTTATATTTAATTCTTTTGTCTAATCACATAGGCCTAGTCACTGATAAAATAATTTATTGATTTATGAATAGGAAAAGAACAAAAAATACAGAGGCCTAAAAGTGAACAAATTTAGGTTGCCATGAAAAGGGAATTTAGCCTAATCCTGAAATTGATTTAGGCCTAATAAACTTATCCAATTAAATACTACCTATGCTTAATGGGAATCAATACATTTCTAAATTCTTAACAGATAATTAGTTGCACCTTTTGATACTTTAATAATTGACTCTTGGCCTATGTTGTAAATAATATATCACAACAATCAACAACTCAAGCCTATCAAGGCAAACCTTACCTTACATATTAGGATAATATGGTAGTTCCTTGCAATCACTTTAGGCTTCTGAGAAAACTTAAATCTGCTCATTACGCCACACCGTAAATATCCGAATCCGGTATTATCCGATCCGAACCTGTTGTTATCCGATCCGAAACCGATCCGAACATAAGCTATCTGATCCGAATCCGATCCGATCCAAAAATTCACTATCCGCACACCTCTAGTATCTACATTACTGGTATTATTAGGCCTAGGCCGCGAGGTTACCTGTGGTGGCAGTAGTAAGCTGAGAGAAAGATGTAGTCTTTGATTTCTTTCATTTACTGATGCTTCAATATCAGTAATTGAAGTATCACTGTCCACATCCTCAGCATTAGGTTGCCAAAAATCCCCACTACCAGAGGAAAAATCCGTAAGAGATTCCTCAGAATCATTACCACCCATTTCCCCAACATCACTATCGTCACCCTCACTCTCCAAACTTTCCACATCTTCTAAATCGTCCAGGGCACCCCGAATCGCACTTGAATTACTTAGTTCACTCATCCTGGCATTATAAAATAGTAATATATAATAAATATTACTCAAAACACAAGTTTACTAACTAAAAACAACTTTGTAATCAAAGCAGACCGCGCATCAACAATCGCTTGCCGTCAGACGACTTAGATGTCAGCTGACGAAAAATACGCTAAATCCAAAGACGTACAAAAAGCAAACTTTTGGCTTGTGTATTGACAAATCCTACCAGAATGTAGTTTGAAGTCTCCTCTTTCATATACTGTATAAAAACAATTACGATCGAATACGTATTTTCGGTGTTTCGGCCGTTTTTAGTTACACGCGGAAAAATGAGTCGCGATCACGACTTTATTAGCGTTTTAAATAAGGACCGAAAAGATCGCGATCGCGACGCATAGCGCTTCTAGGGTTAAATCTCCATAAGAAAAGAACATTTTCCTTTGAACCCAATTAACATAAATGTGTTGAAATGTAGCATTCATCATAGGGCTCAAAATGACATTCAATGTGAGAGTGAACATTAAAATCGATCTTTTGCAATATGCCATTTTAATAAACATTTGGACCATCAACATTATTGAAATCAGCTGTTTCATATAATTTTAATAGTTAAAATATTAAAAAATTTAGCAATCAAATTTAATTTCTTATTTCCACCTTTAAAACTCTATAATTTAAATTTTATAAAACTGTTTTTTTTTTTATTTTAAGGATAATACATGATAATGCATACATTTTTATGTATACTGACCATGATAAACCAAATAATGTTTCTTGAGCGTTTGCTCTTTTTCTGTCGTTAAACAAAGTACCTCGTGTCTTCACAATAAGCTGAATGAATGAATTTCAAATCATATCATTGCAAAGGTTTGGAAATGTGGATTCTTTTAGTTTAAAAAAGCAAGATAACAAAAAAGTAAATAAAACCTGCAAATCAGGGGTTAATTTCAGCCAGAACACACCGGAGCGCAGCTCTGGTACTTTTTAGAAAATCAGAGCGCGGTTTCTCAACTCACCGGTATGGCTCCGGACCCTTTTTCTGGCCACGTAATTTGTTAATACTGTTTAAAAAGTGATTTTATAAAAGTTTACTACTCTTTCTAATTTGGGAATCCTCTAAGTCAATTTAACAACTCTATTTTTCTTAACCTTACATAGTTTTACCTTACATAGTTTCACACAAGGTAATAGATGGTAGTTTTTTAACCTCCATTCTGGATACTGATCACTTGATAAACTCGAGATAGGCTTTAGCCAGTGATGATGGAAGTTTATTATCTTCAATCAAGGGCAAATCCAATCCAGGACAATACGAGCGTGTACTGGGTGGGTTCGGCATTACCGTACTCATTTCTATGTCGATCTTATAAGGATCTTGCGGCAAATAGTTCGTCAAATGTTTAGACAAATCAGGTGCGCTCTTGTTTGACAATAGTAAATTCCCACCATGAGTCGTGAGTGGCGCTAAACACACATAGCACTGGAGATCACAACCTTCACGACCACTACGGCACAAGTACACTCTGGCCGCGGCAGGGCAAACCTAGCTAGCGCGAAAGTGAACACGGCCTAATTGTTAAACTGTGGTCATAAACATTAAAAAGGCATCATATTTAATCGCAATTCAAAAAATCCGGGGGAAGGCCTCTGGACCCCACCTTTTGCTGGGGGGTTTTCCATACCCTCTCGGCGGCCACTCGTCGTGCCATAGCTCCGGTACTTTTTTCTTTACAAATGAAGCCCTGCTGCAAATATAGAAAAGTTGAGCTTTATTTGGTACAAACTGCATAAAAATGGGTCCAGTGGAAGTCTCAGACGAACTGTCCAAAGGATTGGAAAAGTTGATAACAGTTGATTTTTTCTCCCATGTTAAATCTCCATAAGAAAAGTTATTTTCCATTTTTGACCCAGTTAACATAAATATTTTCAAAATTCAAATAAAACCTGCACATATAGGGCCGACAACCTTCGTTTAGGTATAACCCGCATACAAATCGGTCCAGTAGAACGGCCAGGGTCGCTGTCATTAGTTTTACAAAAGTTTTTTAATATATAAGATTTAACTCAACTAAGGCACAACGCATATGGATCAAGAGTAGTTGATAAGTTTTATTTAGGTATTAAACTTAGAAAGGCGAAAAATTGAAATATTTCAACTGGCTCAATAATCCATTTTTTTAATGAAAGCTTACGAATCGGGACTGGCTTAGATAAAAAATGTGCATGTCCCATCGAAATTATTATTAAAATAGTTGATGAAGTCCTCAACATAATCATTAGGCATCTAAGTTATTAGTTATCTAAATCTAAGAAACCCTTTACTAACTATGTAAATATTATAATGCAGCTAAAAGAGTCTAAAAGGTTACGGTTGGACAAACTTACTCTTATGTGTGTATGTCACAGAAAATAATGGAAAACCCGTAATAGTGAATTTTACTAAAGAATTAATCACTACTTTTATGTGAGATTTTCTAAAAATATTTTTTTTTTTATTTATGGCAAGTTTTATTATTTGCACATAACTGGCTCAACCCAAAAATATACTTAAATGTAATCTAGAAAAAGTCATAACTCTAAATTTATATAAAAATAAATACTACTTATACAGTTTTATGAGTTTTAATTACAACCAACTATTCCCTGGGTATAAACAAATGTGTTACCAAAAATTCAACGTGTTTGACTGAATGATAAGCATTCTACAAGCTTCTAAACTAATTGGAAACTTTGAAACTCTCTCCTGTAAAATTCAGTATTTTTGACTTATGACGTTTTTCTTGTGCATGAGCGATTTGGTGATTTGTTATTTTTAAGAGATAAAGTATAGGCCTAGTTATTAATTTGAAATTAGGATTTAAAATATTCTTATTGGAATTTCAGAGTTTTATAGAGTTTTTTTTTATAGAACTCCAGAAGATTCAAGTTTTAAGCTGTTTTTAAGTAAGCTGGAGTCATTATTTAAATCGCTTAATAATGGTTAATAGTAAAAGCAATATTTAAATAGCATCAGATTTTAATGTAGATGTTTTAAAAACTACCAGTAAACCTCAGCAAAAATTTTATTTTATTTCTCTTATTGAATCATGTGGATTCATTAGAAATTTTATGTCACCAACAAGGATTACAAATACGAAACAATCATGCATTGACAACATTTTATCCTTAAAACTTAAAACAGGTTTTTCAATTCCAACCATGAACATAGACTTAGGCATATCAGATCATAGAGCAGTTTTTTTTTTGGATATTTCTTGAGATATGTCATTGGATTCTGAGGTTAAATTATCCAAAACAAAAGAAGTGTTATTTCCCAGGAAAGAGATTGGGTGGGAAGTTTCATTTGAAAATTCTTTTGCTGAAAACTGTAAAAATTTCTTTGGCTGTTTCCCAGGGCCCCCACATGCCCGGTGCTACTGGTGCTACGGTACTGGGGCCCGTGAGCCGAGGGGGCCCGCAAGGATGGGGGATTAATAAAATGCAAATAAAACAGCCAAAACCGGGTTGAAAAGCACAGGCGTGAGCTAAAAAAAAAGTCATCACTTTTGAGAAGCCGGAAATCCTGTCGCCAGCCCTGGCCGAACACCCCCCGAAAACATTTTCTGGCTACGCCTTTAAGGGGGGCCCTGCGTGACTTTTGGCAACGGGGCCCACGAAATGATGTGGGGGGCCTGCTGTTTCCAAAATACTTTTGAGGAAATATTTCCATTAACATTTTTTAATACAAAAAATAAAATCTGTAACAAAAAGTGGATAACTAAGGGTATACAAATTTCTAGTATGAAAAAGAGGGAACTAAGTGTACAGGTTAAGCAGTCGAGTATTCTTGAATTTATTAATTATGTTAAAAACTGTAAAAGGATTTTTGAATCAGTTTGTCATATGTCAAAGAAAATGTGTAACGATGGTTTTATGAAAAATTCGCATTATTAAAGTAAAGCTCAATAATCTTGAATTTATTAACTATGTTAAAAACTATGAAAATATTTTTAAATCAGTTAGTAATATGTCAAAGAAAATGTGTAACGATGGTTTTATCGAAAATTCTCATAATAAAAGTAAAGCTAAAAAATTATCATAATAAAAGTAAAGCTGCTTGGCACATTGAGAAATCTGAGAGAGGCTTTGAGAAACAAATTGATGATTTTTCAGATATTGTTTTAGAAATTAAGGCTATAGTTAATCTCAATGAAACTGCTGAATATTTCAACAAAAAATTTACTGAGTTGGCCAAAGCAATTGAAGCAGGAAGCACTAAAATTAGCAAAATTACCATGAATTCGAGTTTTTTTAAAGTTTAATTTCAATAATGTCACATCAGGTGACGTGATTAAAGTAATAAAATCATCAAAATGTATAAGGTTTTAGGAGGGGCCTTTACATAACAGGGGAAGTTGCGACTTTAATAGATGAAGTTTCCTGGGCTTTGGATGAGTCACAGTGCACAATGGGTGTTTTCTGTGACTTGTTCAAGGCGTTTGATTGTGGCAACCATGAAATTCTTTTAAACAAACTAGGCGTATAAAATTTTTCGAACAATTCTATTTTACGGTTAAAATCTTATTTAGAAAACCGAAAACAAAGAACAGTAATTTTAAAAAACAATACAAAATCTAGGTCGCAGTGAAAGAAAATAAAAATGGGAGTTCCACAAGGTTCTATTTTAGGACCTTTTCTCTTTTTATTGTATGTAAATGATTTGCCAAAAAATGTTTCAACCAAAATTATATTTTATGCAAATGATACAACTGCCATCATTAAAGCAATGTCTCATTAGTTTGATATAAACAGGCTGAAGCTAAATCATGAAAAAACACAACTGTTAAATTTTTGTACAGCACAATCAAGGGAAGGTTTTAATAGAGAGAGACATAATTTGCAATAACCAACTAATACCAATAAGTTGTAGTGCAAAATTTCTGGGGGTTGAATTGGACACACATTTTTCTTGGGGTACCTACATTGATGGTATTAAGAGGTTGAGTTCAGCTTATTATCAAATGCTGTTGCTAAGAAAAGTCTTTGACTTAAAAACTAGAACCATAATTTATTTTGCTTTCTTTTTTCAGTATTATAGTGTGGAATTCAGTTTTGGGGATTAGTTTCAAATGCAGAAAACGTTCAAAATCTAAAAAAGAATGTTAAGAATCATGACTTTTTCCGCTTTTAGGTCTTCTTGCACATCATTTAAACACCTCATCATTTAACGCCCAACTTACTGATTTTTTGTTGGAAAAAACTATTACAGTGTAGATGAGTATTTATCAGATTTAGGACTGTAAGATTGTACATTGTCTATAGATATAGTAGTTAAAGTTTGTCTAAGATCTTATTTGCATTATTTGACTATGTCACCAGTTTTATTAACAATGCTATATATTGGAAAGTTATGTGACAATAAATTATTTCATTTGATTTATTTTTCAAAGGAAAACCAAAAAATAGCTTAAATCATATAAACCAATTTGATAGGCAAAATTGATGGAAGATTTTTATTGATTATTATTCAATGACCTGATTACTTTAAAACAATTTACACGACTTGACTCGATACTCAAGTAGTTGGCTTCATACTCTACTGGACTTGACTCAAATTCAAAATCCACTACTTGCCCACTCCTAATAAAATCTGTATTGGGATTCCTCTATTCTGTATGTTACGTTGCGGTAGGAGTGCATGCCCTACTTAAGAGATGGAAAAATTTTGCCTAGCTCGAAGAATCTTGAAAAACAGAACAGGGTTATAAAATAGTATATTTCACTACTAGTCACGAAAGTAGCCCATTTCGGGGCAAGATACGCCTCGCAAGTAAAACACTATCGAGCCCCGAAATGGTACTTTTGTGACGAGTTGTGAACAGTACTTTTCATCACGATGCAAATAAGTGACCAAACTTATAAAAAATGATCCAACATTTCATAATTTAGTCATTTTTCTAAAAGTAAACACAATACGGCTGAAATGTCTATTTTAGTTTATAAAGTCAACTGGTTGAACTGTCAAAATAAGGAATTCGTTTGTTTGGGTACGGCAATATTTTGTTTTGGTATGGAAATGGTTTGTTTGGGTACGGGAATGAAATGTTTGGGTACCGAAAAAGCAGCTGATCATTACTTGTTTTGACGTTAGGAAATCGAGAGTTTTTGTAGATCTCAGCTGTACGGTAAAGGGCAATTTTCGTATACAGAGTGATGAAAAAGATTTTGTTTCTATTCTTTGTTATGAGTTTATATATAAGATATTGTGGAATTGTTAATTAACTTAACTGTGTATACGAGACGTATATTTGGTAACATTTATAGTTTTTGTCCAGACTTACAGTGATATAAATCTTCGACGTTTTGCCTAGTCTCATAGAAAGTTTTATTTTTTCCAGGAGGTTGAATTTTTTTCTCAACGTGAAGATGGCAGCCAAGTCCAAGTGGTTATTAAATTCGTTGGCGATATGATGGTTGGTGACTCGCATTATCTCCAGTTTTTTAACATCTTGACCCGGAAATGCCTGACTCTTTTAAAACTTCAGCTTATTCAACGGGATTATTATGATCCTCATGCAAAGGTAAGATACTCAACATTTTTTAGTTACCGTTTAAAGGCTTAACTATTATATAGAAGACATGCCAACTGCATTGTGTTCTCACTCGCATTCGCCTCATTACCTGATGATCTTGCTTTCATAAAACTCAAGACAACCAGCCGTCTCCTTGCCTGCTCAAAATTATTGAGCGCTTACTGCTTAATATCGTATCCGCGTATAGCAACTAAACCAGGGAACCGTTGCTCCTTTTGATGCAATGAAATAGTCGTACCAATTCTAAATAGCTTTGAATAAACTTGAAGTTCGAGCCGACCTTTTGATACAAGTTCTTATCAGGAAGATAATTATTGCGATCTATTTTTGGGCAAGTTAAACTGGAAGAGTTTGTTCTTCCTACGAAAAAACATTCACAAACAATATTCCCTGAAGTGATAAGGAAAGGATGTTGACAGGTAAAAAGAAATATTATCTCCAATTAGATGGAGTTTTTTTTCAACTTACATACTCGAACCTTCCACTTACAATATCCGAACCCGACCCGACTTGGAAAATTACAACCCCAGACCTCTACTATTTCATAATGTAAAGTTTTCAAAAGCTGGTCAAAATCCATGAAGTTTTGACGCAGTCAGGTTTTAATCGCTTTTTGAAAACTTCAGATATCCATATTTTTGCAACAATTTCAGATAAAACTAGAATTTTGGTATATTTAGTGTCTAACACACTGGATTAATGAAACACTTTAGAATAATTAAACATTTTATATTTTCAACACATAACAAATTCTCTAAAATCATAACATATACATACAACATTAGAATTAATCAGGTGATCAGCTAATTATATAACTATTACAGAAAGTAACTATCAACTCCCCCCTCTTAATGTTTCGGGATTATCTGGTCCGCATGTCTTGTCCAAATCAATCCATTGTCCATCTTTATTAGCGAATTTCTCTGAGATGTTTCATGCCATTTCGTTCATATTTATTGTAAACAAAGTTTATTTCTGTTGTATTTTAAACAATAGATAGTCAATGATTCAAATGATGAATTTAGACATTCAGTATGGATATGCCAAAATATATATCACTATATCTTAAAATGTGCGGATACCTTATTATCACCCCCAGAAAGTCACCAATCAGTTAGAATAAGATTTGTTAATTTCATTAAATAATAATTAATAATTTATATTTCAACTATAAACCTTGTTCCTTATCAGTTAATTAATAGTTAAATAATCATTTGCTAAATAAGTTAATAATGTATTACCATAAATAAATAAATATATATATATATATATATATATATATAATGTACGGAAATTACAATCATAAAGAATTAAAATTATAAATTCAGCTTCATGTTTAGTCCAAATTACAGTGAAGTGAACTCAAGAATAATTATATTTCAAGATGTGTGAACCCCATATGACTAACAATGTGTTGAGGGAACTTACTAGAGGGACTCCTGTTCCAGCTTCCAGAAGAGAGGGATGTGTTAATCTCAGTAAAATATTTAGGACACAGATCCTAATTTTGTCTTTCCCAAGTCAGAGGACTAGTTTTGTTTGCTAGTACCTAAAGTAGGGACATTTTGCCAAAAGTACATTTGAACGCCAACCCCTTTGTTTATATTTGCCTGAACATTTGCCTTAGAAGAGATGTGTTTCTACTATTGAACAGTCGGAGCAGTTATATTTTATGTAATTCAAGTTCACAGAACTAAAATTTAGACATTGGCCTCCGAGCCTAGAGCATAAACCCACAGCCCATATTTGTAATAAATCATTGTGACTCCAAATAAATCATATTTGTAAGTTTTAAATAAATCTATGGTAATTTTCATTATAATTTGTTGTATTTATTGAGGTATTTCAGACAAAACAGGTAATATAAGACATGTGTTCCTATTTCAACAAAGGTGATATTGCCGGTGGTGTTACATCTCCTATAGGGAAGAAGCTCAGGTGATCAGCTGATTATATAAACTATTACAGAAAGTAACTATCAACTCTCCCCTCTTAATGTTTAGGGAGTATCTGGTCCGCATGTCTTGTCCAAATCAATCCATTGTCCATCTTTATCAGTGAATTTCTCCTATAGGGAAGAAGCTTTTACCGTAGTACTAAGCCCGAGACCATGATAACTTTTTGTTTTGGGGCCCCCAGAAGCAAAAAACACTATTTCACATATATATATATATATATATATATATATATATATATACATACAAGGTGTCCCGTAACTATCTGGGCAGATGTATATAGCGTTATAGCTTAGGTCAAGACAAACACATTTCACCATAGGAACATTGGTCTCTGGTGCTTAGTTTTCTGTCTGTCTGTGTTTTTTACTAACAAACTCATAACTCCTAAACGGTTTAAGGTACAGCGTTGAGATTTTGCACAAATATTTATCTTATTAGGCCCTATCTGTGTTCAAAATTATACCAAAATATCATCAACCGTTTCAAAATGGCAATCGTTTAAATTATTTGATGCCAAATTCCACGAAAACCGTAAATTTAAACAAAAAAATTGCAAGATACATAAAAGTAAGTCCAGTTTATTTAGTTTTCAATGATACCTTGTTTGTTGAGATTGGATAAATATTTACTGAGAAATTATATTTTTCGTAATGAATGACCACTTTTCTTCATTTAACTCTTTTGCCGACGGCCGTAATAGGCCCCCGCGGTAAAAAGTACGTTCAAGGCCGACGGCCGTATTAGGCCCCCGTGGCAAAAACTACGTTCGCGGCCGACGGCCGTAATAGGCAACCGTCCACTTTTCACCGTTTACTGGCTGGTTGTGTTTTCCAAAGGCCACTAAACTTGATATTCCCGTCCACTTTTCACCGTTTACTGGCTGGTTGTGTTTTCCAAAGGCCACTAAACTTGATATTCCCTTGTAGAGAGACATCTGGGCTTCATGAATAATGGCAAATACTGCCGTTTTAGCCTAAATTTCTTAGTTGTCTGTACAGATTTTCATGTCATGATTGTCTGATGGCCATGTGATGATTGTGTTGCTGTTTAATTTTCTTGTTTTGTAGGTTATGTAATGAGGTTATTGTTTTAATCGACCAAATATCATTTATTAAATGAGTTGTGTGTGCTTGATTTGTGTTTTCAATGAAGAATGAGCAAAAGAAGTCGAGATAAATGACCTCTAAGCGAAATCACCCTCCTGTATGCAAATAACATGGCATCTGCCATTTAGGCCTAAAACAGCAAAGTGTAAATTTTTACATTATCCCTTATAGTTCTGTTATTAATTAATGTAGGTACTTCAAAATTGGCATACTTCCTGTAAATAAGTTTTACTTTATAGTTATAAATGGTTACATACTCTACATGAAGCTGTTTTTACGGGCAACAATTTTTTCGTGCAAGGGTTTTTGAATTTTATTTTTTGATGGAGTTTTTGGCCACGAGGAATCGATTAGTACTGGTTTCAAGACGGTGACATTTTTAAACAAAATCGCAAAATAAAATTAATAACCAAAAATAAAATAAAAAGTTATTTTATCCGAGCTTAAGTTCAACTAATTCATTCGTCAATACACTGGGGTGCATTATCTACAAGTAAATCATAATAATTATGATTTAGATAATGCACCCCAGTGCAAATCCGAATTGGGCTGCCATCAGCCTGTCACTACTTTGTCCTGCGCTATGAAAGCCTACACACGGCTCACTTGATATTCTCAGTGGCGGTGTAGAAATAACAAATAAATGTTTAATCTACGATATTTCTTTGTTGTTTCTATTTTAAAGTTACCCGTGACATCAAGTGCTCTCTTTGGATTTTGTTTTGGAATCCAGTCTTTGGCCTATATTCTCTACATGAAGCTGTTTTTACGGGCAACAATTTTTTCATGCAAGGGTTTTTGAATTTTATTTTTTGATGGAGTTTTTGGCCACGAGGAATCGATTAGTACTGGTTTCAAGACGGTGACATTTTCAAACAAAATCGTAAAATAAAATTAATAACCAAAAATAAAATAAAAAGTTATTTTATCCGAGCTTAAGTCGGGGTTCCCACTCAACCGTGAAACCTTAAAAACCGTGAATAAGCCGTGAATTTGGCAAACCATGAAAAAACCTGGAAAGAGCCGTGAATTTCGTCATCAGACCTTTAAATTCAGCCAATTTTGAAATAGCCAATATTTTTATTAAATTATAGAGAAATGTTTGTATCAATTTATTAGAGACATTAAAAATGATTCACAGCCCCAAGACGAAGACAGCAATTGTGTACTTTAAGACGTAGATTGTACGTACAGGGCTAGACGGTAGGGTCTGCTATAAACTGAGATTGAGATTCCACTGTGGCTGGGGAAGGAGGGGTGGAGACTGGGGAGGTAATGGCGGAACGCGATCGGTTGCCTTGGAGGGGGGAGGGAAGGATGGAAAGGTGAAGAGAGAAGACTAGATAGCTGAAGACGCACGCTCATTGGTTTACGTTTGCGCAGCAAATAAATACGTGAATTTCTTTCTTCCTTAACTAATTTGTTTTCTTATTCTTTACATTCCTTCTATTGTACGATTCATCGGTTTTCAACTACCGATTAATGCATCGATGTCTCCGCTGCTTGTTTGTAATCATTTTCTGTTTTTGTATCATCGTTCAAGATGTTTGTGACAATAAATAAACTCTTTAAAATGACGCCAGAACGAATGTCTTTGTTGCGTATTTTGTTTTCTATATGCGAAAATCCAAACGACTTGTCCTACAACAACATATAATGACGGCTAATATTTTTTGTCTATTTTTTAGTATAAATCGATTGAGACAAAAATGAAATTTTTATCTCTTGCCGTTCAAGAGAAATTCTATGATCAAACTATAGACTGGTGTATATTTTGTCGTTCTCCAAGGTCAACTAAATATAGCAGAAACTCCGAATTCCATCTAATTGGAGATAATATTTTTTCACCTGTCAACGCCCTTTCATTATCACTCAGGATTATTGTTTGTGTACGTTTTTCGTGGGAAGGACACGCTCTTCCGGTTTAACGTGACCAAAAATAGATCACAAAAATTATCTTCTCGATAAGACTTCTCATATCATAAGCTCGGCTAGAAATTCAAACTTATTCAAAGCTGTTTAGTGTTTGTACGACTATTTCATTGCGTCAAAAGGAGCAACGGTCCTTTTAAGTTGTTATACGAGGATGCGATATTAAGCAGTAAGCGTACGATAATTTTGAGTCGGCAAGGGGACGGCTGGTTGTCTGACTGAGACGTATAGTGAAGATCGCTTCGAAGTTCGTCTCATTATAATATTGCGTGGGCGCTGTAAGTCAGAAGCTTGGCGCAAATCATTTATTGTTGAACATTTTTAAAGTTTCGGGTTTCTTTCGGGTAGTGTGTCGGGTATCGTCAACCCGATTTCTTTCGGGTAGTAGGTACCCGCCCGACCCGACGTGTAATAAAAACCCGCCGAATAAGCCTGAGACGTGTCGAACCTGCCCGACCACTCGGGTTCACGTAATTACCTGAAGCTACCCGAATTTTCGGGTACCCGCAGACCTCTACTTATCACTCACTACCCATTGCACTGATTGAATGACAACAAGGCCCTAACTTCGGCCGCTGGAAAACATGCCTGCAGGCGACCAACGTTGTATCATTAACTAACATTTACGGACAGTAGAATAACGGTTTATCCGGAGGGGTATTAACCAGGGCATTAACCAGCGCGCCTAACCGGTGTCCAAAACTGGCAACAAGAATTATTTTTAATCACGTTTTTACTTTGAACTTTCGCAAAAAAACTTTTTTATAAAAAAATGTAATTGAAGTGTATTTAATAACTTGCAATTAATTTTAAACAAACACGACGTTATTTTAATACGTCTTATATAGATCATATTTCGAGTTTTCGATGATTAGAGAGTTGATAATTACGAACTTCAACTCAGTCAAGACGCAATAAATGAAATATCGAATATTCATCGAAAGGTTGGCAACATACGCAAGCGCAGACAATCATATTGTCTTTCATTACACGGCTGTTTGTTGTCTTAAAACACAGTGCGTGATTGGCTCGTTGCTATGACGACACACGGTTGTCATGGCAACATACAGTGCGACAGTGCGCAATGGACTCTGCGCGTTGTGTGGGCGGATAGAAAGCAGAAAGACAGGAAGAAAGGAAGGGAGGATGGCGTTAAAAATTAAAAAATATTTAAGTTGCGTGCGTGTTCCGCAATTGCCAGTACAATGTTTTCTGTTTTGTGCTGTCTTAAGTAATCAATAATGTTAAAATCACATCGTATTTTGTGAAATAGTTGTAATTTATTTAATTGCATTGTATTTAAAATTATTTTTCCGTTAAGTATAGTTTAATTTACCTAAAATATTACACAGTTTAATTCTATTGGTACAGAAATTACTTCTCCGTTGTGCTGGCGCCGCCACCGCCGGTGCTATGCGTCTGCCGAGTTTTCCCTCGCTACTCCCCCCCCCCCCCACCCTGTTATTCTCTGTGAAACTGTGCAGGCGGCAAAATGTTTTCCTATATTTAGACCGTAAATTTCGTAATTTTCGGACCTTAAAAACCGTGAAAGAGCCGTGATTTTTAAAATTCAGTTTGAGTGGGAACCCTGTTAAGTTGAATTAATTCATTCGTCAATACACTGGGGTGCATTATCTACAAGTAAGTCATAATAATTATGATTTAGATAATGCACCCCAGTGTAAGTATGAATTATTCATACTCACACTATTTTAGTGGAAGTACAGTGGAACCTGGATAATTCGAACCTCAAGGGACCAGTGGAAAACTTCGCATTATCCATTAATTTGAATTAAAGAAGTTCTAAAGAATGGGGCCAAAACATTAAACTTCACATTGTGAATAACCTCTTTATTACATTTGGCACTCTAAAAGAATAAATTCATCAACAAATAATTATAAGGGTTCCAAAAATTGTAATCATAATACAGAAATAACTGCACTGAGAGAAATTTAGTCCTGAAATACGTGGAAAATACACGTAAATAAGGGTGTGCGGGTTACCCACTGCAATCTGGACCCGGCTCAATGCTTCGGCAGTGAGGCCGCCACACGGAAAATCAGGACTTAGTTTGTCTACAAAGTTATGACGTCACTGGCTATGACGTCATTACTGTCGGTTGTAAGTCCTGCCGATCAGAGTTGGCTGCAGAGACTTATCTCAGAATATCCTGCGATCCATTTTGCCTCCACCACAGTTTATCACAGAATGTACGTTCCTATTCTCGTAAAATACAACCGATTTCTATGCACTGACTTGTCTAGTCTCTGCATTTACCGGCATTTTTTACTTAAATCAGTAAAAAATGTCTGGGTCCTCCTAGCGGTCACCCATCCAAGTTCCAACCACCCCCGATGTTTCTTGACTCGTATGTTCAGGTGAAGACTGCTATATCCATTGCGTTACGGCTGCCTGCTGTTGACGGGTGTAGTTGTTGAATAGCATGTGAAGAAGTGATAAGTGCAGTTTTAAGCCTAATGATACTTATCTACAGTGACTATTTATTGGCATAAAACAGTCTCCAGATCAAAATCAATTTAAATCTCGATTGAAAAGGCTCTTGGTGCCTAAAGTTCTTTACTCTGTTGAAGAATTCACGATGAACCGCTGGGAAATCTAAATTCTAGGCATTTCCGCGAATAAAAATTTCAGCACTGGTGTTAAGCCTCGAGCTTTTTAATTTCCAAGATTATTGTACATTTCTGACTTTTGCAACGCAATTGTAATCTTGTCATACTGCAATAAAAGGATTATTATTATTATTATTATTATTATTATTATTATTATTATTATTATTATTGCGTAATTGAGTCTAGGCTAGCCCTCCGTACGTGTCGTGCTTGTTTCCCGGTACCGGAATTTTTATAAAAAAGTAATGTTTGTTCGTTGTGTGCGTCTGCCCGTTTGTGTTACGTTATAAGATAATTTTATCTTTATCACATGCAGGAATCAACATGAACCCTCCAATCCAGTCCATACTGGATATAAATGTTCAGGTTTTATTCTGCATGACTACTGCTATCATGTCTAAACATGAAACCCCCCCCCCCTACCTATTGTCCCCACTGTAATAATTGTTAGTTCTATTTCAACTGTTGCTCAGTCAGTATCAGTGAATACATGAATATTATGTGAATATGTGAGAGTTGTGTGTGTGGGACTTTATTCCCAAGTTTGAAATAAATTGTGTCATTAATAAAGAAGTTTTAGTGCAGTGAATATCTTTTTACATTGATATTTTCAAATTTTAATGTTTTTTAGTTAAAAAATGAGTTTTTATCATTGAGAAAATGTCTGAATCTAAAATTGAACAGTGCAGTGTTGGTAAAGAAAACAAAAGTGAGTGTCATAAAATAAGCTATACACCGAAAAAACAGTTAATAAACATTTCTAATTTGGACCAAGCTGAGATTTCTCTTATATGCTTAAGGAGTGGGGTAAGTGTGGAAGCCCTAAAAAACATATGTGAGCATCACAAAGTATTTTACCTTCAGAAATATGAGGTCTATCAAACATCGTGCATGGATCCATATCAATCCCACAAGAAAAAAATTACCAAATCTCTCAGAAAAATCAGTTTAGAATTGGCAGAGAAAATAAATAGTATCGAACAATGTCAGAAGGCTATTCCAGGTCAAAAAATATGTGATGTTTGTGGGGACAAAGTAAATAAACATGAACTTTTGCAATGCAGTAGCACGAACTCAGATAATGACATCATAAGCGATGAAGAAATAAATAAGCTTGAAACATCTGTTACAAAACAGAAAACTTAAGAAGAATTAAATTTGTCATTCCAAAGTATAGGAGAATCACCACTAAAGGTCCATGCAACACCTTCACATTGTAAAACATCGTATGCAAAACGAAAAATAGAATCAGCATCCTCAACATTGAAATCAAAAGTTGTGAAGGTCTTGGAAGCTGATTATTTTTCAGATCATGAAACCACAATAAGCAAAGAAACTGAAAATAAAGCAAAAGATATGGACAGATTAGTTGAACTAATAAAACTTAAGCTTAATGTTACAAACACCAAAAGAGAGAAAATACAAATTTTAACTCTTGCTCCTACCTCATGGAGTAGGAAAAAAATATGTCAAGAGTTCAATGTAAGCGAATACACAGCTCGAAAAGCCAAAGAACTAGTTCGAGATAAAGGTATTTTGGCTCTGCCTGAGCCAAGGAAAGGAAATGTACTGGATGAAAATGTAATTACTTTGGTAAAGATTTTTTATGAAAATGATGAATATTCTCGGGTAATGCCAGGTGCTAAGGATAAGATTAGTATATCAAAAAATAAGTACATGCAAAAGCGGTTGTTACTAGCAAATTTAAATGAATTGTACAGTGCATTTAAGTTTGAGCACCCGTACATTAAGATTGGATTTACAAAGTTTTGTATGCTTCGGCCAAAATGGTGTGTACTTGCGGGTGCTTCTGGTACACACAACGTTTGTGTATGTACCATTCACCAAAACGTTACCCTGCTGCTTCATGCGTGCTCAATTGAAGAACACTATAATGACCTGATCGATAAACTTGTCTGTTCAAGAACTAATAGAGATTGCATGTTAAGGCACTGTACAAAATGCCCTTCTAATGGTAATCTTAAAACTTATATTAAGGAGAAATTTTAAGAGTGGGACCCTAATGATGAAGTAACATACTCTGCTTGGATATCAACAGACCGAACCCACCAGGTACAATATACCGTTACATTTGATGAATATTTAGAAACTTTGATTGCAAGCCTTGAATCATTGATACCACATTCTTTCATTACTAAAGCTCAGGCCAAATACTTGAAAGAATACAAAGCAAATCTTAAATCCAACCAAGCAATTGTTCTGTTAGATTTCAGTGAAAATTATTCGTATGTAATACAGAATGAAGCCCAAGGATATCACTGGACTCGCAATAGCTGCTCTCTACACCCTGCTGTTATTTACACTCGAGACGAAGACAAAAAAAACTAGTAGTATCAAGTTTGTGTATTGTATCTGACGACCTGGAACATGATGTGCCCTTTGTTCATGAAACTCAACGAGTTGTTGTTGAATTTATAAAGGAAAAATTCCCTAAAGTAAACAGTTTGCTCTACTTTAGCGATGGTTGCGCAGCACAATACAAAAATTGTAAAAACTTTATCAACCTTTGCCACCATGAAAATGATTTCAATTTAAGTGCTTCATGGTGTTTTTTTGCAACGAGCCATGGAAAGTCCCCGTGTGATGGCATTGGTGGAACGGTGAAACGTCTGGTTGCAAAAGCCAGTCTTCAAATGACACCTGGCACTGCAATATACGATGTCCACAAGTTTTTTCATTTTTGTAAGTCTAGAATTGAAAATATTTTTTTCTCTCTGATCAGTAAAGAAAAGATTTTAGAATCCAGAAGAAGCCTTGAGGAACGTTTTTTAAAAGCAAAAACTGTGCCTGGAACACGCAGTTTTCACCATTTCATTCCAAAATCTACTGACCAAATTGCCACTAAACGTATCAGCTTTGATGAGAAATTTAGCACAATATTTGATTTTGTAAATGAATTACCATCTCTGAAAATGGTAGATATAAGTGTAAATGAGTACATTGTATGCACCTATGATGACAATTGAAGGGGTCCCTCCAGTAACGTTGTAAACGACAACTTTTCAAAATTGAGATTTCTATGTAGTAAGGTTGTAAACGACATCCTGCATCAGTGCAGGGCATTTTTTCGTTGATATCTCTTGTTTTGGCAGCACTACCACAGGTTGAAAACCAAGTGCTGTTGGTCCCACAGTTGCAACAACGTTGTAACCGCCAAAAATTGCATTATCACCGCGCACCGTTCTGTCGCCGTCCCAATGTTAATCGGCTAAATCGTAGTAAAAAACGCCCTGTTAAGTTCGGAAGTTGGACCAGAAATGTAAGTAAGCAGAGAAGAAATGCTGGGGAACTGTACATAAATAAAAATAAGAAACCAAAAGTAACATTGTTGCATAGGCCAAGCCGGCAACAACGTTGCAAACGACTATCATTTACAACGTTATTGCAATTTTAAAATCACTTTTTTTGTAATAACTTTTTTATTACGTGCGATAATATTGTAATACTTCACAGTTTGGCTAGATTTATGATATTACAATTATATATAACAAATAAAACATATTTAAATCATTACATTCCCAATTATATGTTTTTTCCATTTCGTGAAAAATTTACTTTATGTCGCTTACAACGTTACTGGAGGGACCCCTTCAATTGGTATTTCGGATTAGTGATGGAAAAAAATGAAATTGAGTGTGATGTTCGTGTTAAATTTCTACATCCCCACGGACCAGCAAAATCATTTTACTGGCCATCAAGAGAGGACATCTGTTGGACACCTCTATGCAACATAATTGCAAGTGTCAATCCACCTACAACTAAAGGCTCAGGGAGAATGTATTATTTCCCTGAAAAGGACATCCAATCAGTGGACTTGCGTTGCAAGAAGATGTTGAAGCACATATGCGCTCAAGTATATAATTAAGGTAACTTCTTAACTGTTCTATCTGATTTTCACAAAAATGTATTAAGCCAATGAGCCTTTGTGTAAATAATAAATGTAAACAAAACAGATCGTTAGCATATCATTTGCCACTTAGGTGTAAAGCCTAATATACTGTAATAGTTAAAAATTTATATATTCACATAAAATATCTTCACAGTGCATATATTTTAATGTTTTAACAATGCATCATTATTAAGAAAATGTATTATTTGCAATTACAGGGAGTATTATAGATTTTAAACTGGATAACAAGATTGATGTTGCAGGATTTATTCGCCATAACCCAAATTGTAACTTTTATGAATTTTTAAAAATATTAGCAGGTAAAAAACCATTAATTTTATTCCAGATTATTTTAGTTTACATCTTTAGGGTAAATTAAAAAAAAATTACTTTGGTAACTGCTATGCCTTTGGTCAATAATCGTTTTTAAAGATTTTTTGTTTACGAATTAAAAAAGGGCTCAAAATTAATATTTAGCAAAGCATACCATAAACATATGAAGTAATAATTAACCAGATAAATTTTTTCTAAAATCCCCTGATTTTTCTGAACATTTTGGTGAAAAGATTGTTGCTTTATGTTGAATACTGTAGAAGTAATGAATTTTTAACAAAATAATGCCACCGAAAGCGGTAGCCTCGGAAATGCCATTATAACCATAGTTTGCTAAATTTAAAAAATTCATAACTTAAAAACGGTTAAAGATAATTTTTTAAAACTTGGTACATGTTATTAGAATGGTGAAACTAACAAATAAAAAAAAATTCAGCCAAATCTGAGGTTATGGGTGACATGACCTGGATGAAGTGGCATGGAATGACCCCTAGGCCCAATTCACACAGAACGGATGTGTGGCGGATTCGCGGCACGGTTATATTCCTTTCCCTGTCGCTCCCATCGCCCAATTTACACACGAGCGACGGGACGTGGCGCGTGCGAGTGCGGCCGCCCGCGCCACGTTGATCGTGTATGAATTGTGCGATAAGTTTCATGGGAGCGACAGCGAAAGGACATATATGTGACAAGTTGTAGTTAGTGTCATCTCTGTGCTTCCAGGTCAATGTTCCTGAGTACTACCTGGAGCTCTGGCCGGGTTACAAAACTACAATCAGACAGCACGAGAAGGAGGTGCTACTCTGTGCTGAGATCACCCACAAAGTCATGCGTACTGACACTTGCCTGCACATCCTGAACAACTTGATGAAAGAGAATCCAAGGGATTACCGAGTAAGAAAGCAGCCCTAATGTGGCAGATGAGTAATCATTACCACTCATTTTGATCACCTGTTTTAAACAAATTAAAAGGCTATGATATATGTATCTTTTTTTTAAATCTTTATTAGAAAATTACCCGACCTCCCATTTTGTTGGCATAGTAAAGCACCCCAGCTCTCATTTTGTTAGCATATCCATCCAGCTAATTTTGAGCCATCTGCATTTTTTGGACGGATCACGGTTATAAAAGCTTTTATTTGACATCCGTCAAATAATGTATTAATTTAAAAAGATAGTGCCCAAGTATTCATTTTAGGAAACCATGGCTATGTTTTTAATGGTCATGAATTTCTTTGGTAATGGTCGGGAAAGTCAGATTTCATATGTGAAATCTGATAGATACCCTGAATTTACCCTTAAACATGTAGTCTATACTCGAATATATAAACTAACCTTACCGAATAGTCATAATGCCCTTGGATCGGTTTCAGTCATCCGATCCAATCCAAAACCGACTGTTAGAAATGAGAAAATCAAAAGCTGATGTATGTTTTTTTTTTTTTTTTACTTGGAACTTATTATTGGAACTTTACATTTCAGAATGAATTGGAACTTTTCTTTTTCAGAATGAATTTGCAAAGTGTGTTGTTGGGACAGTCGTCTTGACTGATTACAACAATAAGACATATGTTATTTCGGATGTGAACTGGGAGGAGACTCCAGCATCCACCTTTGACAGAAGCGGGACGCAGGTCTCGTACATGGACTACTACCGTGAAGTAAGTTTTTCCAGAAAAATATTCTATCGTACTCTAATTTGTATCATTGAAACTAACTGTTTTGTCCACAACTTAGAGCCCCCTCTACCCTACATTCTATCTTCCTTTACAATTAATGCCAAATGTAAAAACTTTTTTTGTTTACATAAGTATAGATTTATTATCCAAATAACTGAAAGAGACCAATTGAAACTTCCTATTTTAATTTTATGATACATAACAAATTGTGGTCAATTATAAAACTTGTTTTGTTTATTATACTATACTCTTGAGTGATGTTAGCGTGCTTGCACAATTATCTTAAAAACGTCCCTGAGGATGTCCTGAAAATTCTGAAAATAAACAACTGTTGGCTCAAAAATGTGTTCTAACAGGTTGTACCGCTAGTAATAGTCTAAATAGAGTGGATCCTATTGTTAATCGTTACCCTCAGGACAGGTATTATGATGACATGTAGATAGATGGATAGTAGGAATTTTGTTATAAACCCGTAATAAAATAAGATTTAAAATTGTTTAGTTGAAATAAAACCTTAAGGTAAGTCCTAATATCATACCTTTTTGCCTCAGCCAGGTACGCCAGATACGTTTGCCTAAAACTGGTTGTAAACATAAAAATCGTCTATTTTTCTTTCATTCTAAAGATAGGGATAAAATTAAGTCAATAATCGATTGATCAACCAGTTAAAGCTAAACCTATAGGTTGTGTTCAATGACATGGCCTAGGCCATCCTTAAGCACAATCCTGAAATTAGCAGCTTTTCATTGTAAAAACTGCCCCCACAAAAAAGCTGGGGGCAATCAAATTAATATGTGTGTGGTTTTTGTTAGTGTGTTAAAAAGTCCCCATCCATCTTTTATTTTATTTTTTTAATTTTGTTTGTTAAGACAATTCACCTGAGGGGAATGGTACTAACTTCACCCACACTATTTTTTTTGACACTATTGAAATTTTAAGTGTTCTTAAAAAATGGGGGATTTCGGGGGCAACTCAAATTTTCTAAATGCTAACTCCTTTTGAGTGATCCCTCAGTTTAAATAACTGAAAAATTGATGAATGGTGGAGGGTGGAGGAGGTCTCTCTTGAAATGTGGCGTCATCACCGATGGTGTCTTAAACACCTGAATGACTCATGACTAAATGTTATTAAATGAAAAAGTGGTCTCTTTTGGTAATATTTAAAACTTTGAGTGTCCCGCAAAAATGTGGGATTTTTGGGGTATCTTAAACTTCACTAATGTAACTCTTTAAAGTCGCCCCTCACTTTTAACACTTTGAACCCTAAGCCCGAGTACAGCTCGGGACATAGCGTATGTCACCGTGAACGAAGCCCGAGTATGGGTTGGGCCTCGAAATTAAATTCTATAGAAACGTGTATTCAACATATATTCACTAATCGTTGCTACAGAACTCTTCCTTGATCATCTGGCATTGATTATAGTATCCAAAAGTCTCGAAAAAGCTATCTGTGTAGCAGCAGAAAAATAAATCCAAATGTCTGCAGCAGATGCTTTGTGTCACCGGCTGACGACACTTTGTTGTTGTCTGCAGTAATGTCCGACTTTGTTTACGTTTGTGTTGTTGTCCAATAAAGAGTGATTTTACTGTTATTTACAAATGTTTTGAGTGTGAGTGTGTTAGTTATCAGATTCGTTATTACTTTATTATATGATGTTTTTGTCATGTTTAGTTTCAAATATGATTGTAAAACTATTTTCTAAAAATGTGTGTGACCACCGTCGCAAATTTTTAAATTTTATTCTGTCTGTTTTATGTGGAATCCTAAAATTGTTGTTTTTTGTTACTGTAATAAAATTTATATCATTTGAAAGGTTATATTTTTCTCTTTATTTTGATAAATAGTTTATATAGGTAAAAAATATGTACATCAAGCTCTTAATTTTAATTTGAACCCCAAAATTGGCCAGTAACGCACTTAAAAAGAGATTTTAGCATCCAGGGTTCAAAGTGTTAAGAGCTTTTTAAAACAAAAAACCCCAGGAAATGTCTGCCACTACAGAAATTGGAACCTTTTGATTAAAACAACGAAAGTTTTGCTACATACTTACTGAGGTTATCCAACTACCTGGAATTAAATCAACTAAAAGCGGAAGAGGATGACAACATACGAGTGCAAGTATTAATTAGTTGCTTGAGTCCAAAACACTTTCAACCATTAACCGATCTTTGTGCACCAAATTTACCAAATACAAGGTCTTACGAAGAACTAATTAAGTTACTGAAGGACTACCTTTGCCCCATTCCGAATGAAATTGCTGAACAGCACAGATTCTACAATTGTGTACAACAACCAGACAAATCTGTAGCCACGTATATGAAGGAGCTTTGGAGTTTGACGATTCATTGCAATTTCTCCTGTTCAAACTGCAAATCCAGCACGATAGATGTACACTTACGTACGCAATTTATTCGTGTGATATACGAAGCACAGAAATCCGAGAGAGACTTCTTCAAGAAGGCACTGTCACAATGCAAAAGGCTTACGAAGTAGCTTTATCCATGGAAGCTTCTCGACAAGGTTACAGTGAAATATCATTTCTAACTACTGTAAATAAGGTTTCTAAAATAAATAAAAATAGACAAACTTCTAGAGACCCTGTATCAGTTGAGGATTTGAAGGGTAAATGTTTCAGGTGTGGGAAGACAGATCACAAGGCCAGGGCCTGTAACAGGTTATTTTTTTACTTTTTCGTTTTTTTAACCAAGGTTAAGAATGTATTATTCTCAATACAACGCTGGTTTTCTAATTTTTAGCAACACTTTTTGTTTGCAAAAGGTTATTTTTTTTGTTATTTTTTTCTTAATTTAGTTTTTTTCTTTTTTTAGTAATTTTTTATTTTTTTCAACCTCAAGAACTGTCACAAGCCCTGCAAGGCCAACAACTGTAAATTACGCAATGTCATTTGTTTTACATTTAATGTTAAAGGTCTTACAGCTGCTGTTTGCTTAAAGGCAAGTCAGATGAGTAAGAGAAAAGGATTTCAGAAACAGATAGCATCTAACTGTTCTAGTGAAGATGAGGAAAGTCATAATGGTAAAACTGATGGAATGAATTTGATTGAAAAGATTGAATTCCATTCAGTATCATCTAGATTCAATGATAACATCTTGAAACCATTACTTGATTGGGTACCTTGCCTTGTACAATGGAGTACGATACTGGAGCTGCTATGTCTTTCATGTCAATAAATGAATTTAAACGGCTGTTTCCTAACAAATATATTACGGAAGCACCAGACATAAAGTTAAAAACTTATACGGGTGAATCTTTTAAGCTATACGGGACAAGTGAAGTACGAATTCAATTAAGAGAGAAGGTAATGAAAGGTCGGCTTTTTGTTGTACACAACAATGTGGATAATATTTTTGGTCGTGAATGGATTCGTACCTTCAATATTTCTATTCACGATATAAATCAGATTGAAAATGACTGATACCAGCAGAACCTTATATTGAAGACATCTGCAGAACAAGACATACTTTCGAAATATGAGTCCTTGTTTACAAATGATGTAGGAGTTGTACCTGACATGAAAATAAAACTTCCATTACAACTTGATTCGCGACCAATATTCATTAAACATCGCATACCACCTGTTGCTTTACGATCCAAAATTGAAGACGAATTACAATTACTTGAAAATAAAGATATCCTATACTCTTATATGAGTAATGTTATCGTGCTTGCTTGCTTGTATGCTTGCACATTTATCTCAAAAACGGCTATTTCCTTCAAAGTCTGAAAATAAGTAATTTATGACTCAAAAACGTCTTTTACGCAGATTACCTGGCCAGAGAAAATCTAATAACGTAATAAATTGAATTTTAAAGTTGTAAAATTTTAACATTGGCCTTATGGGTTGCCGTGATAGCAACGAAAATAAACAAGGAAAGTGTAAACAAATGAAGTAATCATAACAGCTGCTTGGAATCTACAGCCGTCAAAAAGGGAAAATACAGCAAATGGGATGAAGAGTCCATGGAGCAATAAAAATGGTTTTGATTTATCAATTTTATGACATTGAAATACTTTATAGTTACTGGATGAACTGGTAAACATGAAATAACACCGAGCAAGGATCGGTCCACCAGGTACTTATTTCTAAGGTGGCCAATACGGATTGGGGAACACCCATTGTACCAATTTTAAAAGGAGATGGGACTGTAAGAATTTGTGCCGATTATAAGGTTACTGTTAATCCCCAGCTACAAAACGATCGTTATCCCATCCTCGTCGCCATTTATAATAATTAAATATTAAGACATTTATTGTAAATTAAATTGGGTTTATTTAAATTGTAAACTGTAATAGTAATTGTATGTTTACATTCAACATCATATAAACAAATTAAAAATAATCAGCTGTATTATATAGATATAACAACTAGTAACGAGTAACTTAACTGTAACCGTAACTGGATTTAACTGTAAATAGTACTTGGGCACAACAGAAGACCCATATAAAAGCGACCTCTGTTTAATTCTTCTCTTTGGTTGTTTTGAAAACGTTGACAAGCTGCCAATTTTGATAGAAACACATTAGAGACCTCCAACCCTCACCATTCGCCTATTTTTTTAAAGTCCTTTAAAACTAGGGGTCACTTAAAAGGGGTTTGTATTTGAAAATTTTTAGTTGCCCTCTAAATTCCACATTTTTGGGTGCACTAAAATTCCCAATAATGTCGAAAGATAAGGACAAGTCTCCCCCCTTGGGGGGGTAAGATACTTTGGGGGTCAAGTTATTATTGTTCCCCAAAGGTTATCGGTTTGTTGCAAAAAAAAGAAGAGGTGGGACGGCCTTTTTTTACACATTAGAATGTTCAGTTAATTTAAAACAAGTAATATTTAAAAAACGATCAATTAACTAACCTATTTCTACTCAATTTTGGCTTCAGCATTTTATTGAATGTCATCATTTTTCTGAACAGATTGTGAAGAAAAAGGATTATTAATTAATCGTGTGTCCAACAACACTTGCCACTGTTTGAAGTGCAAAGTGTAAGTTTAACGGGAAGTTTAGAATTACATTGGGCACATCCTGATGAGCCCTACTCAAATCTCTAACACATCATGCCCTATTGCTGTAATGCCCTATTACATTAGTCATGTCTTCTGTTCTTGTGTAGCGGTACAATATCCAGATTAGAAGTGGAAAACAACCACTTCTAGTCTCAAAAAATAAGCCTCGTGATCGGCGTGCCGCTGAACAGACTGGATCATCTCTGCCTGGTGGGGGGGACCCGAACATTGTTTACCTGATACCTGAACTGTGCCGGATGACAGGCCTAACTGATGAAATGCGGTAAGGAAGGTTTTTGTCTATTATTTTTCTCTTATTATAGGGCATTGGCAGGGCTTGTAACGGGTTATTTTTTTTGCTCTTGGTTATTTTTTTAATTTTTTTGGAATTTGGTTATTTTTGTTATTTTTTTGGAATTTTATTTTATTTTTTTTCAACCTCAAGAAGTGCTACAAGCCCTGTTCACACTATTCGTCTGTCAGACGATCTCGCAGCAGCATCGCGGCAGACGAGTCTCGTCAGCCTACATTACGTGAAAACCAAGTCTCGCCGTTAAATCTAGGCAGATTAGTGATTAGTCTGTCGAGATTTTCCTTTTTACCAAGGTTAAGAATGTATTATCCTCAATATAACGCTGGTTTTCTAATTTTTAGCAACATTTTTTGTTTACAAAAGGTTATTTTTTTCTTACTTTAGTTATTTTTTTCAACCTCAAGAACTACTTACTACAAGCCCTGCATTGGCCACATTAAGAACTGCCCTTAAGGGGAGGCTAAAGGCAATTCGGTGTTGCCCTCGCGGTCGAGATACGTACTAAAATTACTCCGCGATGATAATCGGAAAAAGTAGTGTGACGGAGTAAATAACCAGTTATTCTAAAATTATTGTCTTAACTAGCTTATAAAGTACTCTTTTCCATTTTAAAGGCCAAAATATAGCTTTAGAGGCTGATATAATGCCGTCGCTCATTTATATAAGTGTTCAATCAGTAATGAATGTATTAATATTAACTCTGCGGGGTCGGCGATCAGCGCGTGTAAACGTTCCCGCTGTCACATTTTCCGGCGATATATTTTTATTTAGAGAAAATAATTTTATTGCACCTAGAAAACAAATAAATTCAACAGTAGATTCGTGAAATCTATATATTTAAAGCTGTAAGGAAAAAACCTTGGGGCAGTTCGTTTGAGACTTCTACTGGGCCGATTTACATGAGGGTTGTACCAAAACAAAGGGTTTCGGTCCTATATTAGCAGGTTTTATCTGTATTTTGAAAATATTTACGTTAACTGGGTTAAAAATGGAAAATAAACGTTTCTTATGGAGATTTAACATGGGGAAAAAAAGTAATCTTTTTCAAACCTTGGGACAGTTCTTCTGAGACTTCCACTAGACCGTTTTAGATGCAAGTAGTACCAAAACAAAGGTTTTCGGTCCTATATTAGCAGGTTTTATTCGTATTTTGAAAAACATTATGTTAAATGGGCCAAAAATGAAAAATAAACTTTTCTTATGGAGATTTCACGTGGGGAAGAAAGTCAACTTTCTCATTGCTTCAGACAGTTCGTCTGAGACTTCCACTGGGCCGATTTACATCCAGTTTGTACCAAATAAAAGCTCAACATATCTATATTTGCAGGTTTTATTTTTTTTACATTATATAACTTTTTTAAATTTAGAAAATCGAAATTTCTAAACCTTTGCAATAATCTTATTTAACAGTTCTTCAATCAGCTGATTTTAACGGCACGGGTTATTTGTCTAACAACAGACCAAGAGCAAACGCTCAAGAAGCATTATTTGTACACGTATTTGTACCCAAAAACGTGTACAAATACTTTAACTTGAAAGGGATAATAATACAGTAGATAAAATAGTGATACAGTAGTAGATAAAAGTAGTATACAGTAGTAGATAAAATAGTGTATGCAACGATTGTATTATGACTTTAAGCCACTCGTGAGATATTTAGAACACTCGCTTCGCTCGTGTTCTAACTTACATCTCACTCGTGGCTTAAAGGCATTCATTATACAATCGTTGCATAAACTACTATTATAGTATTAGGCCTACTTATTTCTGACGTTTTTGAACCTAACAGAACACTTTAATTATGCTTCTAAGTAGGGGTGTGCGAATAGTGATTTTTTGGTTTGAATCGAATAGTTTATAACTATTCCGAATATCGAATAGTTTTGAAACGAATATTTATGTCAATGATATTCGTTCAAATGAGATCAAATTTTAAATCGCAGCATGTAAGTATAAATACCCTTTCGCAGCAAACCTGTATACTCAGCAAATTACCAAGCATTTTTAAGCAACTATTCAATAATGTTATCAAAACAAAAGTGTTATTTCATTGTGTTTTCTTTACTCTTGTCCTTACTTTCTCCCTCCCCTCCCTGTATTTATCTTCATTAATAGCACTATAACAAGTCAAAATAATATAGGTCAAATATCAATTACTAAGGT
Organism: Flexamia atlantica; assembly: GCA_035578135.1. Classification (NCBI taxonomy): domain Eukaryota; kingdom Metazoa; phylum Arthropoda; class Insecta; order Hemiptera; family Cicadellidae; genus Flexamia; species Flexamia atlantica. Next base: position 81,768,862 of record JAQJVK010000001.1, on the reverse strand, counting down.
ACACAAAGGTACAACTAATCAATTGTTAAGAATTTAGAAATTTATTGATTCCCTTTAAGCATAGGTAATATTCATTTGAATAAGCATAATAAGGCCTATAGTAGCAATTTCAGGATTTGGCTACTTAACAATTCCTTTTCTACTGCAACCTAACTTTGTTCACTTTTAGGCCTCTGCATCCCTTTGTTCCTTTTCCTTTTAATGAACCAATAAACAGGGCTTGTAACAGGTTATTTTTTTATTTTTTCGTTATTTTTTTGCTCTTGGTTATTTTTTGTTATTTTTTTGGAATTTGGTTATTTTTGTTATTTTTTTTGGAATTTTGGTTATTTTTTTATTTTTTCAACCTCAAGAACTGCTACAAGCCCTGTTCACACTATTCATCTGTCAGACGATCTCGCAGCAGCATCGCGGCAGACGAATCTCGTCATCCTACATTGCGTGAAAACCAAGTCTTGTTGCATGAAAACCAAGTCTCGTTGCGTGAAAACCAAGTTTCACCATCAAATCTAGGCAGATTTGTGATTAATCTGTCGAGATTTTCTTTTTTACCAATGTTAAGAATGTATTATCCCCAATATAACGCCGGTTTTCTAATTTTAAGCAAAATTTTTGTTTAAAAAAGGTTATTTTTTGGTTATTTATTTTCTTATTTTAGTTATTTTTTTATTTTTTTTCAACCTCAAGAACTGTTACAAGCCCTGAATAAATTATTTGATCAGGGACTAGGCTTAAGGATTAGACCAAAGAATTACATATAAAACTTGGTTCATCAACTACTTCATATTTGAAGAAAGCCTTACAATGTTATTTGTGCATTAATGCCTGAGAACAAAGATATTGATTCTCCTAAAGTAATACTATAAAATAATAATAAGTCAGACCAGTAAACTTAACTTAAATTTTAAGATAATTTACAATTGCCATTTACTTACAACTAAGTTTATTTGTTTTACATGATAAACAGCAAGCAAACTCATTAATTATTATCATAGGCTTAAGTTGTCAAACCAACATTGTACCGTTATCTAAAAATGACCATTTTAATCACGTATCAAATTGAACACGCTCCGCCTGATTCGTCAGATTTCAACAAAATAAAACCAATTTTTGATCATTCAAAGTTTCTATTTCTACGTAATTGCTTATTTGAAAAATAAAGAAATCTGAGTGATTAAAACAAACACGCGATAGACGTTCTCGAGTTATTAACAACAACTAAACTTCAAAAGCAGAAGCAAACAAAGTTTAGAACGACGACGAAATTCAAACATGAAAAGACAAATAATAAACAGGTCCGCCAACTCTTTGCCAGCCCAAAATTATTGTACTTCATCGTATCAAAGTTGGAAGCGATGGTGATCCCGGATTCTGTTTAAGATATTTACGGCCTGAAAAAGTCGTACGAAACACCAATACGACTATTTATTTATGGGGTATTTACGGGATATTTCGTTTTGGCAACTGAATACGACTCTGAACACTGTCGGACATCGGTGAACTCTGGTTGGTCTTGATTGCAATTCTCTCTTTTACCAACTCAACTGATGTTTCGTCGGTATCGGATACTGGTCGAGACAGAACTGATGAAGGATGGACTATTATTTGTTACATGATTTAATGCTGTGATACTAGAATTTATCTTACGAAAACATTCGCTGTCGCGTCGGGTATTGTGCTTTAAGTAAATATTAACCTAAGTACTGCACGACTGATCAACACGGGAGAGGGAATTTGGTGGCAAAACTGCGATGTCAGTACTATTTTACAGCAGCTATTCATCTCCTGTCTGTCCACGTGAGGACGCAACTGTTTCTGATATAAAAAATGGATTCGAAGTTGTTTGCAACTAAAAAAACTTACTTTTATTTTGAAAATGGGAACGTTTTCACCTACTTTTGATTTTATGCCAGTCCTTTAAATATTCAATTCGGTCATATCGAACTTCTTTGCAATCTCGAATCGAATTGAATCGAATATCACGATATTCGATTCGAAAAAGTTCAAAGTTCGAATATTCGCACACCCCTACTTCTAAGGTCTAAGACTAAGTAATGAGGCCTTGGGTTTAGTCCTAAGGTTAGACCTAAGGTTTATAAGCTTTAAGTTTAGACGTTATAAAAGGAATGTTTGGAAAGGGTCTGGGTATGCAATGATGCAGCATTATTGTTTTAAGGGGTACTTTGACAGACAATGAAACTAAAGTAGGCTAATTTTTATTTTCAGTGAATAATCTTTTTTGCTGTTTGCAATTTGGGTTCAGCAATAAACTTGCTTATTAGGCTACAACTTTACACGTTGATTTAAAGAAATTTATAACTGTAAATGGTTATATCATTGACTTATATATTCATAGTCAATGGATATATTCATATCTGTTTATATGCTGTGCTTTCATCATTTAGGTACACTTTTGCCACCACACTGCATAAAACACTGACGTTTCAACCGGTTCCCCGTAAAAAGTAAATGTCCTGTCTTTCAGCAGTTTCCGAAGTTGTGACACTTTGTCAATCACTGTGTTTAACTTGCTTTCAATTAAACTGTTTAAGTAAAATATTTTTGTGTATAAATATAGTATAGGTAGTTTTATTTTATTCCTGAATCATTTATTCATTTCACTGAGAAAAAAATGACACCAACCAGCGAGAAAAAGATTTTGCCCATTGCAGGCAATGGAAATTGCCTGTTCCGTGCAGTTTCTTATTTAAAGTTTTGGAATCAAGACCACCATAAACTTATAAGAAGTAAAGTTGTGTGCTACATATTGATTCACTGGTATTTTAATGTTTGGGGTACTTCCTATATAGTACCAATAACGTGCAAAAATGATTACCATAATCTAATGTCCCTAGATGGTGAATAATGCAGTCATGCAGAACTGCACGTATTCCTATCTGTATTAATATCCCTGAAAAGTAGATTATGAGTATAAAATATTAGTTAATTTCACTGATGGCTGAAACCATTTTTTCTTTTTGAAGTTTGGTGAAAGAAAATACTTGGAGGAAAACAGCAGTTTAAAAAGGACATGTCATACATATTTCGCACCAACTGCCTTGCGCTCCACTCACCACGAAAATGGAGCCGTGTCCGTCGAGTATCAACGGGCAACAACTATTAAATTTTTATTTTCTTTTTACATTCCGAGTTATTTTAGCTCAAAATATCAACTAGCTAAAACCTACTATTGAATAAATTATTTATTTCCTCCAAGTAACACAATTTTACAACAGTGTATGATAATGTCAACAAAAATATTTTTCAAACTTTATAATTAAATTATAAACTATCCTTATGCATACATATTTATCTAAGGAGGAAAATAGGGTCCCTGAGGCTTTTTGCCTGTTTAGGGATTTCATCATGCAAAAATAATACTAGAAAGAAATCAGAATTCAAATACGGTTGCGGATTTTCAAATTAATTTCTAAATTGGACGTTCCTTATATTAATTGATAATAATATAATTTGGCAAAAAAATTCTGATTGCACATAAAATTAAACAAAAACATCCACGAGCACATGACCTAAATTTGTAGTGATAAAATATATTAATTTGGCATGTCTTTACTGAGGAATATCAAAAAAATTCTGAATTTCTTCCTCGTTTAAGCATAAAAGCCAATTTTTAATTTTTTTTAAATATTTTCAAGTTATTTAAATTTTTCATGGGGAGCTATATTAAAGATTTTTGGTGCTATATATTCAAATGTTTTAGTGAAATATGTTAAATTTTGTTTTGGAATTCTAAAATTTTGCTTGTGCAATGTAGGGGTATTAGAATATCAGAGTTTTATTTTTCCAAGAAAAATATAAAAACATAAGCTGTGACGGGAATAGCTTCAGCGGTGTGCTGGGAACATTCCAGGGGTCTGAAGTCGAGGGTCAGGTCTGAGGGAAAAGGAAGGTGGCTAAGACAGATCGATCAAAAGAGTCCCAAACGGATCTCACAGTTCTAGCAAAGCGAGGCTTGCCAGATGAAGATCAATTCATCACTGCCACCTAGGGACTGCTTGGTTTGCACTAGCAGGATTGGATTGTATGTTAAGGATTTCTCTAACGGGATGGGTGATTATGCTACGGATTTCTCTAGCGGGATGGGTGATTATGTTACGGATTACTCTAGCAGGTAAGCGGATTGCCGGGATTGCTCTAGCAAGGAATGGGCTGCTTGGATTTCTCTAGCAGAGGAGCGTACTGCTTGTATTTCTCTAGCAGGTGAGCGGATTGCTTGGATTTCGCTAGCAAAGGAGCTGACTGCTTGGATTTCTCTAGCAAAGGAGCGGGCTGCTTGGATTTCTCTAGCCAAGGAGGGGGCTGCTTGGATTTCTCTAGCAGAGGAGCGGACTGCTTGGAGAGATGAAGATCAATTCATCACTGCCACCTAGGGACTGCTTGGTTTGCACTAGCAGGATTGGATTGTATGCTAAGGATTTCTCTAGCGGAATGGGTGATTATGCTGCGGATTGCTGGGATTGCTCTAGCAAGGAATGGGCTGCTTGGATTTCTCTAGCAGAGGAGCGGACTGCTTGTATTTCTCTAGCAGGTGAGCGGATTGCTTGGATTTCTCTGGCAAAGGAGCGGGCTGCTTGGGTTTCTCTAGCAAAGGAGTGGGCTGCTTGGATTTCTCTAGCCAAGGAGGGGGCTGCTTGGATTTCTCTAGCAGAGGAGCGGACTGCTTGGATTTCTCTATGAAAGGAGCGGGCTGCTTGGATTTCTCTAGCCAAGGAGCGGGCTGCTTGGATTTCTCTAGCACAGGAGCGGATTACTTGGATTTCTCTCAAAGGAGCGGGCTGCTTGGATGTGTCATACTTGGATTTCTCTAGCCAAGGAGTGGGCTGCTTGGATTTCTCTAGCAGAGGAGCGGACTGCTTGGATTTCTCTAGCAGAGGAGCGGGCTGCTTGGATTTCTTTAGTCGAGGAGCGGGCTGCTTGGATTTCTCTAGCAGGTGAGCAGATTGCTCTAACAAGTCTGTAGAATACTTACGAGAGCGCTCGGAGGCAGTCTGGCTCGTTCGACGGCAAAGGAGTGACTGTCTCGGTCGACGGCGACTGAGCGACTGACTGGGGCTGCTCTGGCCCCACTATATATAGCCTCCGCTGGGAAAAAGGCAGGATCTCATCTGTCTCCGCTGCACTGGTGATCGTCCGCTGTACTGGTGAGCGTCCGCTGTACTCCTGGTGAATCTCGTCAGCGGAAATCGGGGAACACTGTTTAATGAGGGACCTCTCAAAGCTTAAATAAAGTAGAACAATTTTACAAGTAAAATGAAGAAAGATTTTAGTTGAAAAAATTAAAATATCATTACTTTTCACAAACAACTACTCGACTCGACTAGACTCGACTTCAAAATCCACTACTCGCCCACCCCATATTCATTATTTTGCTGCATCTTCGCTTAGTTCATGAACACGAACTATATAGGTTTGCCTTAATGGAATTCGAATGCGAGAAGCAGATAAATATCCGTTTGGTGTAATACAACGTACTGAACGTTTCTCAGTGTAGCCTATTTGAATTGCATTTTACAATGAAAAGTTTGATTGTCACAAAAACTAACTTTTTAGGCCAATTTCACTTCAAGTAGGTTTATATCCGTTCTACTGCGGTTTCACCCTCTGCTGTGAGATTACGATATCAACGGGTGATTCGTCGTTCTCTGTGCACAGGTTTTCGCCTTATGAACTCATTATCTAATTGGATGAATGCCTTATTGGTTCGTTTTCGGGTTTTCCGTGACTCCTCAGCCAGTCATTGAAATAAAAAAATGTATGTCATAAAAATATGGTTTCTTTAGTGCATACTCAATTAAAAAATCGTAAACTATTACCTAGTGTGAAAAACGTGATTTCGGCGTGAAAAATACGGTAAATATACGGGAATTTTTATAGCCTGATTTTGTGGACACCCTGAAAGACGATCGCGAATGTATGATCGGCCAGAGTATGCGTCAGAAGAGACGATCGCATGTAATCGATCGAATTAATTTTACCGAAAATAAAAATCGCTTTAAATGTATGAAAATTACATGCGGAGTATGGCCTGAAATTATTGTGTCTAATCTCGAGCTAAGCCGAATGCTGAATACTCGCCACAAGGCGTCATAAAGAAATCTAAAGTTTCTTTAAACATTTTATATTTTAGCAAAATAATGTTTTGTTACTTTTTAATTTACGTATTAAAAAATTTTTGTTTAGTTAAATGTGACTTTTTAAATCAACCTAATCATTCACATAGACAAATAATAATTTGTTTAAGGGAAGAATTATGGACGGGGTTTATATTGAATCTGGTAAATTACAGTTCCGGGACCTCAGTTTTTACAAATCAAGCGCTGTATGTAAATATCTATACATCTGTATGTGTGTTAACACGATAGCAGCTATAAATATAGTCTGACTAGGGGGCCCCATGCGCAAATTGCGCATTTTAAAATTATTATTTTTGTTTCTTGAGAAACGCGCCTACGATAAGAAGAAGTAGGAGAAATATTTACTAAACAGGCGAACACTATGATGGATATTAAAACTTAAATACCAAAACTCACTTCAAAGCCTGCAAAAACTCTCCTGTTTAAAGGTCCTTTCATATATGTGTTTTTGGTTTTTCAAGTTTTCTGCGCGCCATTAAAGCTTTGAACTCGCCGTTATTACTCAAGTAACCTTTCAAGTGTAATTTAAAGGTATCATATAAACAAATAAAAGCTTAGCTGAAAAACACACACACATTGTTCATCACCTTAGCATTAGGTATTTTAATTTGTCTTCTGGCACAACAGTAGTATACTGGAAGTTTTTGTTCGCGTATTCATGTCCTAACATCTTCTTTAAGTTGCTTCAAATAGATAGGTGGTACAGTGTCCCTCTGATGTTCTATCAGTCTTTGTCTCTCGGCAGTTCTCTGTTCTTGACGAAGGTTACTTATGTTTTTCGCTAATCTCATCGACTCGGTTTTCTCTTACCTTCCACTTCTTTCTGCACCATTAAGAATGATTTTCCTACCTCAATTAGTCTATACAATTGCCAAAACAGTGTCCCATTTAAGCATTAGTTTTCATCAAATGAATCAAATCATGTAGACTTTCTATTTTTGTTTACAATCTGACTTAGGTTAAAAATCGATCTAAAGGTAATCAGCTGTTAAATTACAATCACATTTTAAAGCCATGTTAACGCAAGTTGCTCAGCACTGGAGCGTTGAAAGCGCCCTCTAGAAATAAATCAAAGGCTTGGGGGTCGAAGCCGTAAAAGAAACGTCAATTTTAATTATCAGTCGCCGGTGCGCTACATTATAAGCTGTAAAATGACACCTCAATCGTCAAAATCGGTTAAGTAGGATGGCTGAAAAAGGGATCTAATAGAAAAAAAACCTTATTGTATTAAGTATATAGATTGTAATGAAAATTGGTACTGACATTTAAAGTGGTAATCACTCGAACAAGTTCGTAAACCAGCCCCGATCGGACCACTGGAAGGGGGGTGTAAAGGGGTATAAACCCTTCAAAATATGAGTTTTTTGATTTTTTACATAGAAAAGTTAAAGTATTCAAATTTTTGTTTACACCATTAAATTCACCTCAAAAAACCAAACTATTTAGTATTTTGAATCATTGCTCTATGTCCATTGGTTGCCGAGATATTGAAAGTGGTTAACACAGTACATTGTCCTAATTTTATCCTTATAGGAAATAAAAAAAATTCGACATCTCATTTCTCAATATTATATCTTGATAAAACTTGGTATATGGCTTCTTTTAGTTCAGATCCACTTGGTACTGATTTCAAACCACTAAAATTTTGCAGACCTGTTGCAGCAGACTTGTATACTCATTCTCCATGTTATTCTTACGGAGGAAAAAGAGGTCATGTGTCACTTATATTGTGTTTAAATATGTTTCTAAACATCAGAAATTCGCTGAGAATGCATGTCTGTATTTATTGTTTGTTTTCCAGGGCCAACTTCCAGCTCATGCGTGAGATGGCTACTCACACCCGCATCGGCCCGGCCGAGCGCATCAACCGGCTCATGACCATGAACAGACGGCTCAGCAGCGAGCAGAGGGTAAGTTCAGCTTGCAGCTTTGACTGACTCAAACACTGCCAGGTCATTCAGTAGTGACCAGGAATCACAAAATAACATTATGCGTGGTCTATCACCCTCCATTTTCTATCTCTTAGTCTGTACATATTTTTAACTTAAAGAGATGATGGATATCCAAAAAGTTGATGTCGGATTATGAGACAACCAAAACTAACCAAAGGTTTGACCAAATTTCCTTTTAAGGGAAGTAGGTATTACCAGAGTCAGAAGTAGACATTCCATTCACATTACTGAATGTATACCAAGTTTTGACTGATCCGGGATTAAAATACCTACGGTTATTGAGAAATACCGTCAGAGTGCTTTGATGTCACCTATGAATTAAAGTAACAGGTTGAGGTAATTATCATTTAATGACCCAGAAAACAAACGATCGTCAAATAATTATTGCTTTATAAAATATATAATAGAAATTTTGTGAGTAAATAGCTAATATAAGGATGTAGGCGAGAATGTCAAAGAATAAATTATCATTAAAATATGCGTAGAATCCATAAACACTTTCACAACAGAAGTTGCGTAGGAAAAATCTTAAGTTGTCTGCCATATTGAAACATGGTGTCCATATTTTTGAATTTCGAAGCAACCAAATAGCAGCTCTAAAAATAAAAGGGAAATTCCCGTTCAGAAGTTCACTGTCTCATTTACAATTAAGTTTGTTTCTGTTTTGTTTATTAAAGGTGAGACACCTAATTTGTATGTTACCCTCTAGGTTAATTTTTGGTACTTTGGCATTATACGGAGGCCACTTCTTTTTGAGTAATTTTATGTACAGGATACCAAAAGTAACCATATAATTTGAAAGAACATACTTTAATTGAAGGGGTCCCCCGTAAAACGTTCTAAGCGACAAAAACCTAGTTTCTAGTAATCAAGCGTTGAAAGTTGAATTCTAAAATTTACGGTTTTTTCAAGGTTAGAACTTAAAGTCATGTATAATTTGTTAATGCCCTATTTATAACATAACGTAGCCTTATATTCAATTTTTACTTGCCATTAATCATTTTAAAACATTTTACGAGGTTTTTTTGGGGCTATAACGTTCTAAACGACTGGCGCTTGAAACGTTCTCTGACGGACTGCTCTTCTGCTTTGGAAGAAAACATCAGGAGAGTGTAGGAATACCAACATAAACTAAAATAAAACTCAATATAAATCAATTTTATTGGTATAAAAGTATAAAATCGGAATTTTGTTACATAACGTGAGACGTCATTTTGCTAAAAATTATCAAAATGTGGTGCTTAAATCGTTATTCTACTCACTTCTATTGGGGGCAATTTCCGAGGCCTCGGCTATTTAGTTTTTGAAATAAGGGTAATCAAGCTTTTCTATACTCATTTCTGGTCTTATCCTTCCACTTTCCAATATTTACTTCACGTCTTATTTTTATTTACGTGATTTTGGTCGCTGGGCGACAACGCATCGACTGGCGGGTAGTCCATCTTTTGGCGAATAGAACGTTTTTCCCCAAAAAGTCTGTGTAGTCCTGCGAAGCACGCAAACTTTGACAGACAAAATCAGGGCTACCAACTCAAATATCTTCAAAATAGGGAAGGTCGAGCTTTTTAGTATTCGGCTCGGCTCGACTTTTTTCTAAAAAGCTCGACACTCGAGCCGAGCTTTTGATAAGAGAGTTTTTATCGGAAAGATAATTATTGCAATCTATTTTTGGACATGTTAAACCGGAAGAGCGTTTCCCTCCCACGAAAAACAAGCAAAAAACATTCCCAAGTGATAAGGAAAAGGACATTGACAGGTAACAAGAAATATTATCTCCATTTAGACGGAAATCAGAGCTATATTTAGTTGACCTTGGGGAACTCAGAGCTATATTTAGTTGACCTTGGGGAACTGAAATACAGCATTTAAGTCTATTGTTTTATCAAGGCTTATCTCTTAAACGGTATATCGTACAAGTTTCATTTTGGTCTCATTTGATTTATAAAGATAAGACAAAAAATATGAGCCGGCATTTATAGTTGTATGACAAGTATTTTTTATTTTTGCATTTTGTAGTACTGTAAGGATTCCTTATCACCTAAATTAACTCAGCACTGAGTCAGACAAGAGCAAAAAACAGGGAAGGGGCTTGAAGTAAACAACCTCCACCCCCCCCCCCTCACTGGCCACTGATAAGGAAAGAGAGAGAGAGGTAGCTGTTTCTTTCTTTCTCTCTATTCCGTCCTTATTTATTTATGATCTTTCTTTTCCTTAATTGTACATTATTTTCTTCACAAAAGTATAAAAATGCAACTAATTTTAGGATTTCAATAAATTATTGTTGTTATTAAATATTATTTCATTCATATATTATATTCTGAAATAAGTTTAGCCATGAATATTATGCCACAATTGGGACTGCTATATAATTTTTTATCATCTTTACTTAGTGAACACAAAAAAATCAATCTTGTGTTTGACTAAATGTAAATGTGTGATTTTTTTACTAGAAATAACTATTTTAAAACCTTTCAACTACTTCTTTCTACTCCTGAAATTAAATTTTGTAGTACCTATATGTAACTAGTCTAATTATGTAATTTTAACTATTTATTTTAAAGTAAAGTATTTTGGGATTGGTTATTACTTAAATATAATGTAGATAAATGTAGATTTTAAATTTGGTATTTTTCTTCATAAATTATTTGTTGAGCCAGTTTGATTAATTTTATGTAACAAAATACAAAATACTGATGAACCTAACAGATAATTCACTTGTTTTGTGGATAAGCTTTCTATTTTTGAGCTGGCGGTCACTTAAGGTATTCAAACATTAGTCTATTGTATCTTTGAAAATTAAAATCAAGCTTCATAATTTCTTTTAATAATTTGGTGATTGTTAAAAAGCTCGGCTCGAAAAAGCTCGAGCTCGAAAACTTTTGAAAAAGCTCGGCTCGGCTCGGCTTGAGTACAAAAATCACTATTCGCACACCCCTACTTCAAAACAAAATATACCACGGTGTAGCTCATGCCCTAGAGAACCCTTTTCACTAAATATCTCCGATTTTGAAATTTTGTTGCTTAGAACGTTTTACAGGGGACCCCTTCAATTGACTTAACTATCCAATTTTGACATAATTATGATGAGCGGTCTTTATGTTCGGCCTCCCAGAAGACAGCGATGTTGGCAAGCATTGAGTTGAACAAGTATGGCAAGCCTTATAGAGCGTGCTGCGGCGGTTATGTTAGGTTGGGTTATTATAAATATGTTAGTAGGACTTTCCTGGTTTCGTTACGAATCAAACGACCACATGAGTCATACTTTCAGCGGTGACATGTGATGTGTGTGCTCCGGTCAACGACCTTGTCCTACTTGGAAGGGATTTGGCAGGCAAAAGTATGACTCATCTGGTATTGACGATGATACTAGAGATAGATTTGACGATGATGAGGGTAGATTCGTAACAAAACGAGGAAAGTCCTACTAACAATTTTATGATAATCCAACCTAATATAACCGCCTGTATAAGGGTGGCCTCCGTATTGTACTAAAGTACCTATTTTTTAAGTTGAGCCTACTTCCTCTTAGTTACCTCCTAAAATTATTAGTGTGTTACCTACCTCCTCTCAGGTACCTCCTATACACTTATGCTAACAAGTGGACAGTTTATACCGTATTAGTTTATTAAATATCATTTTGGTGATGTATGGACTCTAAGGGTAGGTTAGAAGAATCAGCAGGCCTACCTGGTGTAAAACTGCTGAAGACCACACAAAAAAGCATAAAACATTAAAAATAAAATGAATTCTCAAAGCCACTGGCTCCTTCTTCAGATATTAGGGAGTTCAATGTATATTAGGAAGGAAGAACAGATTCCTTCTTCTAGAATAAAAAATAAGGTGAATTTCCCCTGTTCAACTTTTCTCTAAGTCCAACAGTTCCTGAGATACCAATGGTGGTTAAGTTTGACACCGTGTGTGTGTGTGTGTGTGTGTGTGTGTGTGTGTGTGTGTGTGTGTGTGTGTGTGTGTGTGTGTGCACGCGTGCGTGCGTGCGTGATCTAATGGTGGTTTTAGCACCAGAGGACATGAATATTGAAAGTTATCAAGGTCTTTTGTTACTCCAGGTTCAGAAAGAATTTACCGACTGGAATATGCGACTAGCTGATAAACTAGTAGATATTCCTGGCAGAATTTTGCAACCGGAGCAGATAGTCCTGGGAAATAACATTACGGTTCCATCAGGAGATGAATGTGATTGGACTCGCCACCTGAGATCCAATCCAATGTTTGTGATGCCTCAAGGTAAGATTTTTCTACTGAATATTAATAAAGGGCGATGATGAGAATTAAAACTGGCGAATTTTTAAGTAACATAGGCACAGGCCAAATTTTAAGTTGTTAATGACTCGATTAGTTGCCCGGGGTATAGTCGTATCCCATAAAAGTTTTTATCATTTAAAGAGGTATAAAATATTTATTGGTTTAATAGGGGTTTTAATGAAATAAAAACTATTTTAATGTAAAAACTTCTTGACTTTATTGTTTCAAAGCAAGTTTAACGTATGTAATGCAATATAAGAGTGTACTTACTTTACCAATTTAAATGTCTTTGCTTGTGGAGAGTCCCAATCAACCTTATCCTTAACAACGGACATACATAACCCTCTGGTTGTCCACTAGAGGTCTGTGGCTAGTGATTTTTCAAGTCGGGCTGGGTAGTGGATTACCATAAATTTCGGGTCGGGTCGGGTTTGGATATTATAAGTGGGAAATAATTCGGGTCGGGTCAGGTATGTAAGTTAAAAAAAAAACTTGGTTCGGGTATTAAAATTCAGGTCGGCTTCGGGTATCATTTGTTAGCAAAGTATGAATCAAATTAAGGTTTGATGGGTTTACTAAGTAGTATTAATACAGTAGAGTCCCACAAACTCGGACTTATGTGTACCGAACGGTGTCCGGGTTTGTGAAAATTCAGTTATCGGGAAATGAATAAAAAAAAAGAAAAAATAAGAATAGTTTCTGTTACTTCTATGAGAAATCATTTATTTATTGCATGGTAAAAAATACAAAAACTACATTATCAGTTACAAAAAAAAAAACTTAAAGAAAAACCAAAACTGTTTTATATGTGTGAAACCGTGCTTTGGCCTAGAATCTCAGTGCACTTTATTGCTCTGGCAGGCTTTCCGAGTTATCCAGAATTCCGGGTTATCGAAGTCCGGGTTTGTGGGACTCTACTGTACAAACAAAAGTGTTTAATACAGTGTAGTGTTTAATAATCTAACAAAACATTCACCAACTTATTACTTACATAAGAAATCAGGGTAGGGCAGGGGAATCAGCAGGCTTACCTGGTGGTTGAAGCAGCTGAAGAGCACCCAAAAAAAACAAAAAAAAACCCAAAATCTAAATTAATTTTCAAGGCCACTGGCTCCTTCAGATTGTAGGGAGTTCATTGAATACTAGAAAGGAAGAAGAAGAAAAAGAAGAACAGTTTCCTCTTTTTAGAATCCAAAGAGCACAAAATTGTTTATGATTGTCTGTATTACACAAAATTACACCAGTGGTCTGCGGCTAGTGATTTTTCAAGTCGGGCCAGGTAGTGGATTACAACAAATTTCGGGTCGGGTTTGGATATTATAAGTGGGAAATAATTCGAATCGGGTAAGGTTCGGGTATTAAAATTTGGGTCGGCTTCGGGTATCATTTGTCAGCAAAGTATGAATCAAATTAAGGTTTGTTGGGTTTTTTATTATTTATATAAGAAATCAGGGTATGGCAGGGGAATCAGCAGGCATACCTGGTGGTTGAAGCAGCTGAAGAGCACAAAAAAAATCAAAAAAAACAACATAATACACAAAATATGAATTTTCAAAGCCACTGGCTCCTTCTTCAGATTGTAGGGGGTTCATTGTATACTAGAAAGGAAGAAGAAGAAGAAGAGAACAGTTTTCCTTTTCTAGAATTCAAAGAGCACTAAATTGTTTATGATTGTCTAAATTACACTATTTTTGGGTAGGTTTACCCCCCACTACCCCCCCCCCTTACAGTGGGCTGATCGGGCTCGTTTACGAACTCGTCCGAGGAATTACCACGTTACATGTCTGTACCAAATTCCATTAAGATCGGACCGTTTTTACGGCCGCTATCGTACTCACAGACACATACATATATATAATATATATGTATGTATGTATGTATGTATATATACAGGGTTCCCACTCAATCGTGAAACCGTAAAAACCGTGAATTTGGCAAACCATGAAAAACCCTGGAAAGAGCCGTGAATTTCGTCATCAGACCATTAAAATCAGCCAATTTTAAAATAGCCAATATTTTTATTAAATTATAGAGAAATATTTGTATATTTTTATTAGAGACATTAAAATGCTTCACAGTCCCAAGACGAAGACAGCAATTGTGTACTTTAAGACGTAGACGTAGATTGTACGTACAGGGATACGGTAGGGCCTGCTAAACTGAGATTGAGATTCCACTGTGGCTGGGGAAGGAGGGGTGGTGACTGGGGAGGTAATGGTGGAAGGCGATCGGTTGCCTTGAAGGGGAAGGGAAGGATGGAAAGGTGAAGAGAGAGAAGACTAGATAGCTGAAGACGCACGCTCATTGGTTTACGTTTGCGCGGCAAATAAATACGTGAATTTCTTTCTTCCTTAATTAATTTGTTTTCTTATTCTTTAGATTCATTCTATTGTACGATTCATCGGTTTTCAACTACCTATTAATGCATGGATGTCTCCGCTGCTTGTTTCTTATCATTTTCTGTTTTTTGTATCATCGTTCAAGATGTTTAAATAAACTCTTTAAAAATGACGTATTTGTTGCGTATTTTGGTTTTTATATGCGAAAATCCAAGAAGCAACAAGCATTGCAAATTGCGAAAAGTCAGGAATATTTTTTTATTAGTATTCTTGGGGGGGTTCTATCCCCCTCATCCCCCCCCCCCCATAGTTACGCCACTGGCTGTCCCAACTTCAATAGACTTATCCCTCCTTGTAACTCCTTCAGAATAGTGTCAATGCTTATTCAACAGTGAATATCAGGCTTCATGAGTTCTTGAGACAGGTACCTGAAATAATAACAGCGGCTGATGGTGTGTTTGCTCAGAGAATATTAATTGAATCTACAGCTCCCACATTCAGTAAATCGATGTTTGAAAAGTCCTAATGCAGACTCAGAAAATGTCAATAAAATAACCTATATAATGTTTTTACTCATATTTGTCCAGTTCCTCGAATTTGCTTTCCCCACTCCTTTCCTCGACACATGAATGGCAGCTTACAGGGGTATATATTCATGTGTCAAGGAAAGCATTGTCGCCCACTCCTATAAAATATTGCGTTTTACAGGTGGACTGAGTAGATGGGTAGTAATGTATCCATCTCGTTGCGGCAGGGATACCCAGGCGTTCGTTGACACACTCAAAACTGCAGCACGGGGTATGCGTTTCCAAATTGCAGACCCTGAACCGTAAGTATAGTCATTTACCTATAAAAAAATATATGAAATACCCATGTTGCAGCACACCTGCATACTCAGTTAATTTCAAATGCAAAAAAATACTTCCATCCAACATAGCGAGATATGACATGTTTTTGTAATCTCCATAAGAATAACATGGGAAATGAGTATGCAGGTTTGATGCAACAGATGTTAAAACTGGGTGGTTTTAATTCAATATTTGGTAGATCTTAAGTAGAAGAAGCCATATACCAAGTTTTAGAGGTAGTGAGGGACATGATTGTAAGATAGTGACTTTAAATTATATCTGTGATAATCATATGGTTTTAACCATTGACTTTGAATCTAGGAGACAAACCATCCATATGGCCGCTTTGTGCCGGCTTGTCTTGGCAGCTCCACGTAGTTGCCATCGCCGCCGTTAGAACGCGCTACCCGCGCGCTCTGCGCTCTCTCTCACTCCCTCCACCTTGCCCCTCGGCCCCCTGCCGTGTGCTTCGGATGTCTCTCTCGCTCATCACTACTTCTCCTTCTCCCTTCTCCCACGCAACTGCTGTTCATAGCGAGTGGAAAGCTGCGAGTCGCTGCGAGATACGCACGCCTTTGAACCTGAGCGCGGATCGGCGCGATGTCGTTCTCGATGAGGCAACGCGAGAGCTTGGCAATCTTATTTTTTGAACAAAAAAGCTATAAGATTGATAATATACATTTTCTTAAGTATATTGTAATATATCTGTATATTCTATAATTTGTTATCGTCCCAGTACGGTATTTTTTAATGACCTGATTTGGTGATTGCTGCAAACCATAGTATTACTTTTTTTGGGATATTATAAACATTTTGCAATGTGCTGATGAATTTATTTTGTGTTCTCGGATATACCACTTGGGCTTAGTAAGACTTAATTCTGCTATAAACGACAGAAACACGCATCAGAAACCGTCAATTAATTAATTTGAGCAGGAAATAATACAATTTAAAAATTAAAATATAGTTTATTGGTATATAAATACAAGAAACCTACTAACGTAATTGATTATAATAGGATAATAGAGGAAACAACTGGCTTACCTGAAGTTGAGTAGGCCATTAGAAACACAAAACACTAAACACAGGAAAAGTCCCAATATTTCGGTCCATCTAGTAGGACCTTTCTCAAGGGTAGAAAGATGGAGAAAGACTGGACAGATTCATAGTGGAGAGATAGGAAAGTTGGACAGGACATATACAGGAAAATAATAAGGTAAGAAAGAGGAAAGGGTTTGGTCTGTAAGGTTATTTTTTGTAGGAAGGCCCTTAAAGGGTAGGTATTATAATAGGATAATAGAGGAAACAACTGGCTTACCTGAAGTTGAGTAGGCCATTAGAAACACAAAACACTTTCCTGTGTTTAGTGTTTTGTGTTTCTAATGGCCTACTCAACTTCAGATAAGCCAGTTGTTTCCTCTATTATCCTATTATAATACCTACCCTTTAAGGGCCTTCCTACAAAAAAAAAACTAACGTAATTGAGTATTTTAAAAAATCAACAGCACTCCCGGTCATAAACTTTGATTATGGCTTTACATAAAGCATAAACTATTTTCGGGTGAATTTAAATTAGCAATTGAAGTATTGCTACTTTCACTTTCCTTGCAATATTTTAGTTTTTTGAAAACGCCTCCATACTTCCCTCCGGGCTGCCTTATTTCTTCAGAACTTCCTGGAGTTTGCGGTGGATTTTTTCTGTAATCAGCTTGTTGAGGACTAATGCACGATGTGTTTAGCAGTCTTTACTGATGTTGTTTTAGGCATATAGGCCTAGGCGCATTATAAAACACTAACCTCATCTATACGAAGCAGCAAGTGCAGGTGTGATTGTATTTCACATCAAACTACTGTCGAAGAAAAACATGTGCGCTCGAGTTTAAACCCATATATAACTATTGAATGAATCATCCGGTTTTAATGAAATTAATGTTAAACTGAACCTTTGTTAAATACATTCTATATTATAACAATCTTCTATATTATTAATTCTGTAAGCGATTTTTTTCAATCAAAATTGTGAGAGTTTGACAGCTCGCAGGATGATGGGAGATGGCTCAAAAGAAAGGTCTCGGTCCCACGGGGTCGGGAAAAATATCAGATTATGTCCAAATATACCAGAAAATGAGAAATAACGAAAAATATCTTCCATTTAAAATGCATTGGGATTGAAAAACATCTGCTTTGTTTACATTTAACAAGTGGTGCTAATGCTTGATTCAAAGCCATATGGTAGATGTTGACATGTGGGATTTTTTTCAAAATGCAGCTCACTATGCACAATCAATGTACTATAAAAAAAAATAATTTAAGATTTTCTGATTTTATAATAATTAAGGGTTTGAGTTTTTTCATAATTTAAAATTATACAAAGATAAGTATGTTTGTTTAGTTTATGTTATAACGATGCAGATTTAATAACAAATGATCTATACTTATATATAATTACGTAAGGGAAATTTTTGTGACGAAATGATGGGCGTTTGGAAGGTCGCAGGATGATGGGAGGGGGCTCAAATTAAAGGTCTACATCCCAGGGACTTGGGGAAAATACTGAAATTGCTTTAAGCTTACTATAAAATAAGAAATAACGTAAAATAGCTGTCATTTAAAAATAATTGGTATGTATAAAGGTCTGCTTTGTTTACTTAAAACCAAATGCTAGATATAATCATAATTTTGGGGATCCAAAAGCCTATTTTCTAAGAAGGTATTTGGAACTATAGTAAAGAAGGATTATGCTTAGGGGCTAATAGCCCCTTCAAGCCTCTAGTTTCAAATATTTCGGTCGAGCCGGATTTTTGTTTACATAATAAAAACCATGAAAAGTACCGATTTTTCCGAAGGTACACACTAGAAGTGAAGTTTAAACATTTATTTTACAAAAACTGTTGGAGCAAACTTTTTCAAATTTTTATGGAGTAATATTAGGTATATTATTAATTTATTCATATTGGTTCATAATTTTAAGGTTAATAGTCTAGGTGCTGTTGTTAATTTTGTAAACGTTTACTGAAACCACTGCTTACGGGCCAAAAAAAAGTTAGCTCCAACAGTTTTGTAAAATAAATGTTTAGACTTCACTTTTAGGGCGGACCTTCGGAAAAACCGGTACTTTTCATGGTTTTTATAATATAAAAATTTTCCCGCTAGACCGAAAATTTTAAAATTAATTGTTATAATATAAAATGTATTTAAATGCTTCAGTTAAACAGTTATTTCAGTGAAATCGGATGATTCATTCCAGAGTTATATGGGTTTAAACTCGAGTGCACATATTTTTTTCTTCGACAGTAATTAGAGGTGAAACTATTTTATTTGAAGTTCAGCTTGATAAGGCCAGTGACAATTACACGGCGGTAAATTGCGATCTTAGTCTTAAATGTCAACAAACATCTGGGAAATGGCTAGAATAGCAACAGAACGTCACTGACACCTCTGAATGCTGGCGGTGTACCCCCTCCACAGGCGGCATATCCATCAAAGAGCCTAGTCGCCGGCGCCGCCTCCCATCTCCCATCCCACTGCTGGATCCAGCTTACAGGGTGACCAGATTTCAGGGAGGACAGTTGGGTTAAAGAAGGGGGACATTTACAGAAAGAGGAGGACAGCGTTAAAAATAATTGGTAATAATTTTTGCTATAGACCCAATTACATTGCATTACAAATGATTGTCTTATATTATGTTAGAGATACACAAATACTTTATTGTGTGAAGAATTCATAAAAAACATTCACTCTACCTGTTTTGTTTTAAGGAAAAGTACCTGGTGGACCGAGCCTTGCTCGGTGTTATTTCATGTTCACCAATTCATCCAGTTACTATAAAATATTTCAATGTCATAGAATTTATCAATGTAAACCTTTTTTATTGCTCCATGGACTCTTCATTCCACCTGCTGTATTTTCCCTTGATAGCTGTAGATTCCAAAAAGCTGTTATGATTACTTCATTTGTTTACACTTTCCTTTTTTATTTTCGTTGCTATCACGGCAACCCATAAGGCCAATGTTAAAATTTTACAACTTTAAAACTCGATTTAATACGTTATTAGATTTTCTCTGGCCAAGTAATCTGCGTAAAAGACGTTTTTGAGTCATAAATGACTTATTTCCAGACTTTGAAGGAAATCCTCGGAGCCGTTTTTGAGATAATGTAGAACAGTAAACGAAATACCCTTTTTAGACTTTAAATTTACCAATTATTGACACATAGGGTCGATTTTCGCGTCCGCAACTTCACAAGTCGGCAAAATGAAAAAATGTGTTTCCCTTTTTATGTGATCATTACTGTGCAATGTGATATGACACATAACACATAACAATCTACAAACGGAAGGTGTAGGCCTAACTTGAATGAATAGGTTTTAAACACGAACGGCCGTAAATGACGATCGTACAGATTTACCGATTGCGGGTAGACGACAGTAGGGCCAAAGTTGTTTGACCAAATACGAATAAAATTGTTACGAAGGCGCGAATTTACCGTATTTATGGCTGCGGGAACACGACGAAAGTATATCCTTTGTAGAAGGCCACATTTTAGCGAAAGCCGGGAGGACAGGAGGACAATCGTTGAAAAGGAGGACATGTCCTCCTAAAAACGGACGTCTGGTCATCCTGAATCCAGTACGACCCCGGTGACGAAGCTTTGGTTGCATGAAGTATATTGGAATCGCGATATATCCACCAGTCTTTCGAATTGAGAATCAAAACATAATTTTCGATAGTTTAGGCCTACTTGTGTCTATGGAAAAACGCACAATAGGGATTTCTATTATAAAAGGACCTGAGAGTAAATTCTTTATCTAGGAACAATATTTATATAGGAACAAGTCTCCAGTAACCTCATTTTGTAAAAAAGGAGTGTATAGGTAGGTATACAGCACATACAAAAGTATTGGAAGAACGACAAAGTGCAATAATGTAATGTAGTGTAATGTAACCTTCTTTATTACCGTAGGACAATACAAGTAATGCATAGCATACGTCATTAGGTTAAATAAAACTACAATGTAATGGATCTGTTATTCTGTTAGTAGGTTTAAAATTATAAGAACGTTTTTTTAGACTGTAAATATAGGAATAGGCTAACATATTATTTTTTACACAATAAAAATACGAATTATCTGTTTCATTCATCATTATACATAAATATTCTTTATTATCTGATTTTTTATGACTTTTTTATAAGTATACTTGACTGTTTGAAACTTTATCCAGCATTCAGCCAGTCTACTTTCGACAAATTGCAACATAAATAAGCTGTCACAATTAATGAAATTAAACAGAGCATTTCAAATATATTTTTATAGTTTATTTAATACGGCTTTTCTTTGATTACATAACATTTGGTTAGGTCAAGTTTTAGGATATAATATCAAGTTCTAAAACAATCGTGTAAAAAACAATTATATTTAAAAATTAATTCATTTGAACGTGAGCTTACTTGGGAATAAATATTTTGTATGATTATTGTACTGCTTAATTATTTTAATTTTTATGTCAATGCAAAACTTAAATTTTGCGCGACGTCAAATTATAACAGCGCGATCGGGCCTAGTCGTGGATGAGAGCGAGAGCGGTTTGTCAGCGGGAGAGCGGGGGGAGCGGTTGGCTACTACGCCCCCCCGTGCCGCGCGGCGCCGCTGCCGGGCCGCTGCGAGCTGTCGACCACCCGTCCAGAACAGCTTCCGAGCCTCGCCGCTTGGAGCGCCACTCCATAGCGGCTTTCTCGGTGTAGTTCAAGTAAAATTCCGTTTGAGTCGCTAGTGTGCTTACAAAACGGCCATCCACAGATTTTACAATGGCGGCGAAACGTCTCCTTCTACATTCAAAGTCAATGGTTTTAACCATGTGATTGAGAAATAATATTGTTTATAAATATGTTTATGTTTTTTAGTTTTTGCAATAAAATGTAAGTGTTCAGTTGTTATTTTATATGATTTATTTCTAATCTTATACTGGCGATGAAAAAAAAAATTGAAAAATGAGTAGAAGAGGTGGAAACAATAGAAACAACGACAATACTTTAATTGATTCATTAAGATCAGAAATAGAAAGGTTTACATGCCAAAACTTTGATGAGTCAGACAATTGGGAAGACTATGAGACTCACTTTCTACTATTATGCAAAGTTAAAGGAATAGGGGAGGAATCCCGTGAGGCAGAGGAAGCAAGAAGAGATCTCTTACTGGCTTATGTAGGACCTAGCTCATTGCAGGAAAGTTGCAAATTTTTTACTGCCATCAAAAATACAGGAAGTTTCTTGGGATGAATTCATCAAAGGCTTCAGATCAGTTTACAGACCTAAGAAAACAATGTTTTCAGCTAGATTAGAGTTTGAGAAGTGTGAGAGGGAAAATGGGGAAAATTTCTCAGGTTTTGTGGTCCGTCTTAAAGATCTGGCACAATATTGTAAATATGGACATAGTTTTGATGAAAGAGTAAGGGACAGATTTGCAGGAGGAGTAAAGTTTCCCAAATTTGAAGTGGAAATTAGGCAACGATGGCCTGAGGGATTGAAAGAGGATGGAACAAAACTGAAATTAGGAGATTTGTTAGAATTAGCCGTATCAATGGAAAGAGCATATGGAGAAATGGACAGTGAAGTGTATAAAGAAGTTGATGTAACTAACATAAGTAAAAATCTTGAGAGAAGTGACCAAAAGGAGTTGGAGATAAGAAAAGTAAATAAAAGACATGAGAGATATGGTGACACATTACAGAACCAGAAAACTTCAAATACAAGAAAATGTTGGAAATGTGGGTGGCCACACGAATACGGACAATGTTTTGCTTAACAAAAAATGTGCTACAATTGCGGAAAAATAGGACACAACGCAAGGGTTTGCAAATTTAAAAAAGTAAATCAAGTGAATGAAGATTCGGAAAACGATGACAGGAGTAACAAAAACCTTGAAATAAGTGATGTGCGTAATAATAGGAAATTCAAACAAGCACGCATCCAGGTAAGCATCAACAAGGTACCAATAAACATGGAATTTGACTCTGGAGCCTGGGCTTCAATGATAGGGAAACCCCTTTCGGTAAAGATTGGATCACCAAGCCTAGATAAATCAAATTCTAAGTATGTAGCATATGGTAACAATGTAATAGATGTACTAGGGGAATGTCATGTTAATGTTAAAGTAGTCAACAAGACACGTAAACTTAAAGTTGCAGTAGTCAATGGAAACAAAAAACCGCTGTTTGGGTTACCCTGGATGTTAGCATTCGACATGAAATTACCCCCATATGTAACAATTAATGAAATGGAAAGTGAAGGTCCTGTAAAAGAACAAAATGTTATCAAGCCTAATGTTAAAGAAATAATACACAATTTTCAGCAAGTGTTTTCAGAGGGTTTAGGGAAAATTAAGGATTATCAAGCAAAACTGCATGTAACAGAAAATGCAACACCAAAACATTTTCCAGCTCGTAGAGTTCCGTTTCCAATGAAGAAAAGGATTGAAAATGAGTTATCAAGACTTGTAAAGGATGGCGTTCTAGAAGCAGTAGATCCTGCTGAAACACCAATTCCGTGGGCAACTCCAACAGTCAATGTAGAGAAAAGTGATGGCTCGGTAAGAATTTGTGGAGATTTTCGAGTAACTTTAAACCCGAATTTGATTTTAGACAGAGCTCTTCTTCCAACCTTCGAGGAACTGACAAGCAAAATTGCAGGAGGGAAAGAGTTTTCTATCATAGACTTACGTGATGCATACCTACAACTTGAAGTGGTTACAGGTTGGCTATTACAGGTACACGAGATTACCTTTCGGAGTATCATCAAGTCCAGGAATTTTTCAGAGATATATGGAAAAGCTTTTGCATGGATTGCCACAAGTAGGAGTTTTATTGGATGATATTATAGTAACAGGAAGAAGCAAAAGTGAACACATCAGGAACCTGAGAGAAGTTTAGAAAAGAATGAAAGATGCTGGGTTGAAAGCAAAATCAAGTAAGTGTAGGTTCTTTGAAGAGTCAGTGACATACCTTGGACATAAAATTGACCAGAATGGAATTCACCCAACAGAAGAGAAGATCAAAGCAATTCGAGATGCTCCTTCGCCAACTAACGTCAAACAATTACGGTCATTTTTGGGTTCAATAAATTATTATGAAAAGTTTATTCCAAGTTTGCATGCTATTTGTATGCTATTTGCATGCTATCTCCACAAGCTGACGGGTACGAACTCAAGGTGGAAGTGAACGGCAAAAGAAGAGAATATTTTCAAAAAAGTAAAAAACATTTTGTCAAGTGAAGATACGGTAGTTCCTTACGATGAAAGAAAACCGTTAGTATTGATCTCCGATGCATCAGAAAATGGCCTAGGCGTTGTTCTAATGCATAGGTATAAAGATGGACTTGAGAAACCGATAGCTTTTGCAAGTCGCACGTTGATGCCAGCGGAAAAACAGTATTCGAATATTGACAGAGAGGCCTTAGCCATTATATATGGCCTGAGAAAGTTTCATCAATACGTTTATGGACGGGAATTCATATTGGTAACAGACCACAAACCCCTTGAGAATTTTTGGAAACTCACGAGATCTTCCAAAGATAGTGAATAATCGTTTGGTGAGATGGGCTCTTGAGTTGAACCAATATAAATATGAAATTGAGTACAGAAAAGGAGAGGATAATATGTGCGCAGATGTTTTATCCAGACTTCCGATTAAAGAAGAACAAATGAAGGAAACCTGCATTAAGTTTTTGAATGTGGATAAAGTAAACACCATTTTGTCTTATGAACAACTAAAACAAAGAACATCTATAGATTCTGAAATCAAAGTAGTCAAAAACTACGTTCTGAGAGACTCCTGGCCGACTTCTGTTCCTGAGAATTTAAAACCATATTCACAAAGAAAAGAAGAACTAGTGGTGGAAAATGATTTACTATTGTGGTTTGGAAGAGCTATCGTGCCTAAGTGTATGAGAAATGATGTTTTGAAAGTTTTACACTCGGGACATCCTGGAATTGCATCTATGAGATCTGTAGCGCGATATTACTTGTGGTGGCCCAACCTTGATCAGGAGATTGAATCCTTTGTGAAAAAATGCACACCTTGTCAAGAAAATTGAGATAACATAGAAGAAGTACCATTATACCCATGGAATGTACCTGATAAAGTTTGGGAACGGGTACATATTGACCTAGCAGGACCAGTGAATGGGTGGATGTGGCTCGTAGGTATTGACGCTCTATCGAAGTGGGCAGAAGTTGAATGTCTAAAAACAACAAGTTCTGCTGTCATAATACAGCGTTTAAGATCGTGGTTTAGTAGATATGGACTTCCAACAGAAATTGTAACTGATAATGGACCGCAGTTTGTGTCAAAAGAAATTGAGGAGTTCTTCAAGAGAAATTCGATAAACCACATTAAGACAACCCCTTTACCATCCAAAAACTAACGGACTTGTCGAAAGGCTGATAAGAACATTGAAAAGACGGTATTATACCATTAAAAAGGAATTGGGGGATGGTTCATTAGCACTCCCAAAATGTGCTTTTTAGCTATAGGAACTCACCACAGAAAACAACAGGGAAAGCTCCAGCTGGATTGTTCTTGGGTCAAAGGATGCCAACGATATTTGACAATATAAAACCTAACCTCCGAAAGAGAATGGAAATGAAAGTTTGGAAAGATCAAACAAGAGAAGAAGGAAAGCGAGCTAGAATCTTTGAAGAGGGGGAAGAGGTGTGGATCAGAAATGAAAATGGTAGTGGATGGTCAGCTGGAACAATTAAAAAGCAAAATGGTCTGTACTCATATGAAGTTCTTTGTGGAGGTCTTTTAAAAAGGAAACACTCTGACCAAATAAGGAAACGTGAGGGAGCTATAGACGAAAACCCTGTATCGACTACAAAATAGATGGACATAATTTAAGGGGAGAGAAGTGTAAGATAAGTGACTTTAAATTATATCTGTGATAATCATATGGTTTTAACCATGTGATTGAGAAATAATATTGTTTATAAATATGTTTATGTTTTTTAGTTTTTGCAATAAAATTTAAGTGTTCAGTTGTTATTTTAAATGATTTATTTCTAATCTTATAATGATGAAGATAATATAATGATGAAGATAATCTTATAATGATGCAAGTTTGAAGTTTCGAAGGGGAGGAAATCATCAATGATGTGGAACTAAACAGAGCCTTGTTAGACCAGTCATTTTAAATATTTTGAAAACCGGGTTTTTTCTTCTAAAATGACTGGACTATGTGATTAATCTACTACGCTGACAGCTCAAAGATACTGACCAAAACAAATTAAGAGTTAACATTTGAAACCATATTTTGCTCTTTGAACAACAATCAATGAACAGGTGATATGTTTTTAGCTAAGCATGTAACACATAATTGACACAAGATATTCATAGTTCAATCAATTTATCATCTGTTATTATTGCTTTCCCCTTTTCAAAAAATCCAAATTAATCTGGTTTTGTTTGTAAACACCCAAGCTTCATCATATCCCTCACTACTTATATCAAAATATGTTAAGAAACGAAGATTTAGAATTTTTTATTGCCTATAAGGGAGTGAGTATGCAGGTTTGCTGCCACCAAAATGGAAATTTCGAGGGTTGTAGACTTAAACACGTTAGATCTCATCTAAATAAAGCCACAAACCAAGTTTTATTAAGATATGTTAAGAAATAAGCAAGATATAGAATTTTACTTATTTCCCATAAGGTTAACTTTGCGACAACGTACTGTGTTTATCACTTTCAATATCTCGGTAACCAATGGACATAGAGCAATGATTCAAAATACTAAATTGTTTGTTTTTTCGAACTGAATTCCGTGGTGCCAACCAAAATTGGATTCTTTTTACTAACGAATTTCCCCTATTTTTCTATGTGAAAACCCCCCATTTTTGGGGGTTTATCCCCTTTCCCCCCCCCCTTTCAAGTTGTTCGATAGGGCTGGTTTTTGAACTCGTCCGAATAATTAGTACTTTACACCCCTGTGCCAAATTTAATTCTGATCGAACCATTTTTGCGAGCGCTTTCATGCTTACAGACATATATATATATATATACACAGTAGAGCACCGATTATCCGAACTAATTGGGGACAAGGGTTGTTCGGATAACTGAATATTCGGTTAATGGAATATGAAAAGACAACATTTCAAAATTATATATGTAACGTAATTGTTAATAGTAAAAAGGCTCAAAAATTACCAAACAAAAATTATTCACTTAATTTTATTAGGCTATGAAATCTATCAGAATACATGATATCCCGGCGCAACGGGAGTTTCTGTTGGCGCGCGAATTTGAATTGCTTGAGTATCATGTTTAAAATATGAATTATTTCGGCGTTCGGTTAACCGACGGTTCGGATGATCGACGTTCGGATAATCGGCGCTCTACTGTATATATATATATATATATATATATATTATATAAATTTGAACCAATGGTGTTTTTTGCTTCAGGGGGCCCCAAAACGAAGATTTATCATGGTCTTAGGTCTTACCATGAGACCTACAGTAATAGCTTCTTCCCATTAGGGGAAATTCACTAAGAATTATAATTATGGATCAGGGAATTTTTAGGAAAGTTCGCTGAGGAATGCTTAAAGTGGTGGAATAGTGAAAGAAACTCTTAAGTTTTGTCTAAGATCTAAGCTAGTAAAAACAGGTAATCAGTTTTAAGATTTAGGGGAAAAGGCAAAATTTAATATGTGAAATCTGGCAAGCTGTAACAGCTCACTTTTCCTATCAAAAATCACAAAATTCAGAAAGTTTAAAAAAAATTTTTTAACTAAGAATAATTATTTAAATACAGTACACTTCGGATTATCTGGATTAATGTGGCGGAACACCGGTTTAAGAACTAAACTTCATTATTAATCTTAAGAATATAATGTTAACTTTTACCGTACCTAGGGTCAAGGTTTGAAATAAAGACCAGATTAACATAAATAACCATACCTCAAAATATCTCAAACTTGGAATAATCATGACAAAACTTGAAGTGACTCAAAACATCATACAGTAACTCTTCTTAAAAAAAAATAACGCAACACATCAAGTCACGGCAATAAATTAGCTCGCACAAATGCCGTATATACGCCTTAAGTTGTTTTGTTGTTGTTAGCACCCCAAGTAGCAAACCAGAAAACTAAGTTCACGAAATCTGTACTGTACTGCTTAGGCAATGTGACTCCTTCAACTATTGAAATTCCAAATGCATACGGTAATGTATTCCATTCACACTTTAATCCTAGAAGGCACATTTCACCCGTAAACTTGCTAAAATCACGTTTTAGCCGTGGTTTTAATTTTTTAATTTCTCGGATGGACCGGTCTGGATAATCCAGGATCCGGATAATGTGGGGTCCGGATAATCCGAGGTGTACTGTAGTTAGAAATTGAAAATATTACGCTGTACATGTCTTTTAGAATAATAATCAATGTCCTAGATTTTATTTTTAATAAAAATTCTGAATACTTGTTGTAAATGAGGGTTTAAAAAATAAAGAATAATTAATGCAATTTTTATTATTTTTTATTAATTTCTTTTACTAAATTTTTTCAACAACAATGTATTTTTTTGGCTAAAAGGTATATTTTTCTGCAGCTGTGAACTCCCAGACGACAGGAACCAGACGTACGTGACCTACCTGGACCAAGTCATCAGCGGCATGAACCCGCAACTCATCTTTGTGGTACTGACCAGCAACAAAGCAGACAGGTACTCTGCAATCAAGAAGAAATCCCTTGTTGACCGAGCTGGTGAGTTCATATCATTATAACCAAACGAGAACTTTATAAAAGTTTTTTCATGTATAGCTTTAAAAATTAAAAACATTTGAGGCTTGTTATTAGCAAATTTCCTCTACAGGGAAGGCGCTAATCTAATCTAATCTATTAATTACCATAGGTCTCATGTCCAAGATCCTAATTTTTCATTTTGAGGCTCCCAAATGCTAAAGATATTATTCGTTTGAATGTGTGTGCGTGCGTGTGTATGTCCGTAAGAGTGATATGTCTCGTAAAAACTGTTCAATCTTGAATTTTGGAACAGATGAGTGAAGTAATTATTCGGATGAGTTATTATACCAGTTACAGTTTTGGTGCCAGTACGAATTGAGTCTTAAAATACTAAGATCACATTGTTTTTTTATTCATTGTTTTCAGTGCCAACGCAGGTTCTTTTGGCCAAGAACCTGAACAAGAAGGGTGTGATGTCGATTGCAACTAAGGTTGCAATCCAAATCAACTGCAAGATAGGGGGAGCACCCTGGTCGGTGCAAATGCCGTTGGGGGTAAGCAATGTATTATACGTACATATTTTTAGGATTATAGCCACAACTAACGACATGTTTTATCACTTTTAACCCCTCCCCCCCCCTTTTAATGCCCCCATTAACCCTTTTAGCACCGAGGATTCCATAGTGAGATGCTCTGTTTAGGTACCAAAGAACATATTGCATGAAGTGCCGGGATTTCCTTGCGAGGCATTTACATTTTTAAATATATACAAATATATATTTGCTTTTACTGGCTGGAATTTGTGCCAAACACCTTTCTACTAACCAATCTTTCACTTCATGTGGCTGAACTGAAACAACATACTGAAATGCGAACAGCTGTTGTTAGATTCTTAAACCATGTATTTCTCATGGCTGGGATGCAACTTCGTTTGTATAACTACGTTTCTGCCATCCCTTGGCTATGCAATGAACGAAGTCTGAAGCAGCGGTATTGAAGATTTTGAATGCTATTGGCTGAAAACTTTTTTTTTAAATAACCCTTCTCTAATTAATTAACAGAGTTAAAAAAGGAATACATTTAGAGGCATAAGTAGTTTAAGACATATCTTTGACCACCAATATGAGTGAATAGTGTGAAAGTCATACCAATAATAATAGTTACAGTAGAACCTCGATTAACCGTCACTCTCGGCACCGGGAGTGTGATGGTTAAGAGAATAGACGGATAACAGAAATTTAGCTTGAAACCTGTTCGATAAGAAGATTTAAAAAAATATTTTGGAAGAAATTAAACCCTGTGTAAATGGATAATATATATTCATATTTAAATTACATTCATACAATGGTAATTACAGACGTTCTAAACTGTATGTTGTGCTCATTCATTGTTATTGTATACCGGGTGTCCCATAATAGTCCCCCACCCCTAACTTTTTCCTATATTTTTTCAAATATCAATTCCACACCACCCCTAAACATTAATGGGTAGCTAATACTTCATTTTGAGAGGGTACCCAATTTGGATCCGCCAAATTGGATCCAACCTATTTTTTTCAAATGTAAAATTGTTGTTGTGACCCATCATTTCGAATTAGATTTTTTCACTGATTACAATGCTGCAATCCGTTTTTTAATATCTCAATTGGTTCTCAAGATATGGGTACTTTTAATTAATTTATTTTCAACCAATTTAAACATTACAAATTGATAAAACAGGCTTATAACCAGAAAATAATGCTAGATAGTGACGAATAACCACCATCAGTCATTGATAAGAGATTTACACTTATCTATCACCAATGTAAATTTTTCGGCCGCCATCTTGGATCCGCCATTTTGAAATGAGGTAAGTTATTCCAAATATAAAGTTAGTATTGTGACCCATCATTTCAAACTAGTTTTTTACGCCGAATTCAATGCCGCAACCCGTTTTTAATTATAGTGTTTAGTTTTCAAGATATTGACATATTTCCAATAAAAATCTCAAAAAATATGAATTTTTCAAAAACTAAGTTTTACAGCTAAAAACGGGTTACGGCATTGAATTCGGCGTAAAAAACTAGTTTGAAATGATGGGTCACAATACCAACTTCATATTTCAAATAACTTACCTCATTTCAAAATGGCGGATCCAAGATGGCGGCCGAAAAATTTACATTGGTGAAAGTTAAGTGTAAATCTCTCAACAATGACTAATGGTGGTTATTCGTCACTACCTAGCATTATTTTCTGGTTATAAGCCTGTTTTATCAATTTGTAATGTTTAAATTGGTTGAAAATAAATAAATTAAAAGTACCCATATCTTGAGAACCAATCAAGATATTAAAAAACGGATTGCGGCATTGTAATCAGTGAAAAAATCTAATTCGAAATGATGGGTCACAACACCACTTTTACATTTGAAAAAATTATTTTGGATCCAATATGGCGGATCCAAGATGGCGGCCAAAATTGGGTACCCCTCAAAATGAAGTATTAGCTACCCAATAATGTTTGGGGATGGTGTGGAACTGATATTTGAAAACATATAGGAGGGGGATTATTATGGGACACCCGGTATACATTTACATTTTACTTTAGAAGGCGCATTTCACTCGTGAACTCGCTAAAATTACGATTTTACCGTGATTTTAATTTTTTAATTTCTCAAGTGAATTACATAACTTCACATTAAAAGATAGTCCGTCATCTTCTTCTGCTTCTTTGGGCTTCGAGCTTTTTCCGCAGCAATGTTTCGTATTTTTCTAAGAAGAAGAATCTGTGCAATATTCGCTTCCTTTTGCCTTTCAAACCAGTCAATGCACTTGGTTAACATTGCTTCGGCTTCAGAGTGGTTAGTGGACTGTTGTTGGTCAAAGTCAAAGTCTTCCTCTCCGTCATTGGCCTGCAGAACATTAGCTATTATTTCACCGTCACTCAAAATATCAAAGCCTCCAACCAGTTTATCACATTTCAACTAAGTTGTTACTTCTGTTTCTAAAGGCTTGCTGTCCAATCTGTTAGTGCAAAGATTCACAATTTCATCCACACTAGCCGTATCGTCAGTAGTAGGGGATTCAGTTTCAGGTTCAGGCCACAGCTTATTCCACCCATTTTTCAGGTTTGTCACAGTAAGGTCAGCCCATGCACTGGCGACATTGAAAATAGTATCTTTGATATTGTAGGTTTTCTAAAATTCATTAACCGTCGCTGCATTGTCAGATAATAGCAAACTTTCAATGAAGTTTCTTCTGTACCGACGCTTCATGTTTTCAATGATGCCCTGGTCCATAGGCTGAATGAGGGGAGTAGTCGTGTTAGTAGTTGGGAGGAAGAAACATTTTATCTTACCATCATCACTTTTTAGTTCATCAATGGGGTGTGATGGAGCGTTGTCTATAATCAGCAGTGCTTCCTGCGGCAACTTCAACTTGGCGAGATGAGCTCTTACTAGCGGTACAAACACTTTGTGAAACCATTCCATAAAAATAATTTGGTCTATCCTATTGTTTTTTTGTGCATAATACCTCACAGGAAGAGCATTCAAATTTAAAGTTTTGAATGCACGTGTTTTTTTTTTTTTTTGCTTTTCCAATCACTGCTAAGGGTAACCCATGATTGCCAGTTGCATTTGCACAAACCATTGTAGTGATGGGATCTCTCTGGACCTTAAAGCATGGTGCTGCTTTTTCCGAAACTGATCCCAGTGTTGGCAAATCTTTCCAGTAGGTCCAGTTTTGTTGCAGTCTTACATTGGTGTCTAACTAGTTTGAGAGCAGAAATTTTCAACTTAAACTTTTCTTTGTAGTCATCTACAACTGCACTGTTCGAACTAAGTTTTTCGCCACTTATGTCGAGCTATTGAATGCCGTGACGAAACTTAAAACTTGTCGAGCCAACCCATGCTGGCTTTAAAGTTAGGATTCCCATCTAAATTTTTATTCAATTCAGTCGCGTTTGTCATGATAATTGGTCCAGAAAGTGGGATTCCTTGACTTCGAGCTTGCATGAACCACTGATACACAGCATTGTTGAGTTCTTCATATCCAGCAAGTTTCACAGTTTTATGAGGTTTTACATCTCCGTCGGAACTCTTTTCGATATATGCTGCTCAATCTTTTCGGTAGGGGTGTGCGAATATTCGAACTTCGAACTTTTTCGAATCGAATATCGTGATATTCGATTCGATTCGAGATTGCAAAGAAGTTCGATATGACCGAATCGAATATTTAAAGGACTGGCATAAAATCAAAAGTAGGTGAAAACGTTCCCATTTTCAAAATAAAAGTACGTTTTTTAGTTGCAAACAACTACGAATCCATTTTTTACATCAGAAACAGTTGCGTCCTCACGTGGATGTGCGTGTTTGTTTCCCGTATCACTACGGGGTCAACGGGACGAAGAGGAGCACGTAAGCACGTGGACAGACGACAGATGGATGAATAGCTGCTGTAAAATAATACTGACATCGAGTTTTGCCACCAAATTCCCTCTGCCGTGTTGATCAGTCGTTCAGTATACTTAGGTTAATATACTGCACAATACCCGACGCGACAACGAATTTTTTTGTAAGATAAATTCTAGTATCACAGCATTAAATCATATAACAAATAATGGTCCATCCTTCATCAGTTCTGTCTCGACCAGCATCCGATACCGACGAAACATCAGTTGAGTTGTTGAGTTGGTAAACGAGAGAATTGCAATCAAGACCAATCAGAGTTCACCGATGACCGACAGTGTCCAGAGTCGTATTCCAGTTGCCAAAACGAAATATCCCGTAAATACCCCATAAATAAATAGTCGTGTTGGTGTTTCGTACGACTTTTTCAGGCCGTAAATATCTTAAACGGAATCCGGGATCACCATCGCTTCCAACTTTGATACGATGAAGTACAATAATTTTGGGCTGGCAAAGAGTTGGCGGACCTGTTCATTATTTGTCTTTTCGTTTTCGAATTTTGTCGTCATTTTAACTTCGTCTGCTTTTGCTTTTGAAGTTTAGCTGTTGTTAATAACTCGAGAACGTCTGTCGCGTGTTTGTTTCAATCACTCAGATTTATTTATTTTTCAAATAAGCAATTACGTAGAAATAGAAACGTTGAATGATCAAAAATTGGTTTTATTTTTATGAAATCTGACGAATCAGGCGGAGCGTGTTTTTCTTCAATACGTGATTAAAATTGTCATTTTTAGAAAGGTACAATGTTGGTTTGACAACTTAGGCCTAATTAATGAGTTTGCTTGCTGTTTATAATGTAAAACAAATAAACTTTGTTGTAAGTAAATGGCAATTGTAAATTATCTTAACATTTAGGTTAAGTTTACTGGTCTGACTTATTATTATTTTATAGTATTACTTTAGGAGAATCAAAATCTTTGTTCTCAGGCATTAATCCACAAATAAAATTGTAAGGCTTTCTTCAAATATGAAGTAGTTAGTGAACCAAGTTTTAAATGTAATTCTTTGGTCTAATCTCTTAAGCCTAGTCCCTGATCAAATAATTTATTGGTTTATTAAAAGGAAAAGGAACAAAGGGATGGATGCAGAGGCCTAAAAAAGAACAAATTTAGGTTGTAGTAAAAAAGGAATTGTTAAGTAGCCAAATCCTGAAATTGCTACTATAGGCCTAAATTATGCTTATTCAAATGAATATTACCTATGCTTAAGGGGAATCAATAAATTTCTAAATTCTTTACAATTGATTAGTTGTACCTTTGTGTACCTTAGAATTGATATTTGACCTATATTATTTTGACTTGTTATAATGCTATCAATAATTAAATAAGATAAATACAGAGAGGGGAGGGAGAAAGTAAGGACAAGAGTAAAGAAAACACAATGAAATAACAATTTTGTTTTGATAACATTATATTAATTATTGAATAGTTGCTAAAAAATGCTTGGTAATTTGCTGAGTATACAGGTTTGCTGCGAAAGGGTATTTATACTTAAGTGCTATGATTTAAAATTGGATCTCATTTGAACGAATAACCATTGACATAAATATTCGTTTCGAAAATATTCGATATTCGGAATAGTTATAAACTATTCTATTCGAACCAAAAAATCACTATTCGCACACCCCTACTTTTCGGCATCCGGTTTTATACAGTAGAGCCCCGCTAATCGGAAACCAGAATCAGGAAATATTAAGGAATAAATTAGGGGTGTGCGAATAGTGATTTTTGAACTCGAGCCGAGCCGAGCCGAGCTTTTTCAAAAGTTTTCGAGCCGAGCTTTTTAACAACCACCAAATTATGAAGCTTGATTTTAATTTTAAAACATACAATAGACTAATGTTTGCATACCTAAGTGCAAAGCCATAGCCAGGAAACTTTTTTGGGGGGGGGGGGGTTTGGACAGGCCCGGCGACAGAATTTACGGCTCATCAAAAGTGGTGACCTTTTTTTTTATCTTTTACTCGCGCGTGTGCTTTTCGGCACCTTTATTGCCAATTCGGACCCTTGTTGTTTCTTCCCGGTCCCCTATTCATATGCCCGGGGCCGTTTTTACTACTTCGGGGGGGGGGGGGGTTTACTATTTTGGGGGGGTTTTCCCCCCTAACCACCCCCATTTACTACTATTTCGGGGGGGGTTGTGACCCCCTAACCCTCCCATTGGCTACGTCCTTGCCTAAGTGAACTTCAGCTCAAAATTAGAAAGCTTGTCTCCAAATCAAGTTAATGATCTGATAGGTTCATCAATATTTTGTATTATGTTACATAAAATTGATCAAACTGGCTCAACAAATAATTTATGTAGAAAAATAACAAATTTAACATCTAAATTTATAATTTGACTCCCCAATTCCACAATAGTTTCACTTAAAAATAAATAGTTAATCTTATATAATCATTCTAGTTACATACTTCAATATTATTTTCAAGAGTTGAAAGGAGTTGATTGGAAAGGTTTTAAAATGGTTGTATCTTAAAAAAATAACATATTTACATTTAGTCAAACACAAGATTGATTTTATTAATGTTCACAAAGTAAAGATAATTACAAATATCAGTCCCAATTGTGGCACAATATTGATGGTTAAACTATTTCAGAATATGAATGAAATAATATTTAATAACAAAAATAATTTTTTGTCATCTTAAAATTAATTGCATTTCTATCTAAGCTTTGGTGAAACAGCTAGAAAACAGAAAACAGCATTTCTAAGAAACAGCTACCTCTCTCACTTTCCTTATCAGTGGCCAGAAAGAGGGGGGGGGGGGTTGGAGGTTGTTTACTCCAACTCTGTCTCCGTTTTTGTCATTGTTTTTTGTCAGAACGCGCAGAGTTAATTAGGAGATAAGGAATCCTTACTACAAAATGCGAAAATACAAACTGCTTGTCAAACAATTATAAATGAGGCTCAAATTTTTTGTCTTACATTTATAAATCAAATGAGACCAAAATGAAACATGTACGATATACCGTTAAAGAGATAAGCCATGATAAAACAATTGACTTTCTTGCTGTATTTTGCGTTCTCCAAGGTCAACTAAATATAGCTCCGATTTCCATCTAAATGGAGATAATATTTCTTGTTACCTGTCAATGTCCTTTCCTTATCACTAGGGAATATTTTTTGTTTGTGTTTTTTTGTGGGGGGACGCTCTTCCGGTTTATGTCCAAAAATAGATCAAAATAGATCGCAATCAAAAGCTCGGCTCGAGTGTTCGAGCTTTTTCGAAAAAAGTCGAGCCGAGCCGAATACTGAAAAGCTCGACCTAAAATGCTCGACCGGTCGAATACTCACACACCCCTAGAATAAATAAAAACAAGGAAAAACATTTATTAAGTTTATTTCTGAAAATTACAGTACCAGGGTTCCCACTCAACCGTGAAACCTTAAAAACCGTGAATTTGACAAACCATGAAAAAAACCTGGAAAGAGCCGTGAATTTCGTCATCAGACCTTTAAATCAGCCAATTTTAAAATAGCCAATATTTTTAATAGCCAATGTTTCTAATCATTTCTGTTTTTTTATCATCGTTCAAGATGTTTGTGACAATAAATAAACTCTTTAAAAATGACGCCAGAACAAACGTCTTTGTTGCGTATTTTGTTTTGTATATGCGAAAATCCAAACGACTTGTCCTACAACAACATTTGACGGCTAATATTTTTGTCTAATTTTTAGTTTAAATTGATTGAGTCGAAAATGAAATTTTTATCTCTTGCCGTTCAAGAGAAATTCTATGATAAAACTATAGACTGGTGTATATTTTGTCGTTCTCCAAGGTCAACTAAATATAGCAGAAACTCCGAATTCCATCTAATTGGAGATAATATTTTTTCACCTGTCAACCTCCTTTCCTTATCACTCAGGATTATTTTTGTGTACGTTTTTCGTGGGAAGGACACGCTCTTCCGGTTTAACGTGACCAAAAATAGATCACAAAAATTATCTTCTCGATAAGACTTCTCGTATCATAAGCTCGGCTAGGAATTCAACCTTATTCAAAGCTGTTTAGTGTTTGTACGACTATTTCATTGCGTCAAAAGGAGCAACGGTCCTTTTAAGTTGTTATACGAGGATACGATATTAAGCAGTAAGCATACGATAATTTTGAGTCGGCAAGGGGACGGCTGGTTGTCTGACTGAGACGTATAGTGAAGATCGCTTCGAAGTTTGACATCGCGATCGCGACCATCCTCGTTCGTCTCGTTATAATATTGCGTGAACGCCGTAAGTCAGAAGCTTGGCGCGAATCATTTATTGTTGAACATTTTTAAAGTTTCGTGTTTCTTTCGGGGTAGTGTGTCGGGTATCGTCAACCCGATTTCTTTCGGGTAGTAGGTACCCGCCCGACCCGACGTGTAATAAAAACCCGCCGAATTAAGCCTGAGACGTGTCGAACCCGCCCGACCACTCGGGTTCACATAATTACCCGAAGCTACCCGAATTTTCGGGTACCCGCAGACCTCTACTTATCACTCACTACCCATTGCACTGTTTGAAAGGCAACAAGGCCCTAACTTCGGCCGCTGGAAAACATGCCTGCAGGCGACCAACGTTGTGCCATTAACTAACATTTACGGACAGTAGAACAACGATTTATCCGGAGGCGTATTAACCAGGCGGCGCGCCTAACCGGTGTCCAAAACTGGCAACAAGAATTATTTTCAATCACGTTTTTACTTTCAACTTTCGCAAAAAACTATTTTACAAAAAAATGTAATTGAAGTGTATTTACTAACTTGCAATTAATTTTTAAACAAACACGACATTATTTTAATACGTGTTATATAGATCATATTTTGAGTTTTTGATGATTAGAGAGTTGATAATGACGAACTTCAACTCAGTCAAGACGCAATAAATGAACGATCGAATATTCATCTATAGGTTGGCAATATACGCAAGCGCAGACTATCATATTGTCTTTCATTACACGGCTGTTGTTATCTTAAAACGCAGTGCGTGGTTGGCTCGTTGCTATGACGACACACGGTTGTCATGGCAACATACAGTGCGACAGTGTGTCAGGTATAGTTTGTTTTACCTAAAATATTACACAGTTTTAATTCTATTGTTACAGAAATTATTACTCCTCCGTTGTGCTGGCGCCGCCACCGCCGGCGCTATGCGTCTGCCGAGTTTTCCCTCGCAACCACCCCCCCCTACCCTGTTATTCTCTGTGAAACTGTGCGGGCGGAAAAATGTTTTCCTATATTTAGACCGTAAATTTCATAATTTTCGGACCTTAAAAACCGTGAAAGAGCCGTGAATTTTAAAATTCAGTTTGAGTGGGAACCCTGAGTACGTTTCAAAGATCGAAAATGTAATAAACAAAGTAGAACAGTGTTATTGAACAAAACTACATTGGTTGAAAAAAGTCTGTAAGAGAAGAATACCTCTCTTTTGAAGCGTAATAGTGCCAGCGTCTCAGGAACAAGGTATCGGCTGGGGTTGCGGCGGTCTGTTGTTGATCTAGCGTAGCGCTAGATCAAAGGCAGCCGCGGCGTCCGAATGGGATACTCTCAGCTTGCTGTCGTCATCTGCTTCTCCTGCACTGTCGTCTTGGGCCGTGCTGTTGTCCGGTTCGGCAACCCTGGTTGTGCTGAATCGCAACTACGTAGTCATGCGAATATTGCTGCATATTTGGTCGTTTCTCGAATTCTCGTACCGTGATTGGTGTGATTCGGCGTTTCGACGCTTAGTTTATGTAATTGCACATTGTATTTAATAATTATATTTATTTTAATAATAGTTCACTTAATCTGAAATGGGTCCGGTTCCAATTATTTCGGATTAGCGGGGGGCTCCACTGTATCATTAATGGCCGTTCTGCCAATACCATAAATCAGCGAGATACTTGTAGCTGTTTCGCCCTTCCTCAAATGTTTGGAAAATAATTTCAATCTTAATAGTAATAATTATTAATCAATAATAATTTCAATCTTTTGGTCAAGCCCTAGTACGACTCGTTTTTGTTTTTCAGCCATCATTAACAATCAACAGTTCCTGTAGCCTACTGCAGTTAATTAACAGTACGTATGTAGCTACACATTGTCACAGCAAACACTGTGTAACGCTGAACTACGAGGTGTGCCGTAGAACCAAAAAAATCAGCATGCCAATGAGTGATAAATAACTCACTCACCCCCACTCGTTGCGTGGGAGTGGGGATTTTCCGCTGAAACTCAAGGTCATCAGCCGCGGACAGTCGCGTTCAATCACAGTGGCGCTTGCACTTTCTTTGTGCTTTGTGCGATGCCAATTACAACATATCGCGAGCCCGGGAGCAGTGACGGATAACACGAGAGTGATGGATTAAAGAGTGTTGTTTAATCGTGGTTCTACTGTATGTGAAAATGCTCCTGCTGAGCACAGAATGAGAGGAATGGGAACACAGACTGTTTACACAAAAGTTATAGAAATCCCATTTAATTTTAATTTTTTTTTTATTTTAGTTACAGACCAGAATGATTTTTAATTTCTCTAGTTGAAAGAAACGTTTAAATTTGTAGGAGTATATGCCATTTGTATATACTTAAATGTTGTTACTATTATATTTTTAATTATTGTCATAATAATATTTTTAAGTAAAGAGTTCAGTTTTGAAACATTTTTACTTTTTATACTTCTTAACACACAACTCTAATAAACAATGTATATTTTCTTTGAATAAATATATTTGAATTGAATTGAAATGCATGATAATTTTTATAGAATGACTACTGCAATTCAAATTAATTTTTTGGTCTCACTTTTTATGTGCATACATCAAATAGCCGAACAACTAATGTACAATATTATGTGGACGTTAATGCTTAATAATTTTCATAGAAGGCCTACTGCAATTCAAATTAATTTTTGTCTCTATTTTACGTGCATACATCAAATACCTGAACAACTTTTGTAAAAGAGTTTTTTTGAAGTGTTTGTTTTGTTTTTGAAGTTTTTTGAAGTGTTGAGAAATAAAACATTTTTTAAGGTAAAAAATACAGCTTTTTTAAAGATTTGGTCTTTCAACAGGGTCTAATGGTGGTAGGATTTGATGTTTGCCACGATGCCAAACAGAAGGGGAAGTCGTATGGTGCAATGGTTGCATCCTTAAACAAACCCATGAGCCGTTACTTCTCGGCTGTCTCACATCACGAGAGCGGTGAAGAGCTGTCCAACGACTTGGCAATCAACATTGTCAGTAAGTACCATACGAACATAATACCTCACTCAGATATCAATGGCCGAAGATTTGGCTAGTCTGAAGTCACTATGACTTTGACATCAGAGCTTATAACACAAATAGCGCGAGTGTAATGCAAGAAGCGTGAAGAGTGTAGAAATATAAGTATGTGTATATCATTGGCTGCAACGTTAGGCCTGTTTGGTTAACTGTTAAATGATCATCGGGTTTTTTATTGTTCTTGAAATAGTATTCTTATTATGTGAGTGAATGTATCATTTGTGTACTTAGAAAATTATTTTTTAACAAAAACT
The DNA here is from genome assembly GCA_035578135.1 of Flexamia atlantica. NCBI lineage: Eukaryota > Metazoa > Arthropoda > Insecta > Hemiptera > Cicadellidae > Flexamia > Flexamia atlantica. Next base: position 81,728,639 of record JAQJVK010000001.1, on the reverse strand, counting down.
TATGAAAATATAGCTATGAGTTCAATCTCTCATTTAAATCACAGTTATGTTAATGATTAGGGGTACTTTAATCAATATTTTTAAATTAGCAAGGTGGTAACCCTTTTTGAAATTTTTAAAAAAGGAAATATACAAGCAAACTCACTAATTATTATCGTAGGCGTAAGTTGTCAATTCAGCTCTGTACTCAAGAATGTCCATTTTAATCACGTACTGGTACTGAAAATAAACTCCCGGCTTAATTTGTCAAATATTAGTATTTCAACAAAATAAAGGCCTATTTTTGATCGTTCAGTGTTTCTATTACTAGGTAATTGCTTAATTAACTAATAAAGTAATGAAAACATCAATTACTGATCATTTCATAACCTTAGTTGTGTCAGATTTCTGTAAAACAAAAAAAGACCAAAATAGGGCTAAAGAGTTTATTTCATTTGTCGACCCAGAGGTTGCTAAAAGACTGTTGTCGGGGCATGATTGGAATTCGGTAGTGTCGGCCGAGGACGTCAACGTTGCCTGCGACGTGTTCGTGCGGCAACTTTAGGATTAGTAGAGCAACTAAATTTGTATCCCCTTCTTCAAAAAATACTAAATTAAAGCCCTGGATTACCTCTGGGCTCGTAAAATCAATCCGCAACAGGGACAAAATTAGTAAGCTGAAAAAACAACCTTTCAATCCGGCACTTAGATTTTATTTTGTTAATTATAGGATTGTTTTAAATGTTACAATAAAAAGAGCAAAATTAAATTATTGCCAGAAAAAAATTTTTGATGCTAAGGATAACAATCGGCAACTTTGGAAAAATATAGCTGAGATAATGGGTTTTGAGGATTCATTTCACATAGAGCATTTTTTACATGGCGATAGTTCATCAGAGCAAGATATAGAAAGTGTTGCTGATGCCTTAAATTATTATTAGGGGTCTGCTGGCCAGACTTTTTAAGTTCGGGTCGGGTCGGGTCGGGCCTTTAATTTTGGCTTTCGGGTCTCGGGCCAAAATCAGGTCGGGCCAAAAATATTTAAATAATTACTTTCGTATGAATTAACTAGAGAAGCTAAATCAAGAAATTAAATACAAAATTAATTGATGAAAATGACCACTATATATTGAGGCCTAATAGTTTTTAGTAGGTTAAAATTATATCATAATTCAATTTTAACATACTACAAGAAATTAAGATAAAAACTAATACGTGAACAAATTTAGCCAAAAACTATGAGAGCCATAACAATCAATGATTATTATCATTACAAAGCCACACTTTATCACAATGACCATAACGCCAATAAACAATATAAACTATGAATATAAATTTGATGTTGAAAAGTGCAAGGTCAGAGCTAAATATAGGTGTAAGTTTTCAATTTCCGAATTCTGAGAGTTGGTATTTCTAGGTAACTGTCGAAATCCATTCTTCTATGAGTTAATGAAATATTTTTGAGGTTATTTTTATGAAAAACTCATGAACGGCTGCGAAAAACGAAAGCGCGTATCTTTCGGTCGCGGATGAACGGCAGATGTAGCTTTTCGAAACTCACGATCTGCTGCGAAATACGATCGCGCATATTTTCCGATCGCCGATAATCGGCAAATGTAGCCTTGCTAAAGTTGCGGTCGGCCGCGAAAAACGATCTTGTGTATTTGCCGATCGTAAAATAAACGAAATGCAGCTTAGTGTAACTCGCGATCGACTGTAAAATTCGATCGCACACACGTAAGTCGCACGTAAATTCGATCGCCGGGTAAGCGGCGGGAGTAACGTATCAGGCGCGGCCCGACCCGATTTTGGCCCGAACTATTTTTTGACCCGACCCCATGTCTCGGGCCGGCCTTTGACCCGACCCGACCCGAAAAACTCGGGGACCCGCAGGCCCCTAATTATTATTATGTAAGTGTTGGAGCCAACCTAGCCCGTGCCGTCCCCCCTGTGGCAGAACAAATAATTGATGACCCAGATTGCTGTGCGCGCTCCATTTTCCAGCTGTCTCCGGTTTCTGAAAATGAGCTATATAGGGTAGTTAATTAATGACTTTAAAGGTGGTTCTGCGCCCGGCGTTGATGGTATACCCGCAAATATTATTAAAAATAATTTTCACGAAATAAAACTACCTCTTTTGCACATTATTAATAGCAGTTTTCCCCAAGGCATATTTCCAAATGTTTTTAAAATGGGGAAGGTCATTCCAATTTTCAAAGGGGGTCAGAAAAACCTGTTTAGTAACTTCAGACCTATTACTTTAGTTAGTGTACTTGCTAAACTGATTGAAAAATGTGTTAGGATTCAGCTGGAAAAATATTTAATTAACATTCTTATTGACAAACAAGTTGGATTTCGTAGGGATCAAAATTTAAATGACGATTTATTTTTACTTACCAAGAGCGTTCACGAAATTCCAGGGAGAAATAAGAAGCCCATTTTAGTTTTAGCGAATTTCTCCTATAGGGAAGAAGCTATTACCGTAGGTCTCATGGTAAGACCTAAGCCCGAGAATATGATAACTTTTTGTTTTGGGGCCAACAGAAGCAAAAAACACTATTCGTTCGAATTTTTATATATATATATATTTGTCTGTTAGCACGATAGCGGCCGTAAAAATGGTCCAATCTTAACGAAAATTGGTACATACGTGTAAAGTGGTAATCACTCGGACGAGTTCATGAACCAGCCCGATCGGACCACCGGAAGGGGGGGTAAGGGGGGATAAACCCCCCAAAAATGGGTTTTTTGAGTTTGTTACATAGAAAAATAAAATTTATCGAATTTTTGTTGGCACCATTGAATTCAGCTCAAAAAAACAAACAATTTAGTATTTTGAATCACTGCTCTATGTCCATTGGTTACCGAGATATTGAAAGTGGTAAACACAGTACGTTGTCCCAATGTTAACCTTATGGGATATAAGTAAAATTCTACATCTCGGTTATTTCTCAACATATCTTGATAAAATTTGGTGAATAGCTTCTTCTAGTTCAGATCTACTAAATAATAAATTAAAACGACCCAGTTTTAATATACCTGTAGCAGCAAACCTGCATACTCATTCCCCATGTTATTCTTATGGAGCTTACCAAAACATGTCAAATCTCGCTATGTTGGATTGAAATATGTTGTTTTGCATTTGAAATTCGCTGAGTATGCAGGTCTGCTGCAACGGGGGTATTTATAGATATAGCAAAAGCTTTTGGCACAATCGACCGGGAACTTGTTATTCATAAATTAGAATGTATTGGCTTAAGTAACTCGACTTTGGATTGGGTTAAAAATTATTTTCACAATCGGTATCAGATCGTCCGTCTCAGTTCTTGGTAAAAACAGTTCTCCAAAAAAGGTAGATTACGGGGTTATTCAAGGCTCGACCTTGGGACCTTTGTTATTCTTAATTTATATTAACAGTCTGGATAGAGTTGATATAGGGAACGGTCAGTTATTCTTTATGCTGATTATAACGCTTTGTTATTCGAGGGGGATAGCTGGAGGGACGCATTTAGCAATGCTGAGCATGACCTCCTAACCATCGTAGAATAAACTGTCAATCTTTCTAAAACTAAATACATGCCAATTTCACTTAGAGCTGACTATGATCCCTCTGATCTTGTACTTAAGTTACATAGTTGTGGCGCTGAGAGTGAATGTATTAGTTGTGAAACGATTGAGTGTGTGAATGAGTATAAATATCTTGGTGTTTTTGACTTGATTCAAGTGGACTAGCCATGTCAATCAAATTAGAGTTAAATTGCGGGAATTTGTTCTCATTTTTGCAAATCTGAGGAAAATTCTACCGTTAAAACTCTTAAAAAATATTTATTACGCATATATTCAGTCTATTTTGCAATATGGGAATTTGGCTTGGGGCAGAGGTTATAAAAGCATTCTTGCACCTATTGAAATAATGCAAAAACTATATTAAAAGTTGCTCTCCGAAAACCTCTTCGCTCTCCATCGGATCTTCTTTTTGATGAATTTAAAGTTTTGAATGTTTCACAGCTTTATGTAAGGACGCTACCGTAATTGTTTCCATTTTTAAGAATAAATTATCTCTTTTTGGTCATCCCGCCCACAATTATCCGACTAGATCAGTTATGAATATAGGAATTCTGTTTCCTAAAGTCACAAAAACTAATAACAAAACCTCTTCTTATTATATTGCAAGCATTATTTTTTCAAAACTTCCAGATGAATGTGTGTGTGCGCGTGCGTGCGCGCGCGCGTGCGTGCTTGCGTGCGTGGGTGACAGAGTGAGTTGGTCCAGGTCTCTGTTGATTCATCATCATCCAAATATATTTTTGCAGGTGTTTTTTCCCCCTTTGGCTATCGGCATAAATGCTTTAAGCATGCATGCATGCATCTTGATATTGCTAGTTTATTTAATTTTAAGTCTATATTCTTTACAAAAAATACATAGTTTTAGTGATTTTTTTTGTGATTTTAAGTGCTTGTGAAAGACTGAACTGACAATGAACTCACTTCCCACGCACAGGTTTACCTTTGTGGGGAGAATTTCCATTACAGGGATTGTAACAGGTTATTTTTTTTATTTTTTGTTATTTTTTTGCTCTTGGTTATTTTTTGTTATTTTTTTGGAATTCGGTTATTTTTGTTATTTTTTTTGGAAATTTGGTTATTTTTTTATTTTTTTCAACCTCAAGAACTGCTACAAGCCCTGTTAACAGTATTCATCTGTCAGACAATCTTAAAGCAGCATCGCGGCAGACGAATCTCCTCATCCTAAAATGCGTGAAAACTAAGTCTCGTTGCGTGAAAACCAAGTCTCGCCGTCAAATCTAGGCAGATTTGTGATTAGTCTGTCGAGATTTTCTTTTTTACCAAAGTTAAGAATGTATTATCCCCAATATAACGCCGGTTTTCTAATTTTTAGCAGCATTTTTTGTGTACAAAAGGTTATTTTTTGGTTATTTTTTTCTTATATGAGTTATTTTTTTATTTTTTTCAACCTCAAGAACTGTTACAAGCCCTGCCATTATAATAATGTGATTTTTTTATGTCTTCTGTAATGTATACAAGGAAATAAATCAATTAATTAATTCATTCATTCAATTCATTCATCAGGGTGTCTACCAGTCGGGAATTTGAGAAAATGTCGGGGATTTTGTAAGGTCGGGAAAAAGTAATGAATTGCAAAATTTGGTTGGGAAATTCGAATTTGGCTATAAAACACAACGAAAAAGCAGTTTTCTTTGTTATTGTCATCGTCTCGGCTGGCAAATCTCTTGAACGAACCGCTGCAGACAAATTTTTAGCTATATTACGACCAGAAAAGCTGTCGCTTATTCCGCTGCCAATAGTTTCTCGGTCCTAATACAGCTGTAAAAACGCTTGCTCGTTTCGCGGCCGACAAGTCTCGCTCTTTACGCGGCCGACAAGACTTGCTCTTTACGTGGCCGTCAAGTCTCTCGCTCTTTATGTGGCCGACGAGTAGGGCTGGGCGAGTAGTGGATTTTGAAGTCGAGTCGAGTCAAGTAGTTGTTTGTGAAAAGTAATGACATTTTAATTTTTTCAACTAAAATCTTTCTTCAATTTTACTTATTGAAATGGTCTACTTTATTTAACCTTATATTTTTATATATTTCTTGGAAAAATAAAACTCTGATATTGTAATACCCCTACATTGCATAACCCCTACTTTTAAATGAATAAGTTGACTATGCTAAAAAATCACTCAAAATAACAAATCAGTTAATGTAACAAGATCACAAAATAAATTTATGTAGAATATGCACAGTTGTAAAATTTAAGCAGTAATAAGATTTAATCAATAGCCTACTATTTAAACAATAAAAAAAACAGTTTTATATTTTAATTAAAAATAATTGTTGGCCTGCAGAGAAATTGTGGAAGAAAGAACTAAAAACATCAGGGAGGAGAGCTGTGCCCAGTTATTTCTTTACTTCTCTAAACCCAACCCCGCCCCCTTGCCTGACTGCTGAACTATTGTTTTTGACATCCAATCACTTGAGCATGAATGACACATCTGTGACCAGATAAGAATAAGATATCCCCCAATACAAAAATCATAAAACCTTAACTAATTGTTTTATGAAGTCCACTTTACCAATGTTGTCCACAATTTTCTTCTCATTTTTACAAATCAAATGAGACAGAAATGAAGGCTGAGTATCATTTCAATTACAATTATGTGAGGTTAAGTGGCAGAGAGGACTTTGAAGTCCTAACTTCGCCTCTTTAATAAAGGCATTTTTCATTTCATTTCATTATAATTACAAATTTGAAGTAGGTCAGAGCTAAATATAGCTGCTGTAAGTTTTCAATTTCCAAATTCATCTCTCAGAATCTGGTATTTCTAGATAACTGTCAAAATCCATTCTTCTTTGAGTTAATGAAGTATTTTTGAGGTTACTGTTATGAAAAACTCGTGGACGGCTGCGAAAATCGATAGCGCATTTCTATCGGTCGCGGCTAAATGCGGATGTAGCTTTTCAAAAGTCGCGATCTGCCGCGAAATACGATCGCGTGTATTTGCCGATCGCCGAAAATCGGCAAATGTAGCCTTGAAAAGTCGCGGTCAGCCGCGAAAAACGATCGTGTGTATTTGCGGACCGTAAATAAACGAAATGCAGCTTTGCGAACCAGCGTTCGGCCGTAAAAGTCAGTCGCGCGTATTTGCCGGCCACAAATGAACAGAAAATGCTGCTTTATTGTGAAACTAGTGAGGAGCTGCGATAAACCATTTGCCGATAGCGGATAAACGACAGATGTAGCTTTGCGTAACTCGCGATCGTCTGTAAAATTTGATCGCACAAGCTTAAATCCCACGTAAATTCGGCCGCCGCGTAAACGGCGGGAGTAACTAACTACTCGACTCGTTTTAGTCGAGTAGTAGCAACTACTTGAGTAATTACTCGACTGTCGAGTACTCGCCCACCCCTAACGACGAGTCTCTAGGGTCTGTACTCTGAGTCTCTCGCTCTTTACGCGGCCGACAAGTTTCGCTCTTTACGCGGTCGACATATCTCTCGTTAGTATTGCTGCTTTAAAATCGTGCGCTCTTTCTGTGATAAACAATTTGTCGATTGCGGATAAACGACAGATGTAGCTTTGCGTAACTCGCGATCGTCTGTAAAATTTGATCGCACAAGCTTAAATCGCACGTAAATTCCGCCGCCGCGTAAACGGCGGGAGCAACTAACTACTCGACTCGTTTTAGTCGAGTAGTAGCACCTACTTGAGTAATTACTCAAATGTCGAATACTCGCCCACCCCTACCGACGAGTCTCTACGGTCTGTACTCTGAGTCTCTCGCTCTTTACGCGGCCGACAAGTTTCGCTCTTTACGCGGTCGACATATCTCTTATTAGTATTGCTGCTTTAAAATCGTGCGCTCTTTTTTCGTGGCTATCACATCTATTGGCCACATGAAGGCCAGAATATCTATAACCCGGCCGGGAAATTCCTCGGTCGTTTCCGGGTCAGCAAACCTCTCTGTCACATTGGGGCCGTCAGATATCTCGCTCTCTTTGTGGCCGTCAAATCTGTTGCTCTTTTCACGGCCATCTTATCTTTCGCTTTTATTACGGCCAGAAATGTTTCGTTTGTTTTGCGGCCGACAAATCTCTTGGTCGCATCTCGGCCGATGACTTCATCCATCTTTTCGCGAGCGTTAGACCTCTCGCGACCGAAGGTCTCGCCCTTTACGCGGCCGACACATCTCTCGTTTGTATTGCTACCTTAAAATCGTGCGCTCTTTTCGTGGCTATCACATCTATTGGCCACATGAAGGCCAGAATTTTTATAACCCGGCTGGCAAATTCCTCGGTTGTTTCGGGGTCAGCAAACCTCTTGTTCATATTGAGGCCTTCAGATATCTCGCTTTCTTCGCGGCTGTCAAATCTGTCGCTCTTTTCACGGCCATCACATCTTTCGCTTTTATTGCGGCCGGAAATCTCTTGGTCGAGGTCGCATGTCGGCCGATGACTTCATCCCTCCTTTCGTGAGCGTTAGATCTCTCGGTCGTATTGCGGCCAGAAAATCGCTCACTCATTTTGGTACCAAAACATTTTTCGGTCGTCTCGTGGTAGACAAATTATTTGCTCTTTTCGTGGCCGCCACATCTTTCGGTCGTATTGCGATAAGAAAATCGCTAGATTTTTTCACGGACGGAATATCTGTCATTAATACCGTGGCCGGCAAGATTTTCGGTCTTGTTGCGATTGGAAATCTTTCGCTTGTTTTGCGGCAGGCAAATCTCTTGGTTGCATCAGGGCTGATGAGAATCTTACTCAGTTCGCGGCCATTAGACCTTGGTCATGTTGCGGCCGAAAAGTCGCTCACTCGTTTTAGGAATGAAACATTTTTGGGTTGATTCGCGGCAGACGAGTTCCCTGCTCTTTTAGTGGCCGTTATATCTCTCGGTTGTATTGCTACAAGAAAATCGCTAATTTTTTTCAAAGCCAGAGATATTGTAGTTAACACCATGGCTGGCAAATCTTTTGGACTTATTGCGGCCGGAAATCTTTCACTTGTTTTCCGGTTGTTGGGTGGCCGATTATTTCTTGATTATTATTGTGTCGCTTACTCTTTTCATAGCCATTACATGATTTGGTCATATTGCAGTCTGCAAATCTCTCTGTCGCATCGTGGCTATCAAATTACGGTCGTTTATACCACGGCTGGAGAATCTCTTGGTCACAACGCGGCTGGAAAATCACTCCTTTTCACAGCCGGAAATCTCTGTCGCATTACGGCTGGCAAATCTATTGGACTTATCGCGGTCTTCTTTCTCATCTTTTGGCGATCTTTCGCTTGTATTGTAGCCGTCTAAATGTATTTATTTACAAATATCGTTCTCAATATTCGTTATAGGAGGCAATGGTCATGTTTCCTATGGTCGGGAATTTTTTTTAAATTGTCAGGAAAAGTCATGAATTTCATATATGAAATTTGGTAGACACCCTGCATTCATTCAATTCATTCATTCATTCATTCATTCATTCATTCATTCATTCAAATAATATATGGGTCGTATCTACCTGTATACATTTAGTTGGGATTAATGGCGGCTGGTTGGGTATTCTGTCAGGTCAGACAAAATCCGGTCAGTTTGGCTTTAAATTGGATTGCTTGACCCACTCAAACACAGTGTTTGGTTGGTCTGGGCGTTGTGTTCAGGCCTACTACGAGGGCTGCTATTTATATTTCTGGCCCAATAATGGAAAACCAATATAAATGAACTAAAACGGTTTAATTATTTCCAAAATACTCTCCAGCAAGATTAATACACTTCTGCATGTGTAGGAGCCTATTTCTGAAACACTTCTTCCACTCTGATTGAGGTAGCTCCAAAACATGAGATTTGAATGCAGAAACTGCTTCTTGAGGTGTTGAAAATCGTTTAGCACTTAAGTGCTAAATCAGGGCTTTATGGGGGGTGGCACATTAATTTGATCTTTTGGCCTGTAAAATTCTCCTTTGTTTAAGCCGATGTGTGAGAGTTTGCATTGTCATGATGGAGGATAATTCGCCTCTTCTGAGATTTTTTACGTATTTCTCTAAAGACTTCTGGCAAAAAAATAGTGAAACACCCACACGGTTGACTGCTGTTTTGTTTCAGGCTCACATGAATATATCCATGATTCATCACCTGTGCAGATATTATACACAGCCTTCGATGGATCTTGGGCAAATTTCTTCAACATTTCTTTGCACCAATTGACGCGAGCCTCCTTTTGAGCATTTGACAGATTATGTGGTGGGGTCCATCGTGAACTAATCTTTTTTACAGCCAAATGATCATGCAATGTCATATTGATGCTAGTCATACTAATTTCCAGTGATGCCTCAATCTCACGATATGTCACATGACGATCTTGTTTTATCAGTTCAAGCAGTCTGACACAACCAATGATTTTTGACGCCCTTCACAGGGTTCATCCTGAAGAGAGCTTTGGCCACGATTAAATTCATTATACCAGTTTTTTGTGGTGCTGTAGGACGGGCTTCATTTCTATACAAAGATTAAAGTTCATGGTTGCACTCTTGTCTTGATGATCCATGTCGAAAGTTGTGAAAAATTATTGCACGAAGTGTTCACGGGTTAGTTCCGTTTTCAACACAACATGAAATTTAAAAACTACTGTAAAACACACTAACAGCGCTCAAATTACCAAATGTCATAAGTAGGGTTAAGTTCAACAAGTTTCCGCCGGGAACACCAGCTGGCGCCTAGCAACAATCAGTGTTGCCAAGGCCAAAAACTTAAATAGCAAACCTCGTAAGGATGTGTAGGGGTGGGGGAATAGTGGATTTGGATTTTTAATTCAAGTCGAGTCGAGTATGGAGCCAACTACTCGAGTATCGAGTCGAGTCGAGTAGTTGTTTGTGAAAAGTAATGTAAGGTTAATTCTTTTTAAGTAATTAGGTCTTTGAATTACAACTAATGAAAACTAATTGTTTTATGTAAACTAATTAACACCACAATTTTCTTCCCATTTTTGCAAATCAAATGAAGCAAAAATGAAGGCTGTGTATCATTTAAAAGATAAACTATGAATACAAATTTGAAGTTATAAAATGCAAGGTCAGAGCTAAATATAGATGTAAGTTTTCAATTTCTGAATTCTGAGAGATGGCATTTCTAGATGACTGTTGAAATCCATTCTTCTGTGAGTTAACGAAATACTGTTGAGGTTACTTACGAAAAACTCGTGGACTGCTTCGGAAAACTATAGCGCGTATCTGTCGATCGCGGATAAACGGCTGATGTAGCTTTTTGAAAATCGCGATCTGCCGTGAAATACGATTGCGCGTATTTGCCGATCGCCGATGAACGGCAAATGTAGCCTTGCTATAATCGCGGTCCCCCGCAAAAAACGACCGCGTGTATTTTCCGAACGTAAATAAACGAAATGCAACTTTGCGAAACTAGCGATCGACCATTAAAAATGGTCGTGCGTATTTGCCGGCCACAAATGAACAGAAAATGCTGCTTATTTGTGAAACTAGCAAGCGGCCGCGATAAAAAATCGATTGAGGATAAACGCCAGATGTAGCTTTGCGTAACTCGCGATCGGCTGTAACATTTGATCGCACACACGTAAATCGCACATGATTTCGATCGCACGTAAACGGCGGGAGTAACTAACTACTCGACTCGTTTTTTCGGGTAGTAGGAGCTACCCGACTCGTGCTCGAGTAGTTGTAAAATTTCAGGTAATTACCCGACCTTCGGGTACTCGCCCACCCCTAGTCTTGTGGTTCACACACGCTATACACTGTGTATTTACTCATAAATATATTGCATTGTGTACATGAATTGTCAACAACTCTGTTTTACTTACAACTCAGGCCCAGAGCCCTTAGGCCCTACTCCACCAAAATGATATAATCTCTGTGTTTACTGGGATACTTTGTAAGGATAGGATACTGATAATGACAATAATTTTGTTTTAATGGCACCAATGCCAATGCCAACCGTGCTGAGGTGATGGATTTTGTTTTAAGCTGACGCACTGGCATTTGTGCCCATGTCGGCTTATTCCATAGACCTTCTTAAAGTTTGTATTTTTTACATCATATATTTAATACGGTACTTAAATTCATAGCATGTAACTTATTTATTTATTTACTTTTAGCGAATTTCCCCTATAGGGAAGAAGCTATTACCGTAGGTCTCATGGTAAGACCTAAGCCAGAGACCATGGTAACTTTTCGTTTTTCGTTGTTGGGGGGTATAATACACCAAGAAGCATCAAGGACTTTTGTGTTGTTTAAATGCAAGTACAGATAATTATATTTTTTGCAATGTAATATTTTTGTAATTTTCTGGAATAAATCTTTATATTCATTCATTCATTCATTCATTCATTCAATTACATTCATATAATATATATTATGTGAATCTTTTTACATCTGTATGTCAATATATTTTATTAGGTCTACATCGGGTATTAGCTCTCTTTGGGTGTTTTACTTTTAACTTTTGAAAGCTAACTTTTAGAAAATAAGAGCTTGAATGTTTTTTTTAGAGGCCTTGCAGACATACAAAAAGCATAACAACACATTCCCATCCCATATAATTATCTACAGAGATGGTGTTGGTGATGGACAGATCCCTTATGTCTTTAATCATGAAGTCGCAGCTATCCAGGTAAGACAAGAGGATAAGATTAGATCCATGTATTATATAGACAGTGTCACGATTAAAACTATGATATAATAAACTGACTCAGGGTGTCTACTGATACTGGAAATCCTAGAATTAAAGTGGAATTTTCTAATTTTGTACTGGAATTTTGTTGTAATACAAGTGATGAAATCCCTTAAAAATAGTCTTGTCCAATACATTCAGATTTAAAAAACTCGACAACACTTTCTTATCATTGTGTGTTTGCAAACACACAATGATAAGAAAGTGTGTTTGCAACGTAAATTAAATCACTTGTAATTAATTCAGTTCCTTTACTAAACATCCTTATTCAGTTTAACAATGTTATATGTTGAACATTTTTTAAGTTGGAGATGTTCTCAACATTTCTTACATTCATATATTTTAGGGGTGGGCGAGTAGTGGATTTTGAAGTCGAGTCGAGTCGAGTAGTTGTGAAAAGTAATGAAATCTTCATTTTTTTAAAGTATTTATGTCTTTGAATTACAGTTAATTAAAATCTTTCTTCAATTTTACTTATAAAATTGGTCTAATTTATTTAAGCTTATGTTTTTATATTTTTCTTGGAAGAATAAAACTCTGATATTCTAATACCCTACATTGCATAAACCCTACTTTTAAATGAATAATTTGACTATGCTAAATCACTCAAAATAACAAATCACTTAATGTAACAAGATCATAAAATAAATTTATGAAGAATATGCAAAGTTGTAAAATTTAAGGAGTAATAAGATTTAATTATTAGCATATTATCTTAAGGGGATCCGCCACCTTTAAATGGTAATTTTTTTATTTTTTTACATTTTTTGAAAATTTTATTTTTTTGTTCTGCATATTTTTCTGAGTATTTGGGTGAAATTTGAAGAGAAACCGACCATTTTTTCATTAAATAATATTAAAAAATAAAAGTTGTTACAAATCGCTTTTAAGCGTGAGTGAGTACCTACCAAAACATATTAGCCTACTTTAAAGCCCGTTTTCCGCAAGTTCTGTTTTTCCGTGTTTCTTATTACATATGTTTGAATATCTTTTAAAGTATTATAGATATGCCACTCAAATTTTTGCCACTTGTTCCTTGTTATATTACTGAGATATTTGGTCATAAGAAATTGTATAGCTCATAAAATAAAATAATTATGAATTTTTTGAATTTTTATAGAATAAAAAATTTTACTTTTAAATTGTAATTGCTTATAACTTTTTTTTCTGAAATGGTATTTTAATTCTAATGACCAAAAAGTTTCTAGGTATTATAAGGATCAAAATAAATCAATAATCATTTCAATTGATCAAAAAATAAAGAGTTATTCAAAGTGTAGCAATGTACCTAAAAACGCTAAAATAAAACGCTAAAAAAATTATATTAAAAAACTGAAAGGTTAAAGATTAAATTTAAAACCTCAAAAGCTCATTAAATAAAGGTCCTAAATATAAAACCTGCATAAAAATCTCTAACTTACAAAATAAAAAAATTACCATTTAAAGGTGGCGGATCCCCTTAACAATCAAAAACAGTTTTATATTTTGCCTAAAAATAATTGTTGGCCCTCATTAAAACCTCAGGCAAGAAATTGTGCAAGAAAGAATTAAAAACATCAGGGAGGAGAGCTATGCCTATGCCCAGTTATTTGTTCACTTCTCTAAACCCAACCCCACCCCCTTGCCTGACTGCTGATATATTGTTTTTTAACATCCAATCACTTGAGCATGAGTGTCATAGCTGCAACCAGATAAGAATAAGATATCCCCCCAGTACAAAAATTACAAAACCTTAACTAATTGTTTTATGAAGTCCATTTTACCAATTAAGTCCACAGTTTTCTTTTCATTTTTACAAATCAAATGAGACAGAAATGAAGGCTGTGTATCATTCAAAGATAAAATATTATTACAAATTTGAAGTTGTTAAGAGTAAGGTCAGAGCTAAATATAGCTGTAAGTTGCGGTTAAACGGCACAAGTAGCTTTGCGTAACTCGCGATCTGTTGTAAAATTTGATCGCACAAACGTAAATCGCACGTAAACTTGGCTGCCGCGTAAACGGCGGAGGTAACTACTACTCGACTCGATTGAGTCGAGTAGTTGGAACTACTCGACTCGACCTCGAGTAGTAGCAACTACTCGAGTAATTACTCGACTGTCGAGTACTCGCCCACCCCTAATATATTTGCATTTTTATATTATTTTTCTTAATCAAATGATTTGTTCTTGAAAGACTGTGTCGATAGACACTCGTAGTAAATTAGAACTTTTTAATTTGTGATTTTAATTTTGTATTGATTATTTGGATAATAAAGTGGGAGGAATGTAGGGCTACAAAATTGGACGTGGGATGTCCAGATAAAAATCAAACAAATATGTTTTTTCTTGGTGGAGTTTTTATTTTATTATTTATCTTATTTGTTAATGCTGTAAATCAGTTACTCAATTTTAAAAATAAACTTTATTCATGTTCATAAAAAAATTATTAATGGTGCTCCTTAAGTGAGAAAAGTAATTGGCGAATAGTACTGGAATTTTAAATCAGATGTCAGTAGACACCCTGTTTTCATAAATTAATAAGTGCTTTATTTAAAAATATTTTAACCCGTAACATCCTGTAAAGTTGTGCGGATGTTCCATACCTGTCCTTAGTATGGAAACGGAATTGCCGCAGTTCCTAGAAAAGGGTGGTTGATCCGAACTGTTCTATAAACAGGATCAGTTAAAACGATCTTTAATATTTTATCCGCGAGAGCGGATAATCCTATAGTCGATTAAAACGAGGAAGAGTAAGAGGGGGTCTACTGTAAAGAGTATGGATGAATGGAGGGATATCGGGAGGGATCTGTGGTAAGGGGTATGATAGAAACTGGTTTGGTGGCTGAGGTTTTACTTTTCTCTGTCTGAAGCAATACTCGGTTCAGTCTTAAAAAATATAATCGTAGAATCTTGATAAAATACCAATTGCTAATCCAGAATATAAACCACACTATAAATATACGCCAGAGGTGAGGTAAAAAGAAGAGTTCAAGATTGAGTCTTCCTATTTTGCTTTCGGTTCCTGTTTCGTTACATATTTGCATGGAAAAATTGCCCTATATAAAATGTATTATAGGGCAGAAGGGGGGGATTGGGTACCGGGGGTAAATGGGTACTACATTGTTTAGAAATTTTTATTTAATCAACCCTTTATGTTAGGAAGGATTGAAAAATATGTAGAGATAGCTAGTTATGTTTTTTACACCACCATTTTTTTAAAAGTTGTTATCCTTAAATATAAACAAGCTGAAAAATAATTTGTTCGACCCTTACGTTTTTCGATTCACAAAGTGCCTCACGAACTTTGTCCGAGTAACCATAGAAACATTATAACAATTTTAATTTTTACAAAATATTTACACTCACCTCATAAAACCAAAGTATACATACTAATTGTAGTTTGCTAGAGTTTTGGAATTTTTAAATTATCTCTAAATGGTAGCTTTTAGGGGTTGAACATTTTAGTACCCAATCATCGCCCCCCTACGGGAAAATGGGAACTATTATTTTTTCATGATTATAACAAAGTACTAGTTTTAAAGTGAAACCCCTAAGCCTAATTAGTTTTTAGAAATATATAGGCTACTTTTCCAAGTGTAATCCAGCCATTTATGGATAGGCTAACTTGGAAAATAAGATAGCCCATTGAATAATTCCGGTTATAGATGGTACGGGCTGCTGATTTCATTTTTATTTGTTTAGTTTTTATTTAGCTTATGAAAAAAAAGTTTTTATTTTAATGACTTAGTATTAAGTAGGCCTAGCCTACAGTAAGTTAATTTATAAAAATAATTGAAGTGTTTTTATTAATTTAACAGTGTATGATTGTTCGAGGCAAACAGGTTTTTGCAAAATTTTTTCGAAGTTTTAACCTCTTGTAAATTTGTTTCTGTAAAAGTTAGAAAAATCTAACTTGTATTATGTTAAAGTACCTCTAATAAACTACCTAAAATACAATTTTTGCTATCCTAGGTCATAAGGATTAATTATTATTAATTATCTAAAAAAAACTGTACTTTTCCGAAATTTAGTTTAACATTCTATAAAATTGTCAAAAAAAATATTTGATCAACAAAACTTGTCTCAAAATGTTCCTTTGTGTTTTCCTAATAACAATTGTTAGGACTTTCCTAATAACAAATGCCCATTTCCCCACTATTTTATATATGGGCTTTCTTATGTCTTACAGGTGTAGTCCCCAATTCCCCCCTTAGGGGCAATTGGGTATGAAAAATATTTTTATTTTTATTAAATAGAACCAAAAAAGTTGCAGGTCTTAAAGTTGATGAAAAGATGTCAATTCGAAGCCTTGATATGAAGGCATAAAAACTAGAATGATATTCAATTTGGTTTAGCCTACAGAGTAAATTTTCCAAAACCTAGTACCCAATTCCCCCCTTCTACCCTATATGCTTTGGTGTCTTCAAAGATCGTTTTCAAAATTAGCTATCCCTTAGTTTTGATTTGAAAATTGGTCGAATTTTTGACCGCCGGCAATCTCTAGTTTTAATTAATGCTTGTTGGTGCAGGCTTTTCATCCAGGTCCATAGACTCTTCTATCGAATATAGTTCATTTTTAAGAACCCAGTCATAAAGGTAATCTGTACTGTATGTAAATCCAGGCATTTTAGATTTGTGAGGTGGAAAGCGAAAAGGGACCTCTTGTCGGCAAAGTCAAATTTTTAGTACAGCCGATTTAACCGATTAGGGTCAATAATATTGATTTTCGGGTCTCTATCGATTATTATACCTCATTTATTATAGAACATGCCAGTATCGGTTAAAATATCGAATCGAAGTAATAAAAGGTCGAAATAAATTATTTTGTTAGCGTCTGCATGGCTTGAGAAAAGGGACCTCTTGTCGCTCAATGTTCTTTCGCCATAACGACAAGAGGTCCCATTTCCAACAACGTGCACTTCGTAAGCCGACTTTGGTCCAAAAAATGAACTCTTCTGAATTCTAGCAGAACTTAAGAGAACTACAATGAAGTTTGGTGTAAAGAGAACAGAATTCCTCTCTAATTTCATACGGTCCCGACAAGAGGTCCCTTTTTATAAACAATATTTTGGCTACTAAACTTTGTCTTTTCAAGAGACTATGCGCAGGGTAATAATAGTTTTTTTATTGTATTAAATGAGCAATTAATTATATTTTATTGCTCCTTGAATGCCTCAATGATGAGCAAAATTAAATATTAACAGGGTAATTTGATTTCAAAAGATAGTATTGGGAATTTTTGTTTTTGTGGCTGCAGCACTGATAGCGATGCAGCCTGTCAGATGAACCAGTATTATCGCGGTAGGTGATGTCTTATCAGTGCAGGTTCTACGGTTGTTTTGCTAGTTTATCAGTGCGACTTTATTGTTTTGGCGGTTGTCTATTCGTCTCAAAAAGAGTACAAACGAAGATACAGTGCTGGAAATTTTAAACAAATTAGATGTTGGTGGTAGTATTAATGCCGAGGACTATGATCTGTTCGAAGACTATTTTATTCAAAGAACACTAGTGATGAATCAAGTGGCGAGGAGTTGGAGGCTAAACATTCTGAAAGGCTAAACATTTAGTCATGTTTCAAAGCTAAATAAAATCTTGATCTTGCCATGTTGATAAAAATGTTAAATAAATTGATTTTTACCACAGTTTGTGGCTTTCATTTTTCAACCAATTTCTTGTTCATACGGTTAAAATACACATAACTATTATCACAGTTACTTAAAAAGCTTATAAATTTATATGGGTGTTATAAAGGAAAAATAAGAAATTAATTTATTAAAAATAATTCAAGAGGACCATTTTTATACCAATGGACTAGTTTTGCTTTTGACTTTTTTGTCGTAAAATAATCCATTTAATTTTATAAATTGTACTATTTATTATATTTTTTCATTCTGTATACTTAAATTACAGTTTGGTTTCAGTTGTTTGATGATAAAAAACTTTATAAAACAATTAGATAGCTGTAAAATATTCAGTTTTAAAAAGGGACCTCTTGTCATTATGGAGAATAAACATAGGGCCGACAAGAGGTCCCTTTTCTGGAATTCGACTTTTTACGACATACTTCAATAAAAATGTTATTTTCTCGAAAACTACTCTGAGTTAAGACAAAAATTGTTATTCCCTTGAAAGAAGATATTATAAGCTTTCTTTTGATACCAAAATCATTTCTTAAATACAAAAAATGTAGGTTTTATGCTTATTTGAAATTTTCAAATAGATTATTCTCAAATTACCCATTTCCATCACGAAATTTCAAAGTCCTATAAACTTTACCAAAAAAAATCGTAGACTTATGGGACTTGCGCCAAATTGTTAGGAACTAAATGAAGAATTCAAAAATATCAATTGCTCAAAATAGAAAATCCCCGAAAAGAGGTCCCTTTTCGCTTTCCACCTCACATTTTGCAATAATATCACAGGTGAATAATATCTTGCTCCAGGGTTTCTACCAATTTTCCATCTTTTAACACAGTGAAACTAATGTCTAAGAGAAGCAACATAACATTTTTTTATATCTTGCAAATCATCTGTTTTTTTTTTCAGCGAGCGATTAGTGAAGTTATTGGTCAGACTCCCAAATTGGGATTCATTATTGTATCGAAGAAAATCAACACTCGATTGTTCATGGGTAACAATAACCCTCGGCCAGGGACAGTGGTTGATGATGTTATTACGCTGCCAGAAAGGTATGTTCGAGAGGATAAACTTAGATGTTAGGTGCTGGTGCTGTTGAGAGGTAGTTAGTTACCTCACTTATCCGTCAGTTCATTTGGCCTGTCTAACCTGCCAAGGAAAACTTAGTAGCTGGAATTGTATGAGAAACATTAAATACACTTCTGATAAAGTTTTACACGTCAAGATCAGGATTTGCCAGTCAAAAAATAATTGAAAAAAAGCATTATTTTTATAACAGTGCTAGTATTTAAGGTTGTTTGTAAAAGTGCCAGAGAAAAATTACAAAGATCATTGCCGAGAAAGTAAGTAAGTAAGTTTCTGCGACTTCTTGCCTTGTTGCCCCACCCCCGCAACTGAGTCCAACATCGAAAAGACTCACTCCCAATGTGAGCCGAACCTTACTGGTGATTTTTTATGTACAGTGAAACCCCTCATATCACACAAATTGCTTTTTTTATTTCAATGTTTTTAGCAACATTAGGTTTTTTCCTAACAATGTGTCAGTGCAATTGTATCTGTAGAAATTTTTATGAAATTTTTTCATAAAAGTCTTGCTTGTAAAAGTTTATAAAAGTCATAAGAACAAATTAATTTACAAGTAATACTTGAACCTATAAAAATTAAAAGAAATCCCTAATTTTCTTTTGTCATGCAAAATATTTTATGTTAACCCTTCAACGCGAAAATTTTTTTTCAAAGGTAATACCCCCATTTGCGTGGGTTTTTCCCGATTTTCAGTAAAAATGTCCAACTTATAGAGTAAAATAAAATAAATAAACTTACAACTGAACCAAACCTTTTATAATTCAGGTTTATTTATTATTGTACAAAAATGAATAAAAAACATCATTATTTTGTTAGTAACATGCATGTTAGTCATAAAATAAATAGTAACTTACATAACTTAGAAGTTGGTTTTTGTATGGTAGGCCTTGAAGCATTCACCTAGGCAGAGTCCTGCTTCACAATCAGGGCACCAATATACTGTGTCTCTCCTCCGTCCATGTTTGTAGCAAACCACACATCTTTTTTGGGGTTTGGCTTTTTTTCCTGTGGCGGGAATATTTTCTATAAAATGTCGTTCTGTTAGGCGTGCGGGACTTGGCTTAGTTGACGGTCTTCCTGGTGTTTTCTTCGGGACACCTACTTGAAACCTTTCTAAAATTTCTTTGATTAGCCCTAATCTAAATGCCAAATGGTCTGTATTTTCATGATTTGTTTTCCAAATTATAAAAGAATTTAATACTGTAATATTCATAAGTCGTTTGAAAACTTTTATATACCACTTAGCTGACCGTTTTCGTTCCATGATGTAGCTTTGTAGCATTTGGTCCCTCATGTCCACCCCACCCATGTTTTTTTTATATTCCACCACCAACAGAGGTTTCATAACATCTTCATTTTTTTTTTTTTTTTTGTTTTGCATGGCACCATCTCTACGTTATGGTAGGTTGATATTAGGCTCACAATTCGTTTGTCGCGCCATTTGGTCACCGAGACATCTCCAGAATGCAAAACACACAGTTCTCTCTTTGACAATTTCTGTTCCTTTATTTCTGCTGGAACACTTTTTCTATTTATCCTTAGTGTCACTACACAATCTGTCTTCCTTTCTTTTTAAAATTTTGCCAGTTCAGGGTCATTATAAAAGTTATCCATCCATAATGTATAACCTTTATCAAGCAATTTCTCCACAAGAGTCAAAACAATTGCAATGGTTTTTTTTACATCTTGGGGGTATGACATTAGAATTCAAAACCATTGTAGAACCAGTAAAAACCATTAGGTTCCATGTATACCCAGTTGAGGACTCACACAGCTCATAAGTTTTTACCCCGAACTTTGCTGCTTTCAGAGGTATGTATTGCCTGAACGAAAGTCGTCCTTTCCACAGAAGTAAGGACTCATCGATAGATATGTTTTGCGATGGAATGTAGGCCTCTTGAAATTTTTTGTTCAGATGTGAAATTATAGGAGATATTTTTGGAAGTACACCGGTAACACAGTCACTAAAATGCAAGCGATTGTTCGAAGCGATCACATGACATAATCGATGAAAAAAGGCTAGAGTCATAAATTGGATTCTTAGAAAAATAAGACCTTATTGTTGGTTTTACAACAATACTCATTATCATGTACATAGCAAATAAAACATAAATTTCTGCTTTGGTGCATGGAGTCCATTTCCACATTCTTGAAAACTGTGAAAATCATTCCTTGTTTTGCCATTTCTCGATCAGCGTACTTATTTGTTTCGACTACAATGTGATCAACAATATTATCATCAAAAAAATAAAGGAATGTATCCAAAATACTGTCTTTTTCAATTTTAGGTCCACTATCAACACAAAAATTTTTTTTTCCTAGGCTCATAATCAAACATTATGTCCCCATGTCATTTCAGCTCCAGGAACAAAACCAGGTAGTAGCTCAATAAGTGTGGGTCTAGGCCTAGGTTATCTTGGTTTGGGTCTGGGCCTGCATCCCCTGCAGCTCCAACATCAACCAAAACATCATTTTGAAATATATTTTCATTATTTACAACTAATCCATCATCTAAAACAACTTCATTGTCTTCATTTTGGTCTGAATTAGGGTTTTCAAACTCATCTTGTGCATAGTCTATGTCCTCAGGAATTCCATCATCATCTGAGTCATTACCTAAAAGTCTATCAATTTCACTACCCCATTCCGCAATATTTTGACTCATATTTATATAATTGAACGGTAATAATAAGAGTGAAAGACGAACAGTTTTATATAAAAGCACTAAAGTCTTGTTATAACCTAGAATACAAACGTATGCGGTAAAACACTGTCCCTGTTTACTGAAGATTTTGGTTGAAAACTAAAGTTATTCCACATATTTCACATCAAATATTTACCCATACTACTTCACAATAGCATAAAATAACACTTCAAACATTATAAAAAGTCACAAATCACAAACTTCGGCACTATAAACACTGAAACATCACAAATTACGACTGTCAACAAAGCCCGGGCGGCAGCTGGAGCTGTCTGCTGCGACGTTACGATCAGCTGCCGTTCGACCTTGAATATTTATGCTATATTTATGTATTCGGTTGTCATGTGATATCCATGTAAATAAATGTACTCAATCTGTAGATCGATATTTCTAGTTTCGATTCATATATAAATTCCCTTAAGAGCAACCGATAGTCAACTATTATTAGACTAAAATCATCGGTTAGTCACATGACGTACTGAGCACGGCAAAACGCATTCACAAGCGACTTTTGTATGACGTACTCATAACATCTACCGATTTACAAACAGCAAAAATCTCATTTACTGTAATAATTTTTAATTTGTTTCAATAATTTATCTTTAAAACGGTCACAACTAGTCTTATTTTCAGTCATCTTCCGTCCATCGGCCGTTCCGGTTAACCCGGGTTCCGGTTGAGCCGGGTCAGGTTAAGCAGGGTTTTACTGTACAGTTACTCGCTACGTTCACTCCTGAAAGCAGTCCTAACACTAAACAGCAGAAAAACGTGCACACAAAATCCCAGATCAAATCTTAATGTATATAGTCCTTTGATCTAAATATAACTATAGCTCTGGACAGCCTTACTGGCGGGTGAGTGAGTGTTCTGTTGTCGTGATTAGTGTTTATTATCTGCAATGTTTTGGTAATAAATCACATGGTCATTTGTTTATGTAGAGGTACTTTGCTCAATAAAATATTTTGCTGCAACCGCAAGTGCAACTAATTTTAAATGCTTGCAAGATCAACACAATTCATGAAGTACGACGACAAAAGTGTGGAAACACATTCGTAAATGTAAACAAATAATTTAAGATGAAAGGTTGCCAAACTAAAAGACCAGCTGATGTATTGCGCAAATATTTTCCAGAAATTTTAATTGCGTAAGAAATCTCTCGGTGAAATATTACAGGACATTCTTTTGTAGTCTAAATGAGGTGAAACGTAAACAAAGTTTTGACAGTTCTACCAAAACGTGTTTATTTAGCAGACATTTTGGGGGATTACAATTTTCGCCACCCGCCAGTAAGGCTGTCCAGAGCTATACATCATTTGTTAGTTGAGGTCAAGTGTGCCCATCAGTTATTGCAAACTTGCCTGTAAACTAAACTGACATAAATAGTTTGCTTCTACGGGCGGAAACTAAACATTCACGATAAATCCTGTTGAAAGTCATTCAACCTGGTGCGACGTGGCGATATGACGGATATGAGTCACCCTCCTAGGACCGGCCAGACCATCCGGCGGCCGTTCTAACCGAAGCGAACGAGAGGGTGTCTACTGTAAAATTCAAAAACACAGACTTTCTTTTTTTACTAAGAAAACCAGCTACATGGGTACTAAATTTTTGAATTTGTTAAAGTTAGAAATGAGAGATACATAAAATCAGTTAAAATTTAAGGGGAAATTAAAATCATTTTTGATAATTAATCTGCATTACTGGTTGTAAGAGTTTTATGCTATGAAACAATGAAGAAATTTCCATTTTTCAAAGTAAAATTGTGTATTAGTAACTAAGGATATTGATTGTAAATATATATTGACACTATTTTATGTACATTGTGCTCTGTGTTAAAAAAAATGTTTGAATTTGATGTAGTTATGCCAAATTTGATTACTTGCCAAAGGGCATACCTTTTACTGTGGAGTGGTTAATAAGTAAGAAATTTAATTAGAAAAACTATTTCATTGTAATTTCTTGAAATTTCTATTCATTATAATTTTTTAAGATAATTAAATTAAGTAATTCTAAACTTTTTAGGCAAATGGGCAAAAAAAGTTCTATGTAAATATAGAGTTGGGTTTTCATTTAACCCAACCCACATGTAGAGCGGTTCAATAGAGCTCCTGATCTCACTCTGGATAGGCTTAAAATTTTACCCCATGTTAGATTGCCAGAAGAGATAGAAATTTCTCTTTTTAGAACATGTAGTGGGGTAATCCTGATATCAAAGCAAAATGGGCAAATCAACAGACAATTAGCTTTCATTTATTACCAGCCGTGTGTGAATCAGTCCAATACTATGGTCAGGCTTGCTGTCATAAGCTTTACATTTTTCCCCTATGTCAAATTTCTATAAGAAACGTAATTTTCTATTTTACCCAATAGCCATAAATATTTCCAAAATTCAAATAAAACCTACACATATAGGACCGCTAACCAGCAGTTTACTACAATTTGCATGTAAATTGGTCCAGTAGTATGGTCAGGCTCACTGTCATTAGCTTTAAATTTTTCCCTATGCCAATTTCCGCAAGGAAATAATATTTTTTCTTTGACCTTACTAACTTTTATTTTAACTTAAATTTTATCAAAATACAAATAAAACCTGCACAAGTAGGATCACCTACCACTGTTTTTCCAAAACCCACAAAAATTGGTCCAGTTAAACGTACATGGTCGCTGTCATTAGATTTGCAAAAGTTCTTAATATACAAGATTTTCAAATGTTGATTTTTACTTCTGAATGTACCGTATCAATTAGTTTATATTAATATTCATAGGCTAATGAAAATGGGATATACCAAAATAGCCCTTGATATTTTTAATTACATTATAAGTACCTATATCAACTTTTTTTCTGTGTTACATATTATGAAAAAGTTAATTCGCCATTAGTTTATGCTTATTTGATTTACGCAGAGGAAAAAATTTTGGAAAGGGGGGAAACCACTATTTTTGGTTCCTTAGTTAATTTAGGATAAGAGGTAATTTTGTTGGTAATTTTTTAGACACTGGTTTTTTTAAACCCCAAGTCTGTTATACTGTAAGGAGTTTTTTAATGAAGCACAGAGCTCAATAGGATTTAAATGCTTGCTTATGAACTTTTCAGTTTGACAAGGGTTACATTTGTCCTCTTCCACATTCGGCTGATTGACCACCCTCCTACCCCTACCCCTAGCCCTACCTCCTTTTGGCTCCTCCCCCTCTCCAACGTCTTCTGTTGAAGAAATCTTTTACCTCTTGTGTATAGAAATTGTTACTGTATCTCCTACCTTGTTTACTCCTACTTGAGGGCCATCAAAACCTCCTCATCAGGTGAATCAAAGAAAAGGTTATATTAGTGTGAGAAATTTTTAAGGGAAATTTATTAATTTTTCAGGTATGATTTCTTTATTGTCAGCCAGTTTGTCAACCAAGGGACAGTTAGTCCGACGAGTTATAACGTCATCCACGATACTCTGGGTCTTGACCCAGACAAGATCCAGAGATTGACCTTCAAGATGACCCACACATATTACAACTGGAGCGTAAGGATAATTTTCAATATTTTTTCTAGGCACTTAACACTGCAGTGGTCGCGCCTTTTATATTTCATGTTTGGTCGCATGGATCACTATTGTGATCCACGGCATATTATTTTTCTTCACACTCTTATGTTTATATAAATGTATCATATGATGAGTGGAGGGTATAAAAGAAGATACAACGCACATTTTAATAAATTATTATTATTATTTAAAGGAAAACACACATTTTTCAAATACATTTTATGATACACCATGTATATAATATACCATATATTGTATATATGGTGTATATATATATATATACAATAATATATTTGACATGTGTATATTGTACATATGTCAAATACATGATGGTATATATATGCCATAATGTATTTGGTATATATATACCAAATGCATTATGGTATATATATACCATAAGGTATTGTATAAATATGGTATTACCATAATGTATATACCATATATTGTGTGTATATGGTATATGCACAGTGTATACAGTATATACACAATATATTGTAAAAATGGTGTATTATACGCAGTGTATGCACCATGTAAGTAAACTGTGTCAGTTTGCTTGTATGGTGTATATATTGTGTGTGCCATATATACACAATATATAGACCATATAAGTAAACTGACACAGTTTTTAAAAATACAAAATAAATCAAGATAAAAAAAGCGGTGCGCGTTTGGTTGCGTGGATCACAATAGTGATCCAGTAACAGAAAACTTGTACTAGACACACACTCTCAACAGCAAGGAAGCTCTGACAGCACTGGTCTGTCTCTCAGTGTGTGGGGGGAAGGTAGATGACCGCTC
Organism: Flexamia atlantica; assembly: GCA_035578135.1. Classification (NCBI taxonomy): domain Eukaryota; kingdom Metazoa; phylum Arthropoda; class Insecta; order Hemiptera; family Cicadellidae; genus Flexamia; species Flexamia atlantica. The sequence goes on along the minus strand of JAQJVK010000001.1, from coordinate 81,702,716 downwards.
AAGGTCTAGCGCAATACCAACTGCAAACAGCAGCACAAAATTTACCCCTGGATCACAATGGTGATCCGCGCGACCAATGCAGTGTTAAAGGCTGTACAATTCAATCTCTTTCATGTCCAAGTTGAAAGATAGATCGTTAGATCATTACATTAGACCTGCTCTGAATCGTCACCGCATTGACATTCAATGGGATTATCATTATCCCCCTTGTGTGCTAGAAATTAATTATATTTGACCGACTCTTGTTTTTAAAACATTTTTAACCAAGTTTTTTCGACGATCGTGGCTTTTCTATTGCCAAGCTCGGCAATACATTTAAGGATGCACAAACAAAAAATGTTTTTAATGTTGAGACTCTGCCAACTCAAAGCAAATCTTGGAATCGAATCAAAAGTTTTTCAAAATACCCTAAAGTTTGAGTCGAGTAGTTACTGCCACCTGTTACCCAAAATTAGCTTGTGCGATTGAATTTTATAGCCTGTTTTTTTTGCAGTTAATCCCCTCTTTACCCACCACTATAAATCTTGTGAAGTTTTACTTTAACTTTTTTTATAGTTTTGGATATTAATTAATACATGTCACTCTTTATGTCTTAATTCAATATTTGATTAACAACTCAGCATGAAGTGGGAAATACTCAGCTGCACTTGCACTTTGTACAGTAATACCCTCGTTGCAGCAGACCTGCATACTCAGCGAATTTCAAATGCAAAACAACATATTTCAATCCAACGTAGCGAGATTTGACATGTTTTTTAAGCTCCGTAAGATAAACATGGGGAATGAGTATGCAGGTTCGCTGCTACAGGTATATTAACCCATTGACGTGGCAATTTTTTTATATTTCTCAATTTTTAATTGCAATATTTTTATTTTGTCTATATTTTGTCTAATATTTCGGTTATGACCTTTGTGATTGTCAATATGTATTGAAATGTATTGGCAACATGCTAAATTAATTTTTTTTTTAAATAAAAAAACCGGGTCCTCCTCCTCTATACAAGGGTAAAATTAAGCAAAACAGGTGTCCACTGCAATCCCTATTAAACCTACAAATGCCGTCATCTTCCACCCAAGCCGGTCACCGTTTATTTTAGGTGGGCCCTCCCACCAGCTTTACCACACATTTGAAAGCCTAATAGGGATTGCTCATGGAGCGGGAACTGAACCCGCGCCGCGGCGTATGTCCTAATCATTGGCTCGTCAGTCAATGATTTAGACCACACGACCGCGCAGTACCGTCAGACCAGTGCTCGTTTGAGGCTCTGGCGGCGATTCATTGAACCACTTGAGCAACCGGCCTGGTGGCAAATCAGTGAAGTACTAGGCCAAGTCGTCGGTAACAGCACCCGTGCCAAAACTGCGTAGTACCTACGGCAAACCACGTTGAAGGGTTAAAACTGGGTGGTTTTAATTTAATATTTAGTAGATCTGAACTAGAAGAAGCTATTTACCAAGTTTTATCTAGATATGTTGAGAAATAAGCGAGATAGAATTTTACTTATTTAACCTTATTTCTCATAAGCTTAACATTGGAACAACGTAATGTGTTTACACCTTCAACATCTCGGCAACCAATGGACATATAGAAGTGACTCGAAATACTAAATTGTTCTTTTTTTTGCGCTGAATTCAAAGGTGCGAACACAAATTTGATGATATTTATTTTCATATGTAAAAAAAACTCAAAAAAACCCATTTTTGGGGGGGAGGTGTCCGATCGGGCTGGTTTACAAACTTGTCCGAATAATTACTACTTTACACGTCCATGCCGAATTTCATTAAGATCAAAACCATTTTTACGCGAGTTATCGTGCTTAAAGACATATATATATATATATATATATATATATATATATATATTAGGGGTGGGCGAGTAGTTGATTTTGAAGTCGAGTATTAAGCCAAAAACTTGAGTATCGAGTCAAGTCGAGTCGAGTAGTTGTTTGTGAAAAGTAATGAAATTTTAATTTTTTCAACTAAAATCTTTCTTCAATTTTACTTATAAAATTGGTCTACTTTATTTAAGCTTATGTTTTTATATAATTCTTGGAAAAATAAAACTCTGATATTGTAATATCCCTACATTGCATAAACCCTACTTTTAAATGAATAAGTTGACTATGCTGTAAAATCACTCAAAATAACAAATCAGTTAATGTAACAAGATCACAAAATAAATTTATGTAGAATATGCACAGTTGTATAATTTAAGCAGTAATAAGATTTAATTAATAGCCTACTATTTAAACAATCAAAAACAGTTTTATATTTTACCTAAAAACAATTGTTGGCCCTAATTAAAACCTTAGCAGAGAAATTGTGGAAGAAAGAACTAAAAACATCAGGGAGGAGAGCTTTGTCCAGTTTGTGTTTGTTTACTTCTCTAAACCCAACCCTGCCCCCTTGCCTGACTGCTGAACTATTGTTTTTGACATCCAATCACTTGAGCATGAGTGACACAGCTGCGACCAGATAAGAATAAGATATCCCCCAATACAAAAATTATAAAACCTTAACTAATTGTTTTATGAAGTCCACTTTACCAATGAAGCCCACAATTTTCTTCTCATTTTTACAAATCAAATGAGACAGAAATGAAGGCTGAGTATCATTTCAAAGATAAAATATAATTACAAATTTGAAGTAGGTCAGAGCTAAATATAGCTGCTGTGTTTTCAATTCCCGAATTCAGAGACATCTCTCAGAATCTGGTATTTCTAGATAACTGTCAAAATCCATTCTTCTATGAGTAAATGAAATATTTTCGAGGTTACTGTTATGAAAAACTCGTGGACGGCTGCGAAAATCGATAGCGCATTTCTGTCGGTCGCGGCTAAACGCGGATGTAGCTTTTCGAAACTCGCGATCTGCCGCGAAATACAATCGCGCGTATTTGCCGATTGCCGGAAATCGGCAAATGTAGCGTTGCTAAAGTCGCGGTCAGCCGAGAAATACGAGTGCGCGTATTTGCCGACCGCTGAAAATCGACAAATGTAGCCTTGAAAAGTCGTGGTCAGCCGCGAAAAACGATAGCGTGTATTTGCCGATCGTAAATAAACGAAATGCAACTTTGCGAAACTAGTGATCGGCCGTAAAAGTCAGTCGCGCGTATTTGCCGGCCACAAATGAACAGAAAATGCTGCTTTATTGTGAAACTAGCGAGGAGCTGCGATAAACAATTTGCCGATTGCGGATAAACGGCAGATGTAGCTTTGCGTAACTCGCGATCGTCTGTAAAATTTGATCGCACAAGCGTAAATCGCACGTAAATTCGGCCGCCGCGTAAACGGCGGGAGTAACTAACTACTCGACTCGACCTCGAGTAGTAGCAACTACTCGACTCGACCTCGAGTAGTAGCAACTACTCGAGTAATTACTCAACTGTCGAGTACTCGCCCACCCCTAATATATATATATATATGTATATTTGTTTATGAAAATGAGCGAATAGTGTTTATGGGTAAGCAGAATTGGGTGGTTTTAATTCAATATTTAGTAGATCTGAACAAGAAGACATATATCAAGTTTCTTCAAGATATGTTGAGAAAAAAGAAGATATAGCATTGTTTTTATTTCCCATAAGGGTAAGATGGGGAATGAGAATGCAGGTTTTCTGCCACAAAAATGAAAATAATATTGGGGGTTTTAGACTTGTAAACATTAGATCTCATCCAGATGAAGCCACAAATCAAGTTTTATTAAGGTGTGGAGAAATAAGCGAGGTATAGTAGTTTAGCGAATTTCACCTTTAGGGAAGAAGCTGTTACCGTAGTACTCATGGTAAGACCTAAGACTCAGACCATGATAACCATGGGCGCCCGCAGGGGGGGGGGGCAGGGGGGGCAACTGCCCCCCCTGAGAAAAGGAAAATATATTTAAAAATACATGAAGCTTTTAAGCTTGTTCAAGTTGATCACACAAAGTTAATCTCCGTAATTTTTAATCAGGGATGGTCGGGCCCCAAAATTGAATTCCCGATTTTTGGGCGGGATTTTTACTCATTTCGGGAAAATTTTGGGACGTGTTCGTTTTAGCGATCGCAACTAAACAGCAAGTGTAGCTTCGCAATCGCTACCGGCCGCGGAAAACGAACTCGTGTATTTGCCGTTTGCCGATCGCAAATAAACAGCAGATCCAGGTTAGTGCGATCATCCGCTAAAACTGTCGTGCGTATTAGCCGATCGCTAATAAACAGCAAGTGCAGCTTTGCAAACCTTGTGATCGGCCGCTAAACCCATCGCGTGTATTTGCCAGTCGCGGATAAACGGCAAAAATAGCTTTACGCTATTCGCGAACGTCCACGAAATACGCTAGCTCGTATTTCCTGATCGCGGATAAACGGCCGATGTAGCTTTACGAAACTCGCGATTGGCCGTTGAAAGCGGTCGCGCGTATTTGCCGATCGCGAACAGACGGAGAATCTAGCTTTGCGAAATTCGCTAACAGCCGTGTATTTGCCGCTTACGGATAAACGGCTGACGTTGCTTTTCGAAACTCGCGATCGGCGGTATTTGCTGGATCGCTGATAAACGACAAAAATGTACCATTGCGAACTCGCAATCGTGTGTGAAAACCAATCTTATGTATTCACTAAAAGCGGTTAATTGACGGAAATTCCTTGCTAGAAGGCGTGACAGTGATGATTGTTCATATTATTGGCCACATCATGGTCGGAAATTTTGCAATGGCACTGGTTTTGCCTATTTATTCAATTTCCTAAACTAATTCAGGATGCAATTGAATCCCAGCTAAAAGAATGATTAGTTTTCGTAAATAAGTAAAAAAAATTACAAAAGTAAAGAACTTGAGACTTTTAAATTAAATTTACAAACTAAAAATTGGTATCATAATTGAAGAAACAAATGTGTATGTTTGAAATGTTTTTGGAAGATAACTCTGGTTTTTAGACAGCCAAAAATATGTTTTCAAGTACTTTGATCTTACTGTTTCTCCAGAAGAGGGCTGCGGGCCCAATAAGGCATACCGGTATATTTTCGTCACCCCAATAAAACCCCAGGAAAGAATAATTGTTTGCCCCCCCCTGGGAAAATATCCTGCGGGCGCCCTTGATGATAACTTTTCCTTTTGGGGCCCCCAGAAGCAAAAAACACCATTTGTTCATTTTCATAAATATATATATATATATATATATATATATGTCTTGAAGCACAATAACTCGCGTAAAAATGGTCCAATCTTAATTAAATTTGGCATGGACATGTAAAGTAGTAATTATTTGGACGAGTTCGTAAACCAGCCCGATCAGACTACCAGAAGGGAGGGAAAAGGGGGGGTAAGCCCCCCAAAAATGGGTTTTTCGAGTTTTTAACATATAAAAATAAAAATAAACCAATTTTAATTGTATGGTGCCGTTCATACTAACTCATATGCAATTGACAAAATAGCAAACATTAAAAACAAACACGTATAAAAAAATTAATGTAACTCAATGAAATTGTTAAATATAAATAAAATACAAACTTATATAAAAATGGTAAATAAATGTGTAGTTTTAGCGAATTTCCTCAAAGGAATAGCTATTACGGTAGTACTCATGGTAAGACCTAAGTCCGAGACCATGTTAACTTTTCATTTTGGGGTCCCCAGAAGCAAAAAACACCATTCGTTCGAATTTATATATATGTCTGTTAACACGATAGCGGCCGTAAAAATTGTCCGATCTTAATGAAATTTGGTACAGACGTGTAAAGTGGTAATCACTCGGACGAGTTTGTGAACCAGCCCGATCGGACCACCGGAAGGGGGGGTTAAGGGGGGTAAACCCCCTGAAAAATGGGTTTTTTGAGTTTTTCACATAGAAAAATAAAATTTATCAAATTTTTGTTGGCACCATTGAATTCAGCTCAAAAAAATAAACAATTTAGTATTTTGAATCACTGCTCTATGTCCATTGGTTACCGAGATATTGAAAGTGGTAAACACAGTACGTTGTCTCAATGTTAACCTTATGGGAAATAAGTAAAATTCTATATATCGCTTATTTCTCTACATATCTTGATAAAACTTGGTAAATGGCTTCTTCTAGTTTAGATCTACTAAATATTGAATTAAAACCAACCAGTTTAAACATCCCTGTAGCAGCAAACCTGCATACTCATTCCCCATGTTATTCTTATGGAGCTTACAAAAAACATATCAAATCTCGCTATGTTGGATTAACATTTGTTGTTTTACATTTGAAATTCGCTGAGTATGCAGGTCTGCTGCAACGGGGGTATTTTTCATTTAATTTGAATTTTTATTGTTTCTAATTTGTATGCATTGAAAAGTAGAAATGATATAAAATAAGGAATAAATAAACATAATATACATTTTTTAACATTTGATAGAAACAATAGTTTTTAAGTTTCTGCTTTTTGTTTTATTGTTTGGTTTCCAAAAATATAAAAGTAAAATACTAGGATTGTTATTGCATGTTGACAATATACTGTCATTTATAATCAGTAAACTTGCTATTGTATTTTTTATAAACTTTGGGATTTGGAGTTCTTGCTTAAGGAAATGACTGTAGGACTCTTATTTTTTCCAGAAATTTAAACTATGTTAAAAAATTGAAAATAAATTTAGTTTCAAGATGACAACCACAGGACTAGTTTTTCCAAGCTTAAAATTGTAAATTTAAAGTTCACAACTCCCTAACTTAATATTTCTTAAGTTACATAAAATATTAATTACCTATGTATTAGAAATTTCTTTTTAAGTCTCAAAGTCTTTACTTTTGTCAGGTTTTGTTTACTTATTTTTGAAAAATAATCATACTTTCGGCTGGGATTCAAAGGCATCTGAATTAGTTTAAAAAATTAAATCAATGGGCAAAACCACAATTTGTAGCAGACCAGTGTGGCTGACAATGTGAACAATCATCACTGTCACCCTAATTATAGCAAGTTATTTCCGTCAATTAACTGCTAACAGTGAATAACTAAGATTGCTTTTCACACCCAATTGCGAGTTAGCAATCCTACATTTTCCGTTTATCAACGATCGGCAAATACACGGGATCGTTTTTCACGGCCAATCACAAGTTTTGTGAAGCAACATCGGCCGTTAATTCGCGATCGACAAAGACGCGGCCGTTCGTAAATTTCGCAAAGCTAGATTCGCCGTCGATTCGTGATCGGTAAATACGCGTGGTCATTTTTCACGGCCAATCGCGAGTTTCGGGAAAGCTACATCGGCCGTCATTCCGCGATCGACAGATACGCGCTAGCATATTTCGCAGCCGTTCGCGAACAGCGCTGATCTATTTTTGCCGTTCATCATCTGCGAATGGCAAATACGCGCGATGGTTTTTGCGGCCGATCAAGAGGTTTGCAAAGCCGTATTTGCCGTTGATTTAAGATCGGCAAATACACACGTCAATTTTTAACGGATGATTGCGAGTTTCGCAGAGCTGGATTTGCCGTTTATACGCGATCGGAAAATACGCAAGATCGTTTTCCGCGGCCGATAGCGAGTTTTGCGAAGCTGCACCCGCTGTTTAGTTGCGATCACTAAAATGATCCCGTCCCGAAAAATTTCCCGAAGAAAATAAAATCCCGCCCGAAAATCGGGAATTTAATTTTCCGAAAATTTCCCGAAATTTCGGGACCCGACCATCCCTAGTCTTCAATAACAGTTAAAGTATAGGTGACTGGAACCGGCAGGTTAAGTCATTTTTCACAAGTTCTGTAACAGTTAAGTTTGTTCAGTCTTGTTTCATTTATTTTAATATTATCGTCAGAGACAAATTAAATATTAAGTAAATTATAATTTTCACTATAGTTTTTAAATTTCTGGGAGTAATTAACTGGTGTAAAATCTTAAGTACTTATTGGTTTAAATTTTAACCAAATTACTATAGACCAAATTTATTTTAACATGTGAAAAAATATTAGTTAAAGACTAACACGTATCTGAAACTGTTATAGACAAGGGACGGAATGGGCAATATTATGTTGCCAACCAACGGTTTTATGTTTGGTATATAAGATCGTTTTGTTTTTTTATCGTACCACTATGTTATGCAGAGTTGCCCATTTGATTTGATAAATAATTTCTCGTCAAGGTTTCCGCGGGTCTAAAAATTTCCACTCAATTGTTGGTTTATAAACATTGAGGATATGTTATACTTTTTCTACGATTTTCGTATCGAGCTGAGCTTAATACGGTAGTTTAAAGTGATGGTACAATAATTTTGTTTGAAAGTGTTAAGGACCTTAAAGAACACTCAGGTTTACGACTATGGAACAGGTATATCGATTGAAGTCTGAATGTTGTTATTGCGCAATAACCACCACGCAGGTCGCCAAACTTTGTTGCCGATGGCATCTACTGTCTGTTCGTTCGTCAACTTGGCATTTTACAGTAATCAGTAGTTAGAGGTGTGCGGATATCTAAATCGATCCGAGGGTTTTATAACAATCCGGTAAGACTGACTAGATATCCGTCTCTTTTTGGATAGGCTGCATATTTTGGGGTAAATTTCAAAGAAGGATCAAATTTTAAAGTTTGAAAAGTGATCAAAACAAAACAAGTCACTGCCGACGAAAGTACAGTAGTGACATAAGACATCGCGGAGAAAAAACTACGCTTTGAAATGAGACGGTTGCGATTGCGGTTAGAACGATGTCTCAACACGATGCGATTATGTAGTGGTATGCATGAAGCAATGTATTTCAGTTGCTGTAACTGCGACTTATGATTAGATTGAGATTGTTGTATATGATCAGAGTGCTGTGCAATACCCGACGCGATAACGAACCTTTTCTCAAGAAAAATTCTTGTGTCGTAGCATTAAATCAGTTAACAAATAATAGTACATCCGTTATTAGTTCTGTCTTGATCAGTATCCGTTTCCGACAAAATATCGATTGGTAAGAGAGAATTGCAATCAAGACCAATCCGAGTTTGCCAATGACCAACAGTGTTCAGAGTCGTTTTCAATTGCCAAAACGAAACATTCCGCAAATACCCCGTAAATAAATAGTCGAGTTGAATTTTCGTACGACTATTTCAGGCCGTAAAAACTCCGGGATCAGTATCGCTTCCAATGTAGAAAATGAAATAAAAAGCCTACAATAATTTTGGGCTGGCAAAGAAATGGCGAACCTGTTCATTATTTGATTATAATCTCACTTTGTTTCTGAGTGTTGTCGTCTGCTTTAAAACTTAACTAACTCAATAACTTCTTTCTTTCAATCGCCAGATTTCTTTATTTTTCAATTAAGCAATTAACTTACCTACCTAAGAATAGAAACGTTGGACGATCAAAAAATAGGTTTTTATTTTATTGAAATGATAGTTTTTGACGAATTAAGCTGAGTCAAAGCCGGCTGGCCGTATTTTCAATATGTGATTAAAATGGACATTCTTAGATAATAGTACATTGCTGAATTGACAACTTTTGCCTAAGATGATATTATTAAGTTTGCTTGCTGTTTATTATCATAGACCGTTGTTGTAATTAAATGACCAAGCTTTAATACTAAAACTTAACACATTTGAAGCTTAGCTTAAAATTTAGGTTAAGTTTACTGCTCTTATTATTTTATAGTATTATTTAGTGGTGAATCAAAATCTTGGTTGTGAGGCATTAATGCATAAATAAAAATGTAAAGCTGTTTTCAAATATGAATTAAAGCTTGTATTGAATAAGGATTTTTTTGTAGCCTAATCCTGAAATTGCCCTAGGCCTAATAAGCTTGTTCAATTAAATACGACATATGCTTAAGAGAAATAAGTTAATTTATAATTCTTAACAGTTTATTAGTTGTACCTTTGCAAACTTTAATAATTGACATTTGACCTATATAGTAACATTAGAAATAGGGGTGTGCGATGCGGCAAATTTTTTTCGATTCGATGCGTTGATGCGATTCATAGAATTTCGATTCGAATCGATGTGATTCGATTCGATTCAGTGCGGCGTTATTTGCTGATAAAGAGTTATTTACAGCTTGCTTTACTGTAATGGGTCAATAACCTCAAAGAGGATTAAATTAGAAAAACTCCACTCAAAGTTTGAATGAGTCTGAACCAAAGCATTTTTAATAGGCCTAGGTACCCATTCAATATAATCAGGAATTTGGAAGTATAAATAAATGAGCAACACTCATCTTTAATAAATTTTAATAATTTAGTATTTTGAATCACTGCTCTATCTTCACTGGTTACCGAGATATTGAAAGTGGTAAACACAGTACGTTGTCCCAATGTTATAAGGGTTTCTCACCCCTGCAAAATTACCGAAAAACCTGCCTTCGAATTCCTCAATTTTCAAGCTTATTAAAGCACATACCGACTTTTGGCAAATGGGAAACAGTTCACAGAGAATTAAACTAGGGTTTGCATGTATCAACACTTTCCCTGTTTTTTTTTTTCTTTTTCTCCAACTACCCTATTTAAAAATTCATTCAAGTCATAATAAGTATTATTTATCAGGTTTATAACTGCCTTTTTTTATCTGAAGGCTTTTTTTTACTGATTTTGATCATTGGTACAGACATATTCCAAAATTTATATGTGAGTGTATTAGAGAAAAATAAATTTGTGTCAATGTTTTTAAATCGCAAATTTTAGACATTTGACATAGTGCATACAATCCAGGCGAGGTATTCTTAATACGTGTTCTATATGTTTGTTCCAAGTTAAATTAGTCAAGATACAAACCCAAATACTTGATTGTATCCATTTCCTCTAAATCATGGTTAACCAATTAAGTTTTTGGGGTGAACTTTTTTCTTGACTGTTTGGTGGAAAATGTTATGAATTTGGATTTCTCTGCATTTATTAAAAGATAGTGGCTATCGAAGAATTGATGAATCCGAGCAAGGCTAAAAAAGCAGAGTGCTCCAAAATTTTGTGGTTTTTGCCAATAACTAAATTTGTGTCATCTGCATAAAGAGTTACTGCACAATCTTCTCTGTGTTTATTAGACTAGGGAGTCCTTTCGTGTAGCAGAGGACTACTACTTGGTTCCCACATTAGGATGGTGCAAAAAAACTAAATTTTGGAATTTTGTATCGTTATAGGTTTTAAAAGTTGCGAAATAGCATTTAGAATATTGAAAAATAATTTTTAAGAAATCATATAAGATCTTCCAATTGCGCAATGACCTTAAAGTTAACATGTAAAACACCATAAGAGAATTAGTGAATACTCGTAATTTGGTTTATGCTGGACTTCGATAATCGTACTTAAGTATTGACATTACAAATGGAAAGAGCTCTTTAAAATATTTTGAAAAATGTATAATTTGTCCGATTAGGCAATAGTATTGTCGATCTATGGCCTTCTAAAAATTACTTATTTTAGGCGTTTTTTTTTAATTTTTTGCCTTGTATTAAGTCAATAATTTTGTGGTGTATTTGAACAAATTATACCATTGTTCTAAAAGGGTTAAAGAGCTCTCTACATTTTTCATGTCAAAACTTTTGTACGATTATCAATGTCCAGCATAAACCTAATTACGATTATTTACTAATTCTCTTATGGAGTTAAACATGTTAAAATTCAATGTCATTGCGCAATCGGAAGATCTTGTATGATTTTTTAAAGTTATTATTTCAGTAGGCCTATTTCTACATGCTATTTCACAACTTTTGAGACCTATAGCGATTCAAAATTCCATAATTTTGTTTTTTCGCACCACCCTATTCCACGTGCCCGCATTATTTTAGCTTTGCAATACAAACAATATAGAGTATAACTTATATCTAAATAGTCAGATATTTAAGTCCCTCTTAAATCTTTGATTTGTAATTATGTTTTTGTAATTATGTTTTTTTAGGGGACCGTGAGAGTGCCGGCACCTGTGCAGTACGCCCACAAACTGGCGTTCCTGGTCAGCCAGAGTCTGCACAGACCTCCAAACCAGAGTTTGGAAGAACTCTTGTTCTTCCTGTAGAGTCTTAAGATCAAAAGTGACTTTGTAATGGAAAAGGAGAATATATAAGTTTTTGTTTGTGCATTTAAAGAAGGTGTATTTTTTATATTAAGACAGGTTAAGTTTTGTTTATGAACAGATGTATTGAAATTCTTGAATAAACTCACGGATTAAATTGTTATTTTTAAGTCAGATTTATTTAGATGTAAGTATGTTTCCTTGTAGCTTGGAGATATGCTACATAAGATGCTCTATTTTATATTTACCATGTAAAGGTTACTTTTGTTCACTTGTGTGAACAAATATTTGTAGTACTTTGTATCTTGTTTATAAGAAATAAAATTGTTTACATTTTTACATGATTTCTCTTAGTCAAGCCCTGATTTAATTATTCTACACTAATGGTGTAAAGTATACAGTTGACATAATCTTCCTTGGCTCAGAAACTAGTGGTACTAGGACAGCGATGGGGTAAGTAATCCAATCCCGGTCGTTATTTTCAATCCCGGGATTACGGGACTGAAAACGTTAATCCCGGACCCATCCTGGGATTTAATTTACATGGTATTTACCGATATAAAAAATGTATTATAATTTAGTATATATACAATGGTATGGTAATTATAGGGCAATATATGAATCAGTTTTACTTTAAATTAGTTCAAAGTTGTAAACGTTCCAAATTTTTTAAAAATAACAAAGTCACAAAAATAATACAATTAGAAATTAAAATATGGTCGGCCTTAAAATGAAACACTGATTAATAAAGACGTCAGGTCAAAATGGAACACATTATCGTGTAAATAACGATAAAATATACAAAAGAATTATAGAAATATTGATTTAACATAACTTAAAAGAAAGTCGTATACACAATATGAATAAATTTATTCACTTGGTCAGATAATAATTGAACTAAAAGTAAAACTCTGCTTGGAAATATGTAAAGTAAAATGGAACAAAAGAAACCACGACAAAAAAAATTTAAATAATTATAAGAGCATCATAATGAAACTTAATGGCAATTTCGATATACAGTCAAATCAAAATCAAAAATCAAATCTATATTTATTTTCCAGAAACAAAACATACAACAATTTACAAATATTTAAATGGAAAAACCTCACATAGGCTTATCTCGCCTGTGTGTGAGGAATGAGTCCCACCAGATCAGTTCATCAGCAGACACTGCAGCACTTACAAACTAAAATAACATTACTTTATTTAGAAAACTAAAAACATAGGAAATATAGAATATACAACAAGTATTAAGTTACTGATAGATAAAAATATATAAAATTATTTATTAATTTCCGCTCATGGGCGTAATTTCAGATTTCGATTGGGGGGGCAAGATCTTCTAGGTCATTCATTGCCTCATCCTGATTTGATTGCATACACCATATACCCCCCCTTTACACTAGAAGTTCCAGTTCGTACTGAAGAATATGGGTTGGTACTTTGGTACTTCACGAAGGCCACCCTTATACAGCGCGCTGCGGCGGTTATGTTAGGTCAGTTTATCATAAATATGTTAATAGTACTTTCCTCGTTTCGTTACGAATCGAACGATACCAGATGAGTCATTCTTTTGCCCGCCAAATATCCTTGAAATAGGCCAAGGTCACGTCGTTGATCAGAGCGCTCGCATCACCTGTCAAGGGATTTAGCAGGCGAAAGTATGACTCATCTGCTATCGTTCGTTTTGTAACGAAACAAGGAAAGCCCTACTAACATATTTATGATAACCTAACTCAACATAACCGCCGCAGCGCGCTGAATAAGGGTGGCGATCGGGTGAAGTCGCTAGTGGCGGCGGCGACTCGATCAACTCAATCCTTACCAACATCGCTGTCTTCTGGGAAGCAGAAAACAAAGACCGCTTATCATAATTATGTTCAATTTGGAAAGTAAGTCAATTAAAGCATGTTCTTTCCAATTACAAAGTTATTTTTGGTAATCAATAAAAAATCTCTAAAAATAGTGGCCTCCGTATAATACCAAAGTATCTATGGGGTATATACAATAGATATAATGGGGTATATATATATAAAATAATATGCCAATGCATATTATTTTCTTTATATCTAACTAGCTAAAGTTAATATCCAACCACGATATCACAACACAATGTGAACTTGTAATCACCATTCACTTCACTCAAAGCCGTAACCAGAAAAAAAATTGGGGGGGTTGGGCTCCGCGGTTACAGGAAGTGAAAAAAATAACTTTCTAACCTTTCATTTAAGTGCAATTTCAACATTGGCTATGGCCTTAACTTCAGTCAGTAATTGTACTATTTATTTGTAAAACTGCCTCACTGCAGTCAAAGCAGGCACACCAACTGTGCTTCATACGACTGGCGATTGACTGTTATTGCTATACTCTTATCTCTAACGTCCAGTGTTGCATTACACAGGATTTGGCATTTATTATTTACCCGCCAACTCCATTGGTAATCCTCACTTTTACCCGGTTTTTCGGCACTAATCCCTGCAATATCCCCCCCAAGGACCAAAATCCGGGTAGTTAGCCGAAAAACCACCTAATGACTTTAAAAACACCAAATACCGGACTTTTTTCACCTTACATGGTCATTGAATATTTGCAAAGCAAATCACAATTCGAAAATCCCAGGCTTTACCCGTTTTTTATGTATTTAGGATGCCGAGTAAATCCCCGCAGCTCAAGTCTAAAATCCCCGATTTTACTCGATTTTCTTAATCATGTTAATTAAGTCCCCGAACGGCCAACAAAAAACCCACTAACCGGGCTATTACCCAGTTTCTGGTTACACTGCAACGAAATAACCAATACAACCAAACCAAATGCACAACACCAACTTTCGTTTGAAAAATAAAATATCTAGGATTCCAAAAATTCCTTGTACCTCGATCGTCAAAAATCCCCGATTTCACCCATTGTTTAATATCCAGGTTGATGTGTAAATTTCCTCAACCCAAGTCTTAAATCCCCAGTTATACCCGGTTTTTCTTAATCACTGCCAAAACTCCGCACGGCCTCCAAAATACCCGAAAACCGGGTAAATACCCGGTTTTGGTAACATTGCTAACGGCTGTGTCAGACCGGGGCCACAGACCCTGTCTGACACTATGAATTCTGGGCCCGATGTCAGACAGGGTTGCCAGTCCAGTCGACCCATTGTCAACCGCCCTTCAAAATAACTTAACACATGGATTGACTTGGAGATTCAATGGATGGTTTACATAGCAAACTGGAATATATGACGAGTTCAGTGATGGTAATCCTGATGAAATGGTTAGATAAATAAACAGTACTTTTAACTGTTGCGTATGGTTATGATAGTTTATTTTTTTGTAATTTTCCCTTATTCGCTGGTTCAAAATTCCTCACAAAACCTATATTCCGCCCAAAAAATCATGCCCCCCAAAAATTTTGATGGCGAAAATTGCGCCATTCCCCCCCTTCTGGGCACCCCTGGTGAACAGTGTCTTATGACAGGCAACTAACTTACACTGGCTCTGAACAGCACTACAGATTTTAGAGGTTGGCCATCGTGGAGCGTTAGTTCATTGGTGGACGTGTCATTTGGCGTGGGAGTGGGTTCTCGTCGACCGGCACGCCATAGTGGATAGCGTGTATGTCTGTATTTGTTCGCTAAACGTATCCTTGCAAATTTGCAATCGGACTTCAAACAAAACTACGCCACCAGCGTCCGAACAAAACTACGCCACCAGCGTTACTATACTTTTATGGTATATCGAAGAGACTCATATTAATGAAAAATTTATGTCAATAATAATATAATTTTACAACTTGAAAAACATGATTAAAAACCATGTCACTTTTCGTTATTTATACCTAAAAATTAATTTTAATTTTCAAATTTTTGGGGGGGCAACTGCCCCCCCTTGCCCCCCCCGAATTACGCCTATGTTTCCGCTGGAAACCTGGATCTCACAAGCTCACGCACCCATTCCCAGCCCCCCCCTACCCGCAAACTCACACCATTCCAACCCCTCACACACACACAAACACACACGCTAAACCCACACATACACACACACACACACACACCCATACACATACCCACTCGCACGTACGCATTCATACACATTCACTCTAGCAACTTTCACACAGTCTATGAATACAATGAGCTGAGGTAACTATCAATTTGATCTCTACCGACTATCAATAACCAGTTATTTACAAGTTTCTTATAAGTAACTATACTGCATTGATTAGGATGTTTTAAAAATTCTGGAAGCTTTGAAAAAATTATACCTGCTAAGTAATGTGAGGATGTTTTGTTAATTGTTCGATTTATTTTTGGATACTGAATCCCTGTATTCACAGCGGATCTGGTTAAATAATTATGATTAAGCTGGCTGAATATAGTTTGCTTGTTTTTAAAAATAGTACCTGGTGGACCGAGCCTTGCTTGGTGTTATTTCATGTTTACCAGTTCATCCAGTTACTATAAAATATCTCAATGTCATAAAATGTATCAATATAAACCTTTTTTATTGCTCCATGGACTCTTCATCCCACCTGCTGTATTTTCCCTTGATAGCTGTAGATTCCAAACAGCTGTTATTATTACTTCATTTGTTTACACTTTCCTTGTTTATTTTCGTTGCTATCACGGCAACCCATAAGGCCAATGTTAAAATTTTACTACTTTAAAATTCGATTTATTACGTTATTAGATTTTCTCTGGCCAAGTAATCTGCGTAAAAGACGTTTTTGAGTCATAAATTACTTATTTCCAGACTTTGAAAGAAATCCTCGGAGCCGTTTTTGAGATAAATGTGCAAGCATACAAGCAAGCACGCACGGCCGGACGATAACATTGCTCATATAAGAGTATAGGATACTAAATAAGAGTTCTACTGTATAACTGAGAAATACTAAAAACTTTGAAATCATCAAAAAGTTTTTCAGTAGGATATCGGCGTGGTTTGCCAAGAGCAGCTTTAATTACAGATTTCTGAATAATTTCAAGTGGAGAAATAATACTTTTAAAACCACCCCCCCATGCTAAAATCCCATATTGAAGCAATGACTGAACGTAAGGAAAATAAATTATTTTAAGAAGAGGCAAAGAAAGTAATTTTTAAAGGTTCGAAAAAATAAAAATAAATTAACGTAGTTTATTTCTAATATAGCTTACATGCTCAGACCATTTCATGCGGGAATCAAATACCACTCCTAGATACTTGTATTCATACACACACTGAACACTCTCACATGTTACGCATCCATTCCCAGCACCACAAGTATGCAACCTAAGACCTAAGTTAGTAGGATCAGAACAGGCTCTTAAAGATATTGGCATGCACTTGGTTTTGGATAAATTTAAAGTCAGCCCGTTCTGATCAAACCAACGCTTGGCAGTGAGCAGGCCACACTCCGCATCTCTGTAGACACCCTCCCAGCTGTCGCCTTCAAATAGTAATGCGGTGTCATTTGCATACAGAAAGATTTTTGCAGAACCCAAATTTGCCTTCCCAAGATTATTAATATAAATAAGGAAAAGAAGAGGTCCTAAAGTCGATCCTTGAATTATCCCATAGTCAATTTTTTTGGGCGAACTATTAAGTCCATTAATAGAGACAACTTGGTACCGATCTGTAAAGTAACTTTCAAACCAATCGAGTGCAATTCCTCTTACGCCTATACAAAAATGTTTGTTCAATAAAAGCTTTCTATCTACTGTATTGAAGGCTTTCGCTAAATCTATGAAAATTAAAAGAGGTTTTTTATTGTCTCCAATAGTGTTGTGAATACTTTTAGTTAAATCGTAGAGGTCATCGTTCAGATTTTTGTCTCTGCGGAATCCATACTGTTTGTCAAAAAGAATGTTGTTACTTAATAAATAATGTTCCAATTGGTTTCTGACAGTAACAATAAACAGTTACCATGTGACACATCACACTAATTTTAGCGACACTACAAGCAAATTACATACAACATTTTTCTTACAATTGCAGATTTGGATTACCAAACGATCTTGTTGGAGTGGAAAACCCTTGTTGGAGTACCACGTAGTGTAACACATTTTAAATAGAACTTCTTTAGTTTGTCTTCGTTTATCAGGAGAGATGTTTTATCAGGAATTTTTTTAGACAGGTAGTTTGAAGTGAATATATTCGTTTGATATTGGTGAAATGAAATCTATTGGATTATTTTATCAAGTTTACTATACCTACTCATTATAATTATTTTAGGTAGGGCCTAACTGATTTATTTTCTACAACAGATTTTTATCGTATTTGAATATTCAAAAATCGACCTGGATATTAATGCGTTTATAAGGTAGGTAGTTGTTTTAAACTGAAAAAAAATTAAAAAAATGTAAATAATATCAGTGACAGAAGAAGGCATATATTATGGTTTTCCTCAAGACAGCTGATTACTCAAACAAAAATAATTTAGACTAGCTGATCAACACGGTTTCACCCGTGGGAAAAAAGAAAAACTTCCTTGGATTCATGATTTAGGCTAATGTTTAGGTTGCCATGACAACTTCATAAGCTTCCCTATAGAACACTAAAGAACGGTTTGTCTCACAAAGACTTTGTTTTTAAAATCAATAACTTAATCAACAAAAAACTGGGGAAGTTTCCTTCAGCACTACCACATCGACTAGACAAAACTCAAACAAGTTATCCATCTTCAGACACCACTGGCGATCAACCTAATACTGACTCGGTTACTCCAGCTACGGATCTCTAAACTCCAGCAGCCAAAGCAGGGTCGACAGCAGCTGATCAACCCACAGCGCTCCAGACATCAAGGCAAAGAGAGCAAGTTACTGTGACACCTGGCGACCTCTCATACAGTGAAGTGTTAAAGCAGAGTAATAGTGATGGTAGTGGAGTGAGTGCTAGATTAGACACAATGATACCCAGTGGGAGTGCGGCCCAGTCATCCTTCTCAGCTTTAAACTTGATTATCCAAACCACTTCACCAATAAAATAAGGGCACAACAAAATTTTGTCAAAATTTTCCACCAAAACATTCAACATCTCCCTTCAAGAGTAAATTCACTAAAGGCAATTTTAGACTAAATAAATCCTCACATAGTTGTATTAACAGAACATGACATGAAAGAAGAAGAAATAAAGCGGCTTAATATTGATTGTTATTTAAAAAAATCTAGTTTTTCTAGAAAAAATAAAACTAAAGGTGGGGTGATTATTTTGGCAGAAAAAGGTTTTGAGTTGAGAGGGGTCACTGTGCCGGACTCATTAAGAAATGTTTTACTGGAGGAAACGCAATTTTGAATTATGTGCCTGTACCTGGAGGATAAATAAGAATAAATATTTAATTGTAGGTATTTACAGGTCACCTAAATCAGATGTAAATATTTTTTTTTGGATAGATTAGGCATTTTAATTGACTATTTTAATAAAAAATATGACAAAATCATAGTTGCAGGTGACTTAAACATTGACGTTTTAACAATGGATAATAAACTTAGATCCTTTAAACAGATGCTGAAAAGCAAACATATGAGGTACCTTGTCAATTTCCCAACAAGAGTTACGGAAAATTCACAGACAGCAATAGATAACTTTTTGATAAAAAATATAAAATTATCCGACTTAGAGGTAGAAGGTCTGATTACCTTTTTATCTGATCATGACGGTCAGCTACTTAAATTAAAATGTAAACATCATGTGAAATCTGTAAATTTGACTATAAAACAAGAAGTGCTTAAATACACACCTGAAAATGTTAAACTTTTTTCACAATTACTTTCCAAAGAATCGTGGTTAGATGTCTACAACTCTAACGTGGAATCAAAATATGATGTATTTTTTAAAATATTTGCCTTCTATTTTGATCAGGCTTTCCCCAAAACATTGGTTACAAAAAGAAATAAAAAATGTAACTGGATACCTAAAGAATTAAAAGATAAACAAAAACATATCATTCAATTAACAAAGGAATATCGAAATAAAAAAAGTAATACCCTCAAAATTTATCTGGATAGGGAAAAGACTCGTTATAAAGAAGAATTAAATAAAGCTAAACATCAACATTTTCAAAAAAAAATTGAAAATTCTAATAACATTCAAAAATCTGTCTGGAGTGTAATCAACTCTGAAGTTGGGGAAAATGAAGGGAAATCTGTTAGAAATATAATATTAAAACAAAATTCAGAAACTGTTTTAGATCCTAGAAAAATTGCCGACATCTTCAATGATTATTTTAGTAATACTGTAACAGATTTAAATTTAAATTTAAGTAGTAATAATCACACAGAGAAGAGAGTTGTGGAAATTGATGTTATTGATCAAGCCTTGTTATTAAAGCCAAAATTTGAATTAAAAACAGTAGGTGAAAAGGAGGTGGAAAAAATCATACAATCATGAAAAAATAAACACTCCAGTGGGTTTGATGAAATCCCATTATCAGTAATAAGAGCTGTAAAAACCGATATCAGTAAAATTTTGTGTCATTTAATTAATTCTTCATTTGTATCTGGTATTTTTCCAAGCAAACTAAAACAGGCAAAAATAATCCCTTTACATAAAAAAAATGACCGTGAAAATATATCAAATTATCGTCCAGTATCTGTGCTCCCTTCAATTTCTAAAGTATATGAAAAAGCGGTTTATTTACAATTATCAGAATTTTTAGAAAAATTTAAAATTTTAGATGATAATCAACATGGGTTCCGGAATGGGGGGTCAGTTGTGAGCGCTGCTGTTTCTTTTATTGAATCTATTATTGAGTCCGTGGACAAAGGAAAATATACAACCGGTATATTTATGGACCTTTCTAAAGCGTTCGATAGTGTTAAACACTGTAAACTGTTAGAAAAACTTAATTGCATAGGAATGTCGAAAAGGTCACTTAATTGGTTCTCTTCTTATTTGACAAATAGATATCAATCTCTAGAAATTACCCATGTGACAAATCATAATAGGATTATCAAATCATCTTCAACTTATCAACCAATCAAATTTGGGGTGCCCCAAGGTTCAATTTTAGGGCCTTTGCTTTTTTTTGTGTTATCTTAGGGGCATGGAAGATACTTTATTCTACAGGCAAAATACAAAATTATGTCTATATGCCGATTATTCTAACTTAATCATATCATCCAAATCTCCAGAAGAAACTGAAATTTTATCATTCGTGGAATTTGAGAATATTGGAAACTATTTTTACAATCACAACTTATTATTGAATGCCCAAAAAACCAAATATATGAATTTTAAAACCGCACAAAACAAAATTTCAAAAGAACCAACAATAACTTATAACTCAAATAACATTGAAAAGGAGAATCAAATTAATTTTTTAGGTTTAACAATAGATGAGAATTTAAATTGGGATGACCATGTACAGAAAATTTTAATCAAAATTAATTCCGGAATCTATGCATTATCAAAAATGTCTTTTTATTGTAATCTGAAAACATTAAAAAGTATATACTTTGCCAACTTACACTCTCATCTTTTATTTGGTATAGCATTATATGGATGTACAAAAAAATCAAATATGGATAGCAATTTGAAGCAACAAAAAAAGGCTATCAGAATTATGCTTAAACTTAAACGTGATGATTCAGCCAAAGAACATTTTAAAAATTTGAAAATTTTCACGGTTTACGGTCAATATATATTTGAAACAATTCTAATTGCCAAGAAACTGACATTAGACTCCAAATCAATACCATTATCTCTCTCTTATAATTTGAGAAGGAATGAGATAGTTCAGCCTCACAGATTAAAGTTTTATGAGAAAAAGCCGTCATATGCAGGTAATGTTTTTTAAAGCATGTACCTGAAAACTGAAAACATTAAACAAGAAAATAATTGGACAAAATTTAAGACAATACTTAAGGAGTACATCATAAATTTAGCTCTATATTCATTAGAAGAGTTTTCCACCTCCCAAAGATAACTCTATGTACAAAAATATTTGTATTCTGTAGGTTTATTTATTATTTTGTTTATTTAAAGTTAACTTGTTTTGTCTTGACACTATTCACTGTACCACCAATGTACATGAACATGAATAAAGATGATTGACTATGACTATGACTATAGGGTCGAAATCAAATAAAATTCGCTTTTTAGAAGCTTACTGTTTAATTTCAAAAATACTTGAGCTAATCTTAATTCGTCTAAAACCTTCTCATATGTGCATACAATACAGAAAATAAGTTCAGCCTTACAGTTCGCGCATTATATCTCCGGCTATGACTACTTCGCTACTAACCGCATCAAATGATATTCTGAACATATTAGTAAACATTTGACAAGCAGCGGTGTTTTAGAACAATGTTTACAAAAAATACCCCCTCTCCCCCCCCGCACCTTAAAACCAACTGACTCGGTCATAGCCGGAGATATAATGCGCGAACTGTACCAGTACAGTTCGCGCATCATATCTCCGGCTATGACTACTCTGTTACTAACCATGTCATATGATATTTTTAACATATTGGTTAACACAAGATTTGACGAGCAGCGGTGTTTTAAAAAATGTTTTCAGAAAAGTACCCCCTCTCCCCCCCCGCATCTTACAATCAGCTAACTCAGTCATAGCCGGAGAAATAATGCGCGAACTGTACTCTAGTTTTTACTTGAAAAGTGGTCTAATGTGTGATGTTGAGCGTTACCAACAGAGGGTTAAAAATTGAGATAAGGCTTGATTCGGATTCTCTGACCTTCAAAACGCAAAAATAACCAATAATTTCATAATTCTAAGCAATTTGCAGACAAAACTCTTATTTTAATTAGATATATCATATGTTTGGTAAAATGTAGCCTACTTCCATTTAAAATATTTATGGGAACTTTAAAGTCCAGTGGAGCAAAGCACATTGAACTGAGAGTGAAGAAAATGAATGATTACATGACTTTTGCAGGAAATTCCCTTTAATTTGTCACCTCAGTCATCAAAATCGGTTCATAAATAAAGGAGTTTTGCTGTACACAAGAAATTCCTTAGGGAATTAGTATAGAGTGACTTTCATTAAAGCTCTATTTTCCTCAAACCGAGTTTGCTGCATGCTTACGAACAAGACAAATGGAAAAGAGTTTTGTCGTCGACCAAAAAAAAATTTATTATTTCTTACAAAAAAGTGTTTTGGTGCTTCAGATTACAAAATTTAAATCAGTTTAATGTTTTTAAAAGTTTGCAAATACAATTTATATAATAGAGATAAGAGATAAGCAAATTCTTGACTTAAAAATTAATTTTATGAAGACAAGGTACATCCCAAGAGTTCATCGAAGAAAATCCTTCAAACTGAGATTTTCTATAACGTCACCAAGTGAAAAAAGTTGCATTATTTAACTCAATCCACTACAGTTTGTACTGCAAAATTTAAATGCTTTGCTTAGAAAATTTAATTTCTGTTATTTTTGAAGTAAGATCATATAATTTGAATTATCTGTGATATTGTAAACAATTAACAAATATGTAGCAGTGTCGAGCAATATAAACACACCGTTAAGATTAAACAACGTACGTCTCAGCACTAGGCCACTAAAACTTAACGAGCAATGAGAGCATCGATTTCTTCTAATCGAAGGCCAGATAAATTGAATAATTGAACTAAAGTAGATAGCCTATTGCTCGAAGTCGAGCAAATCAAAAATTACATAGTAAAACAACAAAGAATGAGGAATCAACTTACTCGTTTTGAAAGTTTAATCAAAGGACTAAATTTAGTAACACATTTATACCCAAAGTGCTGAACATTTTAAAGTTCATTTGATAACCGAAGGAGTTCCCGGTATGCGATATTTTTTGTGAACACCTGTTCAGTTTTATTAATTTTCCTTTGTTCTCATGTTTCTGAAATGTACATTTTAATACCTGGAAAAGATAGTGCTCTGCTTATAGCAGCAGCCGTTGAAAGTTATCCAAATAGTTTCTGGATTTAAGTTCAACAGTCCTGTTATAAATTGAGAGTTTTCTGTTGAATAAACGAATTTAACCCGTTAAAAAAGCTGCCGAAACTTTGAACGCTTAAAAGCCAGTCAAATTATACACCTGTTATTTTTCCTTCAGTAAAGAAGCCAGATTTTATTTGTATTATTTTAAAACTAAATAGCTGGTAATCCCTTAGCAAGGAGGTAATAATTAATCATGGTTTTCCTCTTGCACTGGTGATCGAGTGATATAAAAATCTAGGTTACTAATCTTAAAGCCGCCAAAACAAATGTAACCTTGGAATAACTTGTTTCGGGGTTGCGTTGCCCAATTTAAAATCCAATTCAAATTAAAAACGTATTTTTACATTTCTTTACAGAATATGATTACTGAGACACATTGGACGATACCAATTAACACTGTAATTTGACATATATTTCATAGGGTAATAGCTTACAGAGTTATCAAAAACTACTCTTAAGCACTTATCTAGCTGTAAAAAGGTAGCATGTTGTTAATACCCCCGTTGCAGCAGACCTGCATCCTCAGTGAATTTCAAATGCAAAACAACGTATTTCAATCCAACATGCGAGATTTTAAATGTTTTGGTAAGCTCCATAAGAATAACATGGGGAATGAGTATGCAGGTCTGCTGCTACAGGTATATTAAAACTGGATGGATTTAATTCAATATTTAGTAGATCTGAACTAAAAGAAGCTATTTACCAAGTTTTATCAAGAATTAACCGAGATATAGAATTTTATTTATTTCCCATAAGGTTAAACATAGGGACAACGTTCTGTGTTTACCACTTTCAATATCTCGGTAACCAATGGACATAGAGCAGTGATTCAAGATACCAAATTGTTTGTTTTTTTGAGCTGAATTCAATGGTGCCAACAAAAATTCGATAAATTTTATTTTTCTATGTAAAAAACTCAAAAAACCCATTTTGGGGGTTCAACCCCCTTTACCCCCCCTTCCGGTGGTCCGATCGGGCTGGTTCACGAACTCGTCCGAATAATTACTACTTTACACGCCTGTGCCAAATTTCATTCCGATCGGACCATTTTTGCAAGCGCTATCGTGCTTACAGACACATTGATATATATATATATATATATATATATATATATATATCTAGAAATTTGAACGAATGGTGTTTTTTGCTTCTGGGGGCCCCAAAACGAAAAGTTATCATGGTCTTGGGCTTAGGTCTTACCATGAGACCTACGGTAATAGCTTCTTCCCTATAGGGGAAATTCGCTAATTCCCTATAGTGGAAATTCGCTAAAAGGTCCATGCGTCCTCTGCTGAAACGGGACTGTAATGTGAAATGAAAATATAAAAGTTGCTGATACAACTGAATTCATAATAATCTACTATATATTTGTCAAATACCACTCGCCCATCATAGCACATATACATACATACATACAGGCTCCTGTTCTCCGTAGTCTTGAAGACCAGGGAATCGTCAGGTTCTGATGTAGTGTAAATGTGTGTGTGTGTGTGTGTGTGTGTGTGTGTGTGTGTGTGTGTGTGTACATGCGTGTGTGTGTGTGCGTGCGTGCGTGCGTAAGTTTTATGTGCGCTGTTTTAAGTTTAGTTGACCTACTTTCTTGAAAATGGATTATGGTCCTCGAAAAATTCATTTAAGCTATATGAGGGTCTTTCTATTAAGTAGTCTTTTAGCTTTTTTGCAAAAGTTTTGTTGTTTTTCATTTGTTTCAAGTAATCAGGAAGAACATTAAATATTTTTGATCCCATTATTTGCGGTATTTTACTGGTTTTAGTTAGCCTATGTTTTTGTACATCATATTTAAGCTCTACATTTCTTAAGTTGTATTTGTGGCATTCTCCTCTAGCTTTAGGGGGGTTTAGTTTAAGAAGTTTGGTGGTTTCAAGGATGTATAACGACGGAACAGTCAGTATTTTGTTTGAGATGAAATAGGGTTTGCAGTGATCCTGTGGTTGAAGACATTCTATTGTTCTTAAAGCTCTCTTCTGTAGAGTTTGCACTTTCTTGATCTGACATTTGGATGCTGATCCCCATGCAATGATATAAATACAATGCAAAGTAGGCTATTTTGGCTGTTTTCTTGTTTTTGATAGTTCTAATTCTTCTAATAGCGTACAGGGATGTTGATAGCTTATTTTCTAGTGTAGCGATGTGGTTATGCCAGGTTAGGTTATTATCTATGGTGATGCCAAGAAACTTGGTTGTTGTAGCCGAGACTATGGATCTTGTTTGTGATGGGTTGTCTATTTGAGAATATATTGATCGGTTAGTAGTTGCAAAATTGATATTTATTGTATTGGGTACAATAAATAAAATTAAAAGTTTCAAGGGTTTTTGGCGAAGTTGAATTTTTTCAAATTTTCCCATTTAAAATTGTTATGGACGATATTTTGTTTACATTTTCAATGTTCATTCAATCAGCCAACTGAGTTAGCTTCACAAATAAATGTACATAAGATGTTACAGCCTACAGTGTACCTAGGGGTTGGCAGGAATGGCCCCTGCCAAGGGCGCAAGAGCAAGGGGGGCGCAGAGGGCGGCCGACAATAACGCAACAAAGCACATCACAAAAGTAATTTTTTAAAGAAAATAATAGCTGAAAATTAAAAAAATCAAAATAATATCGTGTGTAAAACTTAAGATAGCCTAATTACTAATTCATTAAAAAAATATTTTTTTCAAATGTGGTCGTGTATAAATAAATAATATAAATTTCATGAGCTGAAATTTCTTACTCCATGAACTTTTTTTCAGCGCACGAGGGGGCTTGATTTTTTGACATCTTTCTGCATAAGTTCGTCATTATTTCTGGTAATTTCTCAATAATCGTATATAATTATGACAACTATATTCTTGGGAATTAAACAATATACTATTGTTGAGTAAAAATATTATAATAGATGGTCGGTTCCCGAAATTTTGGGAAATTTTCGGGAAAATTAAATTCCCGTTTTTCGGGCGGGATATAAATTATCTTCGGGAAATTTTGGGGACGGGATCGTTTTAGCGATCGCAACAAGAGTGTAGATTCACGAAACTTGCGATCCGACGCAAAAAGCATTGCGCTTATTTGCCGATCGCGAATAAACGGCAAATCCAGCTTTAAGAAACTCGTGATCGGCCGCAAAAAGTATCGCGCGTATTTGCCGATCGCGAATAAAAACGGCAATCGTAGCTTTGCAAAATTCGCGATCGGCCGCGATAAAGATCGCGCGTATTTGTTAGTAGTGGGTGAACGGCTAAAATAAACTTTGCGGAAATTCAGACATAACACCCGGAATTCGTGAACGTCCACGAAATACGATAGCGCGTATCAGCCGATCGCGGATAAATGGCCGATGTAGCTTTGCGGAACTCTCGATCGGCCATGAAAAACGATCGCGAGTTATTTGCCGATCGCTAATAAACGGCAAATGTAAAGCTGGTTAAATCTTGGCTACGGACATAAAAAATGATTAAAATGATTAAATGATTAATGATTAAGAGAATGATTGAAGAGGGGCTGGAACGGACTATGTCTTTTATACATACATCGTGATATTGAGGTGAATGTTGATAAGTAATTGAGCGTTATGCTAAGGGAGGAAAAAGAAGAATCGACTTAGAACTTATTGTTTAAGTTTTTTTGGAGTTCAAATTTTCACAAATTTCCCTTCGAGCTCTTCGAGTGTAGCCTACTTAGTAACACTTCCTGTAACGGTGGCTTCTTGTGAGCGAAGCTTTAGTATATTAAAGCTCATCCAGAACTATCGAAGATCATCAATGAATGGGACAAGAACGTTTGTCAAATTTAGCCATTTTATCTATTGAACATGAGGAGGTAGCAAAACTTAACTTAGATGAATTAATTACTGTAATAATTTTGCGAAAATCAAAGCTAGGAAAGTAGCTGTTAGGTAGATAAGGCTTATAATAACAGAGGTATGTTAATTTTAATACACGTACTCATACACCAAATCATTTTATCTTGGATTAAATATTTTTTTAAATATAACTAATTTTTATTTTTATTTTGTCTTTTTTAACCTTTGATTCTGGGTTGTGTATTAGTATTATACATATTTGAATTTCTATTTCAAATTGGCAATTTACAAATCTTAATTTCAAATTCTTGGTTGAATAATATTTCAAGTTTAACATTTTTTTGCCAAAAACGGCTTCAACTTTTCTTGGGATGTGGGAAAATGCCAATTTCTAGGGGTTAATGGGGGTTCTTGGGGTACTGTTTAGGGGCGCCATTTTTTAATCTTGCCATGGGCGCCACATATCCAAGGTACACCACTGGTTACAGCTGATTATAAATTAATTTCTTTCATCTCGGTTTTACTATTCTTTTGTTGATATATTTTATGGACATAATTATGTACTATACTGGGTGTCCCATAATAGTCCCCCCCCTTACATTTTCCTACATTTTTTCAAATATCAATTCCACACCACCCCCAAACATTATTGGGTAGTTAATACTTCATTTTGAGGGGGTACCCAATTTTGGCCGCCATCTTGGATCCGCCATATTGGACCCAAAATAATTTTTTCAAATGTAAAAGTGGTGTTGTGACCCATCATTTCGAACTAGATTTTTTCACTGATTACAATGCCGCAATCCGTTTTTTAATATCTCAATTGGTTCTCAAGATACGGGTACCTTAAATTTATTTATTTTCAACCAATTTAAACATTACAAATTTAATAAATAGGCCCATAACCACAAAATAATGCTAGATAGTGACGAATAACCACCATCAGTCATTGATGAGCGATTTACACTTAACTTTCACCAATGTAAATTTTTTGGCCGCCATCTTGGATTTGTCATTTTGAAATGAGGTAAGTTATTTCAAATACGAAGTTGGTATTGTGACCCATCATTTCAAGCTAGTTTTTTATGCCGAATTCAATGCCGCAACCCGTTTTCAGCTATAAAACTTATTTTTTTAAACATTCATATTTTTTGAGATTTTTATCACAAACATGTCAATATCTTTAAAAATAAACAATATAATCAAAAACGGGTTGCGGCATTAAATTCGGCATAAAAAACTAGTTTGAAATGATGGGTCACAACTTCGTATTTGAAATAACTTACCTCATTTCAAAAAATAACTTACCCTATGCTTAAAAATCAACAAAATGCGTTATTTAAACATGTTTACAGTGTTTAATTGCCAAAGACAATATTTTGGTGTCTCTTTGTTGAACTGTCATAAAAAGTCATTATGTAATGTAAAAAATATTAGAAATTTATTTGATCAAATTAATCTACACATATTACTTGAAGCATAACCTATACAAATTAAAATAAATCTGTTATTTTCTTTTGTTTTGCAACGTTTTTTACTGAGTTTTTGTTTCATTATCACAAACGTGTGTACGTTTTTCACCCATTTTAGAAAACATTTTTCTCAAAGTAAATTTGTGCATGTACAACTTACAATTACTCGCAACGTTCACTCCCGAAAACAGTCGTACAGTCGACTCTCGCTAACACGAACCTTGATATCACGAAATCCTCGATATCACGAATTATTTTTAATCCCCTTGGAAAAACCCGTCTAACACGAAGAAATTACTATACATAACACGAACTAATTTTCATAACACGAACCAATTTTGCGGGTATATTTTACCTCTATAACTCGAAGGAACAAAAAAATTACCTCTATAACACAAAGTTCAGTAGATAAGACAAATTCGATTCACGTTTTACCTCCATAACTCGAAGCTTACCTCAATACCACGAAGTTTTCAGAATGGACCTCTGTAATACGAAATCCCGGTGTTCTGAACTATTTACTCTATTTAATTTCACAAGTTTTTTTATATTGTATACTGTACTGTAAGTATTATTTTTTAATACAGTAATATTCAAAGTTATAATATTCAAAGTTTATTTTTGTAGCTGTAAGGCATACAGTAAAGTTTCTTTGTATTATTGTTGTATCAAAAATTATGATCGATACTGTAATAATTGTTTTTACACGTTTAAGCAGAGGAAGATTACAGACTTTTTGATCAGAATTAATATGATCTTATCTGTTTTTCTGTTTTACAGGTTATCATATTATAAACACTGTATTTTTCATTGTCATATAATATTTGAATAAGTTAAAAGCGTGGATTTGTTGAAGGTGTAGGGTATAAACTACATTTTTTCACCTCTATATCACGAATTTTTATTTAGTTTCCTCTATAACTCGAACTATGCCTACGACGAACTATACGTAACACGAAGAAAAATCGCAGTCCCGTGGACTTTTGAGTTAACGAGAGTCGACTGTAATACTTAACAGCAACAAAACGCACACACGAAATACCAGAACAAATCTTACTGTACTTTTTGATTTAAAGGATAACAACATCATTTGTCAGTTGAGGTCAAGCGTGTTCATCAATTACAAGCTTGTCCATAAACTAAACATGACATAAATAGTTTAATTCTACGGCAGGAAACAAAACATTCAAGATTCCTGTCGAATGTCATTCCCTTGCGGTGCGATCTGGTGATATGACGGATATGAGTCACCCTCCTAGGACCGGCCGGACCACCCGGCGGCCGATCCAACCGAAGCCGAACTAGAGGGCGTCTACTGTATAAAAATCTTTGGGTTTTAAGGATTTTTGTCGGAGTCAAAGGTTTGGAATATGCCCATATAGATGTAATGGATGATATTTTGTTAACATTTCCAATTTCATCAGTCAAGCAGAGGGTAATTAGCTTCACAAACGTGTACGTTGTTTCAGCTGATTCATAATTTGATGTTCCTTTCATCATGGTTTTATAGTTTGTTTTGTCAATTTATTTAGGTCATACGCACTACATAAAAGTTACATTTAGTTAAGGTTTAATCCATCAAAAATTTCTGTATCTTATCTGTTTAATCATAAAATGTGGCTCAATCTTTATTTAGGCAACGGGAGTTATAGTTTTTCCCTTTGGACGTCCTTAATGTATTCATCACCCACAATAGTTTGGCGAATTCCTTTTAGCGAATTTCTCCTATATGGAAGAAGCTTGTACCCTAGGTCTTATGGTAAGACCTAAGCCTGAGACCATGATAACTTTTCGTTTTGGGGCCCCAGAAGCAAAAAACACCATTCGTTCAAATTTATATATATATATACATTGTATAGTGATTCACTGGTAAGGGATATTATCAAATATTTAATTTCGTAAGGTCATTCTTTGCGTCAAAATTATGGGCGTCTGGCAAGTCGTAGAAAAATGGGAGAGGGGTCAAATTAAAGGTCTCTATTCCGTGATGGCGGGAAAAATAATGATATTGCTTGAAATTCACCAGAAATCGAGAAATAACGTAAAATATCTGCCATTTAAAATGCATTGGGATCAAAAAAACGTCTGCTTTGTTTACATAAAACATGTGATGCTGATAATTGAAAACCATGTGGGTGCTAGATATCAATATCAGGTAGATTCAGTTTGTTATGAAGGAATTTTGTACTATAATGAATAAGGATTGTTTGAATTTTCCCTCATCAGGGGCTTTTAGCCCCTTCAAGCCACTAATTATAATTATATTAGAAAGTAGAACAAATACCCTTTTTTTCATGGTTTATTTTTGCAACATGTTTCTACTATAATGTCATTTTCAAGTTGAAAATGACATTATAGTCGAAACATGTTGCAAAAATAAACCATGAAAAAAGGGTATTTGTTCTACTTTCTAATATAAATATATATACATATATATATAGATATATACATCTATGTAACTGTAAGCATGATAGCGCTCGCAAAAATGGTCCGATCGGAATGTTTGGCACAGGTGTGTAAAGTAGTAATTATTCGGATTTGTTCGAAAACCAGCCCAATCGGACCACTGGAACGGGGGGGTAACGGGGGTATAAAACCCCCCCCCCAAAATGGGTAAAAAACCCATTTTGGGGGGGGGTTTACCCCCCCCAAAAATGGGTTTTTTGGGTTTTTCATATAGAAAAATAAAAATAATCCAATTTTGTTTGGCACCATTGAATTCAGCTCGAAAAAACAATTTAGTACTTTGAATCATTGCTCTATGTCCATTGGCTACCGAGATATTGAAAGTGGTAAACACAGTACGTTGTCCCAATGTTAACCTTATGGGAAATAAGTAAAATTCTATATCTCGCTTATTTCACAACATATCTTAATAAAACTTGGTTTGTGGCTTCCTTTAGATGAGATCTAATGCATTTTAGTCTAAAATCCCTGATATTTCTATTTTTATGGCAGCAAACCTGCATACTCATTTCCCATGTTATCCTTATGGGAAATAAAAAAATTCTATATCTTCCTTATTTCTTAACGTATCTTGATAAAATTTTATATGTGGCTTCACCTAGTTGAAATATACTGGATTATGGCCTAAAATATCCTATTTTTACATTTTCATGGCACCAAACCTGCATAGGCCTACTCACTCTCCATGTTAACCTTGTGGGTAGTAAAAAAAGTTGTGTAGTTTGCTCATTTCTCAAAATATCCTGATAAGAAGTGGCTGGCATGAGGCTTCATACAGTTAATATCTACTTGATTATGGCTTAAAATACCCAAATCATCAAATTCCTGAGGCAGCAAACCTGTATACTCTCTTTCCCAATGTTAACCTTATGAGAGGTAAATGAAATTGGTTAGCTTTCTTATTCCTCAACAAATCTTGATAAAACATGTTATGAGGCTTCATATAGTTTAGATATATTGGATTGTAGCCTATGATATCTCATTTTCAAATTTCTGTGGCAGCAAACCTGCATTTTTCCATACTAATCTTATGGAGAATAATTTATTTTTGAATAGCAATTGTGGGCATTTGGCAAGTCACAGGATGTGGGAAAAGGGCTCAAATTATATGTTTTAATGTCAGGGACTCAGGAAAAGTACTGCAATTTCTTAACCCTAGAAAGGTATTGTACGCAATTTTGACGTGTGCGGAAGTGTTTTTTGTCCGATTTTGCAATCAAATGACCTTGAGCCCTGTACTGTCAGCAGTGCTTTTCCCGCTATAGGTTTGATTTAATATGACAGTATTATGGCTGTACTTAATGTATTTCCAAATTTAATTGAAAAAAATACGTCAAATTTACGTACGATACCTACAACAGCAAAATGTGCTTTTCAATGGACTCTTATGGAGCTTATTCCCTAAAATTAAAATGGAGCTAAAGACATAATGTAAGTTTATTATATAGTAAATAATATTATCAATGTTTTCTTGTATTTGGGTGCCTTCTTTTTAAAAAAATAAATATTTCATCAAACATATTTTAATTTTTAACCACAGAGTAGAATTTACGTATCGATACCTTTAGCGTATTTTTGAATAACGATACCTTTCTAGGGTTAAAGTTTGCTAGAACACAAAAATAACATAAAATAACTGCCATTTAAGTAGCAATATCTGGGGACCGAGCTTCGTTCGGGGGAAAGCAGTAACATTTTTAAATATACATGTTCATATTGCACCCACAATTGCAATTAGCTTTGTAATTTTATTTACTGAGGTTTAAATGTTGTTCAGTTATTGAGTTTATTCGGTCGTTTTTTTCCTAATATGAACCTTACCCTCATAAAATAAACTTGTTCTTTGTAGATCTTTGAGAATTTGTTTATCTCTATTTCATAAATTGTATTTGCAAACTTTAAGAAACTTTAAACTGATTTAAATTTAGTAAATCTAAAGCATAATAACACCTTTATGTAAATAAATACATGATGTTGCTTTGAATTTATTTATTTCTAACTATCTGTTGGTAACCGCTTCGCTGGGTTGAAAAATCTTATGAATGTAAAAATATTGGTAGCTCCAAAAAACGTAATTTGGAAGCAAGCATTATAGTGTCTAATGTAATGTATAAATTCAATATATTTTGGTGTATATTTGAGAAAGCCGGGAGTAGTATGTAAGCAACAGCATCAAGACGATGAGAGGTCCGAGGAGGTGCGAGTCCCATTGCAGGACTAGTCCCATTCCAGGACGTTCCATTCCAGGACGTCCCATTTCAGGACTAGTCCCATTTTAGGATGTCCGATTTACCCAACAAGCCTACCGATTTTTTAAACTATCACCCAACAAGCCTACCTATGCACTAGTCCTATTCCGGGACACCTCTAGTCCCATTCCAGGACATCCCATTCCAGGGCATCACTAGTCCCATTTCAGGACGTCCGATTTACCTAACAAGTCTACCAATTTTTAAACTATTACCCAACAAGCCTACCTATGCAGTAGTCCTATTCCAGGACGTCCCATTCCAGGACCAGTCCCATTCCAGGACATCCGATTTACCCAACAAGCCTACTGTTTTTAAACTATCACCCAAGAAGCCTACCTATTCCAGACACCATTAGTCCCATCCCATTCCAAACATCACTAGCATTTGTATTACATGTTTTTAAAACCGCACATACTACAGAACAGCTCCATATCATATAGGTACGAAACCGACCCCACTATGCTCCAACTACCTCAGTTTCAACTACCTATGAGAAGTATGAAAAGTATGAGGGCAAAGGTCAAACCCACCTGCGCGTCAAGAAAAACCTCTTTTTTCACCTTTTAAGTGATTTTCTTTTCATTTTTTCATTTTTTTAATTTCAATTTCAATAAAAAACACTTAAATAATTTCTGCCGCGACCGGGTCTCGAACACGGGCCCCCGGCGTATGGGTCGAGCGCTCTACCAACTGAGCTACGGTGACTGGTAACGGCGGGCCGTCTCTAGTCTCATTTCATTTCACAATTTCTTTTTCACGAGTAATACAGTTTTCTAGAATACTTGGTAGGTTTTTCTAGAAACTACCGTGCTGTTCTAGAAACTTCCGTGCGGTTATATATACCGTGAACACAGTTGCAGAGCTCAGTTGAACCGAAGCAACTTGACAGGTAAGTCGTCTTCTCTTATGTATACCATTAATAATAATACATTATAAGTTATATTTATGAATTCATCGTTATATGTATTGTATGTAATGTAAATTATGTCACGCTGACCCCCCAGTACTTTCATAATACCTCCCGTACTCATGGTGCAAGTAATACTATATAAAGTGCGTTAGATTTCTTAAAAACTTTTAAAAATACCTAAAAATGCTGATATCTCGAAAACGGTAAGTCCTATGCCATTTTTGAGGCAGAAAATCACCTGTGCCCCCCAGGCGGTACTGCCACATATGACAGGTCTTAACAAGGATGTTGCGGGTTGCATCTTGAAAAATGAAGGGGCAACCAGTGTGTAAAAATTCAAAAAATCATATCTCCCGAATGGTATGAGCTATCGAAGTGAAATTTGGTATATGGACACACACAAGCAAAGGCAAAAAAATTAAGGTACCTGACTTGTGTTATGCGGGTAAGCATCCGAGAAAATGAAGGGGCCATATTTTAAAATTTTATATCTCAGGAGGTAATTGTCGGACGTAAACCAAACTCGGTATACGGGTATATAGTAGCCTAACGTACATATTAAAGTGAGCGCTGCGGGTTGCATCACACAATTGAAGGGGCTAAAAATATAAAACTATATCTTCTTGGGGAATAATAAATGGATATTAACCAAACTTGGTATATGGGTACATGTGACATTAATTATGCTGAGACTTAAAATATTAAACGTTTAGGAGTAGTGTAAAATTGGCGGTTCTACTACACTGACTATTTTTTTTTAATAATCTAATCTAATTATTAGTTATTTGTTTTTAAATATTTGGAGACACTTCCCTGGGGACATTATAGCATTCCCATAGAAGATATAATAATGAATGAAATAAATGCGGTATTGGACATTGATTAGAATGTCCCCTATGAAAATTTGCTTGATCAGACCTGATCAAATTTAATCATTTTTGATCAAGCAGGATCAAAAATGAACAAATTTGATCAGATTTGTTCAAATAACCTGACCAAGCCTGACTCGGTTGTTCAAAACTGATCAACTAGCCTGATCAGGCCTGACCTGGGTGTTCCTAATTCTTCAGGAATTTTTGATCAGGCCTGATGTTACAGCTTGAATTATCAGATTTGATCAGACTTGATCAGGCATACTGATCAGGCCTGACAGGAGTGTTCAGATTTCTTCAAGATTTGGTCAGACTTGATCAGGCATATTTAATCAGGCCTGACAGGATTGTTCAAATTTTGTCAGGATTATTTTATAAGGCCGGATGTTATAACTTGAATGGTCAGATTTGGTCAGGCATACTGTTCAGGCTTGAATAATAGAAATTATGTTAAGAATGTCAAAATTTATCAAATGACCTAAGGAAGAATATCAAATTAGCTGTATAATATTTAATTTAACAGTTATTAAAGTAATAAAACATCTTACAACAACAAAAAAATATTATAATCGCGAATTTCCCCTATAAGGAAGAAGCTGTTACCGTAGGTCTCATGGTACGACTTAAGCCCGAGACCATCATAACTTTTTCTTTTGAGGTCCCCAGATGCCAAAAACACCATTCGTTAATTTTCATAAATATATATATGTTAGCAAACCAGCCCGATCGGACTACCGGAAGGAGGGTAAAGGGGGGTAAACCCATCAAAAATGGGTTTTTTCGAGTTTTTTACACATAAAAATAAAAATAATCCAATTTTTATTAGCACCATTGAATTCAGCCCAAAAAACAAACGATTTAGTATTTTGAATCACTGCTCTATGCGCTCTATGTCCATTGGTTACCGATATATTGCAAGTGGTAAACACAGTACGTTGTCCCAATGTTAACCTTAAGGGAAATAAGTAAAATTCTATATCTCACTTATTTCTCAACATATCTTGTTAAAACTTGGTAAATCGCTTCTTCTAGGTCAGATCTACTAAATATTGAATTAAAACCACCCAGTTTTAATACACCCGTAGCAGCAAACCTGCATACTCATTCCCCATGTTATTCTTAAGGAGCTTACAAAAACATGAAAAATCTCGCTATGTTAATTCGATATAAACTATCAAAACCTATCGTGTTTAACTCAATCGATGTGTACTGTTTCAACAATCGTCGTGAATCAACAGCCCTAAAACTTACTATTAATGAAAGTTAGGCATAAAATTAACTGTGAAAAAATTTTCATCTGCCTTAGCTCTATTAGTTAATTTCCCGTAATATCTCACCATTTGTCACTCTAAAGAAAATTTAAAAAAATAAATGTTTTGAGTTTAACTGTGTAGGCTGATACTTAATTTTAAGTATGTTTATACTATTTTTACAAAGATAAATTATTCAATATTGATAAATAGTAAATACAAATAATGTATTAAACTGCCCCGTTTCAATGAATGAAAGTGCCACAAGTGTGGTTATGTTATAAATTACCATATAACTTTTTTATAAGTTAAAATTCGAGATCTACAGTTAGTGTGTATATGTAGTCCAAAACATTGAGCTGTCTAATAATGCATAAATAACAGCAAAAATATAAAAACAAATTAGGCCTACTTTAACCTCCCTTTTCCCAGATAGTCATAAGAAACTTTTTTCTCCGATTCCAGTAAATGTTAAATATCTCCCAATTGAAATACACTGCAGAATTGAAACTTTTATAGGTAGTAGTACATGATGAGGCCTATAGGTGGTATGAATGATTTGTTTCCTGCTCTTCTGTCTTCTGTTAGGCGGGAAATTTAGAGTGTATGAAGGTGTCCCTATATGAAACTGCCCCACTCTCCCCTAAGCTAGCCAAAAACTAAATTATAAGTTACTAACATAAATTTACTGAACAATTTAGGCCTACCTTATTTCTTATCATCCACCATCTTGTGCAGATTCTATCGATAGTAAATTTCCATTGAGTAAAAACAAGTCGGAAATAAATAAAATAGAATCGGTTGTTGAGTTCTACCCAACAAACTATATAGCCTACCGAAGTTTGTCTTCTTTCGATTTTGTTTTCTTTGAAATGAGATGTTTCTGTTTTTCTGCTGTTTTGTTTGAAATGTGTCTGCTTTAGAAACGAACGGCACAAGATCAGATATGAAACTCGTATTGATCGGGTTACTGTTTATTTGCTGTGTTTTTGTTTTATGAAAAAAATCCATTATCTGCCCACAACTTACAATATTTCCAATATAGGCCTAATGTAGGCCTAATATAACATAAATAGGATGTGTACTTAGCTAATTACAGGTATAAACACAAATCATAGGCTAGAAACATATTTATTTCAAATAGGCCTACAGTTTGAATGTATAACAGAGCGTTATCTGTTTAGGCCTATACTTGAAAATACTTGAAATAGGCCTACTTGAAATTATATTTATTAGGGTTCATAGTCTATAGATCGTTATTTGACATTATTCATTTAATTAAGACTTACCTTACGATCCAATAATAAGTTTTTTTGAGACCTAGGTTTCAGCGTCGAAACGCTATCATCAATCCTTATCAGTTTACAGGCCCATGTACAACAAGTAAAATATATAGAGATATGTACAGTTTATCATAATACAAATTAGTTATAAATACATAACTTTTATATAAAATGTATAAATACAATGTTAACAATATATGTGAATACAAATATTTTATAAAGTAGTAAAAAATATAAGGGCAGAAGAATAAAGGTTATACACTGATATATCTAATTTGTAAAAGAGGATGTTGGTGTATATATTTGTAGCTAAAGGACTCGGATCCTGTTGGACCGTTTAACATGAAAATTAGTACATATATATATATATATATATATATATATAAAACTAGCTGATCAACACGGTTTCACCCGAGGAAAAACATAAAAACTCCCTCTGTCTTTTTTTAGGATTTAATTTGTCATACTTTTTAAGGTTGCCATGACAACCTTATATCCTTCCCTATAATTTAACATTAAAACTTTGAAGTACCATAGGGCGAAACCCTTTGGGAATTTTGTAAAACCGTTTCTTAGTGTGCATCTAAAACCCAAGAGTAACACATGTGCCAAATTTCAACTCTTTAGGTCATATAGTTTTGGAGATTTGCTGTCCGCAAGAAAACCCCTTCTCCTTTATATATATAGATTTCACAGAAAAGGTTTGGGAACTATATTAGAACTCTTCGTGAATAACAGGTTAGACAACTACATAATTAAACCGTATTAATGCATACAATTTTTTTTACAAAAAACAAACATAACATAACATTAAAATAAACCCCTGGTTTAAACTCATAAATCTGACAAAAAATTTAATTTTATGGTATAATTATTAAGCACTTCTGAACAAATCTGATGAATTTTTGCCTGATCAAATTTGATCAGATTTGATGGTCAAAAGTCCCAAAAACCATATTTTTCTGATCAAAACTGATCAGGTATGCATGATTAAACCTGAATAATGCTGATCAAATATGACCAAGTATCTGAACGAAACTGATCAACCTTGATCAGTCTTACCTGATCAAACCTGATCAATCCTGTAGAAGCAACTGAACAAATCTGATCAAGCTTGATCAACCTTACCTGTTGAATCCTGAACTAAACTGATCAACCTTGATCAGCCTGAACAAAGCCCTGATCAGATTTGATCAGATTTGATAGTCAAAAGTCCCAAAAACCCCGCAAATTTGATCAGTTTTGATCAAGGTTTGTTCAGGTTCTGATATTTTTTTTGATCAAACCTGACATAATTTTTTCATAGGGGGTACGAGTTTGTTTCCAGTAAATTATAAATTTTATAATAAGTGAATAGACAGTGAATTATAAATTTTATAATGAGAGAAAAGAAAATGAATATTAAATGCAATACTGGACTTGACCTAGCATATATGTTTTTTTTTTCTTAGAAGGCCCATATCCAGCACATTTTTAGTTGTGACCCAAATTGGGTCAGACCCTATTTTAGGACCCCATCTGTCCTATTTAAAGGTAATGAAAAAACACCAATGATAGCGGGTTGTATGCACCGATTTACCTTTATCATATTTCACATGTTTCAACGTGGTTCTTCGTCCCCTCATTACGATTAGTGCCTATTTCTGAGGGGGACTACTTTCCAGTAAAAGAAGTTCTCTCCCGAGGCTATTTAAAAGGGGGTAACGATTCGTTACCCCTATTTTAGGTAGGATTATTTATGAAAAACTAAACCCCGTAAAATTTACGGATTTGAAAGATAATGATAAACATCAAATGTATGGTTTGAAACCGATATCGTTACATTTCAAATCATTAAAAAGAACGGTTCTGACTATTTTTTCCCTCGTATAAGTCTGTTCAAGACCCGCCGTTTTAGCGGGCGTGCCTTGCGCAAATATACTAGCCAATTCGTCTGACGCACGTTGACGATGGTCGTTATACCGTCACGCACGTTGACGATAATCATTATACCTTGACGTGCGTCTGACTCAAGCTAACGATTTATTTGACGCAAGTTCAGACATTCATTATTATTGTTATTACAAATTTAATCTCGAGTTATATCAATCAAAATTTTAATTTAAGTTTATTAAAAAAATTGGAAACCAAAAATATAAAATATATATTTAGATATGATGAGACATTTGAGTGATAGCGACATTGTTGCCAAATTAGTTAAGAAATATAAAATGGCCGAAGAAATGTGGCCAGACGATAAGACACAGAGGTGGCCGCCAAACACCCAGTTTTAAATGGGGGTAAAATTAGAAAACATGATTTGTTACCACTCGCGCGAGCAAGCTATGATCCTTTGACGGTAGAAAAAGTTAAACAGATAAATTGTAAGACAAGTTAAAAAAACTGACGGAGGAGTTGAGAAAGAAAAACGAAGAGATTAAAGAACTGCGTAGCAAACAGAACAAGCATGAAGTTGAAGAACAGTGGCCGGACGAAAAAACAGTAGAGATGGCTCGAGAGTTTGAAAAATTGCAGGAACAATGGCGTGAAGACAGTTTGAGAAATGACAGGGAACAAGTGGAAGAAAGGAGGAAGGTTTTCAGTGTACATCCCACGTTAGTAAATGCGAAACCGAAAGAACGATTCATAGTGCCTCCTCCTCTGTGTGAAAACAAACCTTTGACAGTGGAAGAAGCAGTGCGGTTAGATAAATTACAAAACAGTCTAAAAGCGGAATCTGTCCAATCTCGTACTCGTGAATTCGAAGAGAAACGTGAGATAGAGAGGCAACACAAGCCGGTTGTCAACGAATTGAGAAAACTAACGGAGGAACTGAGAAAGAAAAACGAAGAGATTAAAGAACTGCGTAGCAAACAGAACAAGCATATGTCATTTAGACCGCTGCAATGAGTACACCCTCTCATAAAATGATTAATAAAAGTGTAATAACACCGTCCAGTGATGCGAACATACCGGAGCAAGACTTTTTTGATAAAGATACTGTGGTTCCAGAACCTAACGTACCACAACAAAAAGACATTTTTGAAGCCGAGACAATAGTGCAAGCGGCTAACACACCGCTTCCCGAAAGTGATGATGATATGCGTGTTGACAGATCGATTCAAGCCATAATGGAAAGAAGTGGTAGTGAATTGGGTCCGTTGGCTAGACAATATTTATCTAAGGCCAACGATGGGACATTTGGTTTTAACTTTGACATAGGTGAGCAGAAACTAAAAGTAGGCAATTCCAGTGTTACCATAACGAATAATGATATAATTATTGACAAGACAAAAGAAAAATATAACGGCACTCGGGGGTTATGGAGACTGTTAACATAGTCAGGTGACATCGGTAGTGAGCAGTATTCGGCGAGTAATAGGGAAGCTTATAAGAGGATTTTAATGGACTCTGGTGCGATATACCAAAATAACGATCCCGCGTCCGGTCGACCAAAGGCGAGTCAAGGTTTTAAATGGAAAAAAGTAATCAAACCCATATGGGAAGAGCTCCGATCGGGTAGTGCACGCGGAAACACTATGGGAATCGGCTTGAAAAATCAAAATTCACTCAAATTTGTGAGAGCTTTAGGATCCGGCTTGTTAGAAGATACGAATAAACCGGATCAAATACAAGTACATAAAAAATATGCGGACCTCGTCGAAAGGCTTTACTTCTTACAGGCGGAAGAGAAGGCTGGTAATAATAACTTTCACAACAAAAAGTTGGGTATCGCTAAATTTATTTACAATTGTTTGATGGAACTGACGAAAAAATCAAACGGTCAAAAGTACATTACGCGTTGCATGCTTGTGCTACCTAAAGCCTATACAAAATTATTGGTTGATAAAATAAAAATAGCAGGCCAAGAGAACATTATTAAAGGTGTAAATGAAGATGTTGATTTTATCCGTAACGTAATTGACAAATAATTGACCTTCCGGACGGCCCTATGTATTTGGCGCGATGCCTATCAGCGTTGCCAGAGAAAGTAATAGAGGGATCTGGAATTTTAAATGACATCATTGATAAATTGCCCTTTGAACTACACACGCCCGGGATGAACTTCCTAGGACCCGGAACTAAACTGCAGGAACGGTTAGCTAGAGGTGATAAAGGAGTTAATCCTCTGGATGTAGCAGCTAAAGAACACAATGTATGGTATAGTCAACGTAAGAGAGCAGAAGATAGATGGCAAGCGGACAAAGTGCTGCAGGACAAGGCGTTTGAACGCGTTATCGCCCCCGATGCCAGCCTGTACGAGAGGCCATTGGCTTTAGCAACAGGGAAAGCGATGTGGGCGAAACGGAAATTGGGTATGGGACTCTCCCACAGAATCGCACCTGCAGAATTGCCAGACAAAGATAGTAATGAAGATAATCCAAAAAGAATGAAATTGGGATTGGTGTCAGAGAGGAAAAAGTATCCCATATTTTTCAACAGAAGATAAATTATAATACCTTTTTAACCCAACTAGAAGATGAATTATTTTAATTTTTTCTACACAACCAGATAATGACAATTTTATAACGCAAGCCATCCATCGTCAACGTACGTCAAGGTATAATGACCATCGTCAACGCGCGTTAACGAAGTCATTGTTAACGTACGTGAGACGAACGTTAAGGTATAACGACCATCATTAACGTACGTTAAGTAAGGTACAACGTCCATCGTTAACGTACGTGAAGGTATAACGACAATCGTCGCTAAAATGGCGGGTCTTGTACAGTCTTATACGGGGGAAAAATAGTCAGAACCGTTGTTTTTTAAAGATTTGAAATGTAACGATATCAGTTTCAAACCTTACATTTGATGTTTTTAATTATCTTTCAAACCCGTAAATTTTACGGGGTTTATTTTTTCATAAATAACCCTACCTGAAATAGGGGTAACGAATCGTTACCCCCTTTTGAATAGCCTCAGGTGTTTTTCGAAGACGGAATCAGTGCATACAATCCGCTTTCACTGATGAAAATTGATGTTTTTTCATTATAATTCAGACCCGCCGAAATGGCGGGTCTAATATTTTCATAAGTAAGTGTATCATCTTTATCTACATTGACTATAAGTGCTTAAATATGTACTTCTAAGCCTTTATTGTTCGCTAAGGGTTGGGACCCAAATCGGGGCCCAACTTAATCAGTCTAAAAATGTGTTATGTATAAGCCTTATAAATATGTAAGCTTCTTGTATGATTCGCACATGACCCGTAGTTTTTACGGGTCTATTTGATGTTGAAATGGGCCGGCTTCTTGGGTGTTTTTTTGAGAAATGGTAGGCTTATTGGGTGCTTTTTTTCAAGAATCTGGCCAATATAGTTGGGACACCATTCATGTCCCAACCCTTATTGCATGCAAAAAAGGCTTAGAAGTAAATAAATATCTGAGCCCAGATTATATGAAGAAAAAGTAGGCTTCCGTGAGGTTAAAATAGATAGGCATGTTAGGTAAATCGGACCCGGTAAGGTTTAAATATGCAGGCTTCCGTGAGGTTAAAATATGTAGGCTTCTTAGGTAAGTCGGTAGCGGGGGGCTCAAATACCCCAGATTTAGGTGTGACCTAA
Organism: Flexamia atlantica; assembly: GCA_035578135.1. Lineage (NCBI taxonomy): Eukaryota > Metazoa > Arthropoda > Insecta > Hemiptera > Cicadellidae > Flexamia > Flexamia atlantica. The sequence continues at coordinate 81,659,064 of JAQJVK010000001.1, read as the reverse complement.
TTTGGGTCAGACCCCAAAATGGGACTAGTGATTCGTAGCGTCGTATTCGGGACTAGGTAAATCGGTAGCGGGGCTCAAATACACCAGATTTAGGTGAGACACAAAATAAATGCGGTATTGGACATTGATTAGAAGGTACGAGTTTGTTTCCAGTGAATTATAAATTTTATAATAAGTGAATAGACAGTGAATTATAAATTTTACGACGAGTGAAAAGAAAATGAATATTAAATGCAATACTGGACTTGAACTAGCATATATGTTTGTTTTTTTCTTAGAAGGCCCATATCCAACACATTTTTAGACTTATTATGTGTGACCCAAATTGGGTCAGACCCTATTTTAGGACCCCATCTGTCCTATTTTAAGACTATCCTATCTATCCTACTAAAAGGGGGTAACGAATCGTTACCCCCAGGCTGTGCTGGGTTTTAATAAATTAATATGTTATCGTGCACAAATATTTAAAAACAAATAACTAATAAGTAGATTAGATTATTAATAAAAAAATAGTCAGTGTAGTAGAACCGCCAATTTTACACTACTCCTGAACGTTTAAAATTTTTAATCTCAGCATAATTAATGTCACATGCACCCATATACAAGTTTGGTTAATATCCAATTATTATTCCCCGAGATATATAGTTTTATATTTTTAGCCCCTTCAATTGTGTGATGAAACCCGCAGCGCTCACTTTAATATGTAGGTTAGGCTACTATATACCCGTATACCGAGTTTGGTTTACGTCCGACAATTACCTCCTGATATAAAATTTTAAAATATGGCCCCTTCATTTTCTCGGATGCTTACCCGCATAACACATGTCAGGTACCTTAATTTTTTTGCCTTTGCTTATGTGTGTCCATATACCAAATTTCACTTTGATAGCTCATACCATTCGGGAGATATGATTTTTTGAATTTTTACACACTGGTTGCCCCTTCATTTTTCAAGATGCAACCCGCAACATCCTTGTTAAGACGGGTCATATGTGTCAGTACCGCCAGGAAATATTTTGGCCTCAAAAATGGCGTAGGACTTACCATTTTCGAAATATCAGCATTTTTAGGTATTTTTAAAAGTTTTTAAGAAATCTAACGCACTTTATATAGTATTACATGCACCATGAGTACGGGAGGTATTATGAAAGTACTGGGGGGTCAGCGTGACATAATTAACATTACATACGTTACATATAACGATGAATTCATATATATAACTTATAATATATTATTAATAAATGGTCTACATAAGAGAAGACGACTTACCTGTCAAGTTGCTTCAGTTGAACTGAGCTCTGCAACTGTGTTCACGGTATATATAACCGCACGGTAGTTTCTAGAACAGCAAGGTAGTTTCTAGAAAACCTACCAAGTGTTCTAGAAACTGTATTACTCGTGAAAAAAATGGGGAAATGTATTTTTTTATTACAACCTGAAATGAGACTAGTGACGGCCATAGAACTATGACTAATTTATTATTCTCTGTTAGATAAACTCGTAAAGAACATGAATAAATTGTTTTTTGGGATAAGTACAACATATTTTGTTCACAAACGTAATTATAGTAATCACATGTTCATAGACCATAATAGACATTCTAACTTTGATCTTCTATAATCAATATTAAAAATAACTATTCGTAGAAACAAATCACGCCATTCGATAGGAAATTTAATGTACTTTAAATACCCAATCAAAAAACCACATAGGTGACCAAGTTTGGCGGCAATTCTAATTCGAAGCAGCGCGCGTCGCGTTTTTCCCAATCGCTCTAATGTTATAAGAACAGCACCCGTTCCTGGTAGTGGTGGGGGGAGCGAGTGGCCGCCGGACCGTTCTCGCGGCATTTAGTCGCTGTTCCATGTTTATCATTGACTTTGAATCTCTTGAAGAGATTCAAAGTCAATGATGTTTATACTTCTATGGTGACGGCCCGCTGTTATCAGTCGCCTTAGCACAGTGGAGGGCGCGCTCGACCCATACGCCAGCGGCCCGCGTTCAAGACCCGGTCGCAGCAAGAATTTTTACGTGTTTTTATTGAAATTGAAATTAAAAAATTTGAAAAATGAAAAGAAAATCGCTTAAAAGGTGGGAAAAAAAGGTTTTTCTTGACGCGCAGGTGAGTTTGACCTTTGACCTCATACTTCTCATACTTCTCAAAGGTAGTTGAAACTGAGGTAGTTGGAGCATAGTGGGGTGGGTTTCGTACCTATAATAAATTAAAATTAAAAAATTTGAAAAATGAAAAGAAAATCGCTTAAAAGGTGGGAAAAAAGAGGTTTTTCTTGACAAGCAGGTGAGTTTGACCTTTGACCTCATACTTCTCATAGGTAGTTGAAACTGAGGTAGTTGGAGCATAGTGGGGTGGGTTTTGTACCTATATGATAGTTTAAAAACAGTAGGCTCGTTGGGTAAATCGGATGTCCTGGAATGGGACGTCCTGGAATAGGACTACTGCATAGGTAGGCTTGTTGGGTAATAGTTTAAAAATTGGTAGGCTTGTTGGGTAAATCGGACGTCCTGAAATGGGACTAGTAATGCCCTGGAATGGGATATCCTGGAATGGGACTAGAGGTGTCCCGGAATAGGACTACTGCATAGGTAGGCTTGTTGGGTGATAGTTTAAAAAACGGTAGGCTTGTTGGTAAATCGGGCGTCCTGAAATGGGACTAGTCCTGGAATGGGACTAGTCCTGGGATGGGACTCGCACCTCCTCGCACCTCTCATCGTCTTGATGCTGTCGCTTCTCAACTACTGCCGGGGTTGGTATATTTGGTGGTAGCAGTCTTATTTGCCCTTTCGAACAGCGCATAATTTGCGTTTCTATTTTGAATTAATTTCTTTACTATGCAATAACTACAAATTTTGTCCATCTTGCAAATTACTACATTCGGGTGTTCAAGAAAATCTAAATTTGATTGGAATAATGTGTCATTCATGGTCTAAATGATAGTACCCTGTACTTCTGCAAACAGCTTGTAAAGTTGTTTAGTTTAAATCAGCTTCTTCTGTATGATCCCTTCTTCGAAGGTTCTCCATTATCTCTCTTCTGATTATTTCTTTCATCACCTTGTGCGTCTGTCTCCCTTATTTCTGTTCCAATCTGTTTCAATAGTGTTTCTTGATGTCACTGTAAATTTCCCCATGATACCTTTAGATGTGTTTCGTTTTCTTCGTTGTTTCACTTTTTCGAGCAGTCTATCGTCTTATTTTTCAAGCATCTTATTTTTAGTACTGACATTGAATTAAAATAAAATTGTCTCTAAATTTTAGTGCACTTTATGTTATTAATAACATAACCTGACAGTAAAAATGTACTAAATAATTGAAAACGTAAACAATAACACATTTGCTAAATAAGACAGTATTCATCTGTTGTACAAAAACAATTGCAGGTGCTGCATTCTGTTGGCAACCACTGTAACCACGCTAATCATTTCAAATCAAACCATATGTATTGATATAAACAAATAAAACCTAAAGTACTCACAAAATCCTTGACATAGGTCCCTTTCGGACGATCCTTTACCTAAACCAAGGCCACACTACACTACAGGCCGGAGTCTCTCCCCCTCCTCCCTGATGCCAAGTCACAACACCGGCCGGACTCCTAGCGCTGTGTTGGAAATAACAACTAAAATCATATGAAAAATCATCCCAAAAAACAATTTATTCATGTTCTTTACGAGTTTATCTAACAGAGAATAATAAATTAGTCATAGTTCTATGGCCGTCACTAGTCTCATTTCAGGTTGTAATAAAAAAATACATTTCCCCATTTTTTTTCACGAGTAATACAGTTTCTAGAAAACTTGGTAGGTTTTCTAGAAACTACCGTGCTGTTCTAGAAACTACCGTGCGGTTATATATACCGTGAACACAGTTGCAGAGCTCAGTTCAACTGAAGCAACTTGACAGGTAACTCGTCTTCTCTTATGTAGACCATTTATTAATAATATATTATAAGTTATACAGGGGTGCTGAAAAGTCCCGGAACGGCTAAATATTTTTTGAACCTAACTGGTTTGAGTAATCAAACTTTGAACATTCCCTCCTATGTAAAAAAAGTAATTTCTGAAGTGTTTATTGACTCTTGGCCCCCAGTGGGGGACGACCCACAAGGAGTCGGTACAAAATCTTAAATGTAAGCATAGGTCGATATGCACATCATTTTAAAGGGCTAATCAAGTAGAGTTCAATGCCGCAAACCGCACTTCAAAAGGTTCATTCATTACAAAATGGCGGCTGATCAAAAATTAAAGGAAATACACAGTTTTCGCTTAAAGATTGTTTAAAAATTGTTTACAGACTATGTCTAAAGGATCTAAACTCCGGAATCGTATGTCAGACCTAAAAGCCTATCTTTTAGGGTGCCGTAGAGGATATTACCTCCAAGGGGGGATGGCCCACAAGGAGTCGGTACAAAATCTTTAATGTAAGCATAGGTCGATATGCACATCATTTTAAAGGTCTAATCAAGTAAAATTCAATGCCGCAAACCGCATATCAAAAGGATTATTGGTTACAAAATGGCGGGCGATTTAAGTTTTCAACAAAAATACATAGGCTTAGGTTTGATACGCAATTTGATTTATTCAAACCTTTTTTCCACCTCCCCTCCCAACAAACCTAAGTTTATGAATTTTAGTTGAAAATTTTAACTATCCGCCATTTTGTAACAAATAAACCTTTTGAAGTGCGGTTTGCGGCATTGAACTCTACTTGATTAGCTCTTTAAAATGATGTGCATATCAACCTATGCTTACATTAAAGATTTTGTACCGACTCCTTGTGGGCCATCCCCCCTTGGAGGTAATATCCTCTACTGCACCCTAAAAGATAGGCTTTTAGGTCTGACATACGATTCCGGAGTTTAGATCCTTTAGACATAGTCTGTAAACAATTTTTAAACAATCTTTAAGCGAACACTGTGTATTTCCTTTAGATTTTTGATCAGCCGCCATTTTGTAATGAATGAACCTTTTGAAGTGCGGTTTGCGGCATTTAACTCTACTTGATTAGCCCTTTAAAATGATGTGCATATTGACCTATGCTTACATTGAAGATTTTGTACCGACTCCTTGTGGGCCGTCCCCCACTGGGGGCCAAGAGTCAGTAAACACCTCAGAAAGTAGTTTTTTTACATAGGAGTGAATGTGCAAAGTTTGGTTTCTCAAACCAATTCGGATCAAAAAATATTTAGCCGTTCCGGGACTTTTCAGCACCCCTGTATATATGAATTCATCGTTATATGTAACGTATGTAATGTTAATTATGTCACGCTGACCCCCCAGTACTTTCATAATACCTCCCGTACTCATGGTGCATGTAATACTATATAAAGTGCGTTAGATTTCTTAAAAACTTTTAAAAATACCTAAAAATGCTGATATTTCGAAAACGGTAAGTCCTACGCCATTTTTGAGGCCAAAATATTCCCTGGCGGTACTGAAACATATGACCCGTCTTAACAAGGATGTTGCGGGTTGCATCTTGAAAAATGAAGGGGCAACCAGTGTGTAAAAATTCAAAAAATCATATCTCCCGAACGGTATGAGCTATCAAAGTGAAATTTGGTATATGGACACACATAAGCAAAGGCAAAAAAATTAAGGTACCTGACATGTGTTATGCGGGTAAGCATCCGAGAAAATGAAGGGGCCATATTTTAAAATTTTATATCAGGAGGTAATTGTCGGACGTAAACCAAACTCGGTATACATTTACCAAAAAATTATGACATTAGAACATCAAAATGAAAACAAAAAAAACAAAACTGTCAAATTTCCAATAAATCATCTGATGAGAAGTAAACAAATTACTTGCCTGTAATGTTTACCGGTTTTTCAAGTTTATGAAATTAAGTCTTGTTTTCTTTAAAAATATTTTTGACCGCATTTGGTTATTCATTAATTAATGCAGATTCGAAAAAATAATGGTTTCTAAACGAAAACTTAAACGAATTACTTAGGGCATGATAGATTTAAGAGTGCGACAGTGAATCGCCATAAGAGTACATTATAAAAGCGTCTGCGATTCCGTCTGATAATGTGACGTCACCACAAAAAGACTCCGGCCTGTAGTGTAGTGTGGCCTTGCCTAAACCCCATACGATATCGAAACCCAACCATCATAGTGCACGTCATGAGATTCCAAGCTTTAATTTGATACCAAGATCAAGGGTCTACGACGTGTAGTTTTTGCTGTAGCACTAAATATACTAACACACAACTCTCTTTTTATATATTGATATATTGATTAACCTAAAACACAGCTGTTTGTCTGTTTGGGATTTTTACAGGGGGATGACACTCCATGAGCAATCTGTACTCAATTGTATTACATCTGTTCTATTCTACTCTACTGGCAACGTGCTATAAAAGTTTCAAGTGGCTTGATCATGAACAGCTGGATGATTCTTTTGTTTACTTTTTTCGTTGTTATTGGCAACTCATATGACCCCATGTTAAAAATTGTCAACTTTAAATTTAATTTTTCAAAAATATTTGTGTTTCTACAGCTCAGGGTGAGTGCACTAATGAATGACCACCTTCAGTAAATGATCGGTTTGCAGAAAAAAATTCATAATTAGAGATTAATTTTAATAAGGGAGCAGATATACAAATCTATATAAATAAAATTAGAGTTTTGTCTGTACATTGCTTAGAATTATGACATTTTTGGTTATTTTTGCATTTTGAAGGTCAGAGAATCCGAATCAAGCCTTATCTCAATTTATGTCACGATGTGTGTTGGTAACGCTCAACATCACACTTTAGACCGCTTTTCACGCAAAAACTAGAGAACTGTTACGGCTGAAACTTTTTTCCTGTGTTGTATGCACATATGAGAAGGTTTTAGACAACTTAAAAGTAGCGTACGTCTTTTTGGAATTAAATAGCAAGCTTCTAAAAACCGAGTTTTATTTGATTTCGACCAAGTTTGTTTAGAATTTCCCCATGAAGGGGATGACGTTTTGTTTACATTTTCAGTGTTCCAAGCAGATGGTAGTTACCTTCACTGATGGATTCGTCGTTTCAGATGTTTTATGATTTCATTCAGTTTTATGTTTTGGTAACTGATAATATTTCTTTTCAATTGACATGTACTATATAAAGTTAATATTTTCCCATTCATTTTCATCCTGATCTGACCCTCGGACTCCACCACAGACCAAGGCCGCGCACAGACCCTCTCAAAGATCACATATTAATATCCTTACTAGTAAACCTGTTGCTCGAAATCGAGCAATTGTTATGTATTGATTTCAAAATAAAAATAATAATAGTTCAGTATTCTAGAACTATTCTATTAATTATATGGTTGAACGTCCTATACTAAAACTTTTTACAAAAGCATTTTTAATATAGATTTTTTGTGGATACTCAGTCATCTTTGAGGAGATGTCCATGTTTCACGGCCCTAAGTAGTGTATGACCCGTCTTAATCTCAAACCGAACTAAAATGGTTCAACAAATCTACTTATAATCAATGTTAAGTCGGTTTCTTTTAGCGAATTTCCTTAAAGGAATAAGCTATTACCGTAGGTCTCATGGTAAGACCTAAGCCCGAGACTATGTTAACTTTTCATTTTGGGGCCCCAAGAAGCAAAAAACACTATTCGTTTGAATTTTTATATATGTATCTATATATATATATATATATATATATATATATACATATCTATATATATCTATATATATATATGTCTGTTAACACAATAGCGGCCGTAAACATGGTCCGATCTTAATGAAATTTGGTACAGACGTGTAAAGTGGTAATCACTCGGAGAAGTTCGTGAACCAGCCCGATCGGACCACCGGAAGGGGGGGTAAAGGGGGGTAAACCCCCCCCATAAATGGGTTTTTTGAGTTTTTTTGCATAGAAAATTAAAAATTATCCAATTTTTGCTAGCATTATTGAATTCAGCTCAAAAAAACAAACAATTTAGTAATTTGAGTCACTGCTCTATGTCCATTGGTTTCCGAGATATTGAAAGTGGTAAACACAGTACGTTGTCCCAATGTTAACCTTATGGGAAATAAAGAAAATTCTATATCTCGCTTATTTCTCAACATATCTTGATAAAACTTGGTAAATGGCTTCTTCTAGTTCAGATCAACTAAATATTGAATTAAAACCACCCAGTTTTAATATACACGTAGCAGCAAACCTGCATACACTTTCCCCATGTTATTCTTAAGGAGCTTACAAAAACATGTTGAATCTCTGTATGTTGGATTGAAATATGTTGTTTTGCATTTGAAATTCGCTGAGTATGCAGGTCTGCTGCAACGGGGGTATTTTCTTTTATTTACATTTATAGAATTTATACATACGAATTAATTTCTCCTTTTAGTATTTTTCTTTGGAATATAAACATATGTAAATATTAAGATCTTCACACATGTGATTCAAAATAAATGTTTTTAAAACTGAATTCTGACCTTAAGTATGTATTAGGATAATAGTTTATTTATTTACATCTTCCATCAACTGAAATGCCCCCAGCTCTACATGCAATGGTTTCAATTCCATTAACAACATATGGCTTTGCTGAAAAACTTTGTTTGCTCCAATCAGCTGCTTTATTTGAAATTTCTATTCCCATGTTAAATCTTATGGACTAATACGAAACTTTAAGGGTGCCTAGGGCTCTTCCCTTTGGTCAAACCTTTTTAAATTTTATTTCCTGCAAAACTTCACGCCAAGCTCTTTCCAATGACACCAAAAACATGAAAATCGGTTCGGTAGTTTAGGAGGAGTCTTTGTAACAAAAAAACTGCTCGCGTATTAAATAAGTATAGAATAGATGCCAGAATTATTATGAGTGTTGAAATGTTTATATTCAAACAGATGTTAAAAGCAATACATTTCATAGAATATAAAACCAGCTGTCTGTAAAAAATAAAATAAATCAAGAGATACTTAAAAGTCCTTCCTCCCTTATAACATCTGATAATAAAAGAGATAATGTAAACCATTTTTAAAAAATTGCGGGACGGCTATGTTATTTTGTTGTTGTTCAAAATAGACCCTAAAAACATTAGAAAATACTTTGGTGGCATTTAATCAAGACATTTTCTACTCTACGTACATAAACTTTCATGAAACAGGAAACTGCTTTAAGATTCACTAAGTACGCGCGGTCTGCTGCGAAGAGGGTATCTCAGGGTAACTCTGTACTATATAGCACAGATCCAACGATAGGCCTACTGAGTATAAGCCTTCCCAGACACCCTTTAGGGTTTTGTCGGCGGGGGTGCTGGAATGTGCTGGCATGTGTAGTTAGTATAGAGAGGCCAAATAAAAATGCCTCGTGCGGGGGGGGGGGGGGTAGTAATATTTCTAAGTACTCCCGTCGCAGCAGACCTGCGTTCTTAGCGGATTCCTAAAACATCTTTCTGGCTGATGAAAGTAGGCCTATATCTATTATATATTTGTCATATACCACTGACCTATCATCGCACAGCTCAAACTACTTGGACTTGACTTAGAGTAACCTTGAAACTTTTCATGGACGTTCCTATAGGGTGTGAGCATCCGCTGAGAACGGGTTTTTCAAAATTCAAAGTTTTCGGGGCCTTGGGTCAACGGCCTAAAATATTTCTGTATAATTTAATGGATGATCTTTCGAGTTTCGAGTGAAAATTGTCAATTTTCATTTAATCAAGAAGGCGGTTTAAGCTTCACATGCAGATAGGTCTCTACAGCTGATTTATAGTTTGGTTCCTTTTATCAAGGTATTATGGTTTTTTTTAGGTGATATGTAATATATTGAAGTCACCAATAGCTTTTGTACCTTATCTATTTAATCATTAACTCAGTATGTGGCACAATCTTCATTTAGGCAGCAGGTGTTAAAATTGTTATCGTGAGCGAAGCCACGGGCAACTGCTAGTAAAGAATAAAAATTCTGACTTTTGGTTGTATCATATGCTGAGAGGATGAGCACATCTTCAGGTATCCTTTGTGAAGAAAGCATCCCTGACAAAACTGCATTTAAAAATATTAGTCAAATGACGCAAAAATAAAATAAAAATGAAAGTAGAAGGAGTGGTTAAAAGAAAAGCAAATGATGAAGAAAAAAGGAGAGCCACGCAAAGAGGAAAGAAAGAAGCAATCAAGTGTTTTGAGTGTTGGTTACGATAAAATAAAAATATAAAAAAGTGAGGCTAAAAAGATTTGTTAACAATAATAAATATTGCATTCATTACTTGATCTAAAAAGAACTTCACAAAAGTGTTATTTATCATTATTTTTATGATTGTCTTTTGGAACTTTATGAAAAAATTATTTTCAAGACAAATTTTTATCCATGTTAGTCTAAATCAACCCGGTCATTCACTGAAACAAGACCCCAGTCATTTACTGACACGAGACCGGTCATTCACTGGAACCATGACATAGTTTTCTTAAAAATTGATTAAAACCTTTTTCTCCATATTTAGATTTATAAGTAATATCCTATGTCAATCTAGAGATCTTATGCAAGAGTTAGACGATATAGAACACATCGAAATCTATTTGATGTGGAAGTAATCGCAATTTGTTCTAAGATCTCACCCTTAACCGGTCATTCACTGATACACTCACCCTAGATGAACTTGAAAATAAAAACTACACCTACATGCAAAATTTTATCAAAATCGTTAGAGTTGTTTTCGAGATAGCATTTACATTCATTGCTCATCTAAAGTAATAGGATTGGGATGTAAAACGTGTGCTTTGTTTACATTAAAACATGTGAGCTGATGTTTGATTCAAAGCCATATGGTGGATACAGACATATGGCTTATTTAAAGGCCAGATAACTAAATATGTCAAATAAATGTACTATAGCAAATTTTACTGATGATTTACTGATGATGTTTATGAAATTTTTTACTCAAACTTAAACAGCTGGTCATTTCCCTATATGATTAAATTGGAAAAGCCAGCTGTTTTAAAGTTTTGAACATTGCATTTTCGTGCCAAGTATAGGCTATTATTTTTGTATAGCCTTTTGCTCCTAAAAGCCACTAGGAGAGTATTTTTGCACACTTTCTTTTGAATGTATATTGATTTTACTTGATGTGAGACTTCATCTAAATTATTTATTTATGCACTTGAAATTCGCTGAGTATGCAGGACTGCTGCAACGGGGGTATCTCATCTAATGCGAGGGTGTCCTGGCTTTGTACGGAAAAAATAAGTGCAGTTTGTAGTTGTTCTTTCAAAATATATTGAAAATCGCCCATATGTTAAGATGTAAACTAAGTGACTCAAGTTTGTAACACCGTCGACGGATAGCGCCACTGTTCTAAACACTCGATCAGCTCTTTATTGTACCAATTATTTAATACCCTATTTGACAATTCTGAGCGGTATTGGCAAATATACATAGAAATACCTTAAAATTGACACATTTAATGTTAAAATCGGTCTTGCCGTTTTTGAGTCATGACTAAGAAAAGAAAACCTACTCTATCTACTGTAATACGAGTACTACTGTTTTTTAAACCTACACAACGCCATAGCACGTAAACAGAACTCTACCTTAAATATTTCTTGATATAATATTTTTTCATTCAGCCCCTTCAGATTTGTCAAATTAAGGTTAGACGATAATTTCTTATTGTGAGCGAAGCAACGGGAACTGCTAGTACCGGTATAATACGATTTAATTTAATAAATCTATCTATACTTAAATCTACCGTGGAGCAAAAGTGATGTTTCCAAAATTACCCTTTACAGGGGAGCAAAAGGGAAACATGCGGCGTTGCCTGTCTCCAACTACTTGGAGGTCTCCAACTACTTATAAGCGATGGTTTGTGGTTGTGATATTCCTTAGTGAATACTTATGTCCCTAAGTAAGAATAGGGAATAATTATTTTCACATAATTGTGTAAGAATAAACACAATTCTCATAATTAGACCAGTTTGTAATTAATTAATTGGCGAAATTGATGTTCGGATCCAATTTCAAACTGTAGGTCACTTTACCATTGGATGTTGGGCTATTAATGTCTAAGGATCATGTCGAAACATGTCTACAAGATGTCACAATCATCCTACACTCATCTTAACATTACATTCACCATTCATTCATACTTAGCTTAAAGTACCTACCTGGGTAAGTGGCGATTTCAAGTAATGTATCTAATATTTATGTCGCTTAAATTAATGAAAAATCCCAATATAAATATGCAGGAAAATAATTCATGTTATCAAAACTATGTTATCTTTTGTACTCGTCTAATTTTTAAACTGATATTCTTGAAGTTCTAGATATAAAAAAACTGTTGAAGAATAAGGATAAGTAGTAATAAGGGGGAAAAGGGCTCAAATTATATGTTTTAATGTCAGGGACTCAGGAAAAGTACTGCAATTTCTTAACCCTAGAAAGGTATCGTACATAATTTTGACGTGTGCGGAAGTGTTTTTCAACTAGTTGAAAACTAGTGTGTTCAACTAGTTGAAATAGATATCAAACATTTATACGTAAATTAGTAAATTTCATTACAAAAGATCTGTAAATTACTAATATTGATTGCAATTGTAATGTAATGTAGGTATTTTAAGTGATAAAGAATGCAGCTGGACTCTACTATGAAATAAACTAATAGTAAATATGGCAAAGTGTTTGATTAGGGGCGACTTGTCGCCCCATAAGTTTGCGTTTCTCCCTGTAATCGGCAACATTGCGGGTTCTGCAGGGGGCAAATCAGTGATGCAGACAGATGTCTAGCTCTAAAATTCCCTCAGACTGAGAAGTGTAAAATGTGATCATTATTGAATATTATTAATATTTGTAAGTCCCTCACAATATTCTGTGCTGAATACTGAAATACAAAACTGTATTCTCATAAAAGTTTTTTTTATAATTTTATAGTTTCTGGCTTACGTGAATTTTGCTTAATTTTAATAATGTATTATGTAAAGATATAATAAAGAAATAGGATTTAAATAGTGGTTTGATTGCTTGCTGTTTTTTAGCAATCTTGTATAACCTGATTAGTTCATTGCTGAGGAGAAAAATATGTTGTTTGCAACCTATGGTCTAAAAAGGAAAAAAAAGTCTAATCGCTTGTGCACACATACAAAGAAATAATTCTCTTAATGTCACGAGCACCAAATGGGGTGAGTGAGTGAGTGCAGGCGGTCAAAATGAAGAATTTACCACCGACGAATTATCGGCGGTGGTCCCACGATATCAAATTGATAAATATAGGCAAAAAATGAGAAGTGGAAGCAATTTTCAAAATTTATCCCATTACAAACAAAACGCCATTTTGAAACGTTATTTTATATAGGTGTAAAACAGCTTTATTTTTTGGGAACTCGTCATATCTTTAACTATAGTGCTTAAAAGAAGCCTTTATAAAATTTTTGTAAATGTACATCGGTTTGACTCGAACTGAGTAACCATTGTAATCAGTTCAGTTAAAAAGTGGGCGAGTGGTAAGGAATAATCTACTCAACCGGTTACTCGTTCAGTGTGATTCTCCCATCTAAGTCGCCCGCCAAAACGACTTTTGTCTAAATCCGCCCTTAGTGACAGTTGTTTATGATGACCGCGGGGCGTTGGCCTTTGATGCCTAGGCTGGTGCCCCTAGCGAGAAATCCGTCGCTGGGCGGGTAGGTAAAAAATATGCAGGGCTGTCATAAATTATTGGACTCATTTGAAAAGTAAATAGATAAATAACAAAGCACTGTCAACACGTGGAAATTCTATACGAGCGATTCTTGTATACATCAACTAGGTGAACCCGTGCGAATTCGCACGATTTAATTAAATTATAAATGATCGGCTGCCTTCTATGCGCACATATGTCGTCAATCTACTGTAAGCCATTGGTCAGACTCCGCAACTAAGAATTGAGTGGCCGTGTGGGTTAAGACGAGTGCTTAAGAAAGTGGAGTACTCGGGTTCAATTCTAGGATGTAGAATTTACATTTTTAATTTACAAAAATCTGACATAAACCTAATATATTACATTACCTATCAATTTACCTTAAAAATCTAGCATTTTAATGCTTGAATAATAAATAAATTTGTTATTTGACTTTTTAGTTTAAATTTGACTTTTTACAAGTCTGTAAGTTTCCAAGTATATTAGGCCTGTAAATCGGACAATTTTTAGACCGCTGTCGTGCTTAGGGCATACAGATGACTAGATATAAAAATTGACTATCATTAGTTTTTTATAATAATGATTATTTATTACACCTACTATTATTTATTACAAAACAGAAAAGTGAATCAGTAAATTAACAACCGTCTCATCATCAGTACACAAAATAAATCTTATTTTACAATTTGGATGAAATTAGACACAAAGTGTAGGCATATTATTTGCTTATAAAAAAAACTATCAGGATTATATTAGAACAGTTATCAAGGTAAAATAGAAACTAGAGTTCCGGCCAAATCATTAGGCGGGTGAGTGAGTGCGCTGCTGGCGTTAAAAATATGTTTTTGGCCAATCATTTACCCATCTGAAGTTAAAGACAGCTATGCTCTTTGTTTATGTTCTCCAAATCAGCTGAGTAAGTTCTACAAACCTACCCAAGTAAATGTGCTTCTATCTGTTGGAAATATGTTCAACTACTTAACTGTGTAGAGGAGCAGAGGTGTCTATAACATCAAGTCATTTATGCAGCTGGAGTTTCCATTTTTCGCCACCCGCCTAATGATTTGACCGGAATTTTAAGTCTTAGTTGTTTTAATAGTAAGATTGTTGACAATTCTATTATACAGGGTGCATGTTTTTTTTGTAACGCAACCCGTTTTTAAGATTGAATAATGCACATATAAAGATGACATGGGTATTGCTTTGGTTATCATTGCATTTATACAATCTATTATTTAAGTTTAGCTAACATTATGTGTTCAAACAATCCGCTACTGACATTCTTATAAAGTTATGTTCTCTCCATCAAATTCTTGAACACGTTTTGCATAGTGCCTCTTTGAATTTCTTTTATTAAATTTGTTACGTTTGTTTTGAGGTGCTGAATATCCTGTGAATCGTTTTTGTAGGCCTTACTTTTTATATACCTCCAAAGAAAATAATATAATGGGGTAAAATCTGAGGATCCTGGTGGGACTAATCATTCACTAATAAAATAAAGTTTTGGGTTGTGTTTTTAAAGAAACACCCTGTACAAGCCAACGAGGGAAAAACTTAATTTTCAATTCTTCTCCAGCGCCAGAGCAAGCGATGGCGGTGAGCGGGATGCGAGAGGGGAACGGCAGTGCGCTGAATCTGTAAAAGAGGTTTGTTGTGGCTCGCTGCGCGTGGGTATAACAATCCCTTGATGAGTTCGGCGCGCTGAATCCGTAGGGGGATTGTAAATACGCAACCCGAGGTAGGTTTACGCACCCGACATTAACATGGATAATTTTCTGTAAAAAAACAAAAAAGTACAAAAAAGTTAACATTCTATAGAATGTTATACATATAACATTCTATATGTATACATATAAAAATAAACCTTATTAACCACTGAATAAAACTGTCATGTTTAAAACTTCAAAAGAACAAACACTAATTGAAAAAAAAAATTAATCCGCGTAAACGTGCCCCGATCTACCCTACTTTAGGCCCTTTATGATTTATTATATATATTAATTAACAATATCTCAAAATTGAAAATTAAAGGAAAACTTTTCCTGTTTGCAGACGAAACTGCTTTAGTTTCGTATGGCTCTACATGGGACGATGTATATGATGAAGCATCCTCTGATCTACTGAAATTAAACAATTTGTTTGACCACAACTTCTTATCATTAAATGTTATCAAGACCAAATGTCTGCCAAATTTTTTTAAAGAAAGCAATGACCCAGGTCACAGGATATTAAGGTTGCACTCCTGTGGTGTTCTGCAGATGGCTGACTATGGTTGCGAGGAAATTGAACGAGTGACTCAGTACAAGTAGGTGTGATAATTGACAACAAGTTAAGCTGGGGGCCACTTATTCAAAGTGTCATTCAAAAATGATGTAAAATGATTTACACTTTCTCGCAGCTCGGTTGTGTGCTGTCCATGGATCACTGCAGAAGTGTTTACTTCGCCTATGTACAATGCTGGAGTACGGGGTCCTGGCATGGGGTGGTGTATCATCAGCATTGTCTGTGGAGACCGTGGCAGTTACTCAAAAATCCATCATTAAAAAAATCCTAAGAAAAGACCAAAGATTCCCAACCCATTAACTTTTTCAAGATTTCCCAGTCTTAACAATAAGAAAGCTTTATCTAAAAAATCTAATTCTATTCATAATGACTCCAAATAAAAACCAAATATTTTCAGAAATCCGACACTCCTATCAAACAAGGACAAATAAATATTGGAATTACAATTCCCAGATTATATAATTACATAAAACAATTCCTTATAATGTTGCGCATGTTCTATATACCAAACTACCAAATGAAATCAGAGCTCTTGAGGGGAGGAGTGTCGCCATTGTCAGGATGGGGGTTCGGCGGTGGCTACAGGGCTTGGAGGAGGATGCGGCGTATACCCTGTTCAACCATTATACAAAATATAAATTACTCTGTTTTTTTCTTTTTGGGTTTTTTCTTTCTTTTGTTTTCTCATTACTTTTTCTTACGTACTTAGAATTTTCTGGTAAAGAAAAATATATATTTTTAATTATCAACTTAGGTTTTTATATTTTATGTTGATTAAGAGTTATGTATATTGTTTTATTTCTCTCACTCAGCATAGTGTGTGAGTGTGTGAGTGTGTGAGTGTGTGTGTGTGTGTGTGTGTGTGTGTGTGTGTGTGTGTGTGTGTGTGTGTGTGTGTGTGTGTGTGTGTGTGTGTGTGTGTGTGTGTGTGTAAGTGTGCATATGACATAAAAGTGACAGTGAAGACACGCCCCATTCACAGACGGACAGTCTTTGTGGGGACATTTCCATGACCTGTATTAGTAAAATGTCCATGTTATTATAATACTGTAATTTTACAGGAGAAAAATATCATTCCAATGAAAAATGAAATTTTACTACTTGGCATTTAAAATTCTGGACTTGAGCACTATACTCAGAAAACCATAAACAGTATCACATATTTGACTAAATATTTAGATTCCACGTAAAATTTTGTGTAAATTTGACTTCACTTACACTCTCGCAGCTTTAAAATTAAGGGAGTTATGGGCAATTTGAGTTTTTTAGCAAAAATGGTTTTTTGAGCGTAGCGTGCATGTTTGGTAGAACATTTTTAATTGCTCACCACCATTTTACTTGTCTTATTATTACACATTACTTTGCTACTTAACCTTTCTTGTATCTCTTATAGTTTACGAGATCCCAATGGTGTGCACAAAAAAATGAACGCACAGTATATGTAATTTTATCAAAATAAAAATAAAGTACCCAACAACTTTCTTTAATGATTGACTGACTAGTTCCAGCACTAAAGCCATTCAAAATCTAGTACAGATCTATTCAGCCAGGAAGTCTTGTAGGGGTGGAAGTGTGAGAGAGATGGAGAATACCCCCACCACTGTTTTTTCTTCATCAGTTGTGTACAGTCAAGTTAAAATCTCACATGGCCTATGACAACTTTTCAAGATGACTTCTGCTTTGTTTAGATACGGTCTGCTTTATTTACATTTGTGAACCAGCTGCTCGATTTCAACACATAATAGTTTCGCTTAAAAAATCAATCAGAGGAGAAAACTTAGATTCTCCTTTGATTAATTTTACAGTAGAGCGCCGATTATCCGAACGTCGGTCATCCGAAACGTCGGTTAACCGAACGCCATAATAATTCAAATTTTGAACAAGATTCTCAAGCAATTCAAATTCGCGTGCCAAAATCGCATGTCAGGGCTGAAGCAACAACAAATTTGAACTTTTTCTTTATATAAAAAGTATACATTGTACTGTATCTATGAATGATAAATTGTTCTTTAAAAATTCATACCATGTATTCTGATTGATTTCATTTGCATCAATGCTTCCGTGTCACAATAATTATACTACCTATATAAGGGGTTAGGTTCCTTTCACACTAAGCGGTTTTGATGCGGCTCCTGCCGTGCGACAAGGAGTCGTGCAAATCAAAGTTATAAGGTCCTTTTCGGACGATGCGGTTTTTATGCGGCTCGTGTCGTACGATGAGTCGCGCAACCCGCTCCGCCTCAGTTTAGCATGTGGATCATACAATATTGCTGTGCGACATACTGACGCGTCGTGTGGAAGCACCGATATAAGGTAAATTTCAAATCGAATCGGACGACACCCGACACCTTGTCGTACACATGTTCCGTATCAAAGCCGCTTAGTGTGAAAGGAACCTAACCCCTTATGAATGCGTTCACACGACGAGGCAGCGTGCCGTAAGTAATTTTTACCGTCCGGCCAGTGACGGATCAAGGGGGGGGGGGGCAGCGGGGGCGCCTGACGCGTCGTGTGAAAGCACCGATATAAAGTTACTTTCAAATACGAATTGGACGACACCCGACACCTTGACGTACGACATGTTCCGCATCAATGCCGCTTAAGAGTGAAAGGGACCTAACCCCTTATGAATGTTTTCACACGACGAGGCAGTGTGCAGTAAGTTATTTTTACCGTCCGGCTAGTGACGGATCTAGGGGGGAGGCAGCGGGGGCGCCTGCCAGAAGGGGGCGCCAGCAGCGCCAAATTGGCTGGCTCCGGTTAAGTAAAAAGTGAAAAAAAACTAATTTCGCTCGCTCATTTCGTGGCCAGAAAATCGCCTGCTTGTTTTACTGCCGGTAGATCTCTTGGTCACATCGTGGGCGACAAGTCTCTAGCTCCTTTCACGACCGTTACATATATTTGCCATGTCTTATCCAGATAATCTGTCGTTGCTGGGAGGCATATTTCTTTGTTGTTTTACTGCCGACAAGTATTTTGCTCTTTTCGAGGTCGTCATATTTATTGGGCGAAAAATCTGTCGTTTAAAACACGGCTGGCTAATATCTGTCGCATTGCAACTAAGCCGCTTGCCCTTTTCATGGCCGTTACACCTTTTGCAGTCACATCGCGGCTGTCAAATCGCGGTCTTATATTCCACGGCCGGTTAATATTTCCGTCATATTGCGGCCGGAAAATCATTCATTGTTTCTGTGACCAGCAAATCTCTTGGTCTCATTGCGGCCGTTAAATTTGTTGGACGTATCACGGCCGTAAAATCTTTCGGTTGCTTTGCGGATGTCAAATAATATTGTATTAAGAGGCAACATGACCGATTTCACTGGTCGGGAACATGGGCGGATTTCTGGGGGTGCCCGGAACCCCTTGAGTTTTCCTGGATTGTTTGGTAGAAAAGGGGGATCAATTTTCAACAAAACTTTGAATAAGCTATTACATAAATTACTACAGGGTTGTTGTCAATTAAGATAAATAGATATTTATTAGAGTATGCCTGCAAACAGATTATTTGAGTAGGAGTTTGATGTTTGCATATCAGCATACAATACTCCATAAGTGCACCCCAAAAATCAAGAGCTAAATCCGCCCATGGTCAGAAATCGTTTTAAAATTGTCGGGAAAGGTCAGAAAAAAGTCGGAAGTTTCATTTGTGAAATCTGGTAGACACCTTGCTTTGGTTTTACAGCGGCTGGCAAATTTCTCGGTCATATTATGGCAATAACAGCTCTTGGTAGGCTGTGGTGTTTTTAAATCATAAAAAAAACACACAAAAAATACAAAAAACATCATCCTAAGATAAAATCATATTAAGATATACGAGATAATTGATTATCCATTACATCAAAGATGCATTAAAAATAGAATATATTTCTTGAGTTTGGTGCCAGGGGGGGGGCGCCAAACTCCGATTTTGCCCCGGGCGACAGTAAGTGTAGATCCGTCACTGCGTCCGGCCACTTCAACACTAATAGTGTGACTTACTTTTTAAAGCTGAATCCAACCGCGTATGCTCTGAACTAGTGGCGAGGAGCCGTGCGGCACATAGCTGCATCAAAAAAGAGCTCTTTTACCCATTTCTGCCCACTGTCTACATTTGTAGACACTGACTTTACAAATTTTTATCACGGATACAATCTAGCATTTGAAACAAAGAGTATTTTATTTTTATCTATTGGTATCCCTGCTAAGCAGCTACAGTGTTTGCCACCATTTTGTAGCATACATGTAAGTAGGAAATTTGAGATTTAAGAACCTCTGCAAGACAAGCCATGTCATATTTTTTAATTCTAAGTGTTATTACTATTAATCTTTTAATTTTTTATTGAATATATAATTGTTTAGATATATTTATGAACTACTACAACAAATACAATCATAGCTTAGTTTATTTTTTACAAGAACATAGTTTTATTCCTTTGCAAAAACTGATGTCGACTGTGGTCACGAGCGGTTACAGGCCCATTACTGTCAGAGGCTATGTATTTATTATCATTCGCTATGTAGTATGGAGTTACACGGCAATAACACCATAGATCGACCTACAGCAGGACGTCTGAGCTCAAAGAGCTCCAGTTGTGTACTAGCTGACGTCCGCTACACTTCCGGAAAACACTTCTTGGACACTGTGGAGAAGTAAGTCTGATGTACCCATTGTGGAAAGGCTACAAGAAAAATCTGCGGTATATGTCGAGTTGGTTGCCATGTTCTGTGTGAAAAAACATTTTACTCGAGGTAAAATGGCTGTGACCCATTGTGCAAACTCTGCACAGATTTTTGGGTAAAAATATTACGGAACCTTTACGGAAATTCATGGAAGAGACTTTTATTATGGTTTTATTTTAGATTTGTTTAAAATATTATATATTTCAGCAATTATTTTTGAAAGTTGCTTATGGCTTATCACATTTATCAAATTTTTTACTTATTGACCGTTTTGACTGCATTTTTATGGTATAATTTACTGTTGAGTTTTACTATCGACTTGTATAACTAAAAACACTATGTAAAATACATTTTTTACTATTACATAAAATCGTTCCCATTGTAGCTGATTGTAACTTACCTCATTTACAAACTTTTTTACATAATGTCCTTTTACCTGTCTTTTTATTGCGTTATTTACTATATTTTTACACCTAAACTTGTGAAACCTATGTGTTTCCTACCAATATATATTTTTTGTTTTTGTGTGATTTTTCATTTCTTTTGTTTAGTTTGTCATTTGATATATTTAGAAGTATAAAAGGTCAAATTTATGTTTACAATTACAAACCTGATGACGCTCGCTGTCGGCTGTTTCGTCACTTACACACTGTACCCGTTCGTGCCCACTGTCGAAATATGTCGACAAGCCATAATTTATATAAAAATGAGCATAACAAATTTAAAACAATCAAAATCTGTGTGGAAATCTAATATATTATTAAAAACCGTTATGTGTAATTTGTATTTATGATTAATTGAACATTTAATTGTTCATTTATCTACAAACTCAAAGGAGTAGACGAGCACTCAACTCTGGATTTCTCCAAATTACTTACTCGACTTTTTACAACTACACGTGAACCCAAGTAGTCCAGCCGTTTAACGGTACTCGTAAAAAACGAGTGAATAAGGTACAAAGTTTTTTTCCACGCATCATGTTATCGGTAAGACCATAGATCATGATTGCGATCTATTTTTGAACAAGATAAACGACAGGAAGAGCTTCAATATCCCTCCAACTAATAAAAAAACTATGTTGGCAAGTTTTAGGAAATACAATCGCCTTTAATTCAGAAAGTGGAAACTTATTAAGATAGATGTTAGGCAGGTTTATGCTCCGCGTTCCGTGTTGCGCGTCTATGGCGGCACGTTTCAAGTTCTATGGTTCTATTTAAACAGACAGTTGTCGCCGGTTCACTCTAAAGTCAGATTGAGAAATTTATGCAGCGCAACCCGCGACAGCGCAGCACTTGTCCTTGAATCCGGGTACGTAAAATAATACGGAATAAATATTAAAAATCAATGCGGCAGTAAAAAATACGAGACCAAATTTTGACAGAAATTTCACAAACACGATCGAAGAAAACCCGTGACAGCCAACGACGTGAAAATGCGTAACGATGTTGAGAGGTGCCCCAAGTCGTGTTGTGGATCGCCACCAGCTGGTTTTTAGTGAATCATATCCTGGTTCCTTATCCTCGAAAAACTCTGCACTACAACTTAAAATTTTTATTCATGGTTCATATAATAAATGGAATGTCACACTGCTTTTAACTTTGTCACATTTTATTAGCAATATTTAGACGCAAAATGCGAGAGATAAATGGTTATCATACACAATTATGCTGGTTTTTTTTTTTTGAATCCATTTTCTTTAGAATCCTTCTCACACTAAAACCTAATCCTGCAGAGTTCAGGTGATTTCAAATTTTTTCAGTGTAGGAAGGCACTACTCAGTTGCTCGAAAATTTTACAATCCTCCTTTCCATCCCTTTGTCAAAACCATCAAGGTTAGTCACTTTGTTTTCAATTTCACTTTTCTTTCTAACAACTTCGATACCCACATTTGGATCCACTACCCTTCTCTTTTAAATCATCAACCGGGATACTGATTATTTAATGGAGATCCCACAAGCCTCTAGCTGCCACCCGTTCTTGTACCTTCTCCGGGTTAATGATAAATTTTGGCGCATCACCTTCTCTCTTCATAAAACTACCTCACGATTTTGCCCGTTAATTTTTCGCTTGATTCCAACTTTCATTTATGGTCGTTTCAAACTGTCTATCTTGAGGAAAACGAACTAATATAAATAATAAAAAAACAATAATAACAATGTTAAGTACTAATGTTCATATTGGACAGCAAAATTATTTTACTTTAACGAGAGTTTTAAAGACATGTAAAAATTATTCTGCAAAAATGGAAGTAAACAAATATTTTTTTAAACAAAGAATCGTATGTTTTGACAGATGAGTTATTTTGAAAGTTGACTGTACTGAGACTTGCGGTAGGGGAAATCTTCACTGCGCATGCGCATCCCACCGACTTCTGGGCTGAACGGATCTGTATCATTATTGATTATAAGAAAAAAATAGATAGTCCATGCAATGAAAAATTTTGAAGCCAACAAATTTGATCATATGTTACTACAATTAGGACATTCTGGAGGAGATTTTTGGTAGTAAAGAAATAGAAATACCTATTTTATACCAAAAATTTCCCTTGTTGTCCCTCAATTAATTAGCAAATTACCCGTTTTTCAACCAAGCAGACAGAACACACACAGCACACAGCACACAACAGAACATATGTTTTTATTTCCAATAGGCAATTGAAAATAAGTATTCTAGAAACAGCATGCTGAAATGTGGTGGGCACATTTAAATTTTATTCAATTAATTATATCGTAATAATTTTTCAGGATCATGATGTTTCCATATTTCTATTAGAATGCATCGAAATTATTTTTGGGACCTATGTGAGTCCTCCCAAATACAGTAACCCAATATATACGGTTTTAAACTTCTAAATTTAGGGTTAAGTGTCCTTTTTCTTGCCTTTGAACTTGTCTTGCTGGGTCAGCAGGGCCATATTTAGAGCCCCCGAGGCCCTGGGCAGAATCCAAAATGAGGCCCCCCACGGCCTTGGCAAAAGTGGTGATCTTTTTATTTCTACCTCATTTCAAAATCTCTTATTAACGGTATTTACGGCCCTGCGTGGTATAGCCTGGACTCCTTTCCTGCCGCCATACCTGAGGCCCCCTTTTACGCCCCAGGCGCTCTCCCCGAGCGCCTTTCGGTAAATACGGCCCTGCGGGTGAGGAAATATACGAGAGTGAGTTGGAGCGTTCGGTATCATGCACGTCTTAAGGACTAGTGCGGCAAATTGCTGCTTGCATAACATTTTGGTGAGATGGATCTACCCTAACGCGGCAGGATTTAACTTAAGCCATAACACCTCCTTAGTAAAAATTCAAGCTTTTTCGGCTTTGGAGCTTCCAAAAATAAGTTCTTCCATCTGTCTTTCCTAATGAAAGTTTCTGGATATAAAAATTGCTTAGGCTACTATACTCTTTACTGTAATGAGGAATAATTCTTTCTGTCAAGAAAGTAAATAATGTTTTGTCACTTCATCTAGCCATGTTGCCCCAACATCCCTACAATCTGCAGTCTAAGCTCTACTCTCGGTTTCAATGTGAGCCAAGACTAGTTGCTGACCGATCACTCATTTTATTCTTAAGGCAAAAAATGGCAGAGTCCATGGAAAATCCCACCGAATGCTAATGAGCAGTGGTTTCCGTAATGTTTTGCAGCCTTAAAAGTTTAATTCATGCGTAATTCATGCAGAGAGGAGAAAAAAATGATCCTGAATTTATTGTGAGACCCTACCATAACTTGATACGCCATCACCCCCATGAAGCAAAAGCAACTTCACAGAACTCTGCCGCCTAAGAGACATTTCAGCCAAATCAAGTAACTCTTATCTCACTCTATAAATCCAATAGGCGAGATTTTCAATGGACACCATAATTTTAAAACATAGTTAGAATGAAACGTATGATCGGTCGGCAACAAGACTAGGCTAATATAAAGAACAGGACCGCTCCTGTTCAGGAACAGGACACCTCCGCGACTGCACAGTCAGTCGCGGAGGTGGGGAAACAGGACTAGATGCAATGACAAAAACGTTCTTTACTTTCTGGCTGACACTTATTAACATTACACTACACCACCCTTTTCTTAATTAAAACAAAAAATCTAATGCCAGCATTACATCCACATTAAAAGTAATATATTATACACAGTATCACCTCTAACACCTGATACAATGGTAACTGAGTAGATAACATCACAGCACATTATCTAGACAAGGGATTCAAATTATATATCCATAAAAACAAATATAAATCTATTCCTTTGAACTTAAGTGGCGCCTTTCTACTGGCAAGGATTGTTTCATTCCGGCTATCAAATCGTCTTTTGTAATTTTTTTCCCTTTCACATTGTATAATAGCTGTCGGTACTTTTGCTAGAACTTCTTCTTTTTTATAAATTTTTTTCATTTTGACTTGAAACTTGATGTCTTTTCTTGTGCAAGTAGGCTTTTTTATGGCGTTGTGATCTGTTTTGTTGTTTTTGGATGTGGTGGGAAGAGAGCGTCAGGTGTTTGGCACCTGACGCTCCTGATGAATCGGGACTGTTTCAAAACAGTCTGGGTTTGGCGCCTCGCGCACAAACAAAACTAAGCACTTTTGGCCACACCCCGATTTATGTCATTGACTGTACCCTCCGCCGTATTAGCTACACCGCCAAAATTTAATTGGTTGTTTTATGAAAATCCCGCTCCTCCATTACTTGAGGGGCAATGGAAACATTACAGCTGGATACGTTTACATGATATTTACACCTTAATTGTGGTGAATGTCCTCATGATTTTTCTTGTTTATGAAGTGGCAGTTTTTTAATCGAGTTCGTACAATGAGTCATTCAATTTAGGCCTATAATTTTAGATCCGCCAGTAATCTGGCCTACCGACACCAAGTAAGATAAAATGTTTTCTTAATATATTCCTGAGCAGTATTAAACCTATGGCATTTTATTATGTCAAAAATTTCTGTACTTGTATTTGATCACAATCGTTTTACAGAATATTATGCTTACTGAACACAGCTTAATTCGATCAAAATCATTTTAATCAACACTGATCGATAATCTTGTTTTACTCTTTATCATGAATTATAAAATTTTTTTCGTTATACTGCTTCAAAAACAGATGTTTTTAATGCATGTTTTCCGGACCTAAATACACTCTTTTTATTCCTAAGAATTAAAAGCTGATGTACTCGATACCAGCTGACTCTTTTTAGTCCTAGGACTATAAAAGTCAAAAAGTGCCGAGTACGTCGTAATAATCGAACAATATTCATTCGATTACAAATAATCGAAACATTCATCGTTATTATCGAAACATTCATTGTTGCCAGTTTAATCAATTTGTGAAACTCGCTCATTTCACCAATCGATTATTACATGCGTTCGATACGTTGATAGTTGTTCATTGTTGTCAGTCTACCCTAACACAAATGAAACAGACAATCAGCTGATTGCTTCAAATAGCAAGAACAAGACGGTGGCATCTTTTCGTTACTCGGTCATTTTTCAACCTCGGCTTACAGCCTCGGTTGTAAAACTGGACCTTGTACGAAAAGCGTCACTTTAGGTCCTTGTAATGAAATATACTATTAAACGGGCTGCATTTGAAATCTATTAAATACTCGTAAAAATGGTCCGATCTGGATGAAATTTGGCACAGACATGTAAAGTAGTAATAGTAATTATTCGGACAAGTTCGAATTAACAATATTTAGCATATTTAGTTCAAAAGGAAATAAATTACATCATTCAACAATGAGCGCAGAAAAAAATTATGGTCGAGAAAAGGGTTGTATTAAACGGACAATGAAATTTGGCACAGACATGTAAAGTAGTAATTATTCGGATGAGTTCCATCTCATGAAAAATGAGTCGGACTCGTAAATCATTTAATTATTCTTAAATTATATCCGATCTATTAATTTAAAATTGCAATACTAGCCCATTGTCATCATCCCCTTTACAGCGAGCCAATGAGAACAAAAGGGAGGAGCACGGTACAGTAAGGTTCAAAAACAAAACCGTCCGGGTTTGGCGCCGTCCGACTTTGACGTTTCTGTGCAAAAATGAAACAGTCCAGTTTTGGCATCTGACGCTCCCGTCGAATCGGGACTGTTTCAAAACAGTCTGGGTTTGGCGCTGTCCGACTTCGTCACTGTCCGACTTTGACGTTTTGGAAAATTTAAACAGTCCGGATTTGGCGTTGTCCGACTTCGGTAGCGTCCCCCTGAATATGAGTGAAGGATGGGTGTGATGATCGTGATGATAGTGGCGTGATATTGTAGCCTTATTACTGACTAAGGTTGGCACGTTCCTTAGACAGGACTGTTAATTAATAGGCCAACAACAAACATATTCGAGGTCTTTTGGTCGGGAAGGAATAGAAATGGAGTGAAGGTAATTTCTTTTGCTACTTGATCAGCCGAGAAAAGCACATTTCCTCCAATTATTGTCACTTTCGTCTGACATACTAACCACGATTATAGATGTAAAAAAGGAACGAACAATCTGAGAGTAAAATACCTATAAGAGAATTTTTTTTGTAATTTTTTTTTTTTAAGAGGGTGGCGGCCTCTTTTTACCTTGCATTTGCCCCCCCACATGGGCCTCAGGCCTATGCGTGGAAGTTATCAAGCAAACCCAAGGAGTGAGCCGGTACAGTACAAGGATGAACAGTACTGCTAAAAGTATGCGGCATCATCGGGACTCGATCCTGCGACGCTGCCGCCACAGTACCGGGGCCGAGTGCGCTACCAACTGCGCCACCGACTCACTAAATTTAAATTTGTCACAATGTTTATTATGGTTTAGTAAATAAATAAAGCATTTTGTATCAGCTGTATTTGGTTTATATTTTGAAAACTAACAATATTTGT
Source organism: Flexamia atlantica (assembly GCA_035578135.1). Classification (NCBI taxonomy): domain Eukaryota; kingdom Metazoa; phylum Arthropoda; class Insecta; order Hemiptera; family Cicadellidae; genus Flexamia; species Flexamia atlantica. Next base: position 81,631,652 of record JAQJVK010000001.1, on the reverse strand, counting down.
CTCTTCTGTACACCTAGCTTTGACGTTTAAAAATGTAATCCTTCTTTACCCTTTAACCAGTTTTTACCTGGGTTGACGGCAAAGAAATCCCATTTCAGGTATACGAATCTTTCACGTGAAACATCACAGCTAGCGCAGTATCTAGTGGCGAATGTGTGCTAATCTCGCGTGGAAATTTCTGGCTTCAAAACATGTGTAAGAATGAGCAGTCTCCTTTTAGGTATAAAGTCAAAGCTAGTACCCTACAATGGCTTCCTACAATGGTATAAATTATGGTTCTTCCCCGACGCTGGTTACAAATGGACTCATCCCACATAACAAGGGAGCCAGCGGCTGTGCTCTAGCTGCCCTGTCTGGCAGAAGCCAGCGGTGCTAAGCAATGCGTGCTGTTTGTCATTGCTAATGTCATAGCTAGAGTTTACTATAATCAATGCTAATATTGTCATTTTAAATTATTTAGGGTGATCTATTTGATTTTACGTTAATATAGAAGCATTATATTATTATCTTACGATTCTTCATAGGGTTTCACATGCTCTTGTGCTTCTATGGATAAGCCGCCACTGATCCTGAATTACCTAGATCCAGTGAAGTTATCCAACCATGGGTCTTTCCATAGAGGGTGGTTAATAGGTAATCTTCTGGAGACCATTAACTATACATTTTTGTTTCTGGTGATTAAAAAAAACCATCATGGGATCTTAAATGTAATAAAAGGAAAATATTGTAGTATCAAATGCAATAAAAACACATTTTAGTTTCATTGATTAATAAGTTTTAATTTTTACCGATTACTTGCATGATTTGGGTTAGCACATATCGCTTACCTACCTTGAGGGAAAGTGGAACCACTATCCACCTTTAATGATTAATTTGATGTATCAATCATTATTGAGGAAATTAATTTGTCCAATTTTGTAATTTTTAAAAACTGTACATTGCATATATACATACAGTACTCCTCAGATTATCCGGATTAATATGGCGGAACACCGATCTGGATAACAAAAAATCTGGATAATCCAAGATCATTATAATATCGCCTAAATAGCGATCGCGAACCTAAACCACTGCTATACCTAAGCTGCAAACAGCGTATCAAGACTGTACAACACGTTAGTGTATTGCGAAATGCAGTTCTATATAACTTTTTAGAAGGCGCTCTTTACGCAAGAAACTCACGAAAATCACTTTTTTACCATGACTTCAATTTTTTCATGGGTAGGCCGGTCCGGATAATCCGGGATCCGGATAATGTGGGGTCCGGATAATCCAAGGTGTACTGCAATTCAAATATAGTGTTATTCGTAAAGAGAGTGGTGACTGCTGTAAGTTAGCCAACGACTCTAAACCAAATTACTAAAGAGGGTAAAAAAATTACAATAAAATAAATAAAAAAAAATACACAACAAAATAAAATTTAAAAATATATTAGAGTGAAACTAAGAAAAAATGGACATCATTAAAATATTTCTATAAATATGACAAGCTAGAGATATTATTCGTTTTAAGTACTTTAATTAATCACAATGACAGTTTTGTCACAACATAACTGACACCTGACAAAACCAACAACAAAACTCAGAAGTATTATTTACTAGCACTGCCAGAACCATAGGTTTGATTCCAAATGACATATGTTTCTAGATCTTTTGAAGAAACACTTGAGCGGACTCGCTGCAAAGCTGATTTAAAATCTTGTAGTGTCACTGGCCTCACCTGTAAACAGAAATGAATGAAACAAGAAATACCTGACCAACACTGACTTCATTGATAATTCTCTTAGCGTTTTTTACTTTCTACCTCCCATACATAATCAAGTATATGGAGAGAGTACTGTCTTCATAAAAATTTTCTAATTTGAGTTGTTTGTGTTTTTTTTTTGTTTTAGTGCTCCCTGAAACAAAAAGGTGGTTTTCAGAGTGGTGTCTGTCCGAGTGTGTGTGTGTGTGTGTGTGTGTGTGTGTGTGTGTGTGTGTGTGTGTGTGTGTATGTGTGCGTGTGAGCGTGTGTGTGCGTGTGTGTGTGTGTGTATTTATGTAACAAAGCTAAAGACAACACCAGCAGTCCGATTTTCATGAAATTTGGCATGAAGGTACAAAACCATGATATCTTCAGGCGTATTTTTAATTTTTTCAATTTTTGATTTTAGAGAGTAATGATCTCATTAAAAAAACAACAAAAATCCAAATTTCTCAAAACGGTCATAACGATTTTGATAAAAATTTCATAGTTTATGGTGCTCAAGATGGAAATCAAAAGGACACCACCCACATGTCTGTAAAAATTCAGGTTCAGAAGTTAAAGGGATTCAAGTGTTAAGAAATTCAAATTTTAAGAATTTATTAAAAATTGGAATAATTAATTAAAATATACTTGCAACCATTAAATTTGGCTTCAAAAAATAAATAATCCAGTACTTTAAATTAATTATTAGTCTACGTCAACTGTTTGCGGAGATAATTAATATTTTAGTTTGGCAGCAAACGCAGTAGGCCTACGTTATTCGTATGACAAATATTTAAAATCTGATATCTCCTTGATTACTAATTGATTTTGATAAAATTTGGTATGTATTTGTGAGATAATTAATTGTTAATTTGTTTTATTTCATTATAAATTACATTAGCATTTTACATCTTACAATTCTTCATAGGGGTTCACGTGCTCTTGTGCTCCTGTGTATAAGCCTGATCTCCTCCTGATCCTGAATTGCCTAGATTGAGTGATGTTATCAAACAATGGGTCGTTTGGATATATATTATGGGCACAAAACCAGCAAAAAATTTATCGGCTGCAATAAGGCCGAGAGGTCTAACAGCCGCGAAAAGAGCGAGGAACTCATCAACCATGTGGCCAAGATACTCGACGGTTAAAAAACAAGCAAAAGATTTCTGGCCTCACAAAGACCAAAATATGTGATGGCCATGAATAGAGCAATACACTTCAAGGCTGCGAAGAGAACAAGAGATCTGACGGCCCCGATACATCCAAAAGATTTGCAGGGCGCAATGCACGCGAGATTGGTCAACTGCGGAAAGACTGAGCGATACTCCAGACGAAATATTAGCAAACTAACAGCCATGAAAAGAGTGAGCGATTTTCCAGACGCAATACCATCAAGAGACCATAGAGCAAACAATGACCAAAATGGTTTAGTAAAAAACATGAGATATTTTTGACTCAACGCGATAGTAAGATGTAATGGCCACAAAAAGAGTGAACAATTTTCCGGCAATATAATCAAGATGCAATAGTCCACAAAAATGTCGGAGATTTGACAGCCACAATGAGGCTGAGAGAGTTGCTGTTCGCAATATGATCGAGAAATTTTCTGGCTGCAAAGAGACCGAATGAATTGCTTGCCCTGAAATAAATGAGTTCCAGCTGTGAAAATAAATAATGAGTGATTTTCTAGTCACAATACGACCGAAAGATGTGAGAGTCGCAATAAGAGAAAGGAACTTGTCTGCCGCAAAGAGACTGAAACATGATGGAATTCCAAAAACGACCGAGAGGTCTCACAGCCATGAACAAGCGAGGAACTCGTCAGCTGCGATGTATTTAAGAGATTTTTTGGCTGCCAAACAAATGAAACATTTCTGTCTGTAATAAGACCAAAAAATGTGATGGCCGCGAAAAGAGCTAGACAACGGCCACAAAGAAGCAAGGGATTTGACGGTCCCGATACAACCAAGGGATTTGCCGGTAAGATGTTTCATGCCATTTCTTTCATATTTATTACTAGCAGTTGCCCATGGCTTCGCTCACGATAACAATTTTAACACCCGCTGCCTAAATAAAGATGGTGCCACATACTGAGTTTATGATTAAATAGATAAGGTACAAAAACTATTGGTGACTTAATATAGTACATATCACCTAAAAGAAAAAAGTCAACCATAAAACCATGATAACAGGAACCAAACTATAAAAATCAGCTGTAGAGACCTATCTGTATGTGAAGCTTAAACCGCCTTCTTGATTAAATCAAAATTGACAATCTAAGCGAAATATCATCCATTAAATTATATAGAAAGATTTTAGACCGTTGACCCCACGGTCTAAAAAAAACCTGAAAACTTTGAATTTTGAAAAACCCGTTCTCAGCGGATAGGAACGTCCATGAAAAGTTTCAAGGTTCTAAGTCAAGTTCAAGTAGTTTGGGCTGTGCGATGATAGGTCAGTGGCATTTGAAAAATATAAAGTAGATATACTTTCATCAGCCAGAAAGATTTTTAGGAATCCGCTAAGAACGCAGGTCTACTGCGACGGGAGAACTTAGAAATATTGCTGCCCCCCGCACGAGGCATTTTTATTTGGCCTCTCTATACTACACATGCCATCACATTCCAGCGCCCCCACTGACAAAACCCCTAAGGTCTCCCTGCCTGGGAAGGCTTATACTCAGTAGGCCTATCGTTGAATCTGTGCTATTATAGTACCAGCAGACCGTGCGTACTTAGTGAGTCTTAAAGCAGTTTACTGTTTCATGAAAGTTTATGTACGTAGAGTAGAAAATGCCTTGATTAAATGCCACCAAAGTATATTCTAATGTTTTTAGGGTCTATTTTGAACAACAAAAAATAACTGTTGTTTTTACTAGAATAAAAATAGATATTATAAAATTGAAAAAGTGGATAACTCCATTTTATTGAAAACCTAGAATAAATGTAAACAAAAATCATATGTGTTACATGAAAACAATAATTTGACAGTCATGTGTTATAACACAATACTACAATCTCCCACACTTGAAAGGATTCATCGTTGATTCTTTGATTCACTGGATGTAATCCTTCAACCGTGTAGATCGTTTTATTATTCTTGACGACTTTCTTAGAACTGGTTCAGTTAATGGTTGACTTGAGTTATTTGTAACAGGGACCGGCTCAGTTGTTGGTTGAGAGTTGTTAAGAATAGTGGTTGGTTGGTTGTCAGTAATCTGTTGTCTTGAAATGTTCGAATCAGTGACAGGTTGATTCTTCTGCAATTGTACAATCTCCCCTTGTTCGTTTAATCTCCTAGTTGTTTTTCGACTCTCTTCAATTTTGAGTGTTGTGCTACTTGAATGTTGTATAGCTGGGACATCACTGTGGACAAGTTGGTCAATATGTCTTTTTATTTCATTCCCGTTATCCAGTTTAACAGTGTAATGTAAATTTCCAAGCTTTTCTTGTATGACTCCATGTTTCCACAGCTTGGCATTTGGGGTGTACCACCTGACTTGCACCCTCTCTCCCACATTTAAATTTCGAACTTTCAAACAGGGTTTCTGTGATTGCTGATGTTTAGGTGGAATCAAAGCGTCAAGTTGAATTCTTAATTTCCTTCCTAAATACTTTTCGGCTGGAGATTCATTGTCGTGTAGTGGGGTAGCTCTGTACCTGAATATTATTTCTTGTACTCTTGCTTTAAGTGATTGTCCTGAAAATTGCATTGATGTTAATTTGTTTTTCAAAGTTTGAATATACCGCTCTGCTAAACCATTAGTTGAGGGGTGTCCAGGTGCAATAAACTTTTGTATAATCCCGTTTTCTTCACAGTATGCTTTGAATATACTACTGGTAAAAATGGTTGCATTGTCAGAGACAAGTACTTCTGGAACTCCATGGAAGCTGAAAATATCTGTCAATAGTGTTATTGTTGATTCGGATGATGATGCAGAATTAGATATCCGAACTTCAGGCCATTTTGACTTGGCATCGATCAGCACCAAACAATAAAACCCTTCAACTGGTCCAGCATAGTCAATATGAACACGTAGAAAATTCGAACTAGGTTCATCCCAGTGATGAGTCGGCGCTTTTGCAGGATCATTCTTAACCTTTGCACAGTCTGGACAGGATTTCACAATTGATTCGATGTCTTTATCAACTGTTTTCCACCAACAGTATTGTCTGGCTAACTGTTTCATCTTAACTATTCCAACATGTGTCCTATGCAGTTCTTGAAGTACCACTGATTGTAAGTTTCTCGGGATGATAATTCGGTTGCCCTTAAAGATTATATTATTCTGGATTGTCAATTCAGGATCCGACATTTTCCCTTCTTTCAAACTAGTTAGTAAACTGCTAAGTTCTGCATCTTTGGATGTTTCTTGAATGAGATTTTCATGCGTAAGTCTGGAATTGGAGATTTGATTAATTGTTTGGTTATTCAGGTCACGAACTTCACATTCAATGGTCATGTCATTGCTCCAAGTTTTGGCTTGTGTAGCTGACCTAGAAAGACAGTCAACATGACAAAGTTCTTCGGCTCTTCGATGTTGTATTTTGTAGTCAAATCCTTGAAGGAATACGGCATATCTCAGAAGTCTTGCACTTGTCATTTGCGGAAGTTTAGCATCATGTTTGAAAATTCTCGTCAATGGCTTGTTATCACTGATAAGTGTGAAGGACCTACCGTACAAATAGTTAAAAAAATTTTCTACCGTACATACAATTGCGAGTGCTTCCCTGTCTAATTGACAGTAGTTTTGCTCAGCCTGTGAAAGTGACCTTGATACAAAAGAAACAGGACGCTCAGTACCCTCCGTAACATGTGAAAGAACTCCTGCTATCCCTGTAGGACTAGCATCACATGTCACTGTGAAGGGATTAAAGGGCATTAGGATGTGATCACTTGCAATTTCATTTTTGAGTTGTACAAAAGCAGACTCGCATTTGGGGGACCATAAGAAATGTTTATTTTTCCTAAGTAGTTCTCTGAGTGGGTATGTAATAGATGATATGTTTGGAATTAATTTTGAATAGTGTGTAACCATACCTAAAAAGCGACGCAGTTCCTCTCTTGTCTTTTGGTTGGGGCAATTCAAGGATGGCTTGAACTTTCTTTGGGCTTTTTAAAATAGCGTTCTTTTTCACAACATACCCTAGATAGTTGATTTCTTTCTTGAAAAATTGACATTTACTTCTGTTTACATGAATATTGAGTTCTCACAATCGATTAAGAAGAATAACTAGGTTTTTGTAACATTCTTCAAAGGTATTACCATACACTGTTAGGTCATCGAAATATCTAGTGAATCCTTTGAGGCCTTGCTAATGCTTGAGCTAAGATTCGATGAAAGTCTGATGGAGCTGTTTTTATACCAAAAGATAAACGGTTCACTTTGTATGTCCCTCGATGCGTTGATATTGTTTGAATCATGGCACTTTCATCATCGACTTTAACATGTAAGTATGCTTTATATAAGTCAATGGTGCAAAAATATTCAGTATTTTGAAACTCATTGAGGACTTCTTCGATTTTTGGTATTGGGTAGTTTGAATCTTGTAACTGAGGATTTACTGTGTTTTTGTAGTCAACACATAGTCTAACGTTACCATCAGGCTTGGGTATGACTACTAATGGTGAGCCCCAATCACTGTAATCAACTCTTGTAATTATACCTGCTTCCTCGAGATTATCAAGTTCCTTTTCGACCTTTTCCCGAAGAGCAAATGGAACAGGGCGCTCTTTTATGAATAAAAATTTTGCATTTTCTCTCAACTGGAGGGAACAGGTTATATTAGGAATACATCCTATTTCTGGTTTGAATACGTCTGAGTAACTGTTTTCGATTTCCTTGGTGGCATTTTCTTCCTTCACTGAAAATGTTTCTTGGAAGTCAAACCGTTGTCCATCTATATGACTAAGCTCGATTCCAAACTTACGAATCCATGCACGCCCTAATAGGGGCGAAAATCTATTGGGGACAATGTATACTTCTTCTTTTGATGTTCGATTATTACACGTAACTTGAACCTCAGCCTTACCCAGGGGTTGAAAAATACCAGATGTATAAGATCGAAAACGAATAGAAGTTGGTATCAGTTCCACTTTTAAATTAAGTTTTTCGAAATCTTTCTCAGGTAATAATGTAAGTCCTGCTCCTGAATCAACTTCAAATCTTTGCTTCTTCCCTTCTATTAATTCATCAATGAAGTACTTTGGAGAGGAAGATTGACATTTTGAAACGTTGATATCAATAATTCCAACTTCGTTCAATTGATAATAATCGTCAATGTTGTTTGAATCATCAGTATCATAGTTTCCAGCAGGTTGATCCTCATCAATATATTTTATTTTATCTCTCTGTATTAAAGTTTTAATACAGACTTTCTGTACGTGACCAGTCTGGCTACACAATGAACATTTGAGATTTCTGTAGTTCACACGACAGTTGACAGCCTTATGATTGTTTCTTCCACAGCGGAGACATAAATCCTCAATACCTAACTCTTTGAAATTAATTTTTCGTTTGACACGCCTCCTGGAATTTTTATTTGTTGAAACAAAGTCAGGTCTATATTTTTGATTGCTGTTGTGTTTAGAAACATAATTAATTTCATCTGAATTCGTAACCTGGACTTGATTAGATATATGTCTTGAATCAATTTTTGAAGCTTCCAGAGCTAAAGATTTTTCTACCATTTCAGAAAAAGTTAAATCCGGGGTCATCAGTAATTGTTCTCTGATCGAGTTTTCTTTGATACCCCTAACATACTGAGATGCCAGGAAAATGTCCGCTATTGATCCTTTGCATGAACAAGTGAAATCACATGTAGCTGCGTATTTACGAAGAATCGTTACATATTCTGCCAAAGTTTGATTATCGTGTTGGACACAACATAGAAATTTATGGCGCTCCACCAGTTTGTTTTTCTTTGGATTTAGATGGTCTTGCAGAATAGAGGCAATTTCATCAAATTTCAGATCTGTAATTCTTCTGGGAGCTATTAGATTAGATAGTAATGTGTACAATTCTGCCCCAATACTGTTTAATAAGATATGTTTAGTAACATCATCACCCTCTTTGATTCCTTTTAGTGTTATGAAGTTTTTAAACCTTTCTAAGTATTGGTGGAATTGTTCTTTACTTTGATCAAACGCTTCGAAACTTGGAATAACCAATATGTTTCCTGTCTGTTGTTCTGGATTTACCTGTTGAGTTTCTTTGTTCAGTACTGCCTTCAGCACTTTTTCATTACTTGCCACTATTGTCTTAATTAGTGTTTCAAACTGCTGTACATCCATCTTTTTGAATTCTTTTAATACACAAAATGAAATTGTAAAGGAAAAATTACATAAAAAAAGAGAAAATGAAATCAAGTAATGTTTGTTCTCGTCGCCAAAACACTGTTGTGTTTTTACTAGAATAAAAATAGATATTATAAAATTGAAAAAGTGGATAACTCCATTTTATTGAAAACCTAGAATAAATGTAAACAAAAATCATATGTGTTACATGAAAACAATAATTTGACAGTCATGTGTTATAACACAATACTACAATAACATAGCCGTCCCGCAATTTTTAAAAAATGGTTTACATTAGATCGTTCATTAACAGCTGTTATAAGGAAGGAAGGCAGGACTTTTAAGTAGCTATAGTCAGTGATTTATTTTATTTTTTACAGCCAGCTGGTTTTACATTGTATGAAATGTGTTGCTTTTAACATCTGTTTGAATATAAACATTTCATCACTGATAATTCTGGCATAAGGATATTAATATGTGATCTTTGAGAGGGTCTGTGCGCGGCCTTGGTCTGTGGTAGAGTCCGAGGGTGAGATCAGGATGAAAATCCTGATAAATATTTAATGAATGGGAAAATTTTAACTTGATATAGTGCATGTCAATTGAAAAGAAATATTATAAACCAAAACATAAAACTGAATGAAATCATAAAACATCTGTAACGACGAATCCATCAGTGAAGGTAACTACCCTCTGCTTGGAACAATGAAAATGTAATCAAAACGTCATCCCCTTGAATTATGGGGGAATTCAAAACAAACCTGGTCGAAATCAAATAAAAATCGGTTTTTTGGAGCTTGCTATTTAATTTCAAAAATACGTACGCTTGTTTTAAGTCGTCTAAAACCTTCTCATATGTTCTCATACATCCGAAGAAAAAAGTTTCAGCCATAACAGTACTCTAGTTTTTGCGTGAAAAGCGGTCTTAAGTGTGATGTTGGGCGTTACCAACACACACACATCGTGACATAAATTGAGATAAGGCTTGATTCGGATTCTCTGACCTTCAAAACGCAAAAATAACCAAAAATTTCATAATTCTGAGCAATGTACAGACAAAACTCTAATTTTATTTATATAGATAAACAGAGTTTATTTCTATTGTATTTTAAGTAACAGATAGTCAATGATTCCAATGATGAATTTAGACATTCAGTATGGATATGCCAAAATATATATCACTTTTTCTTAAAATATGCGGATACCTTACTATCACCCCCAGAAAGTCACCAATCAGTTAGAATAAGATTTGTTAATTTCATTAAATAATAATTAATAATTTATATTTCAACTATAAACCTTGTTCCTTATCAGTTAATTGATAGTTAAATAATCAGTTGCTAAATAAGTTAATAATGTATTACCATAAATAAATAAATATATATATATATATATAATGTACAGAAATTACAATCATAAAGAATTAAAATTAAAATTATTTATTTATTTATTTCCATGCAATCTTTACAGGTTATATACCCAATAACAAAGATGCAGATGTTATAAATTCAGCTGGATTAATCATGAAGCTGATTATAAATTCAGCTTCATGATTAATCCAAATTACAGTGAAGTGAACTCAAGAATAATTATATTTCAAGATGTGTGAACCCCATATGACCAACAATGTGTTGAGGGAACTTACCAGATGGGCTCCTGTTCCAGCTTCCAGAAGAGAGGGATGTGTTAATCTCAGTAAAATATTTAGGACACTGATCCTAATTTTTGTATTCCCCTAGTCAGAGGACTAGTTTTGTTTGCTAGTACCTAAAGCAGGGACATTTTGCAAAAAATACTATTTTAACGCCAAACCCTTTGTCTATATTTGCCTGAAAATTTAAAGTACTTGGCGAAGAATTGTTGTTGCAGATTGCTAAGACCAGCCCAAATTACCTTATCTACTTGAAGAAATCAAAAAGAACATTGACTAGCCTAATTTATACCTATTAATTTGAATATCAAGATTTGAACCTATTATTACATTCTTTCGAACCAAAAACTTGCGTTAAAGTTGAATAAACTATCAGTGACTTACCTAATTCGGCCATCTTATGATTGAAGCTTTATTGGCAATGTTGTGAAATTCAAAATTTATCTTTTCCAAATTAATATTTTAACCATCTATTTTAACTGAGATTGTCATCCAGCACGAACCTACCCTTAGAAGAGATGTGTTTCTACTACTGAACAGTCAGAGCAGTTATATTTTATGTAATTCAAGTTCACAGAACTAAAATTTGGACATTGGCATATGAGCCTAGAGCATAAACCCATAGCCCATATATTTGTAATAAATCATTGTGACCCCAAATAAATCATATTTGTAAATTTTAAATAAACCCATGGTAATTGTCATTATAATTTGTTGTATTTATTGAGGTATTTCAGACAAAACAGGTAATATGAGACATGTGTACCTATTTCATCAAAGGTGATTTCGCTAACGGTAGTATTTCAATGGCGCCCGACGGTGTGGCTGACAATCTCAGTTCCATAAGATTGTAATTTCCTATATTTAAGAACATAATTTTAAGTTTATATTGATTTTGAGGTATTATTATTTATAAGAATATCAATTCCCCGTAATAACCATTCCCCTCACGTTAATCTATATATTATACAGCCGCTTGTGTAACTGACTCACTCACGTATACAAATTCAAACCATACTTCCCGATGAGCTAGAAACTTGAAATTTGGCATGAATATTACTTTGGTGGTCGAACCACAGGAAAAATTGTCAAAACAAAACATTTCCACCCCCAACCCCCCCAAAGGGAGGAAAACTTGAATTTCAAAAAAAGTACTTTTGGTTTTAGGGCTGTAACAGCTGAACTAGAGGTCCTATCCAAAAATGGACTGCACCACGTGCCACGGATTTTTCATGATCTACAACTTTGGTCCTTTGACTTTTTGCCCTATCTCGTCTCCTTCACCCTTAGGTAGCAGTAGAACTTTTAATTTCCGAAGATTTTCCCCAGGTTTTCAGCTCCAGTTGATTAAATATTAAAAGTAAAGAGCTGAAATTTGGTGTACAACATCTTTACAGCATTTATGTTACAAATCTATATATTTTACAGCCGCTTGTGCAACTGACTCACTAACGTATACAAATTCAAACCATACGTCCCGATGAGCTAGAAACTTGAAATTTGGCATGAATATTACTTTGGTGGTCGAACCACAGGAAAATTTTTCAAAACAAAACATTTCCACCCCCAACCCCCCCAAAGGAAGGAAACTTGAATTTCAAAAAAAGTACTTTTGGTTTTAGGGCTGTAGCAGCTGAACTAGAGGTCCTATCCAAAAATGGACTGCACCACGTGCCACGGATTTTTCATGATCTACAACTTTGGTCCTTTGACTTTTTTCCCTATCTCGTCTCCTTCACCCTTAGGTAGCTCTAGAACTTTCAATTTTTTAAGGTTACCCCGACGTTTTTCAGCTCCAGTAGATTTATTATTATACGAAGAGGGTTGGAATTTGGTACAAATCATCTCTATAGCATGAATGTTAGAAGCCGTAAATATTATAACTGTTATTTGTATTGAAACGCATATAAACTTAAAAAATCTTCGAAATTCGCCAAATTCCAGCGATTTTCTCGAGGTAATGTATTTCATATCACCTTGATATACTACCTATAACCCTGATAATTTGCAATCAGTATGTGTATGACTTGATTTTTTATCCTATCTCGTCTCATTCGTCCTCAGGTAGCTCTGACCCCTTTCAACCCCGAAACCGACCAATGAATGAAACAAATTCAGCATTTTTCATATATTTGGCCATGTTATTTTTAAATCAATACTTTTGCCCCACCCCTTTGAGCGTACCAAGCTCTCCACTTTCATATAATTAACCCCCAAAGCCAAAAACCCTACCACCAATAACCCCCTAACCCTTGAACAAACCCGAAATAACTTGTGCTGAGAATTTGTAAAAAGTTAAATCAATTTTTACCTGTATTTTTTTATTAAATACGTTTACGTCAACCCGAAACCCATCAGCCCTTCCCCACAAAAAATAGCCCCACCCACTCCATCATAAATCCCTTCCCTGACTACTCCCCCCACCTACCCCCCCCCCCAAACGGGAAATTTTCCCAAGATTTGTCAAGAGTTAATTCGTATTGTGACTGTTCAGTACACACCTCCTTAATTTTTTCCTAATCACCAAGTCTTACCAACACTCGCCCCTGAAAGCCCCAAAAAACGACCTAATCCAGGTCCAACCTTCAGGACTTGTTGAGGAGCCCCCACAACAAAAAATACCCCCGTTGCAGCAGACCTGCATACTCAGCGAATTTCAGATGCAACACAACAAATGGTATTTCAATCCAACTTAGCGAGATTTTACATGTTTTGTAATCTCCATTAGAATAACATGGGGAATGATTATGCAGGTTTGCTGCAACAGGTATGTTAAAACTGGTTGGTTTTAATTAATTATTTAGTAGATCTTAACTAGAAGAAGGAACCAAGTTGTGTCAAAAAATGTTAGAAAATAAGTAAGATATAGAATTTTTTTTATGTCCCATAAGGATAACATGGGGAATGATTATGCAGGTTTGCTGCCACTAAAAATTGAAATTTCGGGGATTTTAGACTAAAATACATTAGATCTCATCTAGATGAAGCCACAAACCAAGTTTTATGCCACAAACCAAGTTTTATCTAGATATGTTGAGAAATAAGCGAGATATATAATTTTACTTATTCCCCATAAGGTTAACATTGGGACAACGTACTGTGTTTACCACTTTCTATATCTCGGTAAGCAATGGACGTAGAGCAATGATTCAAAACACTAAATTGATTGTTTTTTTGAGCTGAATTCAATGGTGCCAACAAAGATTCGATAAATTTTATTTTTATATGTAAAAAACCCAAAAAACCCATTTTTGGGGGTGTTTATCCCCCCTTACCCCCCCTTCCGGTGGTCCGATCGGGCTGGTTCACGAACTCGTCCATTCGATTACCACTTTACATGTCTGTTCCAAATTTCATTAAGACCGGATCATATTTACGGCCGCTATCGTGCTGACAGACACACACATATATATATATAGATAGATAGATAGATAGATAGATATATAAAAATTCGAACGAATGGTGTTTTTTGCTTCTGGTGGCCCTAAAACGAAAAGTTATCATGGTCTCGGGCTTAGGTCTTACCATAAGACCTACGGTAATAGCTTCTTCCCTATAGGGGAAATTCGCTAAAACCCAAAACCAACTGCGCCACTAAACTTCTCTTGACCTGAATATTTATAAACTGTTTAATTAATTTTGTCTTGTAACTTTTATTTTTCGAAATATATGGTATGGTGACTTTGTATGTTAACAAATAAATCAATTTAACTACGTGACTTATAAATATTAAAATCCCTCTGCAAGGGACTCACAGTAGGGGGCCTGGGGGCGGAGCCCCCAGCGAGCCGAAGGCGAGTCTAATATATATACAACCGGATGTGTAACTAATATATAGATACAAATTCTAAACTACTTCCAGATAAGCTAGAGACTTGAAATTTGGCACGGATATTCCTTTGGTGGTCAAACCCCAGGGAAAATTATCAAAACGAAACATTTCCACCCCCGACCCCCCCAAAGGGGGGGAAAAGGAGAAAAAAATTGAAGTTTGAAAAAAGTACTTTTCGTTTTTGGGCTATAGCGGCTAAACCAGAGGTCCTATTGAAAAACGGACTGCACCACGTGCCACTGATTTTTCATGATCTACAACTTTGGTCCTATGACTTTTTGTCCTATCTCGTCTCCTTCACCCTTAGATTGAACTAGATTTTTCAATTTTCATAGATCTTACCTGGGTTTTCCGGCAAGAAGTGACTTGGTATACTACCTAGGCCCCTATACATTTTCAGAAATATTTATTGGGTGGTCATACTAAATATAAAATTCTCAAAAACAAACAATTTCGACCCCCCACCCCCCCCCCCAAAAGGGGATAAAATGGGGGAAAACTTAAATTTCGATAAAAAAACTTTTCGTTTTTTGTCTCTTGTGGCTAAAATTAAGTTTCTATTCAAAAACAAAGGTTATTTCCTAAGTTTAAATTAAATCTCCTACAATTTTGTTCATTATGTATTTTGCCTTATCTCACCTCCTTCACTCCCAAAATGACCTCTAAATTTAAAAATTCTTATAAATTTGTCAGTTTATTTTGGGTTTTGATGATTTTTTTATATTTATTTTTAGCTTATAGACCTCAAATTTCACAGTGAGATAGTAAGTTTGATCTTCTAGGGTTATCAGGGAATATTCGCAGAATTCACCCCGTTTCACAAAAGTTAAAATTTCGTTGAATTTTTCACATTTCCTCCAGGTTTTCAGCTCCAGATGATATAATGTTATACGTAGAGGGCTGATATTTGGCATACATAATTTCTACAGCATATATGTCACAAATCAGGAATAATATAACTAGTTTGTAATATAAAATAGCATATACTGTAAAGATAAAAAAAAACTTCAAAATTCGCCAAATGTCAGCGATTTTCTCGAGGTATTTCATCCCGGATCAAACCAAACTTCCCGATTAGCTAGAATCTTTAAATCTGGCATGAATATTTCTTGGATGGTCAATATATAGCAAAAATTATCAAAAACGCCATTTTTTATTTTAACCTCCTCAAAAAAATGACAAAAAGTCGCTTACAAGCTATGTTACAAATCAGCAATAGTAAAATTTTTTTCTTTTTTAATTTTTGTTTAATAAAGTTTTGTGTGGTTTAATTTAGTTGATGTTTAGTCGAATAATGGGCTATATTTCCCAATTCGTTAATTTCTTTGACATCATACATGCATGCTCATTTCTCACGTAAATGATGTGGAACTACTTTAATATGTTGATTTTTAAATTTTGTTGGATTTAATTGATTATTCAAATAACACTCTTATAAATCTTACTACTTCAAAAGGGAGGAAGAGGAAATACCCAACACTAGCCTGATCGGACCATCGGATGGTGGGGTTAGGAAGGGATGGATAAACCCGTTAAAAATAGGTTTTCGGGATCTTTTACATAGAAAATGAAAATTATCATATCCTGGGTTGGACTATTGGATTTAAATTGAAAAAAAACAACAATTTGGTACTGTGAATAATTATTCTCTGTCCTGTAATTTGTCTCAATGTTTACCTTATGAGAAATAAATAAAATTCTACATATCGCTTATTTCTCAACAAATCTGAATAAAAATTGGTAGATGTCTTTATTTAGTTGTTACCTGCTGGAATACGAAAAAAATTGAATTTTTACATTTACATGTCAGCGAAAATGCATACTCATTTGTCATATTATTCTTATGGAGAGAATTGTTTTTGACATTTTACTTTTATCTTATTTATCTTTTTATAAATAGGTTTTTGTAACTTGAATATTTACATTTCCATGTCAGCGAACCTGCATACTCATTTCCCATTTATTCTTATGGAGAAAATTGGTTTGACATTTTACTTTAGTCTTTTTATAAATAGGTTTTTGTAAAATATCTCAGAAATTGAAACCTATCTGATTTTTCCGAAATTTAATGAATCATTTCAGTAATAATTACCCCCCGCCCCTACCATAAGCCCCATTGAAACTATTCACCCCAAAACTAGTAATAATTAATTTTGCTGAGCATTTGTAAACAGTTTATTCGTTTTGTTACTTTCAATAAAACTCTCCGCTTTGGGGCGAAACCCTTAATGGGGGCCTGGGGGCGGAGCCCCCAGCGAGCCGTAATGCGAGTCTATCTAATATATATACAACTGGATGTGTAACTCACGTATACAAATTCAAACCATACTTCCCGATGAGCTAGAGACTTGAAATTTGGCACCGATATTCCTTGGAGGGTCAAACTACAGGGAAAATTATCGAAACTGGCTTTTTTCAATTTGAACCCCCTCAAAAAATTTTTAAAAAATCGCTAAAAAAGTTTTTTTTTAAGAAATTTTATTTTGAGCTCTAGCGGTCAAACGGATGGTCCTATCGAGAAACGGACTGCACCACGTGCCACAGATTTTTCACGATCTACAACTTTGGTCCAGTGACTTTTTGCCGTATCTGGTCTCCTTCACCCTTAGATAGCTCTAGAAATGTCAATTTCCGTAGGTCAACGCTAGGTTTTACAGGCCCAATGGACTTGCAATTATTCTTAGAGGGCTAAAAATTGGCACACATCATCGTTACAACATATACGTTACAAATCAAAAATAAAATAACCACTTCCTGGTGTTACAATGCGTATAAAGTTTAAAAAATCGTCGAAATTTTCCAAATGTCAGCGATTTTCTAGAGGTATGTAATTCCGTGTCACCTTGATGTACTGCCTAGAATTCCGATCATTTTCAGGACAGTTTATTTATGACTTACGGTTGAGCTAGGAACCTGAAATGTGGTATGCACTTTCCTTATTGGTTAAAACCGAGGGTAAATTTATCAAAAATCGCAATTTTTAATTTCAATACCTTCAAAAAGGTTATAAAGAAGTCTTTGAAAATGCTTTTTAAAAACAGTTATTTTGATCTCTAGTGGCCGAACGGATGGTTCTACCAAGGAATGGACGGCACCATGTGCCACGGATTTTTCATGATCTACAACTTTGGTCCTATGATATTTTGCCCTATTTCGCATCCTTCACCCTTAGGTAGCTCTAGAACTTTCAATTTTCTATGATTTCCCCGAAGTTTTTCAGCTTTAATAGATTTAATATTATACGTAGAGGGCTGGAATTTGGTGCACATCATCTCTACAGCATATATGTTACAAATCATTAATAATATAACTAGTTCTTGGTACTAAAATGCATTAAAAGGTAATGAATCTTAGAAATTTGCCAACTAAGACTTAGATCCCTGAAACAGTTAACAGTTTGCAAACAGTTAATTTATGATTTTCTGTTGAGCTAGGAACCTGAAATTTGGCATGCACTTTCCTAATTGCTTAAAACCGAGGGTAAAATTATCATAACTTGCTATTGTAATTTTCAACCCCCTAAAAAAATCATTATAAAATCGTTAAAAATGCCTTTCTAAAAGCTGTTATTTTTAGCTGAAGTGGCCGAACGGATGGTGTTATTAAAATATGGACTGCACCATATGCCACGGATTCTTCACGTTCTTCAACTTTTGTAATTTGATCTTTTGCCCTACCCTCCTCATTTACCCTTAGATAGCTCTAACCCTTTTCAACCCCAAAACCGACCAATAAATGAAACAAATTAAGCACTTTTCAATTGTTTGGCGATGTTATTTTTTAATAAATACTTTTGACTTACGTCCTTAACTCACCAACCCTCTCCCCTTTCAAATAATTAACCTTCTATAACCAAAAACCCCTTACCATCAATAACCCCTATCCCTTGAACGAACCCAAAATAAATTGTGCTGAGAAGTAGTAAATAACTTGTAACTTTTGATGAAATACGTTTCCCTCAACCAGAGCCCCATCAACCCTCTCCAAAAAATAGCCCCACCCCGTCCATCATAAATACTTCCACCGGCTGCTTCCCTTACCAACTGACCCCTAAACAATAAATTTTGCTAGGATTTGTAAAAATTTTATTCATGCTCTCACTCTTCAATACACACCTCCTTCAATTTTTCCTAACCTCCAAGTCGGCATCGCAAAAAGAACAATTTAAAATTAAATTTCCTACAACTTTGGTAGATATGTAATTTACCCTACCTTACCTCCTTCGCCCTCAAAGTGGCCTACTCATTAGATAAGACCTGATCTCTAGAAAACTTACAACCTTGGGAGTAAGGAGCTTAGAAAACAAATGATTTCTCAGCTACCTAAAAGGGAGATCCCAAGTTGTAGATATCCAACATACGGTACTACATTTGGCATCACTACCACAATCCTACACCAATCACAGGAGGGGTCCCCAGGTATCCGTGCTGGGACCTGTTCTGTTCATTTTGTTTTCTAACGAATTCCCGTCTCTAATTCAAAATTACAATATCAGCTGCATAATGTATGCAGACGATACAACTCTCTTTTTATCAAATTTTCCGCTAAGAGAAAACTCACTTCCCACTAAATACACTGCACTAGAACACGACCAAATATACCTTGTACGGAGTTTCTTTTTAACCTAACAATTAAATTAATTATGTTTTTGTGTCTTTGCACAAACCACCACCTCCCAATAAGGGACACATCACTGGGGGCCTGGGGGCGGAGCCCCCAGCGAGCCGTAAGGCGAGTAAATGTCCTACAATCTACGGAACTCGAAAAAATACCCTATTACAATGAATATGGTCGACGATGAATGTAAACAAAACCGACGCCATGTTGAACACGAAACACGAAACCAAACATCTCCTTCTTCATCATCAGATGACAACGTCACACGTACCGACATCTCTACACATTTAACAATCGACCAATCACAGCCCGAGAATCGAGACGACACAGACGAAATGGATCTCGAACCGTCCGAAAACTACGTTCTAGGGACAATCGCAACACAGTCCGAGTCCAATCCAGACCTAGAAGCGGAGCGGAACGAAATAGAAACTAGGCAGAACGAAGCGATCATACGCATGCGCGACCATTGCACAGAATGCACAGCTGACGCAATCCTTGACCGTGTCGGTAACCATGGCAATGGAGCCGGACCAATCAAAGAAGCCGACGCGGATCGCTCAGACTTGAACGCGCGCAGTTCAAACGACCTAGATCTTAACACAATATTAATCTATTTACAACAAATGAACAAAGAAATTAAATCAGAAATTAAACAAACCAATATGAAATTGAATCAAACAAATGCAGAAATTAAATCAAAACTAGTAGAAACTAAAAATGAAATGAGCCAGGAAATTCAAGCTTGCCGTCATGTTTTAGAAAATCAAGTACAGGAAATCTGTGAAGCCCAAAACGAATTTCGTAATGAAATAAACCAAATTAAAACAATCCAATCGACACATCTGCTGAAATTGAATTGATAGGGACGCAAATAAATTCAAAATTCAATGAAATTCGAAATGAAACCCAATCTTATGTACAAGAAAACATAACCAAACATAAAGAAACTGTTGAGAAAATTATTTTCCATGAACAGAACCAATTGAAAACTGAGATAGAATCCCGTATCGAAAAACACGAAACCAACATTGAAGAAAATATTAAGACACAAATAAAACAGACACTTATTGCTGCCAAAGACACTACCAAAGCATACATTAAATCTCTACATAATGATATCGTACCTAAAATACATGAAAACCAACACATGCTAATCGAACAAAAGAATGAAATTAAAAATATTACTGAGGCATTAGAAAAATGTGAACTGGGCGTCAAATCGTTAAAAAACATCGGCTACAAATGTCAGCGGCATAACGGGACCTATACAAGTAATCTGTAGCGGAAACGAGATTATTGAAAGACACATTCCAAAATTCAATGGAAGAAGCGGTAATCCAAATGAATACTTCCGCAGATTAGAACGATATTACAAAAAGAGTCTAGAAAGACAGCCAACTATCAATCATCAAGAACATTTGAAAGATATTCTCTAAATAAGTTTCAAAGGACCTGCGTCGAGGTGGTTGCAGCTAATCAAACATGATATTAAAGATTGGGACACCTTTGCTTCTGAATTGATAGGAAAATATTGGAGCCGAGAAGTACAGAGAGGAATCAAAAACAAAATCGAAAAATGAAAAATACCGTACACAAGGCAACCATTCCAGAACCAAGTATTTCACGGAACGAGTTCTACTCCAATCTATGCAGGGGCGGACTGGCCATAAGGGCATCCGGGCAAATGCCCGGTGGGCCGCCACCTCCAGGGGCTGCTGGGTCGCTTGGGGGCCGGCCGCAGAGCCAACTTCCTTCCCCCCCCTGTGTAATGCATACTGGGGTTCCTGGGGTCCGGGAACAGAGAAAAAGGTACCGAAATGACAATAAAGAGGCCGTAAACCACACGTGCGAGCTAAAAAAAAAACCGAGCCGGAAATTCTCCCGCTGGCCCTCTCCAAAGTGGGCCGGTGTAGAAATGCTGTGGGCCGGTACGCCATATAAATGCCCGGGCCAAAATTTCTTCCCAGTCCGCCCCTGAATCTATGACTCCATCAATGTCCGAAGAAGAAATAGTCGCGCTACTGGCAGAAAGATTTGATACCTTGATACAAGATAGTATTAACGTACAAAACATCACTACAATCAAGCAATTCGAGAAATTATTGCAGCGTGAAGACATTCGAGAGGGACCTAAACGAAACAAACGAATTTCACATGCGAACACTAACTCGAGATCAAATAGTCCAAATAACGGTCGAAACATACACCATGATCCACACACAAATAATCGTGCATACTAATCTAAATGGAATTCGCACAACACATCATCAAACAACCAACACCCACCACGAAACGAGATGAATGGTAATCAGTACCACCAAAATCAAAATCAAAACACACACAGACCGGAACATGGAAACAATCGACTACATAGAGATTATAAACCATACAACAACAAAGAAAAATATCCTCAAAGACAAGGTGAATATTACCCACCAGACCAGCGAAGATATCCAACTCGCGAACAAGAACAAGTACTTGCTATTATAGGACAAAATGATCCTCGAGCACTTGCTGAAGCAATGCGTCATCCACCCCCACCCATACCAAACAATAACAATACGACCAGCAGCGATAGTTCCCCAACACCACAGGGAAACGACCGTGCGCTACCAATCAGTTAGAATAAGATTTGTTAATTTCGTTAAATAATAATTAATAATTTATATTTCAATTATAAACCTTCTTCCTTATCAGTTAATTGATAGTTAAATAATCAGTTGCTAAATAAGTTAATAAAATATTATCATTAAAAAAAAATATATATATATATATATATATAATGTACGGAAATTACAATCATAAAGAATTAAAATTAAAATTATAAATTCAGCTTCATGATTAATCCAAATTACAGTGAAGTGAAGTCAAGAATAATTATATTTCAAGATGTGTGAACCCCATATGACCATCAATGTGTTGAGGGAACTTACCAGAGGAGACTCCTGTTCCAGCTTCCAGAAGAGAGGGATGTGTTAATCTCAGTAAAATATTTAGGACACTGATCCTAATTTTTGTATTCCCCAAGTCAGAGGACTAGTTTTGTTTGCTAGTACCTAAAGTAGGGACATTTTGCCAAAAGTACTATTTTAACGCCAAACCCTTTGTCTATCTTTGCCTGAACATTTAAAGTACTTGGCGAAGAATTGTTTTTGCAGATTGGTAAGACCAGCCCAAATTACCTTATCTACTTGAAGAAATCAACAAGAACATTGACTAGCCTAATTTATACCTATTAATTTGAATATCAAGATTTGAACCTATTATTACATTCTTTCGAACCAAATCTTGCATTAAAGTTGAATAAACTATCAATGACTTACCTAATTCGGCCATCTTATGATGGAAGCCTTATTGGCATTATTGTGAAATTCAAAATTTATCTTTTCCAAATTAATATTTTAACCATTAGGCTAGTCAATCTAGAGTCAAAATAAGCCAAACATCAAACTAAAGGTAATAGAAGTGAAATATTATCCATTTTGTCAAGGAAGGGGTCTATAATATCATACTAAAAATCGGCAAAAATCGGAGTGGCGGAAAGCCGCCATTTTGGAAAAAAACATCCGCCATATTGGATTTATGTAAGCCTTTAGTAAAACTGCATTAGTTTGACCAATAAGCGTCTTAGAACTCTGCGGTTTGCTTTAACAGCTTCCTCAATAACATTACTTCAAGACAATGACAATTTTTATACCATTTAAATATTGTTTTCTTTAAATGAGACAGTTTTAAATTGAAACAATACCAAAATTCAATGTTTTTTTTTGTAAAATCTTTATATATTTGCAAATACAAACTCAGGTGACAGGAACATACACATTTCGAGGTTCTTAAAAGAATCTGCATTAAATGTTGAACAAAATTCATCAACCCATAAATTTGTATCCTGCTTTGAAGGTGGGATATATTAGTAACAAATTAGTGAAATGTAGTCAACGCTTCAACTTGGGCCAGCCGTGACGCCACTTGCGACCCGCGCTGCGCCGCTACATCGGCACAGGTTGAAAGGTTCAATGTTACAAACACTGCTGTGATGATTGCAACAGGTTTTTATGTATCCACACTACTTGTATAGGCTGTTTATTTGATAATCATTTTTTTTAATGCTTCTCCATTAAAAATCTGCCTGTGCTTTCTTCCAAAACTCTCCAAAAATGTGTTCTTGGCTTTTATTGCGATCCCTATGAGTTTACTTTATAACTCTTAAAATAAAACCCTAATTTACTGGCCAACAATACAAAAAACTTATTTAGAACTGAATCCAATTTTCCTACCAAATTCTGCGTTAGGTTCACATTGAAAATTATTTCAGGGGCACCATCATTATACCTTGTTTTGTTGCGTGTCAATGATGTATACTGAGTCTACAACTTAGCCTCGGCACTGCCCAGGATATATTTTTTTAGCTCATTAATTTAAAAAATTGATATTTGGCCAAAATCTAAAAATTTTATAAATGTAAAGTAATAAGTTATTATAATACCTAATATATAAAATTAAATGTCTAATTGTAAATGTCTTATCAATTCCACATTTTTGCTGACACAAATATTTAAAGATTCTTTGAGAGAATTGTTTTGTAACTATTTATCGGCATGTTTGATCAATAAATTTAAATACTTGATTTACTCAGAAAACAGTCATAGCCTGTAACTTTATTCCTAGGAATGAAATCTTAAGAAATTTGATCATTGATCAATATGTAAATGGATCACGTAAAATAAAAAAAACTGAAAAGTTAAGTTCTCGGAACAAACTGCATTTAGTTTAGTTATCAGGTTAGTGACTGATTTGTTGACTATTATTGAATTTGCTTAGATCAGTCTTGGTGAAATGATTAACACTTTTTAAATACTTTGACAATATTAATTTTTACAGTTAGTAATTTAAATGTGGGCGTACAAAGATCAACATTTGAGTTTTCAATTGAGCAGTTATTCTTACTTTTCCTCGTGAAAATTAAACAACCAGCTATACAATGCATTTATTTGTTTGGTTTACATGCAAAAAGTTATTATTAATAATAAATAGCTTAAAACTTTAACATCTCTGTAATACTCGCCCATCCGAATTTACACTTTTAAGGTGTGAGCAACAGCATTATTTAATATAGCTATTTGTTTATTACATACTGGGTTATTTATTTACGGCATTACGGATATTAAATCATACATTTTAAAAAATTAAGAAGCCGGATGATTTTTAAGTAATGTTATTTGCAAACTATAAAATTTCATGCTTTGCAGGTTGTTTCCTAGAAGATTTCCAGACTGATTGAAGTATACTTTTAGCTAAGGGAAAATTCATTGCTAACTGGGGTTAACCACTGAAAAGGCTCTGATAGCATTTCTCTCAAGATCATTAAAAAACTAGTTGATGTAAATGCGGTACGGAGTTAACTTAACTAGTTGAACGTATTAAAATATTTTGTTAATTTTACATCATTTCGTGTCCATTTACGTCCAAATGTAATTTTAGATGATCCATTTACCTATTGATCAATGATCAAATTTCTTAAGATTTCATTCCTGGAAATAAAATTACAGGCTATGACTGTTTTCCAATTAAATCAAGTATTTAGAGTTATTGATCAAACATGTCGATAAATAGTTACAAAACAGTTCTCTCAAAGAATCTTTAAATATTTGTGTCAAAAATGTTGAATGGATTAGAAATTTATAATTAGTCATTTGTTTATATATTAGGTATTATAACAACAAATTACTTTACATTTATACAGTTTTCAGATATAGGCCAAATATCAATTTTATATTAATAATCTAAAAAAATTATATCCTGGGCACTGCTGAGGCGCATTTGGTAGAATAATGGGTTATCACCCAGCCGGCACGGGTTTAATTCTTGTCCAGAACTGAGCGAAATACATTATTGGCTGAAAAATAAGAGTCTATTTTAAAACAGGCACACTCATTGACACTCTTCATTTTATTCCACAATAAATTGTTGAAAGGTAATAGTTCTTCATTATACTTAATAAATAAAGAAACAAAAACTGTATAATCGTCTAAAAAGGATGTTCTTGTCAGTTTCATCGACTTCACTGTTCTTCTGCGTGTGGTGGGTGCCACAGTGTTCTATGCAACAACACAAACGTAGATGACATATACAGAGACTGTGACAACGATGGGTAGACTTTAATTTTCACTTTCAATGACTCAGTCAAGAAATGGATTTTTCATAACTGTAAATAAAAATGTTGATTTAAATTTGTGGTTTTAATTATTTTATCATAGCTTAATGTATAAGTAATCAATATACATCATTGACACGCGACAAAACAAGGTATAATGATTGTGCCCCTGAAATAATTTTCAATGTGAACTAACGCAGAATTTGGTAGGAAAATTGACTTCAGTTCTAAATAATTTTTTTTTGTATTGTTGGCCAGTAAATTGAGGTTTACTTTAAAGAGTTATAAAGTATACTCATAGGGATCGCAACAAAAGCCAAGAACACATTTTTGGAGAGTTTTGGAAGAAAACATAGGCAGATTTTTAATGGAGAAGCATTTAAAAAAATGATTATCAAATAAACAGCCCATACAAGTAGTGTGCATACATAAAAACCTGTTGTAATCATCATAGCATTGTATCATGTTTGTGACATTGAACCTTTCAACCTGTGCCGATGCAGCGGCGCAGCGCGTGTCGCAAGTGGCGTCACGGCTGGCCCAAGTTGAAACGTTGACTACATTTCACTAATTTGTTACTAATATATCCCACCTTCAAAGCGGGATACAAATTTATGTGTTGATGAATTTTGTTCAAAATTTAATGCAGATTCTTTTAAGAACCTCAAAATGTGTATGTTCATGTCACCTGAGTTTGTATTTGCAAATATATAAAGATTTTACAAAAAAAAGCATTGAATTTTGGTATTGTTTCAATTTAAAACTGCCTCATTTAAAGAAAACAATATTTAAATGGTATAAAGTTGTTATTATCTTGACGTAATGTTAATGAGGAAGCTGTTAAGGCAAACCGCAGAGTTCTAAGACGCTTATTGGTCAAACTATTGCAGTTTTACTAAAGGCTTATATAAATCGAATATGGCGGATGTCTTTTTACAAAATGGCGGCTTTCCGCCACTCCGATTTTTGCCGATTTTTAGTATGATGTTGTGGACACCTTTGCTGACAAAATCCTATAAATTTCATTTCTATTACCTTGACTTTGATGTTGGACCATATTTTGACTAGCCTACATCTATTTTAACTGAGATTGTCATCCAGCACGAACCTACCCTTAGAAGAGATGTGTTTCTACTACTGAACAGTCAGAGCAGTTATATTTTATGTAATTCCAGTTCACAGAACTAAAATTTGGACATTGGCATACGAGCCTAGAGCATAAACCTACAGCCCATATTTGTAATAAATCATTGTGACCCCAAATAAATCATATTTGTAAATTTTAAATAAATCTATGGTAATTGTCATTATAATTTGTTGTATTTATTGAGGTATTTCAGACAAAACAGGTAATATGAGACATGTGTACCTATTTCATCAAAGGTGATGTCGTTACCGGTAGTATTTCAATGTCGTTACCGGTAGTATTTCACCGGCAGCAGTATAAACGATAGAACGTCCTGACCTTTATATGGCCAATAGATGTGACGGCCGGGAAAAGGGTGGTAAAGGGCGCATGGCTTCTGAAAAGAATACGACCGAGAAATGGACAGCCCTGTTAAGAACGAAAGACTTCTCAACCACAAAAAGAAAAATCTGACTTCCCTCCACGGAAATCTGATTAGGGAAAATATGAATTGAGTTTAATACTCTCCTTGGCACTATTCAAATGTTGTACCCCATACTTCTAAACGAATAGAGATAATTGACAGTTGACTATTTACATGCGCCTCCAGCCAGGCCAAAAATACCTCTTGCCTACCTGCGCAATTGTCTTTTTAACTCCACGATAAGGGGGGGGGGGGCTGTTGTCACTTCTTGGGTTTCTCTCATCACAGATAGAGTGCAAAGGGAAACTATCTGATGATTATCTGAACACTATCTGCACACTATCTGACGATTTGACGCAATATTTAGGACACAATAATATAATGTACAGGGGAGGCAATGACCTTCGCTAGTAGCCTATCAGCCCAGTCATTATCATTGTTGCTGGCGGCTTGGTTGCTTGGTGATGTCATCGACTAGTCCAACCGTGGCATTTGGCGTATCTGTGCTAGAGGGTGGTTCCAGTTGCAATCTTGAGAGCGAATCAGGTACCCAGTTTAAAACTCCTTTCTGGTACTGGACTTTAAAATCAAACTCCTGAAGTTCCATGACCCACCTGGCTAGGCAGCCAATTGGTTCCGATAACTTGAAGCCACATCGGCCAAGACGCCGATCCTACAAGCTCGGCTGGTACAACATGTGCTCGGCTGGTGTGTGTGTGTGTGTGTGTGTTGGCATCTGGTCCAACATGTGCGTTGGTTAGTGCTGTTCGTTCTATGTTTGTGCTTTATTGACAATATTATAAAATACTACAGATGGTACGTGTTGCGTTATCTGTCATCGTGACAAAATAATAACCTTCTAAGTAAGGCCAAAATAACTTTTTTAACCGCCCACTCCAATGGTAGTTACTCCTTCTTGGTCGTGAAATAGATTTTCTTCTGGTCCAAGATCAACCTACTCACATACACAATAACTGATAACCTTCTCCTTCCCGTCAGCACTTTGGGTAAGCACGGCGCCAAACTCTGTTATGTGATGCGTCAACTGTAGCGTTGAAAGGCTAAGGAAAATACTGACATGCCAAGATAGAAGCGGAGGTAAGTTTCTGTTTCAGTGTCTCAAATGCTTTGTCTTGCTCCGGACCCCATTTTTACTTCCGGTTCTTATATAACAGCTGTGTAAGGGGCCGCGATGTGGCCACAAAGTCATGCACAAAAAGGTGGCAAGCCGAGGAAGCTAAGTAGCGTCTTGATTTTTGAGGGCTTCGGGAAGTTATTGATGTAGCCTTCTCGGGGTGGGTCCCCCTAAATCATGGTCGTTGATCACAGGACTCAAATACCAAAGCTTCTTCTTGCGTGTGTGCGAATGTGTGTGTGTGTGTTTGTAGATCTAAGCAGAGCTAGAGACGACATCAGTGGTCGGATTTTAATGAAGTATGGCATGTAAGTATACACCTTTTATATCTCCATGTGTTTTTTTTTCATTTTTGGCTTAGCTTCATATCTAGTTACCACAGGACTGGGCCTTGGCTGGGTAACATTTTGCCAATAGGAGTCATGTACCGTTAAGGCATTACCTTTGAATATGGTGTAATATGGTTGAATAAATAAATGAATAGAAACGTTGAAACATGAGGCATAAGGTACTGGGCTCAGAATCGCAGCACCAGTCAAGATGTTGGATATACATTAAAGTAATTATTTTCATGGTTAATATACAGATGCAAAAAAATAGGAAGAAATTTTTGAAACAACATATATTTTTTCTACACAATAATTCCCTATAATGACACCAATTTTGATTTACCTCATCACGATTTATATGTTGGATAACAGAGAAACTGAGAGCTCGGATGGGACCAAGACAAGCCTCTTGGCACAATGTCTTCATGTCAGCGCCTGAGTAGCCATCGGTAAGGGTAGCAATCTCCTCAATCTCAGGCTGTGTAAGTTCATGGCGTTCTGACAACATCAGAGTCTGCACCATCTGGCAGCGAGCCTGGAACATACAAAACATGTGGAATATGTGCTGGAACAAGAAATGGGCATGTTGCTACCCTAGCAATTGGTGTCTAGGACTTAAGTTCAAGAGGTTGCAGGTTCAACTCCCGGCATGCTCACTAAAATTTGGACTGCTTTCTTTCAAAGTTTTTAAGTAGAATAGAATAGAATAGAATAGAAAAGTGCTTTATTGACAATATTATAAAATACTTAAGCATTATACATTACAAAAATCTCACTTATATATTCATCAGTCCATCTTCTTTGTGCACTGTAAAGCCATAGTCTCAAGACTGTCGGCTTGGTTGGCCTATTATTAATTAACAATTTTAAATTTACAAGACCTTAACCAATTCACAGTTTACAGTTTTGCAACAATAATTACTCTAGTTTCAATAGTTCCTATTCTGTGTTTTTTACTGCGGCAGGTATGCAAATAATAAGATGTTTCCTTAAAAATTTTGAAAATACTTATTCTTATTGTTTTATTAATAATTAAATTCATTTACAAAATCATTTCTGTATTTCCAAGCATCCCTTACATAAAAACAAAAACCTAATCTATGCCAATCCCTCCCATTAAGGTACTCAATGAATTCGATATTTGTTAATTGTATTTTTTTAAACCATATAAAATGAATGTTTGCCAAAATCGGACACTTAGCAATGAAATGAAAAACGTTTTCGATTTCTCCCAAATTACACAAGGAACAAGTGTAATTCTTGTCTGGCAACCATGGCTTATAATTTAGGTCAATCAGCTCAGCCCTTGCTTTAATTACCAAAGAAATAATATCCATGTTATCAAAGTGATCAGTTAGGAAGCTCCTTTGGGCCAGATCAAAGTCGAGAATACGATATTGTTCATGAAACTGAGATGTCACCGCGCGGCCTTGACAATCCGCCCTCCATCGTAATCTCTCGGCCTCCAAAACCCGTATTAACTGAGACTGCAAATTTAATGGCTCATCTAAATTAAATTCAACTTCAATTCCGTGCTTCTGCCCCAATTTTTTCCATTCTTTAAACCAGAATATCTTTTTGTTAATAACCATTTTAGCAAGATGATTTGGTAAACGGTCTGATGATAAATTGCTTACTTTAATTAAATAATTAATATTCATCAGTCCTGTAAATAGATGTATTTTCTCAAAACCAGTTCCAAGGTAAAAAAAAATAATTTGGCGTGTTAAATGGCAGCCTAAACAGTTTTTTGTTATAATTATTTTGAGCTGATTCGACATATTCCCTTTCGAAAAATCCCCAAACTTGAGCCCCGTAACATACTATTGCTCTTATTACTGCATTAAAACATTTACATTTTACACTGAACGGGACCCTATTGTTATTTATCAAACTATTCCACACGGAACTAATCGCCAGTTTTCCCGCCGACGCCTTTTCTTTAAAATGCAAATTCCAAGTCACGGACGTAGTAAAAGTGACTCCTAAATATTTGTACCTATCAACTATTTCAATCCTTTTCCCTTGAAAAAAGAATCGATCATTTACTCCTAATCTTCCCCCCTTTCTAAATATCATTATTTTTTATTTATTTAAATTAACTTTTAAACTCCACGTTAAACAATATTCAGAAAGCCTATTGATCATATGTTGGAGGGCAGTAGCAGTTGGGGCTTTTAAAAGAATGTCATCCGCGTACATAAGCATGTTAATTTTCCGTCCGCCAAAACTACAACCTCCCTCCAAACAACTCGACATATCGTTTACAAGCAAATTAAATAAATTCGGACTACATAAACAGCCCTGCCTAAGGCCATTTTCAGTTACAAAACTTTCTGTAACCCCTTCTCGATACCAAACACAAGAATTAGTCCCACTGTACAGGTCCTTCAACACATGAACCATCTTCGTCGATAGTCCTAAACACGATAGTTTGTAGATCAAAGCTTTTCCATCAATATAATCGAAAGTCGCTGAAAAACCAATAAAAAAACCATAAAGATTATCTCTTTGTGCTAATCGCAAATGAATCATATTAGAAAGATTGAAAATGTTGTCTATTGTCGAGTAGCCACGTCTGAAACCTGCTTGAAATTCAGTTATCACATTATTACTTTCCGCCCAAAAACATATTCTATTATTTATGAGACTTAAAAATATTTTAGCAATGCAGTTGTAAAGTTCAGCTGAGTAAGCTTTACGTAAATCAGAGAGAAACTCTAAAAAGGTTTAACTGAACAATAATAGTCAAAAGAATGAACTGAGGCTTAACTCACTTGGCTAGAGAAGGGTATTGGAATCAAACTAGGGAATGCTACTATAACATGATATATTGATCAAAATAAAAATAGAACTAATAAAAAATAAAATAAAAATAAAGTTTTACATGTTGGAGTAAATATCCAAGCAAGGCATTTTGTTTTATTCTCTTCGGTGAATTACCTGAATTATAAACACCAATGTATTTCTTAGATGTGTTAAAATCTGTAGCAATGTACGCATGTAACTTTCGTCGATCTTGAAGGTTGAAGTTCTGCTCAAATTCAAGATTGGTAACGTGATTTGGTACTTCCATTAGTTTTAAGTGTTGTCTCGGTTTAATGTGGTATTCTTCATCTGACCTTACCTCTGTGGTTCCTCCAGGTGTCGGTAGGTCTACCATTGATGAGAGTGTACTACTGTCTAACAAATCAATTATCCAAGATTCATCCATTGGTATCACATCATGTTTCAAAGTTTCCTTGTTTAATATCCGAATTTCCTTATCCTTGAATGAAATTTCCATTGAGTTTTCTAACAAAAATCTATTAACAATAATTATATCCAGTGCTAGCGCTTTTACTACCAGAAATTGAATTGTGTAACGCCTATGACAGATTATTATTGACAACTTAAGCCTTCCCAATATCGGTATTAAAACATTGTTTGCTGCTGCAATCGTTGGTAAATTGTTAGTATCTAGTGGAAGCCCATTAACTAAATGTGAGGCTATAAATGAGTAATTAGTTCCAGTATCTATATGACATTTTATATTGTCATTCAAGCCATGTATTTGTGCCTTAAAACTTAGTGTGGAAATCGATCTTCTTTGGTTCGCTGAAAAAATCGTTTCATAAATAGCGGTTAAAGTTGAGTTGGTTTCCCGCTTGTTTGTCCTCAAAAGATTACGTAAGTTATACGCTTTTTCTCGTCTGTTTGGATAAATTTTGTTATTGTTTCTGATAATGTATCGGCATCGCTGACTGATAGAAGAATTCCGTCTAATTTGTTGTCACTTTCCAAAACTGAGGTTGTTGAGTTAACGAAGTCAGCTATTTTCACATCAGCTGGTTTTGTTGACATAACTTGATTGTTGTCCGATGGTGACGATTTGCTTACCACCGAAATAGGAGAAGTGAGTGTTAGTATTTCCTGGTTACCACTTGTTGGCTTTGATATTACTGCTGTCTCTGCGTTACGCTGGTATCGCGGTGTTGCCTCTGTTGTGCACGATGTTGTCACATCGAATATACCTGGTTTCATTCTGCTTCTATGTGAATTCTCCAAAGGTGGGAATGTTTCATTATATGTTTCTTCAGGGAATAACACCTGATTCTGTATGTTTTTATTTTCAAAACATAAGGATTGACCATAATAAGGTTCTTCATCCTGGTCATACACATTATTACTCATTGTGGAAAGTAAACTCAATACATTATTCTCTGAACATACTTGATCATTGGTTTGCGCAATACTTGTATTATGAGTGATTGATTTTCTCCGAGAAGGGTGAGAAACATCACATGGTTTTCGTCCAACAGTTTCCCACCCACTTGTTAGTTTTTTCGAAAAGGGGGAAGGGGAGTTTGATTTCGTTGTGGTTTGTTGAAATTACTTACAACCGAACGATCCCGAGGCCGTTTAGTTTGAGAGCGGTAATTTTGAGGGCTTTTCACGTTATAAATGCAATTCTGAGTGGTGTGGTTATCCATCTGGCAAATGTCACAGTTTTGGCGTTTGGTGTTATGTGAATTATACTGAGGAGAATAATTACTATTAAGGTACACTCGTGAATTGTTCCTGGATGTGCGAGTGTCTCGGTTAACTCTGTCCGTATACCTTGAATTTTGAAACCTCTCCACTTCATAGTGTCTCTTCGGCGAGGGTGATACATGTCTACGGTAAAACCTCGGTGAGTTACTTCGGTCCCTACGATAGTAATTGCGGGGTTGTCTATCGTAAGTCTGTTTTCTGTCTGATTTAGGAGATGAACTAAAATTAGCATTAGTGTTCAACTTCTGGACTGCTTTAGTTAGATCGGAAATTGCATTTAATAAACTTGGGGCATTTTGATTATGTCCTAGTGATGAATGGTGGAATTAAACTTTCTTAGTCCCGGTGTCGTGTACAAATTGTGTGGGAGTATTAGTCTGTCCTATAGTTTGTACATAGTCGTAACCATAATGCATATTATATTTCCTAGTGTTTTGCTGTTTCATCTGAAGTCTAGTTTGCAATTTTGCTAGGTTTTCCTGGAATTGTTTTAAATCTCTGTGTTCCATACACATGATTTCATCAAAATAGTTAGGTCTCAGCCCTTTAACAGTGTAACTTATTATCGTTCATCTGACATAGTTGGCTCTAACTGCCTACAAAGATTACGGATTTCAAAAAAGAATTGTAATGGAGTTTCATTCTCATTTTGTATTCTGTTTTCTAGGGTAACTTGCACGTCAAAGGAAAACCCTGTGTTACCGAACGCTTTGTAAAGTCATTAACCAGGACTGCCCAGCTTGCGCTAGGGGTTAAATCAATGTAGTCTGAGTACCATTTATATGCAATTCCTGACATATAAGTACCGAACAAGTCCAATTTCGTTCTTTCAGACCAGCGGTTACACCTAGCAGCTAACTCAAATTTCTTTAAAAATTCCGTAACATTTTCATGTTGCTGTCCGTGAAAAATTGTAGGTTTAATGAGAGGAATATTTTCATTGTTGTTGTCTGCCATATTTACTGAATTTAGGTCAAAGTGTTTGTGTGATCCTAAGGTCGTGTTTTCTGTTTTGGGACGTTCAGGCTGTGTATGGAAATCAAATAATTTTGGAGAAGGTGTATTAGGGGAACTTTGGACCTTTTTAGGTGTAGTATTGTCTGAGAAACCTAAAACTTTCCTTTGGGATAGTAATTTATCCTTCGGACTATTTGATGTATTCTCGTAATTAGGGAGATTTGAGGCTGTTTCTGAGATTTGTTTTTGTGTTATTGGAGGTTGATAACCCTCATAATACACTGCGTTATAAACATGTTCTATGATCTGACTAAATTCTTGTAATAGAGGAAAATCATTACCATCTGAAATTGAGAGCTCGTTACTCTGTAGAAGCTCAGGCAACGCTACTTTGAATACTTCGTCCTGTTTCGCCTTCTTAAAAACTTCTTTGGTTAGTGAAAGCTTTTGCCTAAGCTCAGCAACAGTTATTTCATTAGGATTTACAGGAATATTAAGCTTATAACGTTGAGCAAGTGAAAATAATTCATCTTTGATGAGAGTATAAATGTCTGTGTCAGTAATAGAGAAATCCATAAATATGACAATTTTAAAGTATCTGTGTACGGTAAAGCCAGATTCGAAATTTCTTAAACTCCATATCCTACTCTAGAAATATCATATAACTTGTGACAGTTTATGCCGTAATTCCGCCGGCTAGATGGAATTGTGGTAGGAAGGTAATGTTAAGGACCAGACCCTAAAATTAAGTATCAATCTTAACTTCTTGCATTTTGTTATGATATTGATTTATGACTTTTAAACCCTTCATAAATTAATTTGATTATATTTTCACTACAGAATTAATTAAATATTAGCATAATTAATATAATAAGAAATCCTAACAATTCTTAACCTACTACCACAGAAGACGCTGAATTGTGCCTGGACATTCCTTCTTAAAATATTGCCAGACTCCAACAAACCTAGACAACATTTTCCGAATTAACGGACATAACGCCTCCACCATGTAAAGTTCAGCTCAGTAAGCTTTACCTAAATCAGAGAGAAACTCTAAAAAGGTTTAACTGAACAATAATAGTCAAAAGAATGAACTGAGGCTTAACTCACTTGGCTAGAGAAGGGTACTGGAATCAAACTAGGGAATGCTACTATAACATGATATATTGATCAAAATAAAAATAGAACAGTTTACAAACAAGATTACAAAGTTTCAAATTTGCAAGTAATTAAATAAAAAGGTTTAGATAACCAACAATGCATTATCGAATTAAAATTCATTTTTGTTAAATTCAATCCTAGCAATCATTCGTGGGGTCCCATAGCGCCGAATCCCATAACGCCGAAACGAGAATTTTCCCACAACGCCGAAAGAATTATTCCGTCTCGTAGCACCGAAAGGTTTCGGCGTTACGGGACGATTTAAGTATTCTTTCGGTGCTATGGGAAAACGTTTGCAAGTTTTTGGGCTTATGGGAATTCCTCTGATAACAGTTGCACAACGCCAAAAAGTAGAGATCTTCCCACAGCACCGAATGGATGGATCGTCCCACAGCGCCGAATGAATGAACGCCGACGTCACTTTCTCGCCGTACGCGCCGGCGTGTGATTGGCCGTAGTAAAGCTATTGTACAGAAAGGCTGTCAGACGGGAAGGCGCCAGGCACCAGGGCTACAGAATAAAGGGCTGTAGCGGGTGGGTCAAAAAGTGATGCTACAGGCAGAGAATGTCTCGTCACGGCTCGCGTCGGGGCAGAGTCACCAGACAGAGTGTCTGTCGCGTTTACATACTCCTCTATCTTCGTAAAAATATATATCTTAGTCAAATCTTATATACCTATTTATAATCTATATAAAATTACGAATCTAACAATGTAAATATGTTTTATATAAGACTTATTAATAATATTTTACAACGAAAAACTTAATGCATTGTCATCATTGTGACTCGTAAAAGTTAGTCGGCTACTATTTTCTTAATTTCTTGGTCAGTTAAGATTCGTCTGCTTCAAAGTTGTAGCTAATGAAATTAACTTTATACATTGTATTTCTTTTTTTGGCCTTTAGTTTTCCCAGGAACCTATCTTGAACAGTGGAAACGTCAGCCGCAACGCGACGGCCGCCACACCCGACCCGCCATTGGGTCTAGCTAGCATCATAATTAATTTCATCCATATCGCAATTCTCTACGATTTTCCATTACGTCTTCCAAATAACTACCATTAAAAAAGTTCAAACTTCTGATAGACAAAAGCAATCAATAGTTAATTATATTTATATCGCAGTTACAATAAATAAGTACGCATATAAATCTTTTATACAACCTAACTACAAACAATATTTTACAACAGTTTATGGAATTAGTTCTGGTTTTCAAACATCTATTTAATTTCTTAGTTTTAACTTCCCGTGTTTTTAGTTTTTGGAGGGTTTTATCGTCGGCAGTTAATATTGAGGCAAGAGATTTGATTAGTGATGAATCTTTATTACGATTTGGTTTCAAGTACTGTAATGATTTTAGGATTAGTTTGATCTAAAATTGTTTCAATTTAGTTCATTCGAGCTTGCGTGTAAGACTTTAGTTGAATAAAAGCTTGCCCAAAACCATGAGTGATAAAAAATAATAGAATCTCAAAAAATCTTGAACACTCAACATATTCTCAGATTGTGTCATATTTTTCATATTTGAGGAAAAATTAAATTATTATTTTTAGTTTCCTAAATTAAGATTTGGTAAAAATTACGGTGATATATCTATTCTCAACATAAATTCAATAACGTAAAAACATTTTCTATTCCATTTGCTATAAACCCTGTTTTTTTCTCTTTTGACAGTGTCAGCTAGTTTTGGAATAGTTTTTCATAAAATGGGAAAGGGTTTTCTAGGGCAATATGGTCTTATGCCTAAGCCAGTCTAACTTTTTGTTCTCAAAGACCTCCGAATACCAAATGAGATCACATGTAGCACACTGATGAGCAAATTGAGCACATGGAAGAGCAAATTTAAGTTTCGAGGCGTTCGGTAAACCGAAACTGGCGCGTCGAAATGTTTGTATCTGTGGAAGCAGATTGCAGATTTGCCGACACTATGCGCCGGCATCTCGGACTGCATAAAAGACCGGGTGAAAGTATGGGCTCGCCCTCCCTCAGTTGCCCTCCGCCGCTGCCTATTGTTTTATCTAGGGTTGAATGAACGGCGAGAGAGTCATTCTTTTCGCACCCCCTAGACCGGTCACACTTCGCCTCGCCGGGAGGCAAAACTGAGACCAGGGCCACCGTGAGATTGTCGCTGCCCTGTCGAGTCATTCGTTCATCGCCGGCGCCGCCGAGCCTCCACACGACGCACAGTGGGCATTTACCCTTATTTGGAAGAGAAAAACTATGTTTTTTTAAACTAAATACTTTTAAGATAATAATATTTTTAGTTTGAGAGAATAACTATAACCACATTTTAATCGTCTTTGAACTCATAGTCACGTAAATACCCACCGTACACGTTTATTCATGCATAAAGGGTATGTTGACTGGCTCTTTGCCAGTTTGAGCAGGGCGCGGACAGTGCGGCTCGATAGTTTGTACCCGGAAGATAGTTCAAACTATATCTCAAAAACTTTATAAGTAAAAACAAATAAATGTTTTCCTGAAAATTGAGTTTATGCTGATGATCTCTATTTAACTCGTCTCAACATCGACCGATTTAAACATCAACTGATCAAATGAAAGATAGTGACTTACTAATTGATTCAAGATAAACGTGATCGGTTTATCTTATTTAGACCCTGAGATATAAATCTACAACTGAAAATGTAACTTCGGAAGCAATGAATTTTTAGTTAATTGGAGCCTTATAACTCCTCTCAGACTGAGTCGAATTCAGAAATCAGTAGCTCAAATCGAAGCTTTCACATTTTTGAAGAAGTGAAGACCATAACGAAGTTTGTATCTTATTTCAAATCCAGAATATAAACCTTTAACAAAAAATATAATTTCTCAAAAATTATATTTTTATGTAAATAAAATATTATAACTCGCTTATAATATTTTAGCCAAATTAGAGCCAACTATTTATACACCAATTCAAGACCAAAGCAATTGTATTATCTTCCTTAAAACCTGACATATTCATTTTTAACTAATAAAAACAAAAATCGTTAAAAAATAGACAACAATGATAAGAGCATTTCAACTAGCCTTAAGCCTATCCAAATTAAGCTCTTAATGTTTAATCTGAAAGCCAAAAATGTGTCCGTTAAAATAAGTCTGGGCCAAAATCCAGTCGACCTCAACTATAGGAAGCCACATACGAAATATCGTTGATAAATGTTAAAAAATAAGCGATATATAATTTTTAGTATATTTTAAGGTTTATATTGGACAACATCTCGGTAGTAAATGTACATAGAGTAGTAATTCAAAATTCGGAATTGTTAGATTTTTTAAGCTGAATTCAAAAAAGAAAACAACAATTTTAATTTTTGGATACTAAAAAATTTGGGAAACCCATTTTTGAGGTACAAAATCCCCCATTTGGACCTCTTAGGATATCTATATTCCATATTATCAAGAGAATATCTGGGATTTTGTACAGAGCAAATTGGCCTCTAGGAATTAATTTTTCTACACATATTTGGTATATAATTAAAGCTATTACAATCTAGATGTTCCTTTTGCGGGTCTGGAAAATATCCCATGAAAAGCCTGCACACGGGAGGCTTTTCAAATTTCAGACTCCCTGTGGTTGAACCTGTGAACTTTTTCCAATTCACATTTGTTTATAACAAAACAGATGAACAAGATATGAAACAGTTCCATAGATATACCACAGAATGCAGGGCTAACAAAAGTCAATTAACATTCATTCACATTATGATTTAGATATTTCTTAAAATATTGACGTTTTTAAGACACCAGAAAATAAGGAAGGAAGGTATTTGCCCTGTTGAAACTAAGAGAAACAGTCTGACAGTAATATATTAATTTACGGTATTTATTTTTTTAAAAAGGAAACTTAATAAGAACAGAAGTAACACAAGAGGTGCTCTGGTGACGGAATTTTCTAACAAATATTGAAAGTGAATCAGTGAATACACAACGTTTCAACGTTTAGAGTGAATCTATATTTCAATGTTTAAAGTTTCAAAAGATTAATATTAGTTTAATACCAAGCAAAAAAATTATTAGAGTGCATTGTAAACTTAAAACCTGTATTTTGTAAATGTACTTGGAATGCGAAGGATATTGAAGTGTTAACGTTTAGCTTGCCTATCATCATATATTTAATTTCGTAAGGCGATTCTTTGCGTCAAAATTGTGGGCGTCAGACAAGTCGTAGAAAGATGGGAGAGGGCTCAAATTAAAGGTCTCTATTCCGTGATGGCGGGAAAAATAATGAAATTGCTCGAAATTCACCAGAAAACTAGAAATAACGTAAAATATTTGCCATTTAAAAAGCATTGGGATCCAAACACGTATGTTTTGTTTACATTAAACATGTGATGCTGATTCTTGATTGAAAACCATGTGGTAGGCTAGATATCAATATAAAGTAGATTCAGTTTGTTATGAAGGTATTTTGTACTATAATAAATAAGGATTGTTTGAATTTTCCTTCATTAGGGGCTTTTAGCCCCTTCAAGCCACTAGTTTTACTTGATTTTTAAATGTACCAATAACAATATGCCAACTTAATGAAGGAATTTCACAAAAAGTTATGTTATTTGCAGTGGTAAAAATGTTATTCGTATCATGTATTTATGATGCGAAACAAAAAAGCTGCTCAATTTGAAAATTTATTTCCTTGGCGTTATGAGCATTGAATAATTTGTTTTTACGGCGAACGAATGCGTCAAGCAATTAAGATGATGCATGTAAACTAACCCCTATTTTATACAAAATGATTGTTGTTGCATATGGGGAATTTATTACCCATATTGAAATGTCAAGTCTGAAGTAATAAGCTATTTCTAAAAGTTTGCCCCTATGAGAAGTTCAATTAGCCTAAAGGCAATTTTTTTATTCCAGTACTATGACACAGAGATTTAGTTTAGAAAATTAAAAATAATCACAACAATTCTTACACTTCCTCATTGAAAGGTATTTTATGCTTCAAAAGTCCAAACATAATCAACATGAAACTAAAGCCTATATTACTAAGCTGTTTTTAAGTCACGAAGTGACACGGGCTGCTAGTTAATGTAAATCTCATAACAAATCAAAATTGGTGACACATTGAACCAACACGGACACATTGAAACGATTACGAAAAATATTAAAAAACATTAAATCAACGAATTCACGGACAGGAGCGACGCGACTAGTCTATAGACGAACTTACTTCCGCCTGATTCGTCTGTACTTCGCGAATTCGTCTGTTTTAATGATTGGTATAGTTCGTGTGTGTTAGTGTATTTTAAGAAAACATGACGACCTTCAATTTAAGTAAATGAAGACACCTTTTATGGTCCGATGATGGTTCACCAGAACCGAAACTAGTCGCCTCGGTAACTTATTTGGATTACTTTGAAGCAGGCACTTAAACCGTTATAGTATTCTACACTAATCCTGAGGCTAAGCAACTGAAAATGAATTAAAAACTCATGTTTTTAGTATTCCACCCCTGGCCTGACAGCAAATATGTTTTGCTAAGTCTTTCTTTGACTCCGCCTTATGTTCCCGTTAATAAGATCAAAGTTAAAATAGTTACATTCAATGAGCAATGTTCTGACCCTGGTAGCAATATTCTTTCTAACTGCTTTTCATTTTCTCAATTTCGATCGTTAACTTAAAAATTATTACTTTCATTGAGCATTAATAATATTGACCCACAAATCATATTTACAACATTTCGAATTTTGTTGCTCAGAAGCAATATTTCATATAACGCTAAGACAAATTTTCACTTCCAAGCTCACTCCCGTGGCGAACGCGAATTTTTAAAAATCGTTCGCCATGTTATCAAACGGGACCGTTTACATAACCCCCCGCGCGTACACTCTTCGCCTTTTCCCATGTCTCTCATCACACAAACTCCCACGTGAACGTGGTGCATGGTGCTGTGAAATGGCTCGCGGTAAATCGTCAGATGTTAATTTGAAATTAACTTAAGGTATATGGAAGGCCACAGTGAAGCATTTTATACTCGCCAAGAATTGGCAACACTGTTGGCAGCTGTAATACCTACAAACTTATGGAGTATATGTGTTAAAACAGTCTTATGGAAGCCATATACAAACCTGCGCCGCAAACCACCAATACTTAGGCAGCTACAGTACATCGTTTCTAATTAGGAGTGTTTCACTTCGATTAATAAAAATATAAACCTTGGGCACACATAATAAAACCATGTTGAGCATTTTAAATTGTTGAATACTCTACAATTAATGGTGGCATCTACAGCCCCGTGAATTCTTATGGCAGCCACTAAGTTAGTTAGAGATTTGTATATGTATGTATACAGGGTGGCTGGTCATCAGCGTGACAAAACTTTTTTGCTGAAACTAAGTAAATGTGACAAGAAAATTACTTTTTCAAAATTCTCACTCAAAAATTTACGTAGTTATTGAATTTATAGATTATTTGCAAAAATCTGTGTAATTTCATTTTTAACCTCAATTTTCACCCTTATTAGTATGTTTTTCTTCAATTTTTACATCATTTTTGAAATCTACATACAATTTTATTTAAAAGTAATCCAAATTATAACTTCTCAATTGCATTGTATTAACCTTAACTGCCTGTTAAAGTAAAAAAAGTAATAGTTAAAAAAATACTAATGAAACAAGCATATAGAATTTTTTTTATAAACAACTTCTGATACTGTCAAATATTTTTAAAAACTTTCCCATTTAATAAGCTTTAAAATGGTATAATTCAATTTAGTGTTTAAAATTTTCATACCTGAAAAATTGTATGTTGAGTGCAGGAAAGCATGGTGTCCCTAAAAGCAATTGTTGTACAACTGTACGTTTTGTAAATGATCTATTACACACACACACTATTGCACTACATAGATAAAAACAAGAAACAGAACACAAAAAAGTAAAAAAATGTGAAAATTATTTTTTTTCACCACAACCATAAGAGAAAAGATTTAGTTAGAAATTGGCCAAATTAACTAAAATCCACACTAAGTTTTTACAAACTACCTCAATACTTTATTTTGTGTTAAAATTGCTTTCCAATTTCCTACACATACGCTCTTGCTCTTTTCCGTATAGCCCTTACGGACCTTGTCTGAAAGTGCCTCTCTTACTTAATTTGCAGCATTGAAAATCTTATTGCAAATATCTTCTTCACTTTGGATATTTGCCCACAAATGCATGTTATGTGAGTTGAACACCCCTTCTCTAGTAAACTGTGCCTCATCGGTCCAAAATAATGTCTTAAAAAAGGCATACTGTATAATTTTTTCAATTAAAAACCAGCGGCAAAACACAGCTCTAGCTTCGTGATAATTTTCCTCAAGAGCCTGCACTAGAGTAAAATGATACGGGTGGAACTTGTTGTATTTTAAAACCTTTGAAACTTTCCAGCGAGAAAGGCCAGTCTCAATTGAAGGTTGTCTAGTGGTCACTTCTGGATTTTCTTCAACTCGTGCTTGGTCTTCTTCAGTAAAAACATCAATATTTGGGCCTACCTCTTTTTTGATATTTTCAACAGATGCTGTTTCCAATGGGCGTTGGTGTACTTAAGTAAAAATTTGTGGACTTGGAATCACACGACCAGGATACCACAACGTCATATTCTCTCTGGGCCGCTCGAGCATTTCCGTTAGAGAATCGAAATCGAAAAAAATGGATTGTACATACAAAAACATTTTTTGGAAGTGTTGTACGAAAATATTTTGCAAATTTATTTGAGATACCGTCTGATTAAAACTAAAATTAACTTGATTCCAAGGTAAAAATTAATTAACACCTAATATTATCTCACTATATAATATAGCTCAAATTTAAGCTTGTTTGTATTTTATGTTCCTCAAGATTGGGAGTTTGTGATTGTGATTCGTAATCTGAAATTTTTTTCTTTTATAACTAGAGGATTATTGTAATAGGGTTAAAAGGTTTTACTTCAATCACTGGTTTCGTATCATAATAATTTTAAGTTCATGTTTTACGATATTACAAAAGTTATGAATAAGTTTATAGAAACAAATTACTGTCAAGACTATAGTCCTATGACACAAAACCAGACGTAAAATAAATGGTTTTTTCGCCAAACAAAGTAACTGTAAACACAAAACTTAATGGCATTTAAGTTTTGCACAA
Source organism: Flexamia atlantica (assembly GCA_035578135.1). Taxonomy (NCBI): domain Eukaryota; kingdom Metazoa; phylum Arthropoda; class Insecta; order Hemiptera; family Cicadellidae; genus Flexamia; species Flexamia atlantica. The sequence continues at coordinate 81,588,602 of JAQJVK010000001.1, read as the reverse complement.
AATTGTTTAAGACTATGCTCAAATAATAGCTGAAACACATTAGTTTCAACCAAATAATTTATCATTACGTTTTTTTAGAGAAATATTTTGCTCTAGTTCCTACTAAGACCTTGATAGTTGATCTGCAAAATATGTATAAGAGATTGAATAAGAAAATATTTTCCTACAACCGCGCGTTAAGTTTCAGTTTACGCGCGGTTGTAGGAAAATAATTTAATTTGACCACGGGGGTACGAATCTGGGGAGTACAAATCCGGGGTATAGGACTTGAGGATTTGGCCACGGGGGGTACAAATTCGGGGTAGGACTTGAGGATTTGGCGACGGGGGGTACAAATCCGGGGGGTACAATTCCGGGGTCGGACTTAAGAAGCCAGGTTTAATTGGATTTATATCAATTGTGCAACTGTTCAGCCAACCGTGAAATGTCAGTTGATTAAAATACATAATAATTTATCCCTCCTAAAAGTTCGCGGCCGGAATTGTACCCCCCGTCCTGTGACGTCAAAATGACGTAGCGTTTTTTCTGGGGGTACAAATCCGGGGGTACAATTCCGGCGACCCTCTTCAGGCCTTGGAGATATTCGACGGGCGCGCAATAACCGAGCAATTTCCCAACAATGCAATATGCCCATGAAATTTTCCAGTCCCAAAAAACACAATTTTTTGCATTTTTTCATCTGTTAGGGGGGGCCCCTGAGCCCCACCCCTGGGTACGTGCCTGCCGATGTTGACCATGAATGTTTGGACAAACTCACTAACTTTCACATTTATAATATCATTAGGAATCTTATATGTTAAAAAACTTTTGTAAAACTAATGACAGCGATTCCGGCCGTTCTACTGAGCCGATTTACATGCAGGCTGTACCAACACGAAGGTTATCGGCCCTTTATGTGTAAGTTTTATTTGTATATTGAAAATATTTATGTTAACTGAATCAAAAATAGAAAATACATGTTTTTCATGGAGATTTAACATGGGGGGAGAAATTTGAAGCTTATGACTGCGAGCCTGGCCGTACTACTGGACCGATTTACACGTGGGTTGAACCAAAACAAAAGTTATCGGTCGTATGTGTGCTGGTTTTATTTTCATTTTGAAAATCTTTGTTAATTGAGTTTAAAATAGAAAATAAACTTATCTTATGAAGATTTAACATGGGGGGAAAATCTACCTTTCCAATCCTTTGGGTACTTCGTCTTAGACTTCCTCCACTGAACCTATTTACTATTTACATGCAGTTTGTACCAAATAAAAGCTCGAATTTCTATGTTTGCAAATTCTACTTACTTTTACATTATCTTACTTTTTTTATTTAAAAAATCGAAATTTCCAAGACCTTTGCAATTACTGTATATTATTGTAAAGTCTTTCAACCAGCTGTTTTTAAAGACATGCATGAGGTATTTTGTCTAACAACAGAGGGTGAGCTAACTGTCAAGAACAACGATGTAAATAAATACCATCGATGGTCAAGAAGCATTACTAAATGCTACCGAGGGAGCTACGGTCGAAACGAATCTGAAAGATTTTACGGCCACGACATGACTGAGAGATTACGATCAAAGTCAAAGTCAAAAACATCTTTATTCATTAAGTACATATTTGTACATCGAATGTCGTCACAGTTTAAGCTAAATAAAACCTTAACTAAAGAAGAGAAAATAAAAGATGAAACATAATAGACTGGGGGGGGGGGGTGGAAATAAATTCGTCAAGTGAATAAATAGCTTTAACTACCAGATAACTTTTTAATTTCTTTTTGAATTTAGTATTGCTGTCTTCATTTTTGATGTTATTTGGTTATTTGGTAAATGCTTTAGAAATTTTAGTCCTATATAAGAAGTTTTTTTCATAAAAAGTTATGTTGTGTTGAAGTAATGAATTTTTCATGTCTGGTATTATATGGGTGGTTTTCGAATTCAGAGGTTTCTAAATAGCTTTTAGCAATAATAAATGTATCCAATATATATTGTCCATAAACAGTTAAAATTCCCTAATCTTTTAATTTGTCTTTTGCCGTCTCATTATAACCCACTTTAACTCCGTAAATTTTGTCCCACTTTTGTCTCCGTAACTTTATTCAAGTTACGGAGAAATATAATGCCAAGATTGACCGACGGTGGGAAAAGAGATTTGATGACCGTGCAATTACAGAATCTCTAAGAAATAATCAATAAAAATACCAAAGAATACACAATTGAGAAATTTCCCGGCCTCAATTAAAAAAATGTGTCTTTGGAATTTTTGCATTTTTTCATATTTGGGAGAAGCTAAAGCCCCCTTTGGTTCGCGCTTGCAAACTTCATTGGTTTATGTTGTACTTTACTTCATTGAAGTAGTTCAGTGGTGATTCATTGTGTAGAATTGTGTTTCTAATTACAGAACAAATAAAAAAATATAATTTTTTAGATGTTATACAGGGTTTTTTAACGCAACCCAAAACTTTATTTTATCAATGAATAATTATTCCCTTACAAGATCCCCGGCTTTTACACCAATATATTATTCTCTTTGGGGATACCAAAAAGGTAAGGCATACGGAAACAATTCACAGAATATTCAGCCCCTCAAAACAAACGTAACAAATTTAATACAAGATATTCAAAGAGATACTTTGCAAAACGTGTTCAGGAATTTGACTTAGAGAGCACAACTTTGTTTAAGTTTAAATGGCGGACTGTGTTGAACACATAATGTAAGCTATATGTGATCAAACTTAAATATCAGGTTGTATAAACTGTAAATATTAACAAAACAATACTCATCTCATCTTTATAGGTGCATTATTCAATCTTAAAAGTGGGTTGCGTTAAAAAAACACCCTGTATTATGCCAGTGTCTATATAGTGGAAAATATTAGTGCAATAATATAAGTTTTTTGCGGCGCTTTGCGCTGCACGGGGTTAGTCTAGTTAGGATAGTAAATCAATTTGATACAGATAATTTAAAGAATAATCAAATCTTTCTTTTAATAATTTGAAAACAATTTTGATTAATATTGCAAAGCGACTGAATGTTAATTAATCTCACAAAAACTCATCTGAATGGCTACATCCTACCCATTACATTAAAGTATTGCCAATATGTAGCCAGATTTTGACCAGATTTGGCAGCCAGATTTATTGATTTAGCAAATGTTTTAACGCCACTGGCGTTTCTAACGATCTAATCTGGAACGGTCCATTCCCAGGTCTTGTGTTACCATCTTATTATGTTATAATGTAAGTTTGAGCATTATGACAGTTCCAATACACCACGCCAAACAGGGCGAGTGAAGGCCCGAGAGTCCAAGTAAAGAGACAAAAGCAACACAGTGTAAAAACACCCCAAATTCAGTCAACAACGCGCGGCACTGCATTTGTTGTCAAAGACCCGTCATAAATCTCCTTCTGATGCTCCGTGGCTGTCGGCCGTCACTGTCCTACGGGTAGACGTCTAGCCACCCCGTCAAGTTGCCATCCAGCCATAGCGTCAGATTGGCGATCGTCACCTCATGAAAATACCCCAATGCCGTCAAGGTGTCACCCCGTCAGAACGCCACCTTCCTACCCGATGAGGTGGTGAGTTGTCGTTGGCGTACACGTCTGATCGCCTCCTCTTAGGATCGCTTAAAGGCGCCACCCTATCAAGTCGCCACCTTTATAGCCCGAGGTGGCGGGTAGTCGTCGGCGTACACGACAGACCGTCACCTCACACGGACGCGTCAAGTAGCCACCCCGACAGATCACCACCCGCTCTGTTTTCTTCTGAATACACGAGAAAAACTTTCTTCATTTGCCTGATAAGCCTACACGATTATTAAAGTGCGTAATATCTTGTAAATTGACGAGAGGGCAATGATAATACCATTCATATGAAATTGATTTCCAATCATTCTTAGCTCCTATTTTTTCAAGTGACCAAGTATGTTATGTTCCTCTCATTATATTTTAGTACTTGATGGGCCGAGCCTTGTACGGTAATATTTCATGTTTACCAGCTCAAATATGCTTACAATAAAAATATCAGAGTCGTAATCGATGGACGAACGAAGTGGAGTGTACCTATGTGGCCTCCCTACCCAGCCAAAAATGTTCAAAAACAGCTCTCACGCTGAACCATATAGACGCCCCATGAGGTAAGGGAAAATTTTAAATTAAATATGGTTGTAACGGTAAATGTCCAGACTACAAAAATTGCTTTTTGGAATTCCGATAACTTAAATAGTTTTTTTCTATCATCAATTTAAAATAGTCAACTTTAGACATTAATGTAACGTTTTTTGTAACCTTTTTCAAAAAATAAAAAAGCAATTCCTGTAGTTTAGAGTATTATTCATTCAAATAATATCGCATAGTATGGATATGTTGAAAAATATGGGCGCTAAATGGTTCCGCGCGAAACCGTACATCGCAAAATGTGCACTGATTTAGCATGATGCCTCTTATGGAGCCGAAGTTCCAAAAGTCGCCGCTAATGTCGCAGAAAAACGGAAACTGCCGTGGGTAGGGAGGACTCTTCGTTGTCTGTCACTGTGTGTGTGGGTGTGTACGTAACTAGATAGACCCTAATTAAAAAACGGTTCCACTGATCATTTTTTAATTTTGCACAAATGTTTAATAGCTCATCAAAAAGATGCCATTAAATTTAGAAGCAAATCCCCTTTTTATGAATATAAATTGTAAAAATACCATTACATTAGCATTGGCGTAAAATTGTATTTACTAATAAATGGGATGCAGATCACTTAAGGACTTTCCACTATTAATAATTAAGAAACGTTTTTCTTAGTAGTTGGAGAGTCATTAAAAACACAGCATAAGATGTACCTTTTTCAGAAAGTATATTTGTCGCATTTTAATCGCTGGTTTCTTTTGTATTTGAAATTATCTTTATCTGGATTCCATGGTTCGATAGACGACACTTTTCGCCAATGTCAATTTTATGGCAGTGGATTCGGCTTGTGATTATTGTCTGTGAGCTCATCCAATTACGCAATAAAATAGCGTATTCCTTGTACTTATAAATAGACTTTTTACTACCGGTACTGCATACAATCGTTATGCCATTTGCTGAAACGACATTTATCCTAATTGGCTGGAGTTTGCTAAAACTGTTGTGGTTACAGTTCGCACATTATATCTCCGGCTATGCTGACTCAGCTAATTGTAAGATGCGGGGGGGAGAGGGGGTACTTTACCACTGCTTGTCAAATGTTGTGTTTATGAATATCATATGTTAAAAATATCACATGACACGGTTAGTGGCGTAGTGGCCATAGCCGGAGATATAATGCGCGAACTGTAACTATGCAAAGATAAAACTGTATTAAGCGCCCAAAATCCCCAAAATTTAAGGAAAAAGTTTTATTTTTATTTTTTTATTATTTAAATCGTTATACCACAAACTGAAATAGCATTTCTCCTAAATGGCTGTAATTTGCAAACAACTGCTCTAATTGATTAGCGAAAAAGAAAAAAGTAATTGTAAATCCAAACAAATGTATCAGATGTTGAGCTCTTAGGGCAATTTCGAAATATTACATTTTTCATTACTAGGGCCTAAAGTGACACTTTCCATACGAGGTCCAGTTTTATCAAAAAAAGACCAAGTATCGAAAAGTAGCCGTAGCCCCGTGTGATGAACTATATTTTTCGTTATACGTTATACTGCTGCGAAAACGGTAATTTTATCATAAAGTAACTTTATTATGCCATGCTCTTGGAACCCTTTAATTGTGTTTACTAATTAGAATTAATTGTAATTATTGATACCAAAATAAACTTATACTGGGAGCATCACTTCTTCATACAAATTACAACTATATTAGGTTCATACCAAGTAAAATTGTTCTATTCGGAATTAGTTTCGATTTATCGCGAGCAAGTGGCCAATTCATGAGGAGCCGCTCGTCAACCTCTCGCTGCGCCGTGACGTCACACAGCTACCACGGCGGAATCACTTTTGGCGCAGCCCCCGCTCTCTTTGCCCCTTGGGGGTAGGCCCTTCGCCCGCCCCGGGCTGCAGCCAAGGCCACACGTGTGGTCTTTTGTTCGGCCCTTTACTACGGGTTCATTCATTCGGCGCTGTGGGAATCTCGGCTACTATGTAGCACACTCCATTCATTCGGCGCTACGAGACGACGAGCGAAATCTTTCGGTGCTGTGGGACGCCCCAGCAAAACTCTTCGGCGTTACGAGACGAACCATATGTTCGGAGCTATGGGACGAATTGACTTTAACATTTTCGGCGTTGTGCAACAAAAATGCATTCGGCGCTGTGGGATTCGGAGCTATTCGGCGCTGTGGGATTCGGCGCTATGGCACCGCCCCCAATCATTGTCAAGTTTGCTGGAGTGGTATTCATTAAATATTATAAATAAATAAAGACCTCTCAAAATGAGGGTACTAAAGGCAGAAGGCATGATCTTAAGAAATTTGAACAAATTAAAGAGATTTGGAAAACTACATAATTTAGAAAAGAAATTGAAATTTAGATCTTAATCATTTGAATGCCAGGCTTGCTCTACATTACAATACAAAGATATTAAACAATCTTACTTTAAACTATAATCTCCTGTTGGCTGCACTTCACCCAAGACGACTCCTAGCCCCCGGACGGCGAAGTTTCCACTCCCCGGCTCCTCGTTCTGACTTCCTCCTTCCTCTCGAATCCTCTCTCCAAAATCGTCTCCCTCTCCTCCCACTCTCATTTCCGTCCACCAATCATCAATGACTTTCGTCATCACCTGACACTTCATTGTTTACATTCCGCAACCCTGATCGCTGATCTAGATCCAGAACTCTGTCAGTTTCCTAAGTAGGTCAACCTCGTCTCCTAGATAACCAATTAAACTGCAAATTCAAGCTGAACTCTGATCTACTTGTTCCAATTAGGTGTTTGTCAATCTTCCTGGTTCGATTTCGAAATGTTAAACTGTAACTATCAGTTACACAGTCAATGAAAGACAAACCTCTATAGTTTTCCACTAAATGTATATCCCCTTTTTTGTATAAAGGAAAAACTATCGATTCTTTGAAACTTGTGGGAATTTTTTCTTCTTTAAAAATTTTATTATAAATAGCTAATAACTGTTGTAAAAAAATATCAGAGCTGTTTTTAAAGAATTCATATGGGACCCTATCTCGCCCTGGCGCTTTATCGTTCTTCAGATCCTTTACAACACTTTTTAATTCATTAAATGAAAAATTGGCATCCATTATCTCATCAACTATGAACGGTTCCGCAGAGCTTATCACGGGCGCTGATAAAGGAGGATTCAAAAGGTTTTTGAAATTCCTCACCCACTGAGCTGTTGAAATATCTCCTATTTGTTTGGGTTCTATCTTTTTAAAACTATTTATCGCCTGCCAACAATTTTTTGCATCCGACGCAACACTTAGCGATTCAATTACCTTATTATAATGCACTATTTTCTTTTCATTGCAAAGAGCCGAAAAACGTTTCTTTGCCTCTAAGTACGCCGTTTTTGCGTCACTGCTGTCACTCCTCTTAAATAAATTTAATAGTTTAAAAACACACCTACGTAAATTAAAACATTCAAAATCAAACCATGGTTGCTTAAAATGAATTTGTTTTTTTGACTTTGAATTCAGCTTGAAATTTGCCGCCTTATTAACACAATCTATAATTACGTTGATGTTTTCTTGGTTATTAACATTTGAAAGAGAGGCCGAGTTAATTTCCTCTGTAATTTTCCGTTTATAATTCAAACTGTCACTTTGCGTCCACTTAAGCTTCGGTAGCAAAAAACATTATTTTCCCCGTCGATAACATCGATTGTGGAAACCGGCACCTCTAATGTGACTGCAATCGGCATATGATCAGAGCCCAGGTGACTTAAAACCTTAAAACTTTTTACAAAAGGTAACCAATTGATGGAAGTAGCTGCAATATCAATCACTGAATTTCCCATCGCTCCAATAAAAGTGAATTCGCCTAAATTATCACTTGCATACCTTCCGTTTAAAATGACCATGCCTGCATTATCAAACAATCCTATCAATTTCCTGCCTCTTACATTTACAACAACATCTTTTGAATCTCTTACATGTCTTACATTTTTATTTATTCCAGAAACTAACTCCTCAGGCAAAATTTGCTCTTTCCCTACTCTTCCATTCAGATCACCTAAAATAATCAAATTATTAAAGCTAGTCTGATTACAAAATAAATCTAAATTTGAAAAATCTCTGTCCCAATCATTACCATTTAGATAACTAGGTAAAAATAACAAACTCTCATTATCCTTAACATTAACTTTTACTAATGTAATATCTTCATACCTTCAAGATAAGGAACCATTTGTAGAAGTAAACTACATAGTGGAGGCTAGTTATTCGAATTATTTAGAAAAATTCAGATCTCAGCATCAAATACTGCAATATGGGGTCCCCAGAGTCGATCTTGGGCCCCCTTCTCTTTCTGTGCTACATCAAGGGTATGCCTGAGTTGGTTCCTGTTGGCAATGGGTTATTGTGTCTGTATGCAGACAATTCTAATATTTTATTTAAAGGAAAATCACAAACAAACACCGAACGATCTGCATTTAATAATCTCTTATCTGTTAAAAATTTTTAGGATAGAAAAATCTTCTTATTAATGTAGATAAATCAGATCTCCTTTTCAACTAAACAATCAAGGCAAAATTTTGAACCCAACCATTAATAAAAACAGATAAAATAAACTAAGTACCAAAAACAAAGTTTCTTGGCCTAATTATTGATGAAAATCTTTCTTGGGATGATCACATTACTTATATAGTCAAAAAGTTGTCCTCTGGTATATATGCTATGCGACAAATGTCCGGAATTAGCAGTATGGAGACTCTAAAAATTATTTACTTCTCACTAATCCACTGTCATATTACTTATGGGATTTCTATTTATGGGGCAACAACAAAGAAACATTTTGATAAAATACTTCTTCAACAAAAGAAAGCAATACGAGTAATATTAAAGAAAAAAAAGAGATTCTGTTAAGCACATTTTAATGAATTGGGAATACTGACAGTTTATAGTTTGTATATTCCTGAAACAACTATTGTTGCCAAACAACTACGGGTTTTATCAACTTCAAATAATAGTCTAAATTAAGATAGGCCTACCAGATATAAAGTGGACCTTCCTTATCACAATCTTGAATTTCATAAAAAGAAAACCTCTTATTTACATATAAGGTTTAGGTTCTTACATCTATAAGACTAGAAAATAATTTTAATAAATAAAAAATATGTTAAAGGACTTCTTAATAACAAATACTTTTTATTCTATAGATGAATTTATGGATTTCAAACATTTTGGATCTCCAGAAACATTTAACCTAAGAGAATAGTGTATAATTTTAGTTTATATCTATTGTTTAGTGGTATGACTATAATCAAATACATGTAAACTGTATTATTATTGAATAAGGAATTATTTGAACTTGAACTGAATTTGAATTGCAAGCGAAGCTGCAACCGAGTCATCTATTTCCAATTAATTTGAAAATTAGAGTCAAAAAGTCTATTAAGGGTCAAAAAATTTAAAATAAATTTTGAGTCAAAAGTAATTTTAGAAACATTGACCTCCAACAATAGTACCTGGCGGCATTTGCAGTTGGCGCAACGCCCGCAGTGGTGCGCCATGCGATCAATCGTCTTATGTGGCCATTAGTCATTAGCCGAGTACTTCCACCAATTTCCGTGGGTACCAAAGTACCGGTGGTACCGAGAATCAACTTAAGGTACATCCCTGCTTTTATATCATGGTTTTATGATTGTTTCATTGATTTATTTTTAAGTAATAGGTACTTAATAAAAGTTTCTTCAGTTTAAGTTTAATCCTACATCAGTTCTTTACTTTATATATTTAGTTATAAATACCGAAACTGGTATAGTATCATCTATGTGGCAGTGGGTTTTTTCCTTGAGGCGTCCCTAATGTTTATATTATTACAATTATACATGTTATAATTATTTGGCAAGTTGCTTTTTCATCCAATTTACATCTATAGTCTACTTTAAATCTTGAAGAGTGTGCTTTTGTGGTTGAATCTTGTGCTCTTGAGACTTGAGGTAGATCTTGGTATATCTCAAGATATACCACCTGCTCCATAAGATTGTGGAAAATCAGGAAAAAAGAAGACAGTTGAGGTTTGAAGACTTCCACGCCAGATACTTTTAAGCCAAGTTTCAAAGAGGAATGATTCGGCACTATCACACGTGATGTACGTTTGATGAGTTGAAGAGAAGGCTTGTGTTAGGCCTTTTTCACACTGGGCCACCATGGAGGCGACACCGGTGGCGCCACCATGGTTGCCAGTCAAATGTGCATGGGCCACCGCTCAGCCACCAACCTCACAGTTCAATCATGGATGTCTAAGAAGCAGGTGCTTAAGCTTATATATTTTTTAAATTGCGAAAAAGTCAGAAAAAACATAGTTTTTTATATTCTTTTGCAATATAGATGTCTACAATGTTCGTCCATGCCTTCTTTTTTGCATCCCTGTCTGGTATTCATATTTACAGAAAAGTTGAAAAGCTATACACACTCGTGTGGTTATGACTTGTTAGATGTCATGTCCCATATTGCAGATCTATTTTCAATTTCCAACATAAACCGCTCCGTCGTATCTAATTTACCGGTACTCATGACACTGCACGACACTCGCCAAGAGAGGACTGACTAGCGACTGGTGGTGCTGCCAGTCGCTCCAATGTGAATACAGTAGAACCTCGATTAACTGTCACTCTCTGTTATCCGTCACTGCTTCCAGGCTCGCAATATGTTGTAAAATGGTGTCGCGCAAAGCACGGAAGTGTGATCGAACGTGACTGTCTGCGGCTAATGACCTTGAGTTTCCACCGAAAATCACCACTCCCACACAAGGAGTAGTATGGGGGTGAGCGAGTTATTTATTACTCATTGGCATGTTGATTTTTTTGTTATACGGCACACCTCGTAGTTCAGCGTTACATAGTGTTTGCTGTTACACAGTGTGTAGCTAGATATGTACTGTGAATCAACTGCAGTACAGTAACTGTTGATTTTTAACGATGGCTGTAAAACAAAAACAAGTCGTACTAGGGTTTGACCAAAAAATAAAAATTATTAAACGTTTGAGGAAGAGCGAAACAGCTAAAGGTATCGCGCTGATTTATGGTGTTGGCGGACTCATTTAAAAGATGACGGACTATCTTTTAATGTGAGGTTATGTAATTCACTTACGAACACTGAATGAGCACAACATATAGTTTAGAAAGTTTTTAATTACCTTTGTTTGAATATAATTTAAATATAAATATGTATTATCCACTTATACAGGGTTTAATTTCTTCCAAAATATTTTAAATCTACTTATTGAATAGGTTTATAGCTAAAGTTCTGTTATCCGTCTATTCTCTTAACCGTCACACTTTCGGTCCCGAGAGTGACAGTTAATCGAGGTTCTACTGTAGTACAATAAGAAAGCATGGCACGACGTGGTCGCGCCACCAGTCTGGTGACTTTGAAAATCACAACCCCGAGCCACCGCATTTCTGGTGGCGTGACTGGCAGCGCCACCAACGCTCAGTGTGAAGATGTCCTATTTGAATCAGTGCTAATGTAACATAGCCAGGCGCGTACCCAGGGGGGGCTCAAACCCCCCCCAAACATATGAAAAATTGCAAAAAAATCATAAAGAAGTGTTTTTTGCGTGGGACTGGAAAATTTTTCGAGCATATGGCATTGTTGGGATATTGCTCGGTCATTGCGCGTCCGTCAAATATCTCCAAGGCCTCAAGTACAATACGAACTGCGGGCGGTGAGCGGCACCGTTCGGTTTTCCGGTAGCATTTATTTGTCGACTGATAATTTTGGTGGCAGTGGCTTCCCAAGCAGCGAGCGGAATTCAGTGACGTCACTCAGTGTCACATTCGCTGCCTGGACAGGTTGGACATTTTTTTCGCGTCGCTGGCCGCTCGCCATATGAATTGTTTGCTTGTTTGAGATTAGAATCTATACTGGAGATACCGTGACAATGCTTTTTTGATGGAAAACCGGATTTAATACAATCCTCCTGATCTCATCGCATAACAATATCTCGAGTCTATATCACAACTAAGAAAACTTTCGTTGTATTTCAAAACCATAGGATCAATCGAGGTCAGAAATTACACGGTCAAATTTTGAAATTACAAATGTATCGTGGTTGGTATGATTTTTATTTCAGTATTAGTTTTGCCAATGGGGTTGAATTCAGCCATCTGTTCGGATGAACTGGAGATGGAAGGCGTCTGCATCTGAACTACGGATCTACGTCATGACATTTTGTGGCCTGTTGATCTGTCAAAAGTCGGTGATTGGAGTTGGTTGTAACGTAATACATGGTGAGTTTCTACTTACACCATTAACTTCATAAATGGATTTTACTAACTAAAACAAACAAAAAAAGTTCCTATAAACCCATGTCCTATTCTCAACCGTTTAGCGGTTATCATACATTTTATGATTTTTTAAAATTACTTGAATTGGTTCTACTTTTTGAGTGGTACCAAGGTGAATAATTTTCCTATAGAGTTATACTTAGTACCATTAGAAAGAGCATTGAATTCTCTATAAATCCAAGGTTTTTTGACTTAAAAAGTTATCAAAAGCGTCCGTTTATAGTGAAAGCAAATTGAAAAATGTGTTCAAATGAAATTTTTTCGTAACATTTCATGCAATATTTGTCCACATCTGTGTGTTACTAAGAGATGTTGAGTTGAACGAAAAACTTCCCCATTTAATAAGCTTTCAAATGATGTACATGTACATATTTAATATTTTACTAGTATGTAGAACAGGGAAAATTCAACAGATCTTGAGTAAAACATGTATTATTGCTATAGTTTTAACAAATTCTTACTTTATTTAGCGCAGGAAAATAGTGTTAGATTCTGGAATTTTAATTTAGCAGGCTGAAAATTGGTGGAGAGGACGTACATACAGCTGGGATCACCAGCATAGTCATGACCGTTACCCCAAAAAGTGTGCACACGCGGCTAGCTCTTTGTGTTAAATGTGTAGGCCTAAAGTTTTCATGATTAAGAGCAAAATTCTCTGTTTTTAAATTTTTTCAATCGATTTGACGACGTTTTGCGAGTGATACTGTTCTTGTACGACGTTCTACAGAATTCTATAGGATCAATTTGACAGACTCAGGTAAATTTACACCTTTTATGGAGCTGGGATCATCATACTATAATTCCCAAAAAATCCTGCATGTTGAAATAACCATTTTCGGTCCATGTTTCTTTCAACATTTTTTTAAATTACCACGAAAACCATAACAGATACAAAAATTGTGTAAATGACGTTTTTTTGTAGGAAATAAAGGTTTTAATAAAATAAATATAAATATGTATGGGAAAATTGAAAATAACTGTTGATATAATAAATTTACTAAAAAGGTTGTAAATTAAATACTCCTCCATAAGAATACATGTAACATTTGATGTAAAATACATTCCCTAAGGGGCGAATCTCTTTCTGTTAGTGACTAATAAATTATACCCAAAGAATCCTGATAAAAAGTTCAGATATTTGACACCTTAATCATCAAAATAGGTCCACTATTAAGGCGTGGGTAAGGTAACTAAAAATGATTCCTTATGGTAACATTTGTAAAAAATCCTTAAGGAATATATTTTTTGTGAGCCTTCCCACGCCTTGATAGAGAACCAATTTTGATGATTGAGGTGTCAAATATCTGAACTTTTATTTAGGATTCTATGGGTATAATTTATTATTTATTTATTAAGGTCAAAGGGATTCACCCCCTAGGGAATGTATTTTACATCAAATTTTACACGTATTTCTTATGGCAGGGGAATGAGAATTACAACATTTTAGTAAATTATTAATATCACCAGTTATTATCAATATTTCTTGTACATATTTATATTCATATTATTGGAAATTTTATTTTCAACAAAAACTCATTCACACTTTTTTAGTATTTGTTATGGTTTCTGAGGTAATTAGAAAAACGTTGAAAGAAACATGGACCGGAAATGGTTTTTTCAATATGGCGGCATGTTACCCAAGTGGGATCTTCTAGGAATTTTAGAATAATAAGTGGTTTTTTTAGAATAATAAAAAAATTATTATTTTAGAAAAATAAAAAATAAATTATGGTTAAAATTATAATTTTAGAATAATAAGTGGTTTTTAAAATAATAACCGGAATTTTAATTAATAAGTCGATGTTTGTGTGTTATGTGCGTCTGTCCGTTCGTATTTCGTGTATATGTGGAATGATGGTTTTTTATCAATCCTGACGACTTCCACTGGAATGAATTTGATGTCCATTATTGCATGAAGAAGATCTCAATGAGGTCGAAACTGCAGTAGCCTATAAGACTACAAAGGATCACTTTGACAGTACAAGGTATTTACACCATTATTAGTTAATTTTAGAATGATGATCCCAGCTGTAGGTACGACCTCTCCAGCAATTTTCAGCCTGCTAAATTAAAGTTTCACACAGGGGCGGATCTAGGATTGGGTAAAGGGGGGGGGCTAATACCTTATATGTAATACCTAATTGTGGGGAGGAGGAATTCCGGGGGGTCCGGGGGGTATGGAATACCCCCCAGTAGAAAGGGGGGTCCGGGGAACCTCTCCCGGAAATTTTGTAAATCTAGGTGTTAAATGGTTGGATTTTAGGCTCTCTGGGACCCTCTCACTCTTATTCCAATATATCAAAATAATCAGGTACCAGGGTGATTCAAATAAGGTATTTATGAAAAAACCTTTGTTTATTACAAAATTACAAACTAAATCTGAGACAGTAGCTACATCATGTTTCTTTAATCTTCTTCACTCCAGTTAGTCATTGCCATTCTTCTTTGCTTTTTCATTGAAAAACTGTTGATAATTTCTTCCACATTAATTTTTCTGTCTTTTGTGGATGTTTGCTAGAGCCAATCCATTTAGCCTAGGCTCTCCCATTGTGGTTCTTAAGAAGGATTTAAGCCTCCTTAGGGTCGAGAAGCTTCGTTCCGCAGTACTTGTTGTAACTGGTACTGTCCCAAATATTTGCAGTAACACTGAAATATTAGGATAGAACATCTTGTCACATTCTTTTAAAGCCTCTATAGCTGTCTGAGGCATCTTTGCCTCATTATTCCATTTTGTGTTCCATAGGTGTATCTCAGCTTTAAGCTGGAGCAAAGAACCTGATAAAAACTGTTCATACTTCTCAGCAGCTTTTAGAATGTCACTCTGGCTGTACATTGATTTCATTGCAGGTATCAGACCTTCAAGTGGTAAAATTCCATCAAAGTCACGATTAAATCATGATTCAAGTCGTGAGATAAAGTGGTCTACAAGAGGCAAAAATGTTACTCGCCTATGATATTCCTCTGGATTACTGGCAGGTGTATTTGCCCTTGCTGTTTGTTTACTACAAGTCCTTGGAATAACTAGCTCACATCCAATATCTTCAGCAATTTTTGTAGAGTCTTCAAAAATGCTCCCAAATTCTAGTTCAGCTTCTCTTCTTAGGTTTCCAAAAACTTCCAGAACGTCTCTAATGTTTCTCATTGATGAAGACAAGTCTTGGTTAGGGGACTGCAAACTTTCACTAAGGTTACGGGTTATTGATAGGCAGTAAGCTGTTGCTTCAAGTGCTACAATAAAATCCCCCTTTTTCATTGCAGCGCTATACATACATGCCTTTGTTGACGCTTCAGAGTCGTATTCAGCACTAGTTGCCATGTCATCTAAAAGTGTCACAATAGGTAGGTACAACTCTTTAAAGGTTATGAGTGTATCATGTCTTTCCACCCATCTTGTAGGGCACATAGCCTTCAATTTTGTCTTTTTTGTCTCTGACAGGTTACAGTTTGAGATCGCAACCTTAAGGGCATTTGCTCTGTTGGCCGACGCTGACAAAAAAACACAAACTGTGGAAACAGTACCCATCATGTTTCTGACATGAGGTAGCTCACACGTTTTTGATATGCATAAATTTAGCGAATGGCTAAAACAATGTGTATACATCGCCAATGGTTGTTCAGCAAGTATGAGGGCTTGAACACCTTTGAACTTTCCGGACATATTTGAACCCCCGTCATAGCCTGTCCGCAGAGAAATTCAAACGTCAAACCAAGGCTTTTCATCTCATTTTCAATTGCTTGCTTGACTGAACTTCCCGTTGCTGATTTAAGTTCTGAGAAACCAATGAATTCCTCTGTTGTTTGATACGTCTTGGTATTAACATACCTAATAGAAAATGACATGAGCTCTTTTGTACTTTCATCAGTTGTCTCATCACATAAGATTGCAAAATATTTAGCGTTTTTGACATCGAGGGCTATATTTTCCCTTATGTTATCACCAATGCATTCTATTATCTCATTTTTTATAGTTTTACTAATCATAGTATTATTACGTCCACAAGAGTTCAAGTGATGTTTTAAATCCTCATCACCAGCATCAATTCTGAATGCTAAAAGACTGTTAAAAACTCCATGTTTTCCAGATTCAACATCTTCTACTGCCAATTCTTTAAAACCGTCATCACGATGACCCCTAAGAGGAATGTTGTTTCTTGCACAAAATATGACGGATTTTATTATGGGCCTAAGTTGTTTTCGGTTGCTTTCAATTATAGATGACTTTTTCGTATCAAGAACCAAAGCAATGGAGTTTCTATCCACGGACTCCATGGTTTTTTTGAACTCCGCAGCTTTCTCAACAGCAAATTTATGGTAGTGTGTGCTTTCGTGTTGGCGGAGGTCTTCAGTGGTCTTTTTAAATTTTGAGAGTGGCTCTTTCACCAGCGTCCTCAAAGCCTGGCTCCCACTTCCAGCTCCAGTTGGTGCAAACAAAACACACATCTTACAAAAACCTCCAATTAACTTTTTGCTGTACGATAGCCAGTTATACTGATTTAGCCAATCTCTGTTGAATTTCCTTTGTTGATTACCTTCTTTTTGCAGTGGAAATTTGAAGTCATTTGAAGGCTTCCACGTATCATTAAGGAAAATTAATTTCTTTTCATCATTTAAAGTATTTGTAACTGCTAGCCCAATGTCATTTTGTGGGCACACTTCAGACTCAGGAACAGCCTCAAAAAGAACAACTAAATTAGCAAAGGTTAGGTTAGGGTAGGTAAGTTTTATATTACTAACAGGGGCGGATTGGCACCACAAAGAGGGCGCAAAGCCTGGCCTTTGGAGGGCGCCCAGGGGGCTGGGGGGGCTCACTCCCCAGAAGATGGGGGGGTCTGGGGGTCCTCCCCCGGAAAATTGTTGAAAATGTACTTCCCTTAAATCGTTTTTAGGCTAATTTTACACTCATAAAGCTTATACAAATCTGTACATTTTTGTAACTGTTTTAATAAAACATTTCTTGTGAATGAAAGTTACTTTTCAATTGTAGGCCTATTTAAATGTCCACATTTGTAGCCTATACGTCTACTGTCTAAGTAGTACCTTTTTAAGATTCATTAGACCTAACGCTATTTGCTATGAGTTTAATTACAAAAACAAGGAGAAGAGCTGAAAAGGGGGGAATAATGTGTTGGGCACCTGGTGTAGAAATAACATATAATATTATAATAGTACATGTACAATAACAACATTTTATTGCATTCATTGATTGTAAATTAATGCAATAAAATGTTGCCAATAGTGAGCGTCGATTAGTCGACGGATAACGCTTAGAGGGTAAATAAATTATCAGTTAATTAATGATTAGCTCCCCAATAGCTAAAAATTTGGTTAAAAGTAGGCTTAAGTAAATAAAACACTTGAACCACAGAAAAACATCAAATTTTAAACACGTAATCTAAAATTTTAATATTCAACAAATAAGTACAAATAATAATCATTTTAGTTTGATTAAAACTATAACTTCTAACTTCAACTTTAAAATATTCTGACGTCGAGGTGCATCACGTCATTGTCATTGTACAACTTAACTTTATTACGATAAAAAATCCTTGCTAGTAATAATCATTCAATAAGACAGTCAACAATTTTTTTTGATTTTTATTTTTACAGATACTGTTTAGTTTTAATATTTACCGGTTGTATTGAAGAAGAACAAGGTACATCTACATCCATTTCGGGCGTCGGCGTCCATGTCTCGCTTGCAGATGTTTTTGTTTCGCCATCTTTCTTTACTTTTGTGAAAAACGAAAGCAATGTTTTATCGCCTGATCGTTTCATTATTCTTCATGAAATAATGTTCATATCATTCTACTATCTGACTACCAACGGAAACACAAAATAGTTTTTAGCCACTAAAGTGAGCATCAACTTCAGCTTATACTGGTGAAGCAGAAGCAGCTATAGCGGGGCGGGGCCAAGACGCCAAGTCAAGAAGAAGAAGGAATGCGCATTAAACAACTGCGCAGCAAACTCGCATGACTGCCAATCGGCAACACAAAATAACGGCATGGTTTGCGGTCTACTATGGTTGCTCACGACCAAAGTGAGTGTGTATTACAGTGGTTTGATAATCAGGTTATAATAAGGAAAAGGAATAAGTGCCTATCAGCAAATACAAAAATAGTAACAATATTAATTCTATTTAATACGGTTTGAAATAGTTTGGTAAACCTAGGTCGAAGAGGGGGGCTTGAGCCCCCCCTAGCCCCCCCATAGATCCGCCACTGGTTTCACAATCTAATACTATTTTCCTGTACTAAATAAATTAAGAATTTGTCAAAACCAAAGCAATAATACGTGTTTTACTCCATATCTAATGTATTTTCCCTGTTGCACGTACTAATAAAATATTAAATATGTACATCATTTGAAAGCTTATTAAATGAGGAAGTTTTTCGTTCAACTCAACATCTCTTAGTAACACATAAATGTGGACAAATAATGCATGAAATGTTACGAAAAAATTTCATTTGAACACATTTTTCACTTTGCATTCGCCATAAACGGAAGCTTTTGATATTTTTTTGTATAAAAAAACCTAAGATTTATAGAAAATGTAATGCTCTTTCTAATGGTACTAAGTATAACTCTATAGGACGATTGGTCTCCTCGGTACAATTCAAAAAGAGGAACCAGGTCAAGTAATTTAAAAAAACCATAAAATGAGTGTTAACCGCTGAACCGCCGTTGAGAATAGGACATGGGTTTATAGGAACTTTTTTGTTTGCTTTAGTGGGTAGAATCCATCGGTGAAGATAATGGTGTAAGTAGAAACTCACCATGTATAAAGCTTCATTAAATAAACATCTGTGCATCTATTGTACCATAAAATTACTCTATATATATTCACTTTTAAGATCACAGACAATGTGATCCGCCTGATTTTTCTCAAAATCATAACCTAAAAATACACTTTGCATCAACAAAATTTGCTTACAGTCGTAGACCCTTCCTTAGAGATTCCTTACAACAAAAACCAACCTCGGACAACCAACAAACCAACCTTACAGGTATATTACAATTCAAATTGGTTATAAATCAATGAACCCAGATATTTTTTTTAAGATTTGGGGGTTGAAATAATTAGGCTATAGGGTGTAAGGCCTTAGAAAAATTTGCCCCCCAATCGAAATAGCTGTTCCAATGGCCCAGGACCAATCTTCTAGCTTGTGAAAAATCCCCCCTCCCCGGGTAGCGAGCCCCCCCCCCCCCAAACACTGACCCTAGGTACGCCACTGAACATAGCCAACATGGTGGCGCCACCAGAGTCGTCACCATGGTGGCCCAGTGTGAAAAAGGGCCTTACTCCTGTCATGAGCACCTCCGACTAGGTAAGAGGGTAACTGAAAGTAAAGATGATTACTTCACTTCGTCCGCCGAGGGCTGACAGTTTCAATCACTTACTATGTTCAAGAAGAGAAAAAATACTCCATAAACTTTAAATTACCCACAGACGTCTTAGGACGTGCTTGGGACAATGAAAGTGTTGAACCATAGAAAACCTTATGTAGTTATTATGGCAGACTTTAAAATAATTTTGATATTCATACTTACCTGATCTGATAAATATTTAAACCTGTAATCAATGGTGTTTTTTGGTACCGGGAGGGCTACAAAAAAAAGTTTTCATGGTCTCGAGCTTAGGTCTTATCATGACACCAATGATAATAGCTTCTTTAAAGGAGAAATTCGCTAGTAAATTTCTTAAATTATTTATAAAGGTAAAAAGTAAATGAATATTAGCAGGATAGTTACGGAATGATCAGGCAGAGGGATGTATAATCGCTTGACCAATCGTCGACGAGCGGCTTCGTCGAGCTCCTGAGGCCGATTGGTGGCTCCAATTACCAGGATTCGGTCTTCTTCCCCAGTCCCTGCTCCATCCTTGGCACAACAAAACCATTATGTGATACATTCACAATTTTCATTATGCGTTGTACCTTGACTTTATAATGATCAAAAGTTTCTGTCCTAATATTTATGTTATTTTTGTTTTTTTATATTTTTTTACATTTGCGCAAGTTTTTGATGTTTGGAATGATTTTTTGATACTGTAACGATCCGTACAGCTGTACTCTCAAAGTAGAGGTGCGTACAGCTTCAACAAACTTTTTAAGTTAATTATTCCATTTATTCCAGTTGTGAAAGAAAAAAAACAAGGAAGGTTTTAAAACAGATTTGAATTTAAAGGACATAGGTGAGTAGTAAATGACCTAAACCCTTCTCAAGACACAGGGTGAGTGCACCAGTGAATGACCGGTTAAGGACGATGTCTGATGTTAGTTTGGCATTACTCCCTTATTTCATAGTCACAGTTACACATTTTACTAAAGAAAGTTCATTTATTCTTTAAGAATTAAGCAATATTAGTTAAATACGTTACTTAGTGAGAATAATGTTTCTAATATTAATTAAAAGGCAACTATGTCAATGCTCTAATAAATGACCAGGACTGCACTAGTGAATGATCGATCTTGCGCCAGTGAATGACCGGTCTCTTTTGCCTGAATAACTGTCAAAAACTTGAAAGATCAGCTGACAACAATGAATAAGAATAATTCAGCTGAGAATATAGATCATAGCCAGTAAATGACCGATTTTGTTGCAGTGAATGACCGCGAAGTTTTTCCCCGGTCATTCACTGGTTTTTGCCCTAGTTACGTTCCAATTTATGACCGCCCTCAGTAATAATTAATTATAACATGTAAAGCATGATTTTAAATCGTAGGATGGTATGTTAAATATTATTTAATTGCGACCATTTTAAAAATAATCATCAAATACAGAATGAATGTAAATCCAGGCAAGCCTTGCAGGGATTGTCACGATAGCAGGAAACATCCAAATCAGAGATAGTGGGACACTCAATATTAAATATGTTTAAAAAGTATTTTCGACTCCAACAATTTTAACCAATGAAAGATTATTGTTGAATAATATTCCAAGGCTGGTTTTACGCTTATTTTTAATTAGCTAGCCTGAAGAATATGTTTAATACCGGGCTCTTTTAAGCAAAACAGTCACTCACTGGGGGTTGGTCATTCACTGGTGCACCCACCCTATAATCCATAGATAAAGTTTTTTTTTTAAAGTCCTAACATTTGTCCCTGAAACATGAATAAAAAGTGGCTTGAGCTTGTCCTTGGTATTAAAATGGACAGAAAGATAAAAACTGAGGCTATACAGACATGAAATATGAAAAGATGAGAACAAACAACATCAACAATAAACAAACTCTTTATTCCACTTAAGAGATTTTTTAAAGTTTTGTTTCTTACCAGCTGCACAAGGAACTCAGTTTTGATCCTACGAGAGCTCTCGTGTTCAGTATCACTGCGTTGACTCAGCAGAGAGTCAATCTCATCAATGAACACCACTGCAGGCTGGTGAACTCTGCAATGTCAAATTAATGACTACCTAATTTATGTTGCCAATTTATCACTATTGATATAATTGAAAGGGTCCCCCGTAAAACGTTCTAAGCAACAAAATTTCAAAATCGGAGATATTCAGTGAAAAAGGTTCTCTAGGACATGAGCTACACCGTGGTATATTTTGTTTTGAAGATACTTGAGTTGGTAGCCCTGATTTAGTCTGTCAAAGTTTGCGCACTTCGTGGGACTGCACGTACTTTCAAGGGAATAACGTTCTATTCGCCGAAAGATGGAATCCCCGCCGATCGTTGCACTGTTACCCAAGGACCAAAATCGCATAAATAAAAATAAAAGAGTAAATATTGGAAAGTAGGAGGATAAGACCAGGAATGAATATAGAAAAGTTGGATTACCCTATATTGCAAAAAATAAGAAGCCAAGTCCTGGAAATTGCCCCAAAAAGAGGTGGGTAGAATAACATTTTAAGCACCACATGTGGATAAATTTTAGCAAAATGACTTATCACATTTTACTAAGCATAACGTTTTTGTACTTTTACATAAATAAAATTGTTAATTATTCAGTTTTATTTTTGTTTCTGTTAGTATTCCTACACTCCCTGATATTTTCTTCTAAAGTAGAAAAAAAAATCAGAGAACGTTTCAAGCGCCAGTCATTTAGAACGTTATAACCCCTAAAAAACACGTCCAGTACAAATTGAATATAAGGCTATATTATGATGTTATAAATAGGGTGTTAAAAATTATGCTTGATTATAAATTCTAGCCTTAAAAAACTGTAAATTTCAGAGTTAAACTTTCAACACTTGATTACTCAAAACTGGGTTCTTGTCGTTTAGAAAGTTTTACGGGGGACGACAATTAGTTATATTTGATTGTCCAAAATGTTTGTTTAGCATTATTAACTTAATTTATTATGGTCTTCATTGTAAGATATCTACCGATTAAATACAATTGAATATAACCAAAACAAGGTGTTTAATGTAATACAGGGTGTCTACCAAATTTCATATATGAAATTCCCGACTTTTTCCCGACTTTTCCCGACAATTTAAAAAGATTCCCGACCGTAGGAAACATGACCATTGCCTCCTATAACGAATATTGAGAACGATATTTGTAAATAATAGTATATTTCATTACAAGGACCTAAAGTGACGCTTTTCGTAGAAGGTCAAGTTTTACAACCGAGGCTGTAAGCCGAGGTTGAAAAATGACCGAGTAACGAAAAGCAGCTTTAGGTCCGTGTGATGAACTATATTTTTCGTTATATTGCTCAATACAATACGTAAACTACTTAAGAAAACCAAAATGTTACAGCTTGTTTACCTTTAAAGATGCCTTCAAAAGATGCCACCTTCTTGTACTTGCTATTTGAAGCAATCAGCTGATTGTCTGTTTTATTTGTGTTAGGGTAGAATGACAACAATGAACAACTATCGACGTATCGAACGCATGTAATAATCGATTGGTGAAATGAGCGAGTTTCACAAATTGATTAAACTGACAACAATGAATGTTTCGATAATAACGATGAATGTTTCGATTATTTGTAATCGAATGAATATTGTTTGATTATTACGACGTACTCGGCACTTTTTGACTTTTATAGTCCTAGGACTATAAAGAGTCAGCTGGTATCGAGTACATCAGCTTTTAATTCCTAGGTATAAAAAGAGTGTATTTAGGTCCGGAAAACATGCATTAAAAACATATGTTTTTGAAGCAGTATAACGAAAATACATTTAGACGGCTACAATGCAAGGGAAAGATCGCCAAAAGATGAGCAAGATGACCGCGATAAGTCCAATAGATTTGTCTGTCGAAATGCGACCGACATTTCCGGCTGCGGAAAGAATGACCGATTTTCCGGCCGCATTGTGACCAAGAGATTCTCCGGCCGTGGTATAAACGACCGAGATTTGACAGCCACGATGCGACAGAGAGATTTGCCGGCCGCAATACGACCGAATCATGTAACGGCTATGAAAAGAGAAAGCGACATAATACGATCAAGAAACAATCGGACACCCGACAACCGAAAAACAAAGATTTCCGGCCGCAATAAGTCCAAAAGATTTGCCAGCCATGTTGTAAAGTAAAATATCTCTGGCTTTGAAAGAAATAGCGATTTTCTTGTCGCAATAAAACCGGGATATGTAACGGCCACGAAAAAAAAAACAAGGAACTCGTCTGCTGCGAATCGACCGAAAAATGTTTCATTCCTAAAACGAGTGAGCGACTTTCCGGCCGCAATATGACCGAGGTCTAATGGCCGCGAAATGAGTAAGGTTCTCATCGGCCGCGATGCGACCAAGAGATTCGCCTGCCGTAAAACAAGCGAAAGATTTCCGATCGCAACGAGACCGAAAATCTTGCCGGCCACGGTATAAATGATAGATATTCCGTCCGTGAAAAGATCGAGCGATTTTCTTATCGCAACACGACCGAGAGATGTGACGGCCACGAAAAGAGCAAAAAATTTGTCTACCACGAGACGACCGAAAAATGTTTTGGTCCCAAAATGAGTGAGCGATTTTCTGGCCGTAATACGACCGAGAGGTCTAACGCTCGCGAAAAGAGGGATGAAGTCATCGGCCGAGGTGCGACCAAGAGATTTGCCAGCCGCAAAACAAGCGAAAGATTTCCGGCCGCAATAAAAGCGAAAGATGTGATGGCCGTGAAAAGAGCAACAGATTTGCGGCCGCAAAGAGAGCGAGATATCTTGACGGCCCCAATGTGACCAAGACGTTTAATGACGCCGAAACGACCGAAGAATTTGCCGGCCGGGTTATGGATATTCTGGCCTTCACGTGGCCAACAGATGTGATGTGATAGCCACGAAAAGAGCACACGATTTTAAGGTAGCAATACTAGCGAGAGACTTGACAGCCGCGTAAAGAGCGAGAGACTTGTCGGCCGCGTGAAGAGCGAGATACTCTTCGGCCGCGTAAAGAGCGAGACTTGTCGGCCGCGTAAAGAGCGAAATTTATCGGCCGCGTAAAGAGCGAGACTTGTCAGCCGCGCAAAGAGCGAAAATTGTCGGCCGCGTAAAGAGCGAGACTTGCCAGCCGCGTAAAGAGCGAGAGACTCCGAGTACAGACCGTAGAGACTCGTCGGCTACGTAAAGAGCGAGAGACTTGACGGCCGCGTAAAGAGCGAGTCTTGTCGGCCATGTAAAGAGCAAGACTTGTCGGCCGCGTAAAGAGCGAGAGACTTGTCGGCCGGGTAAAGAGCTAGAGACTTGTCGGCCGCGTAAAGAGCGAGACTTGTCGGCCGCGTAAAGAGCGAAACTTGACGGCCGCGTAAAGAGCGTGTCTTCTCGGCCGCGTAAAGAGCGAGACTTGTCAGCCGCGTAAAGAGTGAGAGACTTGTCCGCGTAAAGAGCTAGAGACTTGTCGGCCGCGAAACGAGCGAGAGACTTGTCGTCCGCGTAAAGAGCTAGAGACTTGTCGGCCGCGTAAAGAGCTAGAGACTTGTCGGCCGCGTAAAGAGCGAGACTTGTCGGCCGCGTAAAGAGCGAAACTTGTCGGCCGCGTAAAGAGCGAGAGACTCCGAGTACAGACCGTAGAGTCTCGTCGGCCACGTAAAGAGCGAGAGACTTGACGGCCGCGTAAGGAGCGTGTCTTGTCGGCCGCGTAAAGAGCGAGACTTGTCAGCCGCGTAAAGAGTGAGAGACTTGTCGGCCGCGAAACCAGCGAGCGTTTTTACAGCTGTATTAGGACTGAGAAACTTGCGGCAGCGGAATAAGCGACAGTTCGTTCGAGATTTGCCGGCCGAGACGATGACAATAACGAAGAAAACCGCTATTTCGTTTTCTTTTATAGCCTTATTCGAATTTCCCGACCAAATGTTGAAATTCATTACTTTTTCCCGACCTTACAAAATCCCCGACATTTTCCCGAATTTTTCCGAATTCCCGACTGGTAGACACCCTGTAATAGCTCATAATCTAACATAACTTTCCTATTTCCCAATGTTATGAGAACAAAACAATTTTCGAGTTCTCCCAATGTTCATCCCATGAATGTTACCCATGATTACTTGACAGAAAGTGACTTAAAAACAAACATAAATAGATAGATCAGACAATGGTGGTAGATGAATTAGCAAATGGCTGTTTATTGCAACTGTTTTCATCCTTTGGTTGTAGTAACAGTCCAGTAAATCTATGCAAAAACACCCTTAACCTAGAAAAAATTGCAACACAAGCATTTTTATGGGGACAAATCCGTAAAAGTACAGTAGAGTCCCGCAAACCCGGACTTCGATAACCCGGAATTCTGGATAACTCGGAAAGCCTGCCAGAGCAATAAAGTGCATTGAGATTCAAGGCCAGAGAACGGTGTGACACATTTAAAACAGTTTTCGTTTTTCTTTAAGTTTTTTTTGTAACTAATATAGTTTTTATATTTTTACTATGCAATAAATAAATGATTTCTTATAGAAATAACAGAAACTATTCTTATTTTTTCTTATTTTTACTCATTTCCCGATAACTCGGAATTTTCACAAACCCGGACACCGTTCGGTCCACATTAGTCCGGGTTTGTGGGACTCTACTGTATTGTTTTTAACATACCCAAAACCGGACAAAATCGATCCACGGCAAATTCTCTAAAATCACGTTTCAAAATGGTGGTTTACAATGGGAAATCTATATAAATAAAAATCAATTTGATGAGTGGTAAACACAGTACGTAGTTCCAATGTTAATCTTACCTAAATAAATAAAAACATTTCTATTTCTTTTAAATTCAATAACTTTTTATTTGTGCACCAAATTGGATAATTCTTTTTTTGTTTTCTTAGTATTTTTTAGGACAAGGTTTGTGTGAAATAAAATTTTAAATTTGACCCTGGGGCTCTCTCCCACTGTCCTTTAGGTTACTTGTCCATGTATGCATCCTGGTAGAGTAACTTGAGAACTAATTCAAATCATAACCATAATATGTTTATGTTGACATGTAAACAAATGTGAATTTGAAATATATATTTATTTATTTACACTTGGATTATTTACTTTTGTATTTGAAGGATTTTGTGAAATTAAAAGGTCTAATCAAAAGTTACTTTTTGTGTCTGAAGAATTCTGATTACATGACACGTGAGTCTACCTTTTTATCTAACTAACCTTTTAGGATGTTTAGAAATGAAGATAAATCCTCATAGTTTTGTTTGGTTTTAGAAAAATTAATATTGCAAGCCTTATATGAGTGTGTGAAAAACTGCAGTTTTTTATTTGACAAGAGAGGTTGAGAACTGTTTTAGTTCATAGTTCATCAAAATCATGACTATATTTTAAGTTTAATATAACGTTGATTCAGTATTATTCTGATTCTTGGAAATGCCACGTTACCCTCGACACAAAAACCTGGGCCGTAGAGAACACAGTGCTGTGGGTGTAGGACACTTTCAGGCAAGTCAAAATGACAAGCAAAACGAATCTCGAAATGAAGATGAATGTGCTTTATTTAATCTAAACCATCAACGAGGAGCCATTGCATTCAATCCGCATTGAGCTGTGTTCAATTATAAGGCGACGATCGATTACAGTTTATTGCCAATAGTTGCTATTGCCTCATTGAACATTGTGTGTCAACGGTTGCAATGATTTTAGGTTTAAAAATGAAGCCCCTGTAATGTACTGCACCAGTGGCCAACTACAATTGACACCTTTGACATATCAGGTTGAACCAGGCAAAACTCCGTTCCGTGGAATACATACATCTTCGGGATACTACCAATACTGATTGAAATGCATTTAATGACGGCAGAGTGACTATTGTCCCAGCAACATACGTCGGATGTCCGCGACATATGCGCATGAGTACGCTCAGGAAGCTAAGTTGGATATAAGTCATTATGGTACACCAGATTTGTTTATATTACATTCACGTGCAATTCAAATTGGTCAGAAATTCTACAAGAATTATTTCCTGGCCAATCTCCCGTTGATCGCCATATTACCACAAGAGTTTTCAAAAGAAAATCAAAGTTAATCATGGATTTTATTGTTAAGCATTGCATGTTCGGCGAGACGCTTTGTGGGACGTATTCAACAGAATGACAAAAACGCGGGTTCAACACGCACACAGCCTTATTTGGTTGGTTGAGAGGATAAAACCGAATGAAATGGATTATGTGAAATCAGCTAATATAATGAAGAATATCCATTCAGCTTAAAGTCGGTTCAGCAATTATTGTGTTGCGGATCATTAACCTGCTACGTATTTGTAATGACACTCAGCTGACAGTGAAAAAATTAATTAACAACATAATTGAGGCAAAGATTTCGCAAAAAAAAACTACAAAGGTGAAGACGTTTTTATTCCAAGTATCCAAATGATTCCAAACAATAAGCCCTATGACTAAGCGGCAAAAATTTCCAGCAGCTTGCATTTGCAATGTCCGAATTAAATGGACAGTCGTTGAATGTTTGTGGAAACAACCTTGAAAATCCATGATTTTCACATGGCCAGTTGTATGTCGCCTGTTCTTATGTCGGAACACTGAAAAAATAATTTTTGCGCCAGAAAAAAAACTAACAATGTTGTATATTATAAAAGCTTTAGAATAAAAGCTATGTTGTTGATGTGAATATTTTGATATTTATTCAAACTAAAACAAATTATTCATAAAGAAGTCAGGTCAACGTCTGTCGGGTCAGCTAGTTTTAAAATAAGATTTACACTTCATTTTTAACCATGATTTATCGATACATGTTTTTAATAGTTTAGTAGCCACCATCCTGAATTGAATGCCCCAATCTGTTTTGTAATATTAATTTTCTTCAGATATTGCCTCTTTTGAGATTATAGATTTAAAAAATGACGATATCTCCAAAAAGAAAAATGATATGGCAAAAAAGATTGTGACTTTCAATTCAGCATGAAAACTTAATTTAAAACGATGGGTCATAACCCTACCTTTATAATTGAAATAACCTTGTTCATTTCAAAATGATGAATCCAAGATGGCGCCCGAAAATGCTAAATCCGCCAGAATCATGTGAAAATGACTCAACAATGACCGCTGGTGGTTACTTGCCATTATCTAGCTTCATTCTGAGATTATGGACTTATTTTTACAATGCCTAATCTTAAAATAAGTTAAAATTAAAATTTTCTTAAAACCCTAATATTTTAAGAACGGATCAATGTTTTTGAAAATGGATTGTGGCATTGAAACCAGTGTAAAAAACTAGTTTCAAATGATGAGTCACAACACCTCCTTTACATGAGAGAAAAATATTTTGCATCCAATATGGCAGATCCAAGATGGGTGCTAAAAATGACTATCCTATCAAAATAAAGTACTTCATCCCTAATAATTTTTCGTGTTGTTCACAGTTTTATATCTCATTAAATTATACTTAAAAGTTCATTGTAAATCTTATTTTATAATTTTTCCATTGCAAACCGCCATTTTGAAATTTAATTTTAGGGGTTTTCCCGAAGTCCGATTTTGTCTGATTTATGTTATGTTTAAAATCATACTTTTCCAAACATATCCCCATAAAAAATTATCGTGTTGGTATTTGTTCTAGGTGAAGGGTGTTTTTTGGGTAGATTTGCTGGACGCGTACCCTGCATACACATATTTTACCAAAACTTTAAAAAGATTAGTAAAACCTAGTCCGTTTTTAATGATCAATGACTCAAATGAAAGCTGATGGCTCACTAGTATTTTAAAACCACTCAGTTCTACATGCCTTATTCAAGACGGGAGATACCCATCCTTAACTAAATTCTAAGTTCTGAAAAAAATTTAATTTTGTATTGATTAAAGGTCTATTATTCACATCAAAATCAACGGATTTGATTGGCTAAGAGCTAGAATAAAAGCCAGTAATGTACTTATTTAATTAAGACTTTAATTAGGTCTGAGTCTCTGCTAAATTTGGAGATATGAGTCTTTAACTAATAAAAAATTACGAAAGAAAGAAGAATTTATGTTGGATTATGGGTAATAACTCCATTTCTATTAGTCAGATTTAAATTCGTGATAGTTCACATGAAAGATTATAATTTACCAAGTGTTTTGAGACCTGGAGGTATCAGAAAAATAATTATAAAAATTTTATTATTTATTTAACCCCCATAAGAAATATTTTCAGGAAAGAATTTTCTTTTGAGCATATCTTAAAAACGAATCAATATTTTTGAAAACAGGTTTCAGGATTGTAATCAGCGTTAAAATATCTCTTTAAATAACAAGTCACTTAATGTTACAAAGTTTTGTAAATTCAAACAATGCCCAATATGTTAAACTAAACTAATTAGTAAACAAAGTGTTTCCCCCGGTGGGAACCTAACTGGCTTTTGCTAGTTTAGGTACCAATAATGGGTACAGTGACGGAATTTGTCACGAATGGAGGCAGTGTTGTAGCTGTCTTTCAGTGAACAACTTCAGTTCCCCACCAGGGGAGGCTGGGCTTGATGGCAGGGCGGTCAGGGGAGTACTGGTGACCAAGATGAGGGCCAATATGAGGGCCACCTGATCCTTTGAGGCCCTGTTCCAAGCATCCATTGGACAAAGGTATACCTTTGTCCACCCAGTCAAAGCTTGGTCGAACCTATTCCTTTATCCTTTTACTAGCCTTGTATTAATCTACTAAAGGCTGTGAGCCTAAGGGATGATACAAGGGAACCTTCCTTTCCTTTCCAGTAGCCGTAAAAAAAGTCAAAATAATGGCTGAAGTACCCTCACAGGATTTTACTTTGGGGTGGGGAAACCCAGACTACATAATCCCACCTACCAAAAAAAAAAAAACATTATTGTTTTCTTTGTAGTAGATTTGTTTGAAAAAATTCATATAAAATAAACAAAGTTTTAAGGTATTTAATGACTTAAATATGTATCATGCATACTTACCAATCATGGATTTTAGCTTGCAGTCGTGGCAAGTATGCAGGTGATACTTTGCAAAGCCATTTTATACTTTACATATTTTACACTACTAAAGCTAGAATTGATAGCAGCTCCAAGAAAACATTATTTTGAAGTAATATGGTACATTTATAGTAAGAAGCAATCAGCAAATACCCTCTGTTTGAATGAAAATAGTGACCTAGAAGATTCTATTACTATTCTAACTTTACTCCAAATAGTACAGTAAAATAAGGCCAAAAACACCCTAAGATTGGCAACTGATGTCCATTCACAAAAATTTCATCAAAGCTTCTTTTGAGCACTATAATCAAAGATCCGATGAGTCCCCAAAAAATCAAGTGGGTTTACACCCTTAAAATCATGTTTCAAAATGGCGGTTTTTTGTAAATGGGATAAATTTTGAAAAAAGCTCCCCCTTTTCATTTTTCACCTCCATTTATCAATATAATGTCTTGGGACCGCTTCCAAAACCTTTTGGGTAGTAAATACTTCATTTTGATAGATTGTTAATTTTTGGCCGCCATCTTGAATCCGCCATGTTGGACATAAGTTATTTTTCTCTAATGTAAAGATAGTGTTGTGACACATTAATTCAAAGTAAATTTTTATGCTGATTACAATGCCGCAATCCGTTTTTGAAAATCTTGATTCATTTAAAAGGTAAACTAAAATTAAAATTCATCCCTATACATTTCTTATGGGCATTTCACATTTTGAATATAGTTTAGCGAACTTCCCCTATAGGGAAGAAGCTGTTGCAGTAGGTCTCATGGTAAGACATAAGCCCGAGACCATCATAACTTTTCTTTTTGAGGTCTCCAGATGCCAAAAACACCATTCGTTCATTTTCATATATATATATATATATATATATATATATATATATATATATATATATATATATATATATATATATATATATATTTATGAAAATGAACGAATAGTGTTTTTTGCTTCTGGGGGCCCCAAAATGAAAAGTTATGATGGTCTTGGGCTTATGTCTTACCATGAGACCTACGGTAACAGCTTCTTCCCTATAGGGGAAATTCGCTAAAACTTGGTAAATGGCTTCTTCTAGGTCATATCTATAGAATATTGAATTAAAACCACCCAGTTTTAATACACTTGTAGCAGCAAACCTGCATACTCATTCCCCATGTTATTCTTATGGAGCTTACAAAAACATGTAAAATCTCGCTATGTTGGATTTAAATATGTTTTTTTGTATTTGAAATTCGCTGAGTATGCAGGTCTGCTGCAACGGGGTTTTTTTATTATTCACCTTACATCTCCTGTTCTAATTGAGTTATACAGTTAATTTTGGTTTTAAAATACTCAGTGTTATACGGCCTTTAATATGAACCATTGACCATAAAATCTGGCCGAGATTGTGGCTGGTTATATTGTTCTATTCAACGTAAAGTCCAATTTTTTAAAGATTATATTTTAGTTAACGATTTATATCTCAAGTTCTAAATAAGACACAACGTTAGTTCTGGTTTTAAATTACTTGTTGAATCATTGGCCTTCTTTGGAGCTATTGAGACTTTAAATTGGGTGGGTTTGAAGCGATTTATAAGATTAAAACTTTACCTAAATTTCAGAAATAATAATTATTTGTATTGAACAGGGTACTGTAGCTCATTTTAAACTCATCTAATTTTAATAATCAAATGCTAGAAATAAAGCCTATAATGTACTGTTTAATTTAAGACTAGAACGAACCTTGAGTCTCATTTACTGCTTGAGGTGTAACTCTTTAACTAAAAACAAATTTCAGCAACAAATAAATATTATTTTGATTGGAGGCTCATAGCTCCCTTAATATCCAATGGATTTAAACAATCAATGACTCCAAAGAAGGCCAATAATTCAACGAGTAATCTAAGACCAGAATGAATGTTGTGTCTTATTTAGAACTTGAGATATTAATTTTTTTTGAATCTTTAAAAAAATTGGGCTTTACGTTGAATAGAACAATATAACCCGTCTCTTTTTCGAATTTAATGTGCAATAGCTAAAATTAAAGCCTGTATAATACTGAGTATTTTAAGACAAAAATGAACTTCATAACTCAATTGAAACAGGAGATATTGGAAAAATAATAAAAAATAGATTCAAAGTGAGTTAAGTCCATAAGAAATGTATAGGGATCAATATTAATTGAGTTTATCTTTAAAACGAATCAAGATTTTCAAAAACGGATTGCGGCATTGTAATCAGCGTAAAAATTTCCGCTTTTTTTGTAATAGGGGGAGCTTTTTTCCAAAATTTATCGCATTACAAAATAAACGCCATTTTGAAACATGATTTTAAGGGTGTAAACCCACTTTATTTTTTGGAGACTCATCGGATCTTTGATTATAGTGCTCAAAAGAAGCTCTGATCAAATTTTCGTGAACGGACATCAGTTGCCGATCTGAAACCCCAATTTTACTGTACTAAAATGATAACTGCTTGATGTGTGAGAGTCTACAGTCTACAATATTTTCAGCACTCCTTTTGCTGGACAAGTGAGAGTCTGCAGTATTATCAGAATTCCTTTCATACAGTACTTCTTTGACCTAACTCAAAACAAGTATAACATCATAACCACTCAAGTCTTGTGTAAGCTTGGCTCCAAAGATTGTTATAACTTTCTTACTATTCTTGGAATGTGTTTTATTACTTAACCATATGATGATTTGATTCTTTATAACCTTCACAGAGAAGTTCAAACTTTTTGACTAGGGGTAATACAACTTACTGAGTTTTGTTGAAAACATAAGTTCTCTATAAAAGATTCGTTATAGATGCCGCAAAATGACAGTCCACTTATTTCTATTTTATATACAAAACTACCAGTACAAAGTTGATTAACAGAACACACCAAAATGTAAATAAACAACAACTCCAGGGCAGAAATATTTGCTAGTTTTATGGTTAGGTAGACAATATACCTGGCCAAAGTGAACAGAGTCCGGACCATCTTTTCTCCTTCGCCCACCCATTTAGACGTTAATGACGAAGCGCTGATATTGAAAAATGTAGACTTTGACTGTGATGCAATACATTTCCCTGTTAACATGCATTAAATCAGAAAATGTTATAAAATCTCATTTGAAGTAGTGATATACTCAGAGGCAGATTTCCCACTAGGCACTCTAAGCTCATGCCTAGGGGTGGCAAAGCCAGGGGAGGGGGGCAAATGGTTGCTCCCATATCCTGGCCATTGGCATACTATGCATTAAAAAAAATCCAAAACCAGTAATTCAATCTATCTAAACTTATTCCCCAATTCCAATATTTTTTTCACGAAGGACATTCATTTGTAGGGTTGCCTTGTTGTATTAACATTACTGGCTGTCAATGGGTAAGTGTCCATAAGCGGTGGTTTTTGTTAACCTTTCTGTAATTGTTATTCTATTTCTCACTGAGTTTTGGGTAAAAATGCAAGCATACATATTCTTTTTCTACTTAGCTAAAGATCGAGGGAATGATAAATCAATTATCAGACCTATTCTATTCTAAATTATAAATTACCTATAAATTAATTCATTTAAACTGTGTACTGAAAACCATGTATTTTTATACTTAATTGTTTACATAACAAAAGTTCAAAATGACACATTTCCAGCCAGCTGATTTTAGTTATAACATATGTAACAACTCTCCACCCGTAATCAGCAGTATGAAGAGTTGAACTTAAAGAGGTAGCAGTTGATCCAAATTTCTGGTCCAAACCCTTCCATCATCCAGTTTGACTTCGTACATAACTTCGCCCAATTTTGCGGTTATTACTCCTGATACCCACTTCTCTTTAGATGAGTAATTTCTTGCTTGGACTCTTTGGAGTACGTTTAGCTTTCTTCTGTTCTCGTCCTGGTTCAGTCGTATTTTGTCTTCTTTAATTTCCGATAAAACGTTAAGTCGTGTTCTAATGTCCCTGCCAAACATTAATTTATACGCAGACAGTCCTGTTGAGTTTGGAGCTTTTCTTATCTGTGTCAGCAGCCTGTCGAGCTTGCATTGGATGTCTCCGGGTTCTCCAGCCATTGCATTCTCCAGAGTTCTTGACGAACTGTACAAAACGTTCGGCTTGTCCGTTGCTTGACGGGTGAAACGGTGCGGTAGTTCTGTGACTTATTCCATTGTTTCGTAAAAATGTTTTAAAATCCAAAGATGTAAATTGTGGTCCATTGTCACTTACCAAGGTTAAAGGTAGCCCGAAAATTGTAAATAAGTGTCTCAGTTGATGTATACACCAAGCTGTCGTCGTGACTTTAGTCGCAATTACATCAACCCATTTTGAAAATGAATCGACTATAACAAAAAAGTGTTGACCCGGTTTCAGTTCGAAGAGGTCGATATGTATTCTATGCCAAGGTGCACAAGGTTCTTCCCATGGATGTACTTCTTTCGATGGTTCTTTCTTCTTTTGTATACATTTTTTACATAATTTAGCTATCTTCTCGATATCAGCATCCATATTTTTCCAATACAGGTAGCTTCGAGCTAACTCTTTCATCTTAGTTATTCCCAAGTGGCCGATATGAAGCTCGTTAAGTATTTCCGATTGTAAAGTATGTGGAATTATAACTCTAGAACCTCTAAAAATACATCCATCGTGTAGTGAAAGTTCATTATCGTGAAATCCTAGCTTTTCCAAACATTCTCCCTTTTCCAAAGCGTTTAATACAGCATTAAGTTCCTTGTCCTTTTTCGTATGTTCTGCCAACATTTCTTTGGTTACAGGAATAACCGATAATTGATTTGCTTGCACTTTTGCGTATATATCCTCTTTGTCATTCATATGCTCAGTAGGAAATCTTGACAGGAAGTCTGCATTCGAGTGTTCTGTGGTTCTTCGGTATTGGATGTCATAATCAAATCCTGATAGAAATAAAGCGTAGTTAAGTAACCTAGTGGCTGACATAGCTGGTAGTGATTTACTTGGGCTAAATATAGACACTAGTGGTTTGTGATCCGTGATTAGGGTAAACTTTCGCCCATAACAATATGGGAAAAACTTCTTTACCCCCCAATATATTGAAGTTGCCTCTTTGTCTATTTGGCTATACTGTTTTTCACTCTTTGTTAATGATCTCGATGCAAATGCAATAGGTTTTTCCGTTCCGTCCTTATATCTGTGTGACAAAACTGCCCCTAAGCCATCAGGAGATGCGTCTGTAGAAAGTACAAGTTGCTGTTCTGGTTCGTAGTGAGCCAACGTTCTTTCACTAGCTATGTGTTCTTTTACAATTCGAAAACTATGCTCACATCTTTCATCCCAAACAAACTTTTTGCCTTTTTGTAAGAGTTCATTTAACGGTCTCAGTAGTTCTGCTAGTCTTGGAATAAATTTGTTATAGTAGTTAGCTAATCCGATGAATGATCGCAACTGATGAATGTTCTTTGGTTGTTTGGCATCAATCACTGCTTTGATCTTTTCTTTGTTTGTGTGCAATCCATCTTCATCAATTGTATGTCCAAGGTACTCAATTTTTCTTTGGAAAAATTTACATTTTTCAAAATTAAGTTTCAAATTGTTAGCTTTAAGTTTTAGTAACACTGTTCTTAGCCGGTTCATTGTTTGTTCATAGTTTGCACCTTGAATAATTATGTCATCGAAAAAACATTTCACTCCAATCAAGCCTTGTAACAGCTTGTCCATATACCTTTGCCATATTGCTGGCGCCACTTTTATCTCAAACATCATTCTGTTTACCTTATACAAACCTTTCTGTGTACTAATTGTTTGCATAATTGCACTTGTGTCGTCCATGGCCATATGCAGGTATGCGTTGCTAATGTCCAGAGTACAAAACAATTTTCCTCCACTCATTGCTGTAAAAATTTCTTCTATTCTTGGAATTGGGTAATTTTCGTCTTTAATGACCTTATTGAGCGTTGTCTTGTAATCAGCACAAATACGAACTGCTCCATTCGGCTTCAAAATCGGAACTATTGGAGTCCCCCACTCAGAACTCTCAATTTTTGTTATAATGCCAGCATTTTCCAAACGTTGTAATTCCTGATCTACTTTTTCCTTTAAGGCATATGGCACTTGTCTCGGTTTGATATAGATTGGTTTGCTCCCTTCTAAAACTTGTAGGCTTGCCTTCTCATTAGGTATACATCCAATACCTTTTTCAAATACATCTTGGATGCAGCTTACAAATCAGTGTTGCAATGTCAGTATGTTTGGTAGAGGATCCAAATGAGCTTTTAATATACTTACTAGCTCCGTGTACGTCATAGTATATGGATCATTAGATGATACCAAGTCTTGTAGTTTTTCATGTAGTTGAGGTGGCAAGCAGTGCATGAACGTAGAAATTTTTGTTTTATTGTCTGTGATGTCTTTTAAAGACATGAAGTTCTCAAAACGTTTTATGAAATTCGCAAAGGATTCTTCCTCATGAAAAGGAGCAAAGTTTATTGTAAATGTAATGCTATTTTTGACTGAGTTTGTAGGTTGTTCAGCTGTTTTTGAACTTACTAAGACGTTGTACCGTCTTTTCAACCTTGCTAGCAACGTAATGTATAAATCTTCTGTCTCTCCTCTTATCACTGTTTCTTCAAATTCTATATCTTCTTCATTTTCTTTTGAATTTTCAATCTTACTTTGAGCTTTTTCAAATTGGTCCCAATATGCACATAGACTTTTTATTCTTAATTCAACTTCTTCCAGACTCATTTCTTCTGTTTCATTATGTGCAATTAGTTGTTGTAATCTTTTTATTTGATCTTGAGCTGTTTTCCGGGTTCTTTTACTGGCATTCGTCGCCATTATTCTATTCTAAATTATAAATTACCTATAAATTAATTCATTTAAACTGTGTACTGAAAACCATGTATTTTTATACTTAATTGTTTACATAACAAAAGTTCAAAATGACACATTTCCAGCCAGCTGATTTTAGTTATAACATATGTAACAAGACCAGTTTGTAAATTGTAAACTGAGGTGAAAAAGGAAAATAATGTGTGAGTCAGTGAGTGATTGCCATTGTTAAGCTAGTAGGCTGTTTTCAGTCT
This sequence comes from Flexamia atlantica, assembly GCA_035578135.1. Taxonomy (NCBI): domain Eukaryota; kingdom Metazoa; phylum Arthropoda; class Insecta; order Hemiptera; family Cicadellidae; genus Flexamia; species Flexamia atlantica. The sequence goes on along the minus strand of JAQJVK010000001.1, from coordinate 81,550,882 downwards.
TGATTTTGATCTTGTACTCTTAATTACTAAGTAGTAATCTGTATTTGTGGGTAGCTGTGTATGGTTTCTTTTGTGTTCTTTTTATTTTCAAACTTAGTGCATCATACGACCTTTTACGTAAACTTATGCTGAGTTCATTATTATATATATATATTTTTTTAATATCATACCATATATTGATTAAAATTATTGGTTCTCCTTGAGATAATCACTTCCTAGTTTAAATACGTTGCAATGTTTTGAGTTTAACCAGTAGGTAGAAATATATAGTTCGTTTGTGCACCGCCACCTGAGCGCTGTGTTAATTTTTGTATATTTTTAGTTTTACGTTTCTGTATCTCTATGTAATTATGAGCACCCAACGACAAATCATGTGGTTTGTTGGGACTCGAAGATTGTATGTTTTTATGGAAATAAATATTCTGATTCTGATTCTGATTCTGAAATTGTGTTTCGGACCCCATGAAAAAAATGTAGGTCCCTTAGTTGCCATTGGCTGTTGGGCTATTAATTAACAGTCCTGTCTAAGAAACAAGTCGACCTTAGTCAGTAACAAGACTACAAGATCACGCCACAATCATCCTACACTCTTCTCTCACTCATATTTCAGTTAAAATACGCAGCCAGTGCTGCGTCTCGGTATTGAAAATGTATTAATTTATTAATCCCATCGGGCAAAAATAAATAATTTGATTTTCTAAAATTATTTTATCAGTCAAACACCTGAATACTATGTTGCACCAAAACATGTGCAGAGGATTTTTTAAATTTTGTGATCAATTTTGCAAAAAATCAATAACACTATGTTGGCATAGTTTTTTTTTTGTTGCTTACTGTCCCCCTTCACATCCCAGGACGCTAGACCTAGTCTGGAACTGTTTCGCACATTACTTCAGGCTAGGTCTAGTGGGTCACTGCATTATCACATAGCGAAAAAGCCATTGGTGATCAACGGGATTTGAACCCGGGCCCCAGAGACAGTAACCCGCGTTATAACCACTACACCGGGCCGTTCCACACTATGTTACCACAGTAGCATGTTTTCAGCATTAACACATTCACTGCGGGTGGCACAGTACTGTGCCATGAAAATCGGAGCACTCACACTGATGGAACGATGGAACAGTACTGTGCCATGGTGCAACGCAGCACTCAATCGCTCATTATCAGGATAGCTCCTAGAGGATTCGTTTGAAACCTTGTTAGCGTGGTCTGTAGATCTTGTTTGACCTTAGGGCAGCTTGGTTCCCGCATCGCCGCAATCACAGCGCCGTTTTGGGTGGAACAGTTAAATGCCACACCGGCATAAAAGCAATAATTAGCTTAAAAAAATAAAAAATAATTAAAAATAAATAAATAAAGAACTCAGTGACCTACGACCTGTCACAAAAAACACCACGCTTAGTGACAAAAATTGAGGAAAGATTACGGTGGTTGAAGTAGCAAATAAGCAAAAAACGTGAAATAGCTCTAAATTCATTATTGTTACATAAAACTTTTATTTCTGAGTCTTTTTCCTAAAATGCAGTGGAGTTTTAATTAGTGATCTGGCCCCTAGTGTGGGTGGCACAGTGCTTGGCCATAAATATAATGTCATACACTTGATCAATAAACTTTATGGACATAATTTTTGTTCAAAACATATAAAGTTATGTTTTCATGTAGTAAAACTTTTTAGCATTATCATTAGAATGATTTTTCAATTTTATTACCCCGCAGTCAACGTGTTAAAAGGAGGCTACAGGCAATTCGGTGTCGCACTCCAGGGTGTCCAGAAATTCTCGTAAAATATTATAGTAAATTATAGTAGAGGTAAATACCCCCGTTGCAGCAGACCTGCATACTCAGTGAATTTCAAATGCAAAAGAGAATGTTTTAATTCAACATAGCGAGATTTGACATGTTTTTGTAAGCTCCATAAGAATAACATGGGGAATGAGTATGTAGGTTTTCTGCAACAGGTACATTAAACTGGGTGGTTTTAACTCAATATTAAGTAGATCTGAACTAGAAGAAGCCATATACCAAGTTTTATTGAGATATGTTGAGAAGTAAGCGAGATATAGAGTATTACTTATTTCCCATAAGGATAACATTGGGACAACGTACTGTGTTTACCACTAGCTGTGTCTCGATAACTGTTCTAAATTGTATAAGTAAAATAAATCATACCCAAAAACACAAAGTGTTGAAGGGTCGCCAAGCCCTAAAAATATGTGATATCAAAGTGCATACCAAGTCAATTTAATTTCCTGTAGTCCAACAATGTTCATTAGAATACATAATTAAATTTGTTTGAATGCTATTGTTCTGAATACTGATTATAATTCTTCTACATGTACTTGGCCAGCAGCTTAACAGACGCTAAATTAGTTATACGTTTGTATTTTCCAAAGTGACCTACATAGAAGACTTTTAACATAAATATATAAATTCATAAGCTGCTGGCCAAGTATATGTAGAAGAATTATAATCAGTATTCAGAACAATAGCATTCAAACAAATTTAATTATGTATTCTAATGAACATTGTTGGACTACAGGAAATTAAATTGACTTGGTATGCACTTTGATATCACATATTTTTAGGGCTTGGCGACCCTTCAACACTTTGTGTTTTTGGGTATGATATCACTGTTTTTTTAATAGATAAATGTAGTAAAATATAACATTTAAAGTAAATCTTTATATAAATAAAATAAATAAATATTTAATATAGACAGTATATAGTGTGAATGCAATAACCGATGTATTTTAGTTGTTCTCACAGATGTTTTAGGCGGTCTTTTAAAAATAATATTACGTAAACATTCTTTGCGCCATATAGTCACTTCTTGATATTTAGGTACAAAGAAAGATTTAGAAAGATTTGGCAAGTCGTAGAAAGATGGGAGTGGGCTCAAATTAAAGGTACCTCTACCGTGATGGCGGGAAAGATACTGAAATTGCTTGAAATTTTCCAGAAAACAAGAAATAACGTAAAATATCTGCACTGGGATCTAAAAACGACAGCTTTGTTTACATAAAACATGTGATGCTGAAATTTGATTGAAAACCATGAGCTATATCTAACAAATAGTAGATTTAAAAGCCAGTTTGCTATGAGGGTATTTCGTCCTAGGCGTATCCTATCCTATACTCTTATATGAGTAATGTTATTGTGCTTGTATGCTTGTTTGCTTGCTTGCACAATTATCTCAAAAACGGTTCCAATAATTTCCTTCAAAGTCTGTAATCCGACTCAAAAACGTCTTTTATGCAGATTACTTGGCCAGAGAAAATCTAATAACGCAATAAATCGAATTTTAAAGTTGTAAAATTTTAACATTGGCCTTATGGGTTGCCGTGATAGCAACGAAAATAAACAAGGAAAGTGTAAACAAATGAAGTAATCATAACAGCTGTTTGGTATCTACAGCCATCAAGGGAAAATACAGCAAATGGGATGAAGAGTCCATGGAGCAATAAAAAAGGTTTATATTTATCAGTTTTATGACATCGAAATATTTTATAGTAACTAGATGAACTGGTAAATATGAAATAACACCGAGCAAGGCTCGGTCCACCAGGTACTATATATTAACTGAGGATCGTTTGAATGTCTTCTTATTAGGGGCGTTTAGTCCCTTCAAGCCACTAGTGAAATATAATAACCACATTTTGTAGTTTCTCCTAAATTTAATATAGCATGCTTCACTTTGAATGTGTTTCCAATTATTTTAATTTCTGTATTTTAAGCCCTGGTATGAGAAGATTTGTAATTTTCATGTTGAATGAATTCCGAAGTTGTAATTGAAAAATCAAATAGTTACTTTTGCTCGAAATTATTGTTTTAGCGAATTTCCTTAGAAATAAGCTATTACCGTCGTTTTAACAGAACAGAATGGACAAAAAAATATCCGTTCAGGGTAACCTCAGCAATCATATTAATATTTATATTCTTTGTCAGCTCAAATTCAAATTCAAATTTTTGTTTATTTCCAGAAAGTACATCAATTAATACAAATATAATATAAAATGACAAAATATACACTTTTTTCTTACAACTAAAACAAAAAATCATGGAAATAAGCCTACATGGGCAGATTGCCTGTGCGTAGGCTTAGTCGCTATAAGAAAGCCTATGATTAACTTTTAAGTGCTTTGTTATGTGCTGTTATTGAATATATATTGGTAATATATTTTTTTGGAGGAAAAAAAGGGTTTGGGCATAAGCTTTTAATGTGTACTTTCTGGATATGAAGTGAGTTTATTGTTAAAACGCATTTTTCCATTAAAAATCACGATTTGTTTCAAAATTTAACATGGGTTTATATGGGAAATAGAATTTTCATTTTTTGAGTGTCTGTAAGCACGATAACTCTCGTAAATATCCTCCGATCGCAACAAAATTTGGTACAGACATGTAAAACTAGATTCTCTTGGACGAGTTCGTAAACCAGCCAGATCAACATATCCTAAGTGGGGTAAAGGCTCGATTTTACCCCCCAAAAATGGGTTTTTTGAGTTTTTCAAATTGAAAAATTATATTTATCCAATTATTGTTTGCACCATTGGATTTAGCTCGAAAAACAAACAATTTGGTATTTTAAATCATTCCTCTAAGTCCATAGGTCTCCGAGTTCTCATTTTTCCCCTGTTTTTATAGTAATAGGGCAGCAGAATGTTGGCTTAGTCAATTTCCCATTTACTCTCTACTGAGGTTTTCAAGGAATCGCTTTGAGTAATTTCTCAGTTTATCAATTTATTGATTAGAATTTTGGTTTTTAAACAATGTTATGTTAATATATATAATTTAAAAAATAAACATTCTTGCCTACTTAATTATATGAAATTTTTGTGTTTTGTCACTAAGTCATTTACCAATATTTTTTTACAAAGGGTTTGTAAAACAAGCTATAATAGCTATAATTTAAATATATAAATATATCACTTGTTTATTTTTCTTTTTTTAATAGCCTAATGGATTAATTACTGGATATTTTGTAATTGGAAATTCGCTGAGTATGGAGGTTTGCTGCGACGTGGGTATTTTGTAAGTAGTTGCGGTTGCAACAATAGGTACACTTTGAGTCCACAATTGGTTGCCATTTTTCACACTGACGGTTGAATAATTCTTCAAATTTGCTTTTTTAGTGTTGTGAGGAATTGAAATTGGAAAAATAAAGTTACTCGCATTTACATCCACATTGTGGTTGCAGTTTGAACATGTTGTCGTAATTTTTAGCATATATTTGAAATGAAATTCAAGGGGTCGATACAATGTTTATTAGTTGAATGAAAAATTCAGCACAATCTTGTTGTTCGATTGCGTTAAAAGGAGGTCCGAACTGATTTCTGATATTTATTGGACTTAAAATTTGGTCGTTTTTTGGTGGGATATGGCTAATTTAATCATTGGGGAATCAATGGCATAGTTTGTTATGGAGGTTGTGATAAGTTGGCAGTTTAAAATACACTGTATTTTTGCATTTGCATAGTACGATACATTATCAGAATTTTAAAAACCAAATATTTATTATTTACCAGATGCTGGATCGCATAGGATATAAACAAGGCCGCACTAGTGTGGCCTTGATAAGGCGCTGTAGTATACAGCCAATGGAATTGAAATTAATTAACTTGAAACAGCTGGTTATGTGTTTAACCTATAAGAACAATATTCAATGAAACTCTAGATGCAAACGGTACTGAACCCTTGGCAGTTTGGGTATTCTTAGGACCAGGATTAGTAGTTACAATGGACATGCATTGCAGATATTCAGTTTAATATGCATGCACCCGAAAGGTTGCGGTATTATCACAAAACAAATTTCTATTATTTATTGGCGAGATTTAACCCTGGGTGCTGGGTATCGATGTTCCTCGCTCTACCACCCGTGGACATACTTTGTGACAAAATCGTGAACCCTCAAACTTTGGATAATTCTTGAATTAGGATTTTTTTATGATAGACCTTATCAAACATTCGGCGCTATGACTATAATCTTTGACTTTTTCCAGTTTGTGAATAAACTCATCTTTAAATATGAAATGTTTAAGAGTTGAATTTCCGTTTTCTACCATTTTAAGATTAGGCCTACTTGCGTCTGCAACCAAACTTCGTATTTATACGTGATAGGAGTCATTAATTATAGTTAATGTATGAATCTGTACTTTTTTACCTGACAAATTTTCCGCAAACAGCTGATATTGCTTCTGTTCAAACAAGGAGATTAGATATTTACTGGAGGTATTGTGACGATGACTTTGTTGATGAAAACCGGCCCTTTCATTTTGGCAGACTTTAGTAATTTAGTAATGAAATACCATTCTTTGAACATAAATTTAAAACGATTTGAATCTTGAACATGAGTTTAGGTTGGGTAAAACGGAAATAGACTATATAAGACACACATTCATTATAATTTATATAGATATTTGTAAACCTATATAAATAGGTTTCATTGGTACAGAACCCAGAAATAATATAGTTTAAAAAATAAACTTATCACAATAATATAAAGAAATAATAAATTAAACAAATCAAGCGTATCTCCTGTCCTACCGTCCTCTCCAATACGCTTAAAACTTACCAGCTGATCAAAGTTTTACTGACGAAATAGTTTCTTCGTGGACTAAGCTTGTTTACATTTGAAATGTCAACGATGATTTGAAATGAAAATTTAAAAAGTTACTAGTTTTGATATCTAGTGCTTTCAAACTTTGTTCAGACTATCAAAAGGCACTACTACGAGAAAAAATAGGAGTGAGTGTGAAGTTTCATTCAATTCTGATGAGAAATAAAGTCGTTAGGCTTTCTGAACAATTCGAGGTGGAGGATTCGTTCAAAAGTGCAAAACCGGTAACTTTTTTGGTGACTTTTAACGTTTATTATCAACTTAATAGAAGTATTTAAAACAAACTGTCGTGTTTTTTGAAGTTTTTTTGGCCAGTTTATTATGTTGAAGCGAAGTTATATTAAATCAAGGCTCTAATTTTCTTTTTTGAAAAGTGAAAAATCGGCTCCTAATCTGCGCTGTTAATATAGTCACTCACGTCGTTCATTCGTCGTCTGCTGGTGGACTTGGCGACGAGACACGACCGTGCCTCTAGATCAAGACTATTCCTTAGCAAACATAACCAAAATACTACTTTTATTATCAAACAGCTGTTAAACAAAACAAATACATTTAAAAAATAGGTATTTGCACAGTTGCATAGTTGTGTTTACAACATTTCTCCGGGGCGGGCTAATCAAGTCATCAGCTTGACTAGTTTAGTAGCCGGTCTTCTCCAGGTTCCGGTGGAGGTTCGGATGTCTGCCACCCTCACTTGGCCATCTTTTCCAGGATAAACAGCTTCCACCACACCCTTTGTCCACCTCCCACTGGCTTGGTGTTCTTCGGCAATCAATGCCACGTCTCCTTTTTGGGGATTAACTTGTTTGTTGTGCCACTTTGAGCGTTTGTTGAGTAAGGGGATATATTCTCTCAACCATCGCTTCCAATATTTGTCGGCATAATCTTGCGCAATTTTCCATTGTTTTTGCAGGTGTTTTTCTTTGATTGCGACGGCTGGCATTAGTATGTCTTTACCTCCAAAGAGAAAATGATTAGGAGTTAAAGAAAGCTCGTCTGCAGGATCTTCAGGCACATTGTAAAGAGGCCTGTTATTAAGAATAGATTCAATCTCACAGAGCACAGCGATCAACGTTTCTTCCCGAGGAGCTTGTGAGTTCAAAATGACATACAAGCATTTCTTTACGGACTGTACCAGGCGTTCGTGTGCTCCACCCATATGCGGACTTGCTGGTGGTAGGAACCTCCATTTTATCTTCTTTTCTGCACAAAATGTTTTAATTAGGTCATTGTCAAAGGTTTGAAGAGCTTCTCTCAGTTCTCTCTCCGCTCCCTTGAAATTGGTTCCGTTGTCAGAGATCAATTCAGCAGGACATCCTCTTCTTGCTACAAATCTCCTTATGGCTTGTATGGTTGAGTCAGAGTTCAGTGACGCTGCAAGCTCCAAGTGTATAGCTCGCACTGAGAGACATGTAAATAATGCTCCGTAACGCTTTTCTCGTCTTCGACCAACTGTAACTTCCAAAGGTCCAAAATAATCCAGTGCTACACAGGTGAAAGGTCTACCATAAGGTTCCAACCTGTAAGCCGGCAAAGGAGCCATCTCTGGAGTGTTGGGCATGGTTCGACGCAATTGACATTTTCTGCAATCAGCCCAACAACTTTTGATAGCTTGTTTCATGCGTGTGATCCAAAATTTTTGTCTTAAGTTGTTTGCCACAGTTTCTTGTCCCTAATGAGCCATTTTTTCATGTTCATGTTGTATTAAAAGAATTGTCAGACGCTGCTTTGGATCTAAAATAATTGTCTCTTAACTTCTTGACTGATTTCATTTCCATATTCAGTTCTTCCTCTCATTTTTAGTGGGTTTCCAGACAAAACAGGACTCAATTTAAAAAGTTGACTTCCTCGTGGGATAGGTTTGTCTTCTCTAAGTGTTTTTAGATCCTCAGAAAATGATTCCTGTTGAGAAAGCCTGAAGCACCATTCTCCAGCTTGTTGAAGTTCCTCAACACTGAGACTTGAATCTACATTCTTCTTATTGTTATTTCTTGCATTATGAATGAATCTTAGTACCCATGCAATTGTTCTGATTAGTCTGGCGTACTTAGAAAATCTGTTCATGTCGATAACTGATTTTTCACAATTTTCTGACGAAATGGATAACATTACTTCATGGCTCTCATCATTTTGCGGTTGACTCTCAATCTTAGGCCATAAATCTTTTTCTCTCAGAAGGAAAGCTGGACCTTGATGCCATCGGCAGTTATTTGAAAGAAAAATAGATGATTCTCTTGTAGCCTCATCCTCTACATTTTCTGTAGTAGGTACCCACCTCCATTGTTTTCTGTTAGAATTGCTTAAGATTTCTTTCACACGATTGGCAATATAGATCGACTTTTGCTTATGAGTTGTTTGTAGCCAACACCATACTATTCTAGAATCTGTCCAGAAGTACGTCTCCGAAACATTCATCTTGTGAGATTGATGAATTAAACAGGAAATTTGACTGCCAAGTACTGCTGCTTGTAATTAAAGTCTAGGGATGGTTGATGCTTGTAAGGGAGCAACATGTGATCTAGCCAGGACAAAGGCAACGTCCACATCATGTGCTGGTTTTTCAAATCTAAAATAAGCTACCGAACAAAATCCGTTTACACTTGCATCACAGAAAATATGCAATGATACTGTACAATTTGAAGTCATATTGTAGCATTGTGGTATTTTCAGATTTTCCGAATTCTTCACATCTTTCATCCAAATTTACAATGACTTTTCCAACTGTGCTGGAATAGTTTCATCCCAATGAACATTCAGTCTCCAAAGATGTTGCACCAGGATTATGCCCTTCATCATGATTGGAGTGATAAAACCTAGTGGATCATAAATTGACATCACAGCCTGGAGCACCTGTCGTTTGGTTGGTGACTGTATTAGGTCTACAACTTCTTTCTTCACTTTTACAAAATTTACTTTGAAAAGAAAGATATCATTGTGGAAATTCCAATGTAGTCCAAGGACTCGTTCAGTGTCAATGCGTTTCAGCATTTTTACTCATTACATAAATAGCACTGGTTGGTGAACAAACTGCCCCAAAAATCATTGATGTCATGCACCATTCCTCTAATTTCCCGTTACTTTCTCCTCTCCACAAAAATCGTAGGGAATCTTGATCTTCTGGAATAATCTTTATTCTTAGAAACATCTCTTCAATGTCTGCTGCATACGCGGCACCTGCTGCACATGTGGGATCCAAGACGATTGGTGATCTACTGTGACACCCAAGAATTTAACATGATTGCAAACATTGTCTACTTCAGGAATTTTATTTAAACTAAAAATAACAGACTGAGTTTTGTCTCTATTTACTAAGAAACTATTAGAGGAGAACCAGTCAGTAGTCTTAGCCACAGATTGTTTGGCTTTTGCCTCAAGTTCATTGAAATTTTTACTGGTGTTTACTATTGTGGTGTCATCAGCGTAGAGATAGATGTGACTGTCTACATTGAATGGCAAATCATTAATTGCTATGAGAAAGAGGAGGGGGCCCAGGACAGAGCCCTGAGGAACCCCGCAGTAGCTAACAAACGTGGATGACCAATCTCCACCAATGCACACTGCCTGTCTTCTATTGGACAGGTAAGTCTTAAAAAGATTGAGTGCTCGACCACGGATGCCGTAATATTCCATTTTGAAGAGGAAAATCCCATGGTCAACACAATCGAATGCTTTGCTTGGGTCTACAAAAGTGGCCCAAGCAGCGCCCCGTTCCTCAAACACATTGAGAATCATGCGCACCATGTCATCAACAGCACCTATGGTCGAACGACCCACCCTAAATCCAAATTGTTGATTGTTAAAAAGTGAAAAAGATTCAAAAAACTTACCTGGTTGTAGATTACATGCTCAAGTACTTTAGCTAACACAGGAACCAAACTTATAGGCCGATAGTTTCCAGGGTTTAATTTGTCACCCTTTTTGAATTTTGGACAGATTTTTGAGAATTTGAAAATTTCAGGAAAATTTCCTTTCTGAAGACAGGCATTTATGCAGAAGGTAAGAGGTACAATAATGTAGGAGGACATTTCTTTAATTAACCAGTTTGAGAGGTCATAAACATCTTTAGCTTTGGAATTTTTCATTTTGTTAATGACTATTAAAACCTCCTCACGAGTTACAATTCTAAAATTAAAACTAATATTATATTGAGGGGCAATCGTAAGAAAGCTATCATATGTTTGACTAGGCCTAGTTGTATTAGACCTTATATCAGCAACACATTCTATAAGAAACTTATTTAAGGTATCTGGATGGATAGGGATAACATCTTTCATTTTATCACAAGCAGATTGTTCTTTAACAATTGACCATGCTGTACTACATTTATTGTTAGATTTTTCAATTAGGGCAACATTATGATTGAGTTTTGCAACATTAAGCGCTTTTTTATGTTCCCTCTTTGCATTAAGATACAGAGCCTTTGATTGGGGACAGTTAGTGGCCTTAAGATTAAGATACAAGTTCCTGAGTTGTTCCTCGAGCCTGAGCAGATCCTCAGAGTATTCCATGATACTCTGAGGATCTGCTCAGGCTCAAGAGCTTTTTTTTGTAGAGCTTTTTGTTCTTAATTTTAGGCTTATGCTTACGACTAATAATAGGAAAGCACACTTCAAACTCGTGCATAAGAATGTTGATAAAAGTTTCAAAGATATTACCTGGGTTTGTAATCCAATGTGTTAGATCCAATTCTTTGTGCCAATCAATAGTTGCAATTTTGAATCAATGTATTGTAGGGGACCTATGAAGGGGTCCCCTACAATACACATATATATATGAAGGGGTCCCGCCAGTAACGTTGTAAACGACAACTTTTTCAAAATTGAGATTTCTATGCAGTAAGGTTGTAAACGACATGCTGCATCAGTACTGGGTATTTTTTCGTTGATATCTCTTGTGTTGGCAGCACTACCACAGGTTGAAAACCAAACGCTGTTGGTCCCACAGTTGCAACAGCGTTGTAACCACCAAAAATGGCAACATCACCGCACACCATTCTGTCGCCGTTCGTTGTTAATCCGCTAAATCGTAGTAAAAAACGCCCTGTTAAGTTCGAAAGTTGGATCAGATATGTACGTAAGCAGAGAAGAAATGCTGGGGAACCGTACATAAATGATAAGAAGAAACCAGTACCCGGGAAACAACAACCACATGAGGTACGTGCAACAACGTTGTACCCACCAAGTGCAACAATTTTCTGTACAACTTAAAATGTTATTGATTTTCCAAGAATGTCTAATACAAACGTAACGAGTGTAACTTCATATATACATATTTTTATAATGTAATAATATTTTTTCACTACATATACGTTGTTTGTTTTACCATGCAATAATGTTGCAAGCGCCAAAGCCGGCAACAACGTTGCAAACGACTGTCATTTACAACGTTATTGAAATTTTAAAATCACTTTTTTTGTAATAACTTTTTTACTATGTGCGATGATATTATAATACTTTATAGTTTGGCTAGTTTTATGATATTATAATTATATATAACAAATAAAACATGTTTACATCATTACATTCCCAGTTATACGTTTTTTCCATTTCCTGAAAAATTTACTCTATGTCGCTTACAACGTTACTGGCGGGACCCCTTTATATACAGGGTGAGTCTTCTAAGCCAGGGGTTCTCAACCTGGGGGTCGCGGAAGCTCCGAAAATGAGGATTTATTTTTCTCAAAATGTAGGCCCTACTTAGACCAAAATAGATTCAAATATCTCATTTTAGCGAATTTCCCCTATAGGGAAGAAGCTATTACCGTAGGTCTCATGGTAAGACCTAGGCCCAAGACCACTATAACTTTTCGTTTTGGTGCCCCTAGAAGTCAAAAACACTATTCGTTCAAATTTCTAGATATATATAATGTGTCTGTAAAGCACGATAGCGCTTGCAAAAATGGTCCGATTGGAATGAAATTTGGCACAGACGTGTTAAGTAGTTATTATTCGGACGAGTTCGAAAACCAGCATGATCGGACCATCGGAAGGGGGGGTAGGGGGGATAAACCCCAAAAAAATGGGTTTTTTGAGTTTTTTACATAGAAAATTAGAAATAATCCAATTTTTGTTAGCACTATTGAATTCAGCTCAAAAAACAAACAATTTCGTATTTTGAATCACTGCTCTATGTCCATTGGTTATTGAGATATTAAATGTGGTAAACACAGTACGTTGTCCCAATGTTAACCTTATGGGAAATAAGTAAAATTCTATATCTCGGTTATTTCTCAACATATCTTGATAAAACTTAGTAAATAGCATCTTCTAGTTCAGATCTGCTAAATAATGAATTAAAACCACCCAGTCTCATCAAACCAACCATTTTGATATACCCTTAGCAGCAAACCTGCATACTCATTCCCCATGTTATTCTTATGGAGCTTACCAAAACATGTCAAATCTCGCTATGTTGGAATGAAATAATGTTGTTTTGCACTTGAAATTCACTGAGTATGCAGGTCTGTTGCAACGGGGGTATTTGACTTTAGGATGGGAGTGGTAATCTCTTGAGCAATAATATGTTTAAGAGATATAAAACAGACACAACTAAATCTCATAGGTGGTATCGATTACACTTCTTAAGAAAATAACTCCCAACGGAGGCAAAGCAATGGACTTGTCGCGCCGGTATGGCGCAGTGGGCTATCGCCATGCCGACGCGACTATTGTGCCGACACGCTGAGACGCCCGGCGCAGACACTCTTTTTGTCAGGTAGGCCTAAGTCAAAAATCGTCATAGCAACAGGACCAACCAACTGATAAACATCTACCTACTATACGCTTACTGTGAAGTTTTGAGGTATGTTGATGTTTTGTGCTGCGATCAGTGACTTCTGAAATATGTATTTGTGAAATATATATTAGTGGTGGTACTTTAATAAGAAAAAAAATACCCCCGTTGCAGCAGACCTGCATACTCAGCGAATTTCAAATGCAAAAAACATATTTCAATCCAACATAGCGAGATTCAATATGTTTTTGTAAGCTCCATAAGAATAACATGGGGAATGAGTATGCAGGTTTGCTGCTACGGGTATATCAAAACTGGTTGGTTTTAATTCAATATTTAGTTGATCTGAACTAGAAGAAGCCATTTACCAAATTTTATCAAGATATGTTGAGAAATAAGCGAGATATAGAATTTTCTTTATTTCCCATAAGGTTAACATTGGGACAACGTACTGTGTTTACAAATCTGAGAAGGTGACAGATACTTCGAGAGACGCAACCAACAGCATCTCCAACCAGACATTGCACTGAGGTGTGAATGCCAATCCCCCAGCATCCAGGCAGCGGCGATTGACGGGAGCTTCAAAGGGCACTAACCACGCAGCAGTAGGCCTAATAAATGTTCTTAGTTATAATGATTGTGGGTTAAGAAAAAAGGTTAGTGACGATATTCTTATTAAATTAATTCATGATTATGATTTAATATTTCTTTTAGGAACTTTTGTCTCAGAGATAGATAAAGATTTTATTTCAAAGCGTTTAAACAATTTTAAAGTTCATTTTGAGTTTGCTGAGAGAATATCAGATTTTGGCAGGAGTATAGGAGGAATAGTGCTGCTGATTAATAAAATTATTCATTTGTTTGGAAGAAGTTCTTTTGTTAAACAGAGAAATATTACATTAGTAAAAGTTGATGTTAAGGATAACGAGAATTGGTTATTTTTACCTAGTTATCTAAATTGTAATGTAAATTTGTCCTATGATTATATTGATTATATAGATACAAAAGACAAGTATAGTTATTGGCAAAAAGATTAACTCCTTAAAGAAAAATTAAAGCTATAACTTAAATTACATAAATAATTCATGCAAGGCATATAATATAATCAATAATAACTTATGATATATCACTTAAAGGTAACATGCAGCCTTAACAACGAATAATAATAGTAATAACAGTAATTATAATAACAGGTAGACTAATATAATAATTTTTATGATTTTACTACTAATAGAATTTGAAAAAAATTCAACAATATCATTAAAAAATACTAACTAAAATCTCATTAACGATTAATAAAATAAGAAAAATAACAATTTCCAATCCGATCCGACTGAACTCGCAATTGCGGCATTTTACTCAACTCAAAAAGAGGTTTAATTTGATGTACATATCAACCCAAGCCAGTGGCGGCTCGTGAGTTTATGTACTGGGGGTTCAGAGCTAATAACATATACATTATACCAATGTATTATATTAAAGTTATTGTCTTAAGCCAATCAGACAATCAGTATTTAAAAACGTTAAATGCTTACAAGATCGTAGTGTCTGTATTTCTTGACATACCTGCTTTTATACACGAGTGTAATGCATATAGTCTATAGGATTAAGGCACTATACCATTGATGATAAATTGTATTTTGCTACTGTGTACATTAAAATGTTAAATCCAAAATTAATTAAATCATTAGCGTTATTATCGTTGCTTGATAGCTTAATTACTGTTCTTACAGAAAGCTATGGTGCGGCCGCTACGCCGATTGTTTTCTTTCAATAATCAGAGCTAAAAATAAAACGCATAATCGCATAACTGAAATAAACTTATTTATAACTAAAAACAACATAGAAATCACACAATATTTAAATAAATAAACTTAAACATTGCCCGAACCATTAAAACAACATTATCAAGGTTTAAAGCTCGCGTTCCGTAGGGTGCTGCTGAAACAGAAGTGGTTAGGTAAGAAACTACTCTTTCGGAAGAGGTCGGCCAATGTCGTCAGCGCTCGGCTCGCCGCTAGCCGAGAGCATTAGCGATAAGTCCATTGCTTTCAAGCAAGCCCCCCTCCGCTCCCCTCACACCCCTCGCCAGCCAGCTGGGTTCACTCGGCGAACTGAACCTCGCTCTGCCGGCGTTGCGTGAGAGCTTCGCCCGGACGTAACAATAGTTTTTTTGCCATGTTGTTTATGAAAGTAAGTTTAACAATGGAGTTTTCTGCTATTTACTTAAAAAATTTATTGTTTTGAATTATTTTAGGGGGTTCACTGAACCATTGAACCTACACACGAGCCGCCACTGACCCAAGCCTACATTAATTTGCCTTTAATTCAAAATAATTGTTAAAATTTACTTGAAGGTGGTGGTATTTATTTGGAACTGCAGAACTTTTTGGAATTTCACTGTCTATCTATGTACAATGATGTGGTCAACGATAACAATCGTACACTGGACCTGGTTATTAGCAATGTCGCTAGCTTATCTGTTGTAAAGGAGGAGGAGGGGCTAGTGCCGCTTGATCGCCACCATTCCGCCCTGGGTGTCCGTCTGTCTGTACCGTTGGGACACTGGAATTTTACACCCACGAATGAAACTACAGTAGCCCCGCTAATCCGAAATCCGGTAATCCGAAATCCGGTGATCCGAAATCCGGTAATCCGAAAATCTGCTTAATCAGAAACTGAAATCAGGAAATATTAAGGAATAAATAAAAACAAGGAAAAACATTGATTAAGTGCGTTTCTGAAAATGACAGTACGTTTCTAAGATTGAAAATGTAATAAACGAAACAGAACAGTGTTATTGAACGAAACTACTTTGGTTTAAAAAAGTCTGTAACACTTTTTTGTCGAAGAGAAGAATACCTCTCTTTTGAAGCGTAAAAGCGCCTGCGTCTCAGGAACAAGGTTTTGGCTAGGGTCGCGGTGGACTGTTGTTCTACGTAGCGTAGCGCTAGATCAAAGGCAGCCGCGGCGTTCGAATGGGATACTCTCTGCTCGCTGTCGTCATCTGCTTCACCTGCACTGTAATCTTGGGCCGCGCTGTTGTTACATTTCCGGTTCTCTCAAAACCATTTGTACGATTTGCTGATCAGTAAAAATTTCATGATCGTTGTCATCAGCTTGCATCCAATCGTCCACATCATTTTCATTTGCGTTATCGCAGCCGGGAATGTTTTGGATCATCTGCTGCAGCTATACAGCATTGTTACCGTCTGGTTGTTGATCTGCGTATTCTTCGATTGGTGTGAATCGGCGTTTCGATGCTTAGTTTATGTAACTGCACGTTGTATTTAATAATTATCTTAATTTTAATAATAGTTCGCTTAATCCGAAATGGGTCCGGTCCCAATTATTTCGGATTAGAGGGGCTCCACTGTAGTTTTAATTTTTGTAAAGCAGATTTTTTAGGCCTGTATGATTCGCTTGCAACTTGCACTTCGGAAAATGTTTATTTATGGTATCGACCCAAATCAAGCGCTTAATGAGTTTTATTTGAATTTTAATTGCTGCTTAAATAATAATGTCCCTATAAAATGCAATAATGTATATAAATATCCAAGGTGGTACAGCCCGGAGATAATTAATATGTTAAAGCTTAAAAATATTTGTCGGCGTAAATTTAATAAAACTAAGTTACATAGGTATTTTGATGAATTTAGTGCGTACAGACGTAATGTTAAAATCCTCATTCGGCGGGAATATGTTAGTAATAGTGTTAGTTTTTCTCATATTAGCGATTCTTTGGTCATGTCAGTGGTCCAACTCCTTTCATTAAATAAAATTTCCCTGATGAGGTTAAAACAGCTATTAAAAAGTTACCTTCGAAAAAATCCCTTGGTCCAGATCTAATTCCTACTTATTTTTTAAAGGTTGTTACGAGTTTCTTATAAATCCTCTCTGTCATATATTTATCTGCTTGAAAACTGATACATTCCCTGATCTTTGGAAGATTACAAGAATCGTACCATTGTTTAAGAAAGGAAACAGGCGGGAGATTTCAAACTTCACACCTGTCTCGATACTTTCGACACCAGCTACAATCTTTGAAATAATTTTGCATCAAAACATCTTTCCACACATAAAGCGGTAAATTTCTGAAAAACAACATGGTTTCTTTCCTTCCCGTTCAATTTCCACAAATCTTGGCAATTTTGTAAATTTTACATCCAGTGTTTTAGATTCTAAACGTCAAGTAGATAAAATATATACGGATTTCTCTAAAGCTTTTGAAAAGTTGATCATCTCATTTTACTTCGAATTTTCTAACAATTTGGTCAGGTTTTTTATTTCATATCTCCATAACAGGAAACAGTATGTTTCTTTTGATAGTTTTAAATCAGAAAACTTCAGAGTTTGCTCAGGGGTTCCTCAGGGTAGCAATTTAGGGCCTTTAATGTTCAATATATTCATAAATGACTTGCCAAATCATCTTAGCAATGAGGTGTTATTGTATGCCGACAATTTGAAACTTTTTGCGATTGTTGATAGCCTAGATAATTGCTTATCTTTTCAAAATGTCTTGAGGCTTTTGGATGTTTGGTGTGATTTGAATAGGTTAAAATTAAATCTCTCTAAATGTATGGTGATGTCCTTTCATTGTAAGAAAAATCCGATTTTATTCAAGTATACACTGAGTGGTGTTGATTTGGAAAGAATACACATGTTTAAGGATTTAGGTATTCTCGTTGAACCAAACCTTCAATCGTCATATTATATCTTCAGTAAATAAAGCTTATAGTATCTTGGGTATCTCATTATTTTAACAATATAAATACTGTCAAGTTGCTTTACATGTCTCTGGTTCGTTCTAGACTGGAATTTGGTTCCATTATTTGGTCTCCCAATTCATTTTTGTATGTAGTCATGATTGAAAAAGTGCAAAAGCGATTTCTTAGAATGCTTTATTATAAGTTTGTTGGTATTCCTAATCATCCAATTTGGTTTATTAGGCATAAGGAAATTTTGGAAATGTTTGGGTTTCAATTGCTGGAGATAAGGAGAAAGGTAGCGTGTTTGTGTTATCTGCGTGATGTGGTGGCTGGTGACGTAGACGACTCTGACCTTGGCCGGTGTATCGTGGCTTGTATCGCGGTATGGTGGTCGGGTTAGCCGGGCGATCTATCAGTCCTTTTATAGAACATCTGCTCATGCAAATTCACCCTTAAATGTCTGTCCGTCTGTACAATTCTTTTCATAACAATTTAGAATTTTCAATGAGTCGATCAAAATTCAAAAATTGTGTCAGCAGCTTTTGAGCCAATAAATTTAGTAATATTTGCAATTCTTTCTGCTCTTAAAGTTAGTCTTTTTTTGTTCTTAACTTTTGATTTTTTTTTAATGAATGGATTGTAGATAAAGCCTATTTTTTTTAGTTCAAGGTTAAATAAAGTAATACAAATATTTGGTCATGTTTTTCTCTATAACAGGGTGTCCACAAAATCAGGCTATAAAAATTCCCGTATATTTACTGTATTTTTCACGCCGAAATCACGTTTTTCACGCTAGGTAATAGTTTACGTGTTTTTACTTGAGTATGCACTAAAGAAACCATATTTTCATGATTTACATTTTTTTATTTCAATGACTGGCTGAGGAGTCACGGAAACCCCGAAAACGGAACCAATAAGGCATTCATTCAATTAGCTAATGAGTTTATAAGGCGAAAACCCGTGCACAGAGAACGACGAATCTGCCGTTGATATCGTAATCTCACAGCAGAGGGTGAAACCGCCGTAGAACGGATAAAAACCTACTTGAAATGAAATTGGCCTAAAAAGTTAGTTCTTGTGACAAACCAACTTTTCACTGTAAATCAAAACACGAAATTTCATACTTTCTTCACTTCTGCGAAATTTGCTATCAACAAAATTCAGGAAAAATGGGTTTGAAAAGTAAGTGTAAGTCGTAGCTGTTGAAAACAATTAATTACAGAAAATAAAAGTGAGGAAAACGAAATGCGAGGTACGGTATAGGACTGCTCCAAAAAGGTTTCAGAAACAATTAAAAATCTTTAGGACGAAATAGAATATTATGATGTATAATGGTAATCGTTCGGCGTTATCAATAAATTATTTCACAATTACATTCTTCAGTTTAGTCTCATGCATTTATTGACATTTGTCCTAAGGAAGTAAACAAGTCAACGACATGACGGTCTCGTCGTTTCCGGACTTACTGCAAGCCAAATAATACGCATCCACACGTGATCACTTTTTGTTGCTTTCTTATCTTCCATCCATCGCAAGATCGTCTAGCACAAAAACTATTTCCTGGAATATCCTGCTGGCAGAATAAGACTGAAAAATACAATTCTTTTATATTTGGTTCGTCAATAATCTCATGACTACACTTTTTAGATAGACGAAAATCTTGGCCGAAAAAATCGTTCGTCCACCGCTTTACATGATAGCGTCAATAGCAAAGTTCCCGTATTTCAGACAAAATTCACGTATATTTCACGCATGTTTCCCGGTGAAATATAATTCCTGTATGATTCCCGATTTTCCCAAAATTCCCGCTCTGTGGACACCCTGTATAAAATGTATCAAGCTCCCCCTATAATTGGGCAGATGTGCCTGTTGGGGAAGCCTTTGCAGGTCATAGGTTTTTATAATAGTATGTAAAATTTTATTTTGTTTTTACCAGTTGTTTTAAGTTATTTTATGTAAATGGAATTCAGTTTTGTTACATTATTTATAAAGTTGCATGTTATGTATTTTATTATGTATGTATACCTGCAATAAATCATTTATTTATTTATTTAAAGAAAAGAGAATTGGATGCTTTTTCTAAGTTTGAGTTATAATTATTTAATCTTGATAAATTAAATGTTTTTATTCGGTGTTTTAATTCAAACCTAAACAGTAAGTACGGTAAAATTTAACATTATATTTGTATGATTAATAATGAAGTTAAGTTCTTAAATTTCTTTCAAAATCAAACCCCCTTAAATTTGAAAGACTAACATGTACAGTCTTGATACGCTGTTTGCAGCATCAATTTAGCAGGGGCTAAGGTTCATGATCGCTATTTAGGCGATATTGTAATGACCTCGGATTATCCGGATTTTTTGCTATCAGGATCGGTGTTCCACCACACCACATTTATCTGGATAATCCGAGATGTGCTGTAATATATTATGTGACACACAAAGACATATTCTAAATTTATTTTCATTTATTGCAGTTCCCATATAAATTAACCCCATTCCAATCAGCCTCATTTAGGAAATTAGGGGCAAAAAGTAAACTAGAGTAATGGTAAAAATATAAAATAAATTAAAAGTCAAACGAATTTTTAGGCACTTAATTGACTTCAAATAATAATTTGTGGCATTTGCAACTGGTGCTGTGCAATTTTCTTTAACCTGACGGATAGTTACTCCCGCCAATTACACCAAAGGTATTGGTATTGAATTTGGACATATGAATTTCGGTATTGGTGCCAATGCCCGAGAACTGATTCTGAGAATCGACCCATCCCAATCAAATATATCCCAAGGGAATCAAAAGTAACATCCACCTACTACTGATTACGGTTGGTACTGTTGGTACATTCAGTATTTAGTTAAAGATCGGTTGGATAATAAGGAGTTACCTTCGTTGGTCGACTGAGAAGAGGAGTCTACAGTCCACACAATACAGAAGCACTCATCACTCCATAAACAATATTTTTGAAGAAATAAAACAGCCTACATTGTAGACTTTTTAAGCCGAATGTTTATAAAAATGGGGAGGACAAGCAAACTTTTGCCAAGGAAGCAAGGTTAAGCCAAGCAAAGTATAATGCGGATGTGGTTAGAAGGAGATTTATTTTATCTTGGAAAATATACTTTATAACAATTAAAATAAAAATCAAACTAATTTAGACAAAGTATTAATGACTGAAATATTATAAACCAAACATGCATGCTAAATCTCCTGAAGCAAATAAGCATTCTGAGCTGTATCTACTGTTGTTACCTATTAGAGTTTTTCCTGTGCCAGGGGGCCCGAAGAGTAGAATGCCTTTGGGAGGTCTTCGTAGACCAGTGAAAATGTCCGGTCTCAGCATTGGCAAAACTACAATTTCCTGATGGAAAAAACAAATATCATATAGATCAGTCTATTTACAGTATGAATAATTTTGAACTGAACAGTCAAAATTACATATAATGTAAACTTCTAATGTTACTGAGTGTGTCTTGGATAGAAATATACCATAAATAAAACCTGCTCAGAAAAACACTAGATTTGTGTTTGAAACCTATTTAGAGATTTGAAATATTTTATCGAACACATTAAGAGAAATATTGAAATTATAATTTAAGGTATATACAAGTTGTAAACAATCTTTTTATATTATTTATACAGTATATCTCGGATTATCCGGACTAATGTGGTGGCACACCGATCCGGATAACAACAAATCCAGATAGTCCGAAGTCATTACAATATCGCCTAAATAGAGATTGCGTACCTTAGACCCTGCTAAATTGATGCTGAAAACGGCGTATCAAGGCTGTACAACATGTTAATCTTTCAAATTTTATGGGGGTTTAGTTTTGAAACAAATTTAAGACCTAAACTTCATTATTAATCGTACAAATGCAATGTTAACTTTTACCATACTTATGGTTTAAGTTTGGAATAAAATGCCAAATTAAATTATTTAATTTATTAAGATTAAATTATCATAACTCAAAATAACTCAAACTTAGAATAATCATGTCGAAACTTAAAGTAACTCAAAACTTATTACAGTAACTATTCCTAAGAAATAACGTAACGCATAAACTAACTCACAAAATTGCCGTAGGCCTACGCCTTTGTTGATTACTGATAGCACCCCAAGCAGCAATCCAGAAAACTACGTTCACGAAAATGCTGTAATGTACTGTTTAGGCAATACGATTCCTTCAATTATTGTGATTCCAAATGCTTACAGTAATGTATTATATTTGCATTTTACTTTTAGAAGGCACATTTCCCCCGTAAACTCGCTAAATTATTAATGTTTTTTCCGTGATTTTAATTTTTGAATTTCTCGGATGGACCGGTCCAGATAATCCGGGACCCGGATAATGTAGGGTCCGGGTAATCCGAGGTATACTGTATTGAGTTTTAGCAATTTTATTCAGGAATAAGCTTTTACCATATTTTTAACAGGAGAGTAAAAATATCTGTTTAGGGCAACCTCAGAAATCATATTAATATTTATATTAATTAATAGCTGTTAATTGTACTTTCTGGATATATAACAAGGTTTTTGTGTAAAGACTTTTTTAACAGGAAGATTTAACAATTTATTCCAAAAAGTAACATGGGCTAATGGCAAATAGGCCTAGAATTTTATTTCTTGGATGTCTAATAACACAATAACACTTGTACACAATACCAGTAAACATACACACATGTAAAACTAGGTTCTCTCGGATAGTTTTTAAACCAGACAGACTGACCCATCCAAAGTACTTTAAAAGGATAGAATTTATCCTGTAATATGAAATTTTCTTCATCTGAATTTTTATTTTGTTGAGTTTGAAATTTGACTAATTGTGCTTTGGCCTGGTTAAGCACCCGTTAGCTGAAAACCACTCCAACTGCTTCAGGTGTAAAGGGTTCCCAAGTGTCAAGATATAATGCGCCAAGTGTAATAAGAAAACATGAGCAATTTTTGTTTTTGTTAGAGCCTAAATAAAGAAATAGGCCTTCATACCTTGACAGTTTACATGTTGAAGCCTTCCGGAATTGGTTAATCAATAATGAGCAGGTTTACATACCTTGACGCCGCAATTCCACAAAAGTACAACTTTGTTGACTATAGTTTTGACTTCTGCAAAGTCATTACCAAAACTATAAGAACGTTAAATGTATATAAACCTGTTTGTTATTGATTAACCAATTCCGGCAGGCTTCAACATGAATAAATTGAATGCTAGTTGACATGAATAAATAGGCCTATTCTCGTTTTTTTTTCATTCAGTAATATTTCAGCCGTCAGTCCAGGAATAGCCCAACCGTCAGTTGCTAGTTAAAGAACGTCTTATACAAAATATGAATATTTTTGGTTACTTGATCAAACAATATTACTAGAAGAGGTAAACCCTCTTAAAAGATGTAATTAAAAAACTAGAACTAAGATAAAAATTATTTAAAAAAATGATGAGAGCTTTGTAAGGAATCTTAATATAACAATTATACCATAATAAAAAAAGGCCTCTTTGAAAAATTGTTAAACGCTTGAAAATATTAACTGACATTTATACAGATGTGTAAGATGGCAAATAACTCAACAAACCATGATTACTTGGTCAACAACGACATACAAGTGGTTTTTATTAGTTATTCATTTGTTATAACTGATAGGAATATAGAAAACATTGATTTTGCACATAAATTTGATAATCCCAAAAGTCCCGGGATTGAGTCACGCGGGATCCCAGGATGCGGGTTTGGATTCCCTAAAATCCACACATTACATATTTGGATTCCAATGTTTTTTAAACGGCAGATATTTTATGTTGTTTCTCATTTCCTGGTGAATTTCAAGCAATTTCAGTATTTTTCCCGAGTCCCTGGTGAAGAGTACTAATGTACTCTGCTGAATACTTTCTCTAATTGACAGTTTTTAGATCATGTGTTATTGTAAACAGTTGTTTTTACTTGGTTTTGTCTTATATTGGATCTTGTTTATTATGTTTGCTTTAATTAAATAGTTTACTCAAAACCGCATTTTTAATATAGAAAAGTGTCGGCAAGAATGGAGAATGCCTAGGAACCGTCAAAATGATCTGTCTGAACAGGTAACTGATTCGAATAAAGTCATTACCAACTACAAATGTGAAATATTCGATCCGTACACAGTAGACGTTGACGTCTGGCATATAAAATTCAACGCTTGCATAGAACTCAGTGGCATCAAAGACGCAAAGACTATACGTTTGTTATTCATAAATGCCTTAAGTATTAAAGGTTAGAAACATTTATAAATATCTGCCAGCCTAGAAAAATAAATGATCTTCTATATGAGGAACTGTTCGAAAGTTTGTCAGGAAACTACAGAACAAAAAAGGTAGCTGTGGCTGAACGAGTTAAGTTTTTTTCCCTACGCCAAGGCTGTGAAAGTCTCACAGACTTGACTTTGCGAACATTTTAATGCGCAAAGTCAATGATTGTATGTTTCTGATACAATTTTTTCAACAGGCGCTAATTACAGCTTTCGTCATGGAAACTTGTGATACCACTATTAGAACCACTCTTATGGGGAAAGATTACGATTCTTTTTCAGAAGTTGTACAATTGGCTCAATCCCTGTTTTCTATTAATGACGCTGCAGCTTTAAACTCTGATCAGCAATATAAGTGCAATGCAGTAAAGTTAGGCCCTTGTTTCCTATGCGGAGGTAAACATTTAAAGAACTGTCACATAAAGAAACCGATATGTTACAAGTGTGGGGCAAAGACTCATATAACTAGGGTGTGTAAACAGAGCAAATCAGTAAAAGAAGTAGGAGTGAGAGATGATTATGAACAAACAACAAACTCAATAGGTCTAGCCGAAATACAAAACGTCCTTTTAGTTTGTCCAGATCGTGTAGGCTAATAATCAGATCGTGATCAGGTAGGATCAATAACGTTCTCTCTGTTGAACACTTAAGTTACTTTCCAGTACTCAACTTGAATATTTCAATAAATAATAACTTAGTAATAATGCAACTTGATACGGGTAGTTGGGTTTCAATCATTTCTGAAAAGACCTGGAAAGAAATTTATAAGCCTCCTCTCAAGTCAAGCGCTCAAAATTTCACTTCTTTCACGGGCCATGGTGTAAAACTACTGGGTGAAGTGTTTGTAAATGTGAAATGCGCAAACATTAAGACTAACCTCAAGGTTTTTGTAGCGTCAGAAGTTAAAATATTTTAGGGAGGGATTGGATTTTCCCATTACTTTTACACAAGATACCTGTATTGAACCTGACACATACTTTACAAATACATAATTCTGATAAACAACTAAATGAACTGTTGCATGAGTTTTCGGATGTTTTCCAACCTAACGAAAAGAAATGTTCAAAAACTAAGGCGCACTTGTACCTTAAGGAAGGTGCAGTTCCTGTGTTTAAAAAAGCAAGACTGGTACCACTAGCGCTTAGGGACAAAGTCAAAGAGGAACTAGATCGTTTAAAAAACAACGGCATACTTGAAGATATAGACCATTCTGAGTGGGCAGCACCATGCGGACTCTTCCACAGGTCTTAATCAAGCGTTAAATGTTCAACAATTCCCCTTACCTACCCAAGATGAAATATTAACTAAGTTAAGAGGTGGTCAAAAATTTACTACACTTGATTTAACCGACGCTTATCTCTCTATTCCCATGGATGAAGAATCGAAGAAATTGCTTGTAATTAACACTATTTATGGTCTCATGCGATATAACCGTCTATGTTTCGGGGTGGCTCCCACCACAGCCATTTTCCAAAAGAGGATGCATTCGATACTCTCGGGTTTAAAGGGCATAGCTTTTCTTCTAGATGAAAAAAAGAGAGCGACAAACCCACTGCTGGAGAGCAGTTCATTATCACAGGGAGAGATGACACGGAACATCTCGACACACTAAGGGAAGTCTTTAAACGAATATCAGAAAATGGTTTTTGTTTAAATCAAACTAAATGTCAATTCATGAAGGAAAAAGTAAACTATTTAGGTCTGACTATTTTGAAAGAGGGCGTTTCCACAAATCCTAACAAAACAAGGTCAATATTGGAAATGCCTGAACCACAAAACGTAAAACCATTAGAATCTTTCATAGGAATGGCCAATTTTTATTCAAAGTTCATTCCTAACTTTTCTGATATTTGTGTGCCATTAAATAAATTGCGGAAAAAAGATTCTCAGTGGTTTTGGACTGAACAATGATCCGAAGCAAAGAACAAGGTGAAACAAGGTTTGGTTTGTACTCCTGTACTAGTAACATTTGACAATAATTTGCCAGTCATTGTAGCAGCTGACGCATCATCGGTTGGTATTGGATGTGCAATTTATCACCGATACCCCAATGGAGAAGAGAAACTGATCGCATATGCATCCAAAACCCTCACTAAAACTGAACAGAACTATTCACAAATAGAACGAGAAGCCTTGTCAATAATCTATGCAATAAAGAAGTTTCGGATAAACCTTTGGGGGTCGCATTTTCTTATTCAAACTGACCATAGACCTTTGCTATCTATCTTTGGCCAGGGCTTGTAGCAGTTATTGAGGTTGAAAAAAACTAACTAAAATAAGAAAAAATAACCAAAAAATAACCTTTTGTAAACAAAAAATATTGCTAAATAATTAGAAAACCGGCGTTATATTGGGGATGACACATTCTTAACCTTGGTAAAAAAGAAAATCTCGACAGTTTAATCACAAATCTGCCTAGATTTTACGGCGAGACTTGGTTTTCACGCAACGAGACTTGGTTTTAACGCAATGTAGGATGACGAGATTCGTCTGCCGCGATGCTGCTACGAGATCGTCTGACAGACGAGTAGAGTGAAAAGGCCTTGTAGCAGTTCTATAGGTTGAAAAAAATAAAAAAATTACCAAAATTCCAAAAAAATAACCGAATTCCAAAAAAATAACAAAAAATAACCAAAGCGAAAAAATAACAAAAAAATAACCCGTTACAAGCTCTGATCTTTGGCTCAACTAAAGGAGTACCTACCAGTAACTACTTCCTGCAGGGTACAAAGATGGGCTTTATTTCTGACGAATTTCACTTTTAGCATTGAATATATTTCTACCAAAATATTTGGGAAGGTTGACTGTCTGAGTAGGTTACCTTCAGAAGGGGATGACGATTTTGACCAATCCGATGGAGTTTACAGTACTGTCGTTGGTTTAGTATTTTCAGGTAATATTGAAATTTTTCCAGTCACAACAAAGGAAGTGAAGAAACATCAAACGATACAACTCTCAGTCAAGTGAAACAGTTTGTATTAGATGGATAGCCAAACACTTCCAATTCTAATGAGTTAAAACCGTATGAAATGAGAAAAAATTATAGAGATGTGTCGGTACCACTTTTTTCAAAGTCGGTACCGGTACCGGTCCTTGACAAGATCAGTTCTCGGTTCTCGGTACCGGTACCTGCCAAGTGTTTATCAAAACGTGTTATATAATGAAATGGACCCTAAAACCTACAGACAATCTGTTGTATGTTACTGTTCTGTTAACGGATTGTACCGATTTGGATTTAAAATCATGAAAATCGCAATTCCTGCAAACAAGAAATATTAATTTCAAACTAGCCAATCAGCTGTCTGACCGTTAAAAAGTCCGAGGGGAGGGGGCAGCGTCGATGATCACCTGATGTGCCGGCAAACTCGCAGTCGGTGGTCGAATGTAGAGTAATTAGGGTGTGTGGTAAATTCGTTCAAATTTATTTAAAGTTCTTTGCGTTCTTGGTCGCGGTGTAAATTAGAATATCATTGTATCAGGCCTGTGTTTGATTTAAATACAATTGCCGTAAAAATGATTTTCTAAAATCGATTTTTTGAGTAGTTAAAAGTTTTATAAGACCGCAGAACCCGACCAGGGGAAACGCGAGAATTAATAATTTGTTTTGTTTCGGTAGAAAAATTTAAATTCGCCAGCGTATAGCCACCTTGACCACCGACAACAGTGTTTAATTATATTATTTTTAATTTATAGTGATAGAGGGTCGACCCGCAAAAACGTAAGTCTCCTTTGCTTATATATTTAGTTCAGCCAGAGCCACCCATCGATCTTGCATTTAGAGTAAGCACATTATTTATTAAGAATATTATTTATTGAAATTATTTATATTTATTACAATCTTGTTATCACGTATTCAGAGATTTATTCAAAATGGTCTGGTAATCGCCAAGTTTTTTCTCTGTGATATTTCCTAAAAAGAGCCAAATTATTTAAAATACCGTAATTTATTATATTTTTTGTAACATCACTAAATTATTGCAGTATTCTATCTATTAAGCCTTGTAACTTCAATCAACGGATCCAACACTCAAACTGTGATTTGACATTTTATAATACATTTGCTGACAAGTCTATTATTCGTAAAAAATTAGTGTCTGAATATTTTTGGGGTAAAATAATTTTTTGAGGGTGGCAATATTGGGTAACCTAGAGTAAAAATATTAACAACAGTTTCAATCTCAAATTGTCTTATAGGCTGTAAGGATGAGTACCGTTTAACTTCATAAAAATAACAAAATAAATTAACAACTTTGTAGGCTTAGCTCAGAGCTAGCCTGAACCCCCTTGAAGCTGCAATACAACTGCTGGTGTGATTAATTCCACCTGATTATCCCTTTTGCCATATCGAATAACTGGCCAGTTGTCTCAAATAATGTTTTGGTACTCGACAGCCTCAAAATAGCCTAAATAAATAAATAGGGAGTCATTACATAGATCTCTAGGTCCCGAGCCATCCCTCACTGCATAAATTTGTTTTTCAACTTAGTTTCAGTTTTAATTAAATAAATTCAGACACTGTGCAAAAGAAAAGTTCAGTGAATATAGACCAATAAATATTGTATGTCAGCTCTTCAACGTTTTCATAATACTGTCTGCAATATGTATGTTTTTGGTTCAATATACGTATGTTAAAGGATCCTGCATTTTAATTAACCTGTGTTATCAAGGTAAAGTGGCAAAGTACACATTATAATTAATGTTTTTGAAGCAGTGTTTTCGTAGTAACATATATTGAATACGCTCAGTTTAAATTTATAAAGTTCTATTAATTAATTAAAATCATCTTCATATTTACTTGCTGTAGTACAGTGTAACTCATTGTTTCAGTCTTACATTCAAATATTTCATTTGACAGATCATTGTGATTATTTTTAGTAATTTAGATTTCTGTTAAATTTTATAATATTCACCTCCTTTTACAACATATCAGATAAACTGAGTACTGTAATTTTATTAAACAAGTAATATGGTTCAAATATAATCTTCTCAACACAGCAAGCTTTGATCAAATACTGATTTCTTATTTCAAGAAGTGGTTGTAAAAATTAATTCAGTGTAGTATTAAGAAAACCAAACATTCTCCCCAGATCCCCAAGGATCTCTGGGCATTTTTCCTAATTCTGGTCCAGCACCGAAAACTCAACTAAATCGACTGGCTTCCACTGCACGCTGCTGTCTGAAAAGGTAAAAAACTGAGGTGATTTATTGTGTGCTAGAGAGTGACCACTTTTGCAATTTTTCAGAGGGAGGAACACCTTTTTTATTCATTACAAAAGTGATAGCTTTGCATGACCAGGGAGAGAGTGTTTGGTCGTGGTATCTGGCTGAACTAGGGTGGTCTGGCTTGAAAGAAAAATCGGTTATATAATTTTATTAGTTAATTGTTATTTATTTATTGTTATCGCTGAATTCATATTTTATCGTTGTTAGTTGTAATAAAGTTTATTTTGGTTATGTCAGTTTAATAGTTTAAAGTAACAAAGGTTATTTATTTGAAGTAATATTAACTGAGGTCGAGAGGGGAGCATAGAATTTTTGGGATTATTCAATTGGGTCAGTTATCAATTGAGCAATTGTCAAAATGGAAAGATTCCCTTTTGGCCCCTCATACAGAACCACAGCGGCATACAGGAACGCCCGCATGGCAAACCGTTTGTTTGGTCCAGGGCTGCCGAATCAGGTCGCTGGTGTGGGCACGCGGGGCGAGGCATCGTCGTCACACAACATAGCATCAGGTCAAAACATGTTTCCTTCAGAACATGTTGGGGAGCGGTTGGGGGCACGAAGTTCGTCGCATGTAGCTTTTCTAGATGGGAGTATAGGAGGGGTGGCACACAGCACGAGGCACGACATATCGAATCAACAGGAAAGATTCCACAATAGCGATTGTTTAATGGACTTAGACAACGAGTTGTTGGAAACCGTCGCTTCAGTCGGGTCGGACGGTGCAGTTCTTATCAGTCAGGGTCGTCACAGTCAGGGTCAAGGTCCAAGTTTCGCGCGCTCAGCTGACTCGTCCGCGACGCAGTACCAGGACATGATAGACATGACTAACCGACCAGACTTGGCGTTTCCCCCGGCCCGCGACGCGATACTCCTGCCGAACCTTCCGCCGCCACCGCCGCCACTGGCGCCCCCGCCGCCACTGGCGCCCCCGCCGCCACTGCTGCCCTCGGGGGGCTGCACTCGCCGACCGTACGTGCATCGTTAGGTGCCTCCCATGACCTCGAGAGTACCTCGTCATGACGACTACTACGGAGATTATTCGCGACGAGTTGCCCCTAATCTTTTGTCCAAAACCGATTTGATGGTGATTATGGAAATGTTAAATAAAATAAATGTTGTCGACGGTACCGACGAGGTACAATTGGTAAATTTTTTGAAACAATTGTCCCCCATTTTTGACATAGCGCCGAATTGTAATGACGAAATAATTAAATTATTGATCCCAAAGGTTAAAGGTCAAATGTTTCAACTTTGCATGGAAGCAGTAAAAGCGCACGCGAATTGGGACGTAGTACACGAGGAAATTTTGTCACGTTTCATTCCCCCTTTGCGGCGTAGGGAAATTGCGTCTTTTGAGCTCGACAGACCCCAAAATCAAAGCGAGTCGTATGCCGAGTACGTGGAAAATCTTCTTTCTGTTGCTTTTGCGCTGAAAACCACCTTGTCTGAGCTGGAAGTCATTGAAATCGCTGTTAATAAATGTAGGCCTGAAATTCGCACGCATTTCGCTTTTGGTTGCATGCCGGAAAGTGTTTACGAGTTGCGGGCTTTTGCGAACCGAGTCACAAGTGCGGTTAGGGCAGAAGAACGGTATTTTGGGAATACGCCGCCGAGAACCTTTACAAACAGTTCGTTGAAGTTTAGAAATCCGCAGTTTGAGGCACAAGGGGCCAAACCAAAGTTTCAACCAAATGACCTTAGGGGTAGACCGAAGGAGAAAATTGTCAAATGTTTCCGCTGTCAGCAGGAAGGGCACGTGGCCAGAAATTGCCGGATGAATTTAAACTAGGAATTGACGCTGATGCGGGCAATCAGCGTCGCGTGGTCAAAATTCAGGGCCCAACCAACAAAATGCAAGCCGTAGATGCCGACGGGAAAATCCCGCTAGTCAAAGTGAATTTCGGAGCTAACGAAACCTGCATTGCATTGCTCGATACGGGAAGTAGCCGGTCTCTCATGAATAAAACCCTTTTTTCGCGGTTAAAGGAAGCGAATTTGGTCAAAAAGGTGACGAAAATAAACCGTGTCGTTGGAGTAGCAAACGGGCAGAAAATAACAGTTAGGACAGAAGCGCGAGTGCATTGTAAAATCGACGATTTATCGTGGGATTTTGATTTTTGGGTAGTCAATCAACTACCTCTTCAGTTAATTTTGGGCTACGACTTTATGAAATTTGCTCGTATGTCGGTCAACCTTGGGGAATCCGAAGCTCAATTCAATTTCAAGGGTGCCGAGAAAACACTTTGTTTACTAGAAGAGGGTGAAATTCCAATGTGTGAAAAGATTGACTTAGGCGACTCGCCGCTCTCAAGCAAAGAGAAAACCAAATTCGAAAATTTGCTCCGCGACTTTAGCGACGTCATCACAGACAAAATTGGCATGGCGAAAACAGAACCGTACAAAATTCGCATTAGTAAGGACATTGTACCGTTTCGTCAGCGACCTTATCACCTGCCGCCGGACAAAATGCGAATAATGCGCGAAACCGTGCAAGATCTTCTTGACCAGGGCGTTATAGAGAGAAGCGTCTCAGAATACAGTTCGAGTGCATTTTTAAGACCAAAAAAGGAAGCAGGAAAATTTCGTCTCGTAGTAAATTACAAGGAGTTAAATAAATTCATCGAAATGGTTAGTTTTCCGCAACCTGAGGTAGATAAAATATTTCAATATTTCAAGGACGCTCGACCTCAAG
Source organism: Flexamia atlantica (assembly GCA_035578135.1). NCBI lineage: Eukaryota > Metazoa > Arthropoda > Insecta > Hemiptera > Cicadellidae > Flexamia > Flexamia atlantica. The sequence continues at coordinate 81,518,627 of JAQJVK010000001.1, read as the reverse complement.
AATAGCTATTATCAATGTTTGCTCCACCCAGATAGCCGGAAATACGCCGCATTCAATGTTGGTTTCGCGTTATATCAACCGCGAACCTGCCCTCAGGGAATCAAAATAGGGAGTCAAGTGCTAGGCCGGATAGTTGATGAGGTTCTGGGAGATTTGAAGTACAAATGCGTTATAAATTTTGTAGACGATTTGTGCATCTATAGCTCTAGCCCCGATCAACATTACGATGATTTAAAAAATGTGCTACAACGGCTCCGCAATGCCGGTCTTACAGTAAAGCCGAGTAAAGTAACATTAGCCAAGCGCGGCATACGTTTTTATCTCATGTTGTGAAAGACGGAAAATTGTACGTCGATGAAACAAAATCGGAGGTTATAAAAAATTTCCCCCGTCCCAAAAACTTGAAAGCTGTCCAGCGTTTTTTAGGCATGGCGGCGTACTATGGGAAATTTATACCGCATTTGGTGAGGTGATTTATTGTGTGCTAGAGAGTGACCACTTTTGCAATTTTTCAGAGGGAGGAACACCTTTTTTATTCATTACAGGATATATAAAAATAAAATAAAATGAAAAGAAAAAATTGTTTATTTCCAGTAATATTAACAAAAACAAATCTTCCATGAATTCAAATTACAATTCAATAGTTGGTAATTACAAAGAAAAATATAACTAAATGGGATGATAAGCTAAATTTTGATTGTAAAAACACTGTCCATCAAAGATATTTATAACCAGGGAAATAAGCCTTCATGGGCAGGTTGCCTGTGCGAAGGCTTAGCCGATATTACAGTCGGCGTAGGTTATTTATTGTGAATAAACTTTTAGGAAAAAATTAGCTTTTATTTTTTTAATGCGGAAAAGGGTGGTTTAAAAAATTAGACTTTTTAAAAATAATAACAAATAATTTAGAGGATAAAACAACGGAGCATGGGAGTGGCAGAGAGGGGAAGATGGCAAGAGGCAGTGTAAAGGTAGTCAAATGTGAGATTCGGTCAGATCAGGTCCTAGTGGGTGCAAGTAGGGTCAGGTCTGCCTGTACTGGGGAGTGATACGAAGTTCAGAATCTGTTATTCCCAGTTCAACTAGCCAATCAGTTACATGCTTTTTAAATGATTTCACAGAAGAAAAATTAAAAATTAAGTTATTTGAATTGGTTGTTAAGTTCCGGTAAAAAACTGATGAAATGTGAGAGGAGTTGGTGGCAGAGTAAGATTTAGTTAAGTAAATGGCTGTTATTCCTACATTTTGTGAATAGTGTGTGTTATGAGTGTGTGTTATGCTAATAAATAAGGAGTTAAAATTCTTGTAAATATGAATCATCAAGGTCTTAATAAACAATTGTCTAACGGTAAGCAGTGATAACTCATGGAATAGTACGGCTGTGAGGTAACAAAGAGGTTTCTTAAAACAAATTTTTATTATTGATTTCTGATTGACAAAAGGAGTTCTAAAGTTGTTGAAAACAATCACCCCATACGATTATGCCAAATGAAAGTAAGGATTGCACATAAGCGTAGTATGCCAATTTGATTTCATTGAATGATAATACTTCCCGCAGTTGTCTGAAGGCATAAATAAATTTTCTCAATTTAGAGATAAAAAATTGAACATGAACTATCCATTTCATTCTATTATCAAAAATAACACCTAAATATTTATAAGAAGTTACCTTTTGGATGGATTCACAAAAGCAGTTTCTATTTTGGTAATGTCCACAAGAATGAATGATAAGGTCTTGCAAAAAATAATCAGAATTAGATCTCAACGATATAGGCATAAATTTAGTTTTAGAGACATTCAAGGAAAGAATATTTTGATCAAACCATTTTTTTAGCACCATAGGACCTTTGGCAGCATTACAACGTACGTTCTCCCAATTAGCACCATTTTGCAATATGAGAGTAATTTATAAGTAGGTTTACGTACCTCCGTCGTCAATCCTAAATAATCATAAATTGATTACTGCAGTTTCGAGACTCAAGGTCTCATTGTCAAATCTTCAAAAACGTCAAGAATCACATTTAAACACATAGTTTTACATCACAATTCACGAAAAACACGAAAAAACATTTAAATAAATTAATCGCGTGGCCGGCCAAGACAGTCCCAGACACCGCACACATTGAAGGTTACAACCCGACTATCCGATGCCTGCTTGGTTTCGATGACCTTGGGGAGGGGGAAACACCTGATTGTTGTGATTATTGATAATCCTTTGGTGACACAGAGCTTCCAGTCTGTCAAATAATATGTTAGAGCCAAAATTTAATTTGTCGTTTAAGACGTCACTGGGCGATGTTTTCAAGGCTTTGTATATTTCGTAATTCTCATATATGTTCATGATGGGGCCTTTTTTGCATTTATGTAAAATGCTCATATTCTCACTGCAGCTCTTTACGCTATGGTTCTCATTAGCTAGATGTTCTGCGAAGCTGGAGCGTTGACTTTTTAATTTATTTTTAGGCAGGTGTTCGCCAAATCTTACTCTAAAGGAACGCCCAGTTTGTCCTACATAAACTTTCGGACAGTCGCTGCAGGATAATTTGTACACGCCAGTGCAATCTAAGCTGTTGTTATCTTTAATACGACGGACCGTGCTCAAGTTTTGTTCTTTTTTATTAGAAGTTTTATTTGCCAAGACTATGTTATGTTTCTTTAGCTCGTTTTTCAACGTGTAATGTAAATGGGGCCCATATTCTATTGATACAAACTTGCTTTTGTTTACCGTTCTGGTTTGATTTTTATTTATCTGTTTACTAATGATGGAATCTATGCAGTCAACTGGGATAACCATTGTTGACTGCAATTTGTTTCAGTATTAAATATTCATTATTGTAGTCAGGTTGTGATAGTGGAGCCTTTAGTAGTCTATTAACAAAACTATTATATGCGGCCATTTTATGGGATTGGGGGTGATTTGAAGTGGCGTGTATTGTATGGTCCGTGTTAGTAGGTTTTCTATATATTTTGAAATTAAGGCTATTGTTACTTTTCGTTAATGTTAAGTCCAGAAAATTTATTGATTTGTTTTCTTCAGTCTCCAGGGTGAACTGTAAATTTTGTGTGATGCTGTTCAGGAAATTGTTAAACAGATTTAATTGTCTTAAATTCCTATTGAATATTACGACTGTATCGTCCACATATCGTTTGTAAAATATTATTTTGTTGGCAAACTTATTCATGTCAGAAAAGATAAATTGATTTTCAAAAAAGTTCAGATATATTTCTGACAGAATACTGGATAAAGGCGACCCCATAGCTAGGCCTTCGTTTTGAATATAAAATTTCTCACTGAACGTAAAATAGTTCTGGTTCAGAATAGTTTCTAGGAGGCAGATTAGTTCATTGATGGTGGCATTGCTAAGTTTGGAATGAGTAAGCAGATTATCTCTAGTGATATCTAAAGTTTTCTGAATTGGAATGTTGGTATACAAGTTGACGATGTCAAACGAAGCTAGAGTATATCTATTTTCAATCCTCATGTTATGTGTTAATTCAACTAGCTCTAGGCTATTTTTCAAGCTATGATTATTTTCAAGTTTTATATGGTTCCTGAGTAATTTGTCTGTAGTCTTGGAAAGTTTATATGTTGGGGCAAGGTGAAATTTACAAGTGGTCTGACAGGCATAAGATCTTTGTGGATTTTTGGCAACCCTCGAAGTACAGGGGCACTTGGCTTCATCATTTTTAAGTGATTACTCTTTTTGCCATCTAAAATATGTTTGATTTTATTCAAAGCATTTTTTAAGGTTGTCTGGAACATGTCAGTCGGGTCGTTGGGTACTTCACTTATGTTATTACTATTAATAAAATCTAAAACCTTATCATTGTAATCACTCTGTATTATAACTACAATGCATTGACCTTTATCAGCTTTTGTAATGAAGCATTCATTGGCTATTAACTTTTCTTTAATAGATTTTATATACTGGATGTCAGATCTAGTAGACTTCTGTTTATATTTATTATTAGTAAGAATAGATTTTACTTTCTTATCGATTAAATGTCTTACAAAATTTCTTGAGTTCTCATCATTAATAGAGTTAATAGCTATTTCAGCGTTTAATATTTCTGAAGTTAAGTTCCTATTCCAGTTGCCACATAGAATATTGTGCTTAAGTCCTTCGATTTAGCTTTCTTAGCTGCAAAACTTTTGTTCTTTATTTTAACTTGAACGTAATTTGGAACGATGTTCAGGTCCAAGCATGATTTATTAAATTTTATGTTTTGACATGTATTCAAAAGTTTCAATTTGACGTTCTTGAATTTGTAGGCAATTTTAGCCTGACTGGCATTTAATTTATTCATTTTTTGCCTCCAGGATTGATAATCAACAATTACGGTACGTAAACCTACTTATAAATTGTCGATTATCAATCCTGGAGGCAAAAAATGAATAAAATATGAGAGTGTCGTCTGCAAACAAGAAAAGTTTTCCATTTAGAGTTAGTTTAGAAATGTTATTTATGTAAATAAGGAAAAGAATAGGACCAAGAGTGCTTCCCTGAATAACTCCGTAATCTATAGGCCTAATATCACTTGAGATGCCGTTAATAACAACACACTACTTTCTGTCAGTTAAATAACTATGGAACCATGAAAGAGCTACACCTCGAATTCCAATATTTTCAAGTTTAGCCAGTAATTTATACTATACTATGTATATATTAAATATATACTAAGTAAACAAAAGAACATTCCAAGGTGAAAAATAACAGTTTACAAATTTGTTTCCATTCATAATTTTACAATTCCCATAGAAAATAACCCCATTCTAATTAATTTTAAAAATCAGAGTAAAAAGTCAATCAAGAACAAATTCCAAAGTGAAAAATAACAGTTTCCAAATTAGTTTCCATTGTTAATGTCACAATTCCCAAAGAAAATAACTCCATCCCCATTAATTTTAAGTATTAGAGTAAAAAATCAATCAAGAATCAAAAAATTTAAGATAAATTCCAAATCAAAAGTAATTTTAGAAATATTATCGACCTTCAATAGTAGTACGCGGTGGCATTTGCCATCGACGCAACGCCCGCGGCAAAGCGCGGTGCGGTCTATCGTCTTTCGTGACCGTTGGTTACTCCCATCAATTACCTCGGGTACCGAAGTACCAGTACCGAAATTTTGATGTCGGTTCTCGGTACCGGTTCTTTTGCCAAGAACCAGTGGTACCGTGAACCGACTTAAGGTACCAACACATCCCTAAAAAATGATTTATCTATTCATGAAGACTGCTTAATGTGGGGAATCAGAGCTATAATTCCAAACAAACTGAGGCAGAAAATGTTGCATAATCTGCACGACACTCATCTGGGAATGGTAAAGATGAAAGCATTAGCACGAGAACGATTTTGGTGGCCATCAATGGATAGCGATATTGAAAATGTCGCTAGAACCTGTGGACTTTGTAATTTGTACGCTTCAAAAGAACTTCAAAAGAAGTTCCTCAATCAATGGCCCAAGTGTAGCGAACCATGGTCCCGTATTCACGTTGACTTTGCTGGGCCTTTCCTAAGTAGTGTGTTTCTTTTGGTTGTGGATGCATATTCAGGATGGGTAGAAATAGTAAAATTAAACTCAATGACAACCACATTGACAGTGAAACAAATTAAACTAATGATTTGTCGGTATGGGATTCTGAAGACAATAGTAACCGACAATGGACCATGTTTTATTTCTTCCGAGTTTACACAGTTTTGCAAAACATTTGGAATTGACCATGTGACTACTCCGACTCATCACCCATCTTCCAACAGACAAGTGGAAAAATATGTTCGTACGATGAAACATTCATTGAAGAAACTTTGACTTGAAGTATCACCAAAAGGACTTGAAGCTGATTTAATTAACTTTTTATTTAAGTATAGAATCACACCACTGTAACTATTGGGTATTCACCTTCTGAATTGTTCATGGGACGTCAATTGAGATGTATTTTGGATTTAGTTCGTCCTCTCCAGAGAAATCAACATGAGGAGAACCAAACATCTACTGAAGGTTCAAACGTTAAAAATTTCAGAATGAATGAATCTATTTTCTGGGCAGAAACAAGAAATGGAAATGTTCAGTAGAACCAGGCAAGATTTTGAAGAGACTTGGAAAGAACATTTGGAAAATAGAAGCTGATGGGAAAATCCTAAAAAAGCATGCTGACCAACTTAGACAAAGAAAAGAAAATTAATAAATTAAAAAAGAACAAACAATCTCAGTGGGAAGGAGAAGAGTACTAATGTACTCTGCTGAATACTTTCTCTAATTGACAGTTTTTAGATCATGTGTTATTGTAAACAGTAGTTTTTACTTTGGTTTGTCTTATATTCAAAAACCTGGCATTGAGACCTTCAATTTAAGCCCCCTCCCATCATCCTTCAATGCACCAAACACCCACAATTTCTGTGCAAAAATTTCGCTCACGCAATTATGTATATAGATATAGGGTAGCACAACATAAAATTATATTTTGAAATTAATTTGGAATTTATATCTGAAATCCCAACAAAGAGAATAACAACTATGAAATAAACATTTGACTAGATTGCGGTCTTAATAAACAGAAAGTGCAACGATTTATCTATATACATAAAAGCCAAAAACGGTTGACTGACTGACTTACTCACTGATTACAGTATCTCAAATACTAAAAGGCTTGGGCCATGAAACTTGGCAAAATTAATTATTATAGGCTCTAGATGTGTAATAAGAACAGATTTTAAAATATATACTCTCATAAGGCTAAAATAGGGTATATCATAAAATTCAAAATGGCGGCCATTTTTAGTTTTCAAAGCTTATTTCCCAGAACAATGTAGGGTTTTGGGCCATGAATCTAGGCTAAAATATTCTTCATAGGCTCTAGATGCATAGGCCTACTAACGAAGAATTTTTTCTGTTTTCTCTGCAAGGCTAAAATAAGATAAATAAAAAAAATTCTAAATAGCAGCCTTTTCAGTTTTTAGAGCTATGGCACAGATGAAGAACTATACAGATTGGCAACCTAATGCACTTTTGCAAGCCCGTTTTTTCGCGCGGCGTCAAGTTTGTTAGGTCGTTTTGCTGCACATATTGCATTGGTATCAAAGTTATTAATGGCTATATTTGTTCTTTGGGATCTGAAGATTTGATATTGATGAGCTTATACTTGATACCAATGCAATATGTGCGGAAAAACGACCTAACAAACTTGACGCTGCGCGAAAAAACGGGCACGCTAAAGTGCATTGGGTTGCCAATCTGTATAGTTCTTCATCTGTGGCTATGGTTACAAAATATCAATAGAAGGTCTCTAGAATATTTTTAAGAGACAAAAATAGGAATTCCATTTAATAAAAGAATAAACTGTACAAAACTATTATGATTATATTAGCGAATTTCCCCTATAGGGAAGAAGCTGTTACCGTAGGTCTCATGGTAAGACATAAGCCCGAGACCATAATAACTTTTCTTTTTGAGGTCCCCAAATGCCAAAAAAACCATTCGTTCATTTTCATAAATATATATATATGTGTCTTTAAGCACGATAACTCACGCAAAAATGGTTCAATCTTAATGAAATTTGGCATGGACATGTAAAGTAGTAATTATTCGGACGAGTTCAAAAACCAGCCCGATCGGACTACCAGAAGGGGGGGTAAAGGGGGGTAAACCCCCCAAAAATAGGGTTTTTGAGCATTTTACATATAAAAATAAAAAAATCCAATTTTTATTAGCACCATTGAATTCAGCTTGAAAAACAAACAATTTAGTATTTTGAATCAATGCTCTATGTCCATTGGTTACCGAGATATTGCAAGTGGTAAACACAGTACGGTGTCCCAATGTTAACCTTATGGGAAATAAGTAAAATTCTATATATCGCTTATTTCTCAATATATCTTGTTAAAACTTGGTAAATGGCTTCTTCTAGGTCAGATCTACTAAATACTGAATTATAACAAACCAGTTTTAATGTACCTGTAGCAGCAAACCTGCATACTCATTCCCCATGTTATTCTTATGGAGCTTACAAAAACACGTAAAATCTCACTATGTTGGATTGAAATATGTTGTTTTGTATTTGAAATTCACTGAGTATGCAGATCTGCTGCAATGGGGGTATTATATATTTGTCAGACACCACACCACATACACAGGCTACTCGTGTTTTACGGATCACCTTAAGTAATCGAACTAGAATCTTGAAACTTTGAATGGACATATCATTCTGTTATTTTTATAGAATTGGGGTTTTTTATGAATTAAAAATTTTAGGGAATTTGCGCCTTTGCTGAGAGCGACTTAGGCTAAGTTCCAACAGATATACTATTTCTACCGTAAACTTTCGCCTCAAGCTGCTAAACAAGTAATCCAATCTCCAATATGATTTTAAAAAAAATTGGGGAATTAGGTTCCTCATTTTTGGCCTAAAAATTAGTTTTATAATCTTTCTTACAGTTTTTTGTATATTAATAAACATACTCAATTCGGATGTTAGGTCTATAGAGCCCACACCTTGCGGTATTTAAATTTGTGGTATTTACATCAGTTATACATCATATGCCACTAATTCTTAAATGTCAAGTTGGCCAACAGGTTTTAGGGCACAGCGTGGTGCAATGAAAGTTCTGAGTTTATCCCCTGAAGTGGATACTTTTTTATTCCAACAATTAGAAACCCAATTTTATTAGGTTGAATAATAGATTAACTTGGAAATTTTAGTATTCTTAAGGCTAAACTGACAAATTAGAATATGTTAGCACATGGTAGTCAACTCATACTGTTGAGATATAAAGGAAAATTCATCGAGGAAACTTTTTATCTTCTCATGTCAATCTGGGATGGAGGTTTCAACCTTAAGTTTGTAATTAAGCCCTTAAAACATATTGTTCAGATAAATTATTGAAATCATCAGTCTATTTGGAAATTTGTACAAATTATACATTACAAATGACATAAATTGAACCAAACACTCGTTATCTTTTCAGCGAGCACAGCTACGGGTATATCTACTAGTCAAAGTATAAATTCCACACCCATAACATACCTGGATTGTAGCTTTGGCAAAGGTCAGTCCGGCGATGTGGTCCCAATGTACAGGTGGTCCTTGGTCCATAATTTCACTGCGGATCAACTCTACCATCTTGGGGTCAATCAGCCTCAGTCTCTCGTCCTCCATCTCTACTGCTTCCTCTTCTGCTTCATCTCTGTCAAATGTTTTGAATCAGAGTCTGTGCCTATTAATAATTCCGGTTATATTGAGCTAATACTTGTTCGAGTATAGTTGCTTCATAAAAGTATACATCACTTTTCTAAATAATTAACTTTTAGGCGCGTTTTAAATCAAACACTGACCAAGTGTAATTATTTTCTTTGTTGTAATTTGTATCTAATGAAATTGACAATGTGTTCCAACCAGCATAGCAAGGACTGACCTTCCTTTCACTGAAGAGACTAAAGATATCCTTGAAACCACTTCTTCACCAAAAGTAGGTTTGATCTGCAACACCACCATGTTCTGGACAGCATATTGGTGAGTGAGTGTGATGTATATGGAATTAGTATTTAACATCTGTGTTGTGTAGGCGACCAATCTTATGATAAAATGTTTCAGTAAAGACGCATTACAATTTGAAAGTTTATGCTGAAAGCTCATTAATATGCAATAAATATTAAATTTAAGGCCCCTTTCAAACAATGTGATTTTAGTGCTACGTGTGTCGTACGACAAGGAGTCATGCGACCCACTGTCGCATCATGGAAACTCCCATAAGGTTTACATATAATTATGAATCGAGCGATACCTTGTCGTGTAACACAGGTCTCATCAAAATCGTATCGTATGGAAGGGGTCTAAATAAAGTCACACAATAATCTACACCAAAATTACAGAAAAATGATTTATATATTAAATGCTCCTGCAGTGGCTTGCTGCAAGTATTGGGAGAATATACTCTTAGTGGAGTAAATTGTGGAAGACAACTTTCAGTACATTATTACAGTCCGGCGATGAGGTCCCAATGTACAAGACCCCTTCCTAAACAGCAGTGGTCAGAACTCCTTCCTATCAATTCCGTAGTTTTTAATGGGCCTTAGAAACATAAACAATGTTTTGACAGTTCAACACAATCATGAGTTTTAGCGGTTGATTTTGAGAGTTTCCAGTTTTTTTGACCAACTTGAACAATCCAAAAATTTGAATTACACAAGTTTGTCAAAAAATTGTAAAAACAGTTAACCTCAAAATTTCAACCAAAGACAGGTCCGTGCTGGGTATGTCGAAAGGGCCAAGCTGGACAAGCTGACCAGGGCGCCAGTCAGTGGGGGAGGGGGGTTGCCCCCGGGAAATATTAGAAAATAAGACCTTAAGACTCACGTTTTTGGGCAATTCAGAGTTATAAACACAAACTGTTTAGCTCCAAAAATCCGAACAAAAGCAAGGCTGACACCTGGTCGCATTCCGGGAAATTCGTATTTCCCAGGTTTGCCAACTAAGTAAAATGCCCTTTGAACAACAAAAGAAGTGGGATATTCATTTTTTGCTGAGTTATTTGTTCTTTATCCGTTAACTTATCGGTAAATCCGCCAAAACAAAACCACTAAATTAAGGCAAAAAGTCTAAGTATTTAACATATATCAACAATACAGTTTTAAAAATCGTATACAGTAGAGCGCCGATTATCTGAACTAATTGGGGACAAGGGGTGTTCAGATAACTGAATATTCGGATAATCGAACATGAAAAGACAAAATTTAAAAATTATATATGTAGGCAAACTTCTTCAAAAGGAGGGGTTGCAGTCTTCTCAAACAGAGCTATTAGGTGGAGGAAGGTAGTAGAGATTAAGGTGGATGATTTAGGTCAGGATAAGAAATTTGAATTTTGTGCAGTAAAATTTGTATTAGAGAAACTAAGTTTTATTTTGGTCGGTATCTATCGCTCCCCTAGTTCAAATCCTTTTGAATTTATTGAACGATTAAATAAACTAATTTCAAAGCTATTGCTAAAATGTAAAAATGTCATAATAGCTGGAGATATAAACATTAATGTACTGAATAAGGGCCAAGATTGTAAAGAACTGTGTAGTATGTTAAAAACTCACGGCATGTCTTATTTAGTAAGCTTTCCAACAAGAGTAACAGATAAAAGTAACACATGTATAGACAATTTCTTAACTACAATACCAAAAGAAAAATTAAGAGTCGAAGGGGTAATCACACACCTTTCAGACCATGATGGCCAAATTTTAGATCTTTTAATTGACTCCCCTGCCTCTGAAAATTCAACTAAAATTATGTTCAGTAGAAGTTTCTCAAAAGAAAATACAGACCATTTTCTCAATTTGTTAAAAAACAAAAATTGGGAGGAAGTCTACTTTTCAAATGTTGAGGATAAATATGACACTTTCCTAAATATATTTTTACATTACTTTAATTTAGCATTTCCAAAAAAAAGAAAAAGAAAAAGTGACAAACTCAAATCTTGGATAACTACTGATATGAAAAAAGAGAGATTAAATATTATTGATTTAGAAAAAAAAGCTAGGGAAACGAAAGATACTGAGTTAAAAAAATATGTAAAAGAAAAAAATAGGCAGTATAACAACCGATTAAGACAATCTAAAAGTGAATTTTATAATAAACAAATTTTAAACTCGGAAAACGTAATAAAGACAATTTGGAAAATTGTAAATGATGAAGTTGGAATCTTACCTAAAAATAACAAAAATATAAAGCTGCTTAGTAATAATGAACTTGTGATTAATCCGCTAGCTATTAGTAAATTATTTAATGATCACTTTGTTAATGGAATCAAACAATTGAAAGGGAATGTTAACTTGTTGCATGATGAACCAGGAGAAAACTCCACAAACTTCACTTTTCCTCATACTAAATTGTTACACTGTGAACCAACAAATGAAAAAGAAATTAGAAAAATTATAGATTCCTTAAAGAATAAGCATTCATATAGTTTTGATGAAATTCCTGTATCCATAATAAAAAAGGCAAATGTTCATTTATGTAAAATCCTAGTTCATCTGGTGAATTCTTCCCTAGCCTCAGGCATATTTCCAAGAAAACTAAAACTGTCTAAAGTCATACCTGTGCATAAAAAGGGATGTGAAAAAAATAAGTCTAATTATCGACCAATATCAATCCTGCCATCATTCTCAAAAATTTATGAGAAAATTATGTACAAAAGATTATCCGATTTCTTAGAAAACAACAACATTCTTGATGATACCCAGCATGGTTTTCGTCCAGGGAGATCAGTATTAAGTGCAGCAGTAAATTTCATAGAATCAATAGATAAAGGTGAAGATGTCATTGGTATTTTTATGGATTTAACAAAAGCTTTTGAAAGTGTAGACCATGACTTACTTTTGAAAAAATTATCAGGTTTTGGAGTCAAAGGAATTTCATACAAATGGTTTGAGTCATACCTATCAGAACGTTATCAGTATGTTGAAATTAATACTTTTCATCAGAAAAGGGTCGCAGGAGCAGCGTCGGACCTATGCTTGGTCTCATGTGGTGTTCCACAGGGATCGATTCTGGGCCCGCTGCTGTTCCTGTGCTACCTAACCGGTTTTTCAAAATCTCTTCAAAATATCCCACAAATCTATGCCTATATGCTGATGATGCAAGTTTAAAAATATCAGCAGTAAACCAAAATAACATTGAACTCTTAAGTTTCTTAGAATTGTCCAATGTCAAACAGTTCTTAGATACAAATGGTCTATTATTGAATTCTGGAAAGACCAATTTTATGGTATTCTCTTCAAAACAAAACCGAAGAAAAATATCCCCTAATATTATTATCGAAGAAAAAAATATCGTACAAGTTAACAAGACAAAATTTTTAGGGTTGAATATTGATGAAAACTTTTGCTGGGATCATCATATTGAACATATAATTAATAAAATTAGCTCCGGTCTATATGCACTTAGACGTATGGCCCATTTTGTAATACTGATATCCTTAAAAAAATATATTTTGCCCTCATTCACTCACACATATCATATGGTATTTGTCTGTATGGGGCAACAACAAAACTAAATCTTGATAAAATTTTAAAACTGCAAAAAAAGGCCATAAGAACTATTAGCAATTTAAAACATGATGAATCTGCCAAAGAATATTTTAAGTCTCTCAAAATTTTGACAGTATATGGCCAATATATTTTTGACTGTATATTATATTTTAAAACAAACACAAAATTACCAATTGGAACTTCAATACATCAGTACGACACTAGAAGAAAAATGGAAAAAAATCTGGACAAACATAGATTGGAATTCTACACAAAAAAAAACTACCTACATAGGCAATAAATTTTTTAAAGCACTCCCAGATGAACTAAGATTAGAAATTAACTTAAATAAATTTAAATCCAAACTAAAATCTTTTATAGTAGATAAACATTTATATTCTTTTCAGGAGTTTTATGAATATTAGATGTAACAGGCATGTAGAGAGCAGCGTATATTTTAGCTTTAGGGTTAGTGGATCTCGGTCCTATGTATATATTAAACTTGAGTCTGACGCCATTTATTGTATTTTATGTACAAAGACAAATAGAGATTTTTGATTGATTGATTGATTGGTAATTCTTACTAGTAAAAAGGCTAAAAAATCATCAAACAAAAATTATTTACGTAATTTTATTATGAAATCGATCAGAATACATGGGTATAAATTTTTAAGGAACAATTTATCATACATAGATACAGTACACTGTATACTTTTTATTTAGAGAAAAAGTCCAAAATTTGTTCTTGCTTCGGCCCTGACAAGCGAATTTGAATTGCTTGAGAATCATGTTCAAAATATGAATTATTACGGCGTTCGGTTAACCGACGGTTCGGATGACCGACGTTCGGATAATCGGCGCTCTACTGTATATATCGATATTAAATTGAAAGTTTCCAATTGCAATCAGCGTAATATTATCTCTGAACTTTATTATTTAAAACTGCCTAATCGAAAATAAATCCATATAAAAAACCACAAGAGAAGACCATGAGAGGAAGTGATCAAATCACGAATCAGATATCAGACAACATCGGCTAGTTATTGCTAAAATAGACCCACTACTAATTTTCATACTAATTGGCTGTTGGGCTATTAATTAACAGTCCTGTCTAAGGAGTATGTCGGCCTTAGTCAGTAACAAGACTACAAGATCGCGCCACAATCATCCTTCACTCATCTGTCATTCATACTTGGCTTAAAATACCTACCTGGGTAGGTCGCCATTTCAACTAATGTATCTAATGTATCATATGTTGACAACACTTATAAAAAAATAATTTTGCGTACTGTTAAAATGAGTAAAAATCTAGCAATTTCAAGTTTTAATAACAATTTATTCAATATCATCTATAATTCAGCCATTATAAAATCACAAAAATAGGGAAAAGATTATTTTAAAAAGGAAGCGGGCATCCGTGTCCTGTATCCAGCAGATGTGATGTAGTGGTACGCAGTGCTGTCACACTGGATCTGGAATTTTACCCTCAAACTCCATGAAAAATCCCCTCTTCTACCCGGTAAGATGGCAATAATCCTCTCAAAACCTTCAAAGTACCAAAATCAGGTTAAATTCCCGAAAAAATCACCGCAAGTTTTTCAAAATACCCAACGAGGGGCAGTCTACTATAAAAAAAGAGTTGTTACAATTATTGTTCTCTTGCTTTATGAAAACAATTTTTTTTAACTTTTAGAGATGTTGTATTTTGGTTTTAGTAAACCTAAAATAATTCTGGCCTTACCAGTTTTTTTATATTCTGAGGGTGTTGAGTAAATCCCCACTGCCCAAGTCTAAATTCCCCAGTTTAACCCGGGTATTTTTAATCCTCGCAAAATACCTGAACACAAAGCGGTTTTGGAAACACTGCCTATTATTTCATTTTTATGTAGCAGGTTGACACCAACAGAACAATAGGACCTTACCAAACACATTACTAACGACTTTAATTGAAGAAAATGAAATAGATGTAATTTCAGTATTTTTTGGTTGTTGGTCTAATATCCTCGGCTTTACCCAGTTTTTTACATAATTCATGTTGGTGCAAACCCCCCAACCCCAGTTTTCTTAATCCCTTATAAAATCTCTGAACAGCCAAAAAATACCCGCAAACCGGGTAAATTCCCGTTTTCATACAACACTGGTGGTGCGTGATGTAGACAAGTCTCTCAACCTTAACACAGAAAATAATTTGATTTGTAGCAAGGGTGGAAAACATGTGATGTTTCTTTTATTATAATGACTAAGTAATATTTTAATATGCCGGCATTGTAAATAAAAAATATTCGGAATATTTTTGAGTTTTATTACAATAAATTCAAAATTGAAATTGTTGGTGTCAAGAGGTCGCCGGTTATAACTTAAAACCAATTGGGACCCCCTGTCCCCCTGGGCCAGCACAGGCCTGACCAAAGACCTTCAATCTTTGGTGTAATATACGCTGTTCTTTTTTGGTGTAGATTATCGTGAGAATTTATTTAGACCCCTTCCATACGATACGATTTTGAGACCTGTGTTACACGACAAAGTATCGTCTGATTCAAAATTATACGTAAACCTTATGGGAGTTTCCATGATGCAACAGCGGGACCTTCAACAAACAGTTAAAACTATGATAGTTGTTTAAATGTTGGCTATTTTTCACTCACTGTGTAAGACGATTAGTGATTTCAATTTTCATGTAAAGAACAAAACCATAAAGATACAAAAATATAATTAATACTTTAACAAAAGCTTTGGCAATGACATCTTTAAAAAAAACCTAAACTGCAGATGAAACAAAAATGAAAATTATGCAGCAAACGCAAGAAATACTGCAAACTGTGGTGTGAATGCCAACAGTAGTTGTAATAAAATGATGTTTTTCTAAGTAGGGACAAGTTCTATTATCAGTACTGGTTCTCGGTACCACGTGTTCTTGGGCATTGGTACCAGTACCGAGATTCATACGATCAAAATTGATACCAGTACCAGTACTGAGTACTCTTAGTAATCAGTGGGAACGACCACCGGTAAGAATATTGCATGACATGATGTAATGTCGCGGCCGTGGGTGCCAGTTGCAAACACTTCCATATACTATTATTGGGGTTCGATGATATTTCTGAAATTATATTTGACTCTGAATTTATTTAACACTTGATCATAATTTACTTTTTGACTCTAATTTGCAAAATCAACTTGAATGGGGTTATTTTTAAAGGCAATTGTAAAACTATTTATAGGAATAAATTAGGATTTGATTGTATTAGCGAATTTCCCCTATAGGGAAGAAGATATTACCGTAGGTTTCATGGTATGACCTAAGCCCAAGACCATGATAACTTTTTATCTTGGGGCCCCCAGAAGCACAAAACACCTTTTGTTTGAATTTGAGCGAATTTCTCCTATAGGGAAGAAGCTATTACCGTAGATCTCATGGTAAGACCTAAGTCCGAGACCATGATAACTTTTTGTTTTGGGGCCATCAGAAGCAAAAAAACACCATTCGTTTGAATTTATACATATATACATATATATATGTATAAATATATATACAGGATGAGTCTTCTAAGCCGTACACAACAGATTGCAGACGAATGGCTTAACATACAAGGATGAAATAAAACATTTACCCACTAAATCATACCCAAGGAACAACGTAAAAATATTTTTAACTTTTTCAAAATACAGGGTTTTCCAAAAACCGGGGGTCATGAGTTTGAATCTCGGAATTTTCAAATGTAAACAATGTAATATTGTACGTCATTTTAAAGCTCTAAGCAAGACAAATTATTTGGTGAAAACAGAACTCAATTATCTTTATTACTTCCAAAATGGTGGCCAGTTTTGTGAAAAATATTGGTATTTACGCAATACCCTGTATCTTGAGAACTCGTGAAGGTTTTTTCGTTCTGTTTGAAAATTCTTAATCCTTAAAAACTCTGCTTTAATTTGATATGCAAGATGCCAACATTAAAGGAAAATAAATATTTTTAAAACATTTTATTTTTTGTAAATGTTGGTAGCACTGAAAACAAAAAATTTTAAATGGCAACATATGTCAAATCGGATATTATTTTAAAGGTCTTGCAAAAACCTACAACTTTTCAATTTATACTCACCTCATATCCTAAGTAGTTTTGTAGTAATAAACAAAGAATTCCAATTCCCCATATAACACCCATGTTAAATGTGCAGTACTCAAAGCGTTATATGGGAAAATAAATTTTTTTATTACTGAAAAAATACCAAAGATAGAAGGGCAGTACAAATTGAAAAATTGTAGGGTTTTGCATGACCTTTAACATGATGTCCAATTTAACATATGTTGCCATTTAAAATTTTTCATTTTCAGTGCTAGCAACATTTAAAAAAAATAAAATGTTTTAAAATACCCCGTTGCAGCAGACCTGCATACTTAGCGAATTTCAAATGCAAAACAACATATTTAAATCCAACATAGCGAGATTTGACATGTTTTGGTAAGCTCCATAAGAATAACATGGGGAAGAAGTATGCAGGTTTGCTGCTACAGGTATATTAAAACTGGGTGGTTTTAATTCAATATGTAGTAGATCTGAACTAAAAGAAGCCATATACCAGGTTTTATCGAGATATGTTAAGAAATAAGGAAGATATAGAATTTGACTTATTTCCCTTAAAGTTAACATTGGGACAACGTACTATGATTACCACTTTCAATATCTCGGTAATCAGTGGACATAGAGCTATGATTGAAAGTACTAAATTGTTTTTTTTTATCTACATTCAATGGTGCTAACAACATTTTTATTATTTTTATTTTTCTATGTAAAAAATTTAAAAAACACATATTTGGGGGGTTTATCCCCCTTTACCCCCCCTTCCGATGGTCTGATAGGGCTGGTTCACAAACTCATCTGAATGATTACCACTTTACACGTCTGTACCAATTTTCATTAAGATTGGACCATTTTTACGGCCACTATCGTGCTAACAGACACATATATCGATATATAAATTCAAACCAATGGTGTTTTTTGCTTCTGGTGGCCCCAAAATGAAAAGTTATCATGGTCTCAGGCTAAGGTCTTACCATGAGACCTAGGGCAATAGCTTCTTCCCTATAGGGGAAATTTGCTAAATACCCCCGTTGCAGCAGACCTGCATACTCAGCGAATTCCAAATGCAAAACACCATATTTCAATCCAATATTAACAGACATGCTAACAGACATTAACATGCTAGAGTAACATTTGACATGTTTTTGTAAGCTCCATAAGAATAACATGGGGAATGAGTATGCAGGTTTGCTACTACGGGCATATTAAAAATGGGTGGTTTTAATTCAATATTCAGTAGATCTGAACTAGAAGAAGCCATTTACCAATTTTATCAAGATATACTGAAAAAAAGGGAGATATAGAATTTTACTTAATTCCCATAAGGTTAACATTGGGACAGCTTACAGTTCGCGCATTATATCTCCGGCTATGACCACTACACTACTAACCGTGTCATATGATATTTTTATCATATGATATTGGTAAACACAACATTTAACAAGCAGCGGTGTTTTAGAAAATGTTTTCAGAAAAGTACACCCTCTCCCCCCCGCAACTTACAATCAGCTGACTCAATCATAGCTGGAGATATAATGTGCGAACTGTACTATGTTTACCACCTTCAATATCTCGTCAACCAATGGACATAGACCAGTGATTAAAAATACTAAATTGTTTGTTTTTTTGAGCTGAACTCAATGGTACTAACAATATTGAAAATTTTTAATTTTTATATGTAAAATATTCAAGAACTCATTTTTGGGGTTGCTTATCTCCCTTTACCCCCACTTCTGGTAGTCCAATTGGGCTGGTTTACGAACTCGTCCGAATAATTACTACTTTACACGTCCATGCCAAATTTCATTAAGATCGGACCATTTTTGTGCGAGTTATTGTGCTTTAAGACACATACACATATATATATATATATATATATATATATATGAAAATGAACGAATAGTGTTTTTTGCTTCTGGGGGCCCAAAACCAAAAAGTTATCATGTTCTCGGGCTTAGGTCTTACCATGAGTACTAGAGTAACAGCTTCTTCCCTATAGGGGAAATTCGCTAAAACATTTATTTTCTTTTAATGTTGGCGTCTTGTATATCAAATTAAAGCTGAGTTCACAGGATTAAGAATTTTTAAACAGGACGAAAAAACCTTCAGTAGTTCTCAAAATACAGGGTATTCCATAAATACCAATATTTTTCACAAAAACGGCCGCCATTTAGAGAATAATAAAGGTAATTGAGTTCTGTTTTCACCAAATTGTTTGTCTTGCTTAGAGCTTAAAAATGATGTATAACATAACATATGTTTACATTTAAAATTTCCGAGATTCTAACCCATGACCCCTGGTTTTTGGAACACCCTGTATTTTAAAAAGGTTAAAAATATTTTTACGTTGTTCCTGGGGTATGATTTACTGAGAAAATGTTTTGTTTTGTCTTTCTATGTTAAGCCGTTCGCCTATAAGTTGTTGTGGACGGCTTAGAAGACCTACCCTGTATATATATAGTGTATATATCTATATATGTATCTGTTAGCACAAAAGCGGCCGTAAAAAATGGTCCAATCTTATTGAAAATTGGTAAAGACGTGTAAAGTGATAATCACTCAAACGAGTTCGTGAACCAGCCCGAACGGACCACTGGAATTGGGGGGGTAAAGGGGGATAAACCCCCCAAAAACGGGTTTTTTGGGTTTTTTAAATAGAAAAATTGAACTGATCCAATTTGGGATTTCACCTTTGAATTCAGCTTGAAAAAACAAACAATTTAGTATCTTGAATCATAGCTCTATGTCCATTGGTTACTGAGATATTGAAAGTGGTAATCGCAGTTTGTTGTCCCAATGTTAACCTTAAGTGAAACAAGTAAAATTCTATATCTTGCTTATTTCTCAACATATTATCTTAATTAAACTTGGTTTGTGGCTTCATCTAGATGAGATCTAATTTATTGTAGTCTAAAATCCTCGAAGATTCCATTTTTGTGGCAGCAAACCTGCATACTCTTTCCCCATGTTATCCTTAAGAGGGTTCCCTACCAACGGCAGTTTTCGTTTTTCTGCGACACTAGCGGCAACTTTTGGAACTGCGGCTCCATAAGAGCCCATGTTAAATTCGTGCACTTTTCGCTGTGCAAACCGATGCAGGATTAAACGCGGTGTCATTTAGTGTCTCCAATTCTTAAAATAAAAATTATTCGGATATAGCATTGTAAAGATAAAGAGTTGCAGAGTGTTTATTGCTTCTCGAAAATCGTTTATGCTCACTCATTAAAAAGATATATGGCGTGAAAGTTGGTCAACGTCAACGGAATGTATCTTCAGAATACGTTAACATAACGCTTTTGGATTAGCAATTAATATTCTACAACTCTTTGTCTTTGAAATTTTGTGTTATAGTCATATTTTGGGGTAGGTAGGGAACCCTCTTAAGGAAAACAAAACAAATTCTATATTTTATTTATTTCTTAACGTATTTTGATAAAACTAGGTATTTGGCTTCTTCTATTTCAGATCTACTAAATATTAAATTAAAGCAACCCAGTTTTAACATACCTGTTGCAGCAAACCTGCATACTCATTCTCCATGTTATTTTTATGGAGATTAAAAAGACATATCACATGTTGGATGGAAATATATTTTTTACAATTGAAATTTGCTGAGTATGCAAGTCTACTGCAACGGGGGTATTCTTTTTCCTTATTATAGCATTATGTAGGCCTACCTGTTAATAAACGGTTAAATAATTAAAAATAAAAAGTGAGATGGCATTTCAAGACCTTTTTAAACTTATATATTAAACTTGCATCAAACAACAATAAATAACAGACTGCCTTTAGGTTTGTAGGTACACTCAATCAGTAACAAAAAGGACGAAGAGCAGGTACCGAGAATCAATTTTTCAGGTATCTGTATCACTACTGAGAGTTGATCAGTTTTGCTGCCGACGTATCCTTAATTCTAAGCTACAATGATAAATGAGGATAATGGATTAATTTGGGCTGAGAAGTGTAGGGTGCAATGACCTCGAGGATGTGTGCATTCAAAAGGCCTGAGTTACTTTATTATGAGTAACGGATACTAAGATCATATTCAGCGGGTGCAGAATTGGTTGAAACTGATGTCTTACGATAATATTGAGTTCAAACTGGATTTTAGACCGTAAATTTTATGTCTTTATCAGAAATTCTTTGTCTGAAATAAAAAAATCTTGTATATTAAAATACCCCCGTTGCTGCAGACCTGCATACTCAGCTAATTTAAAGTACAAAAGAGCATATTTCAATCCAACATAGCGAGATTTTACATATTTTTGTAAGCTCCATAAGAATAACATGAAGAATGACTATGTAGGTTTGCTGCATATTAAAACTGGGTGGTTTTAATTCAATATTTAGTGTATCTGAACTAGAAGAAGCCATATACCAAGTTTTATTGAGATAAGTTTAAATACCCCCGTTGCAGCAGACCTGCATACTCAGCGAATTTCAAATGCAAAACAACATATTTCAATCCAACATAGCGAGATTTGACATGTTTTGTTAAGCTTTTTTGAAAAAGTTAGGGGGGGGACTATTATGAGACACCCGGTATATATATATATATCTATATATATTGTGTTCACTAATTAGGGTTACTATAATTATTAGATGGATAATTAAAACCATGAGTACCCTTTTTTTTAATTTTTATTTTACGACACGTGTTCAGACTTTTAAGTCAATTTCACAGTGTACTCTTACTCTTAACCTGATATTATATTGTCCAACAAAATTTAAAATACACAATCACATGATAATTTTACCATGTGGCATTTCTTTCTATTTTGGTGGAGCAAGTGGTATATTTATATATTCTTCTTTAGTTGAATTGTTTTGTCGAAAATTAAATTCTTTGTTTCAACTTGCATGGTGTTTAAAATATTTGGTTTGTCCTTTAGTATGTGTGAATAAATTTGTAGTTCTTCTTTTATATTAATATTTGTTCCTTTCTTTTCCAGTTCTAAAATTGTCATACTTTCATTTATGTTTCCGTATGTTTGGTCAGATCTTAATCAGCGAGGACATAACAAAATAGAGAAGACAAGCGCTTTAACCCAATGCATTGAAAGTGGGGCCAAGTCCGCCATCTTGGACCGATCAACAGCCTGAAATCTCCGGTGCGCGAGCTCTGTCCGTGGTCAAGTCCCGCCACAAATACATGGTCATTATAAACAGTATTAGTTGAAGAATATTTTTGAAATTTTGCATTATTATAGTATAGAATCTGAGGACTGCGATAGTAATAGTTAAAAACTGATAATAATTGTATTAAACGGTTTACAAATGTTTTATAATATACTTGTAGCTGTGTTGTTCAAAACCAGACATGAAAAAGTTGGTCTGTGAGAAAGTTTTTTATTTTTTGGTCAGAGACGTTTTGTCTGCGGGAAAGTTGTAGATAAATAACCAAATTAAATTTTTTACTTGAAACTTTTTTTCCTATCGTGTTTGGTTTCATCAGGAAGCAAGGTATAATAACGCGGAAAAAGTGTCTTTGACGTCCACTACCGTCGCCGCCGTGCGCCCGCCGGGCATAATAGTGCAGTGTTTGTTTGTCCCCGACAACTTTACTTTCGTTTTTGTTTTATATTTACTGTACATAATGGGTTACGCTAAATTTATGTAAATATATGTTTTTGCTAAGTTTTTTAAATTGACTTAGGTTAAAACATGTAGCAAATAAAATCAATTTTAAGGAGAACTCAGTTTTTATCCTGGGATTTGTACTGGTATTATATTTTTTTAAGGAATAGTTCATTACATTTCACTAAAAAATCAACTAGTTTTGGTTAAATATATCTATGTTCGTAACATCCTCGAAGTTTTACTATTGATGATTATGGGTATTAAATAATTAAATTCAAATGCTTTAATAAATAAACGGGATCAGGAAACTGACACATACTTTCTCCCTTAAAGTAATTTAATACCAGGAAAATTATAAAGTGGTATCAAACAACTTAACAATTTACTATCACACAAATACATACCAAATTTTATCAAAATCGGTTTGTAAACAACGGAGCTATTAGTTTTTAAATATTTTCCATAAGAATAACACTGGACAACGTACTGCGTTTACCGCTGAACTAAAATATCAATTATCTCCACAACCAGTTGACTTAAACTAATGATTCAAAATACTGGATTATTTAGTTTTTCTAGTCAAATTTTATGGTTGCAAGTATATTTTACTTAGAAGTTACAGATTTTTTGTAATTCAAAATATATTAATTTACCCCCCATAACTTCTGAACCTGAATTTTTACATACATGCGGGTGGAGTTATTTTGTTTGTCATCTTAAGCACTAAAAACCGTAAAATTTTTATAAAAATCGTTTAAGCCATTTTTTGAGAAATTTGGATTTTTGTAATTTTTTATGGGTTTTTATGGGGTAAATACCCTTGAAAATAAGAAATTTAAAAAAAATGAAAAATACACCTGGAGATACCACTGCTTTATACATACATGTCAAATTTCATGAAAATCGGACCACTGGTGTCGTCTCCAGCTTTGTTTACATCCACACACACAGACAGACAGACACCATGCACGCCGAAAACCACTGTTTTGGATTTAGGGAGCACTAAAACAAATATATCCACTAACAACTCAAATTCGAAAATTTTGACGAAAACAATACTTTCTACATAGACTATGTGCAGGGGGGAGAAAGTAAAAATTGATGTGATGAGTGAGCCTGGGCTTAGCCTTTTATAGCTATAGATTAACAAAAATAACAGATATGTTTTATTAAATCAAACTTTTTTATTCTAAATAATATTATTACGACGTATGATCATGATAAACTGAAATAAGACCATATATTTTGCAAATAAGCGATTAAATTATTGTACTTGTAAATTATTGTTCTTTAAATTATCGGTGACAGACGTGCCAGACGCTCGGACTGCAGAGGCGCCGCCATCTTGTGGCCGCTCGGCTGGCCTCACTCTCCCGCTCCGAGTAGCCTCTCTATTTTATTATGTCCTCGCTGGATCTTAATATATTATGTTCGGTGAAGTTGGATTTTTGTGTTTTCATGTTGTTACATTTGATAGCTGTTTTTGACTGTTTGTTACATTTGATTGTTGTTTTTAGCGAATTGTAAACTATATATTTTTTTTAATTTTAAATTAAATTTCTGAAACAAATTTAATAATTTAACTTCATTCAAAATTAGTTCAAGAGAAGATTAGATTCATTTCCACTCAACCACCAGCCGGATGCACAACAGGATGTATTGGATTTCAACATCCTGTTGTGACAGACGCAGACGTCCGCTGGGAATCAATTGCCGTAGACGAAATTTATGCCGACGGCAACAAAGCAGCCTCTGCACGTTGTCAAACACTGATTTCGGCGATCAGCGAATGACATCGTTCCTCTTGATGAAAAGCTGTCGCAATTGGCCAAGAGGCGGAGCCAAGGCAAATCGGGGGGAATACAAAATTGGTAGGGGAAAATTTGGGAATGTTGGAGAGAGAAGTTTGAAGGAGTATCTTCGAAGAGGCACTAGGACTAGGTCGTCAGAGAACACCCCGGAGAGCGTCAAGGCCACGGTGGAGATCGACACCTAGACCCAGACCAGAAGTCACCCCGCTGACGACCCTGACGAGAGGACACCCCGCAGGGGAAGCAGACGAGAGGACACCCCGCTGACGACCCTGACGAGAGGACACCCCGCAGAGGAAGCAGACGAGAGGACACCCCGCTGACGACCCTGACGAGAGGACACCCCGTAGAGGAAGCAGACGAAAGGACACCCCGCTGACGACCCTGACGAGAGGACACCCTGCAGAGGACGCAGACGAGAGGACACCCCGCGGAAGATCGTCAAGAGGAACAACTCTGACGGCCCGGAGGGTATGTGTTCTCCCGTTGAAAATAATTCAAATTAACATCAAAATTTGAGGATATGTCTAAATAAATCATTTTAACTATTTCTAATCGCATAAAAATATAAAGACATTCTAATTAATTAACAGACAAAGTTAAGGTATAATATTTTCATTAATAATCAGATTAAAGTTGATAACGGAACGGACTTAAATGTCTGCAAGCTGTAAAAATAAAAGTGTATATAAAATAGCTTAACCAAGAGAAATGTATATATATTAATATTGATCTCATTTTGAATATTTTGAAATATTACACTATTGATAATAAATAGATTAGCTTGACCCTTCAGTCAATTACATATATTTTAATGCTCGCATTTAGATCTGTGTATATAGTAATTTAGAGATTTTTATTTGTGCAATTATGTTTCATTTACCAGAAACTATATCAACGAAATAAAGACACTGGTTACAACTGTGTAAATAGAATTTAGATATTGCAATATTATCTGTTGCTCCTTTTAGAGTGTTTTGAGGGTTATCTTTATAAAATGTATGATTATAAATTGGATTGCTATCATCTTATACTGTGTTGATTTAATCTCGATCCTAACCTCCACAGCCTAGCGAGTCATAGTTTCTTTCTTTTATATATTTTAAATTAATACTTTGTTCAACACTTAACAGTAAAGTTAAACACTTCCACCAAGCTTTACATGGTATAGTTCGCCGATTTGATTTAATTATCAAAAGATAAATCAACACAGTATATGATCAATTGTTAGTATAAGAAACTTGGTAGTTATATTTATTATATGAGTTATTAGGGTTCATATTATTCACATAATAATAAATTTCAAAGAGGTATTTTATATTGAGTAAAGGGAAAAATAAATAAAATTTGAGGTTTAGTTCAACAAAATTGTTAATAATGAAATGACAGCTGAATTAAACGTAACCTTACCACATGATATTTATAGGGTAAATAAGGAACACCTTCAAAATATTTTAACTAAATTTCATATCAAATATCGTGATCAGGATATTGTAGCGGACCTTAGACCTACAGTAGCTGATCTTAAAGCTTATTTAAAAGAAAACTTAACAGAGGAAAAGAAACACATTTTAAGAAAACTAATTTGTAGGCGAGAAAATTTAACACCGGGAGAATTAGAAAAATACCCAGGGCTGAAAAGAATAGAAAAATTCATTAGAGACAGGGACAACATATACGACATAGCGGAATTGGAGGAGTCTCCGACGAACGAGTACGAGGACATCGACCTATCAGACGCATCGTCAACACACTCTCAAGCATCTTCGGTTTACGAGAACTTACCAGAGGCTCACGCGCAACCTAATCTAAATTTAATTATAAACATGCCTAAAGAAAAAATACCACTCATATCAGCATGGACCTTCCACGGTTTACAATCCGAAAACCCACTAGACTTTATTGACAAATACGAACTGGCAGGAAAATCAAATAATTGGTCAGCGGACATTAAACTAAACTTGTTCCCAGCACACCTTGCTAACACAGCACTGTCATGGTACAAACATTACAGTAAAAACAGGGTTTTCAATTGGGACGAATTAAAGCAACAGTTTATTACTGCATTCACACCAGTCGCTCAGGCGCAAACTTTGCAAACTTTGTTAGAACGGAAAGTTCAAGGTAGGGACCAGCCAGTATTAGCTTACTATCTCGAAATTCTAACTCTTTGCAGAAGACATGACCCGGATACAACGGACAAACAGATAATACAGTACATCATTCAAGGCCTACGGCCTGAGTATTGTGACAAAATTTTAAATGAAACGTGTGACACTCTACAACAATTAGAGAAAAGTCTAAAGAAAATTGAGGTTCAAATGGAAATCAGGGCTTTAAATAAAGAAAAATACAGTAGAGCAGACAGCGCAGGGACTAATGACAAAAACATAGACAAATATAAACAAGAAATAGATACTTTACAAGTGGAAGTTAGGAGCCTAACTCAGGCTATTGCTAATTTAAATGCAGAACAAACTGCACCAACAAACGTAGAGCCGCAATATCCCAAGCGGGATAATTCAGCAGGGCATAGGCAATACAGACCAAGAAACCAGAACAACAATAGGGACATGTACAGGCATCCGTTTCCACCTAATTCAGCAGGGGGTACCCGCCATCAATCATACACTCCAAGAATGACACACCCAAACCACTTAGGGAACCAACACTTTCAGGGATACACACCTCAAGCCTCATATAACAGCAACAGCCCCTATTACAAGTACTGCATGTTTTGTAACAGAAATAACCATAACACTGAAGAATGTAGGTTCAAACCGCAAACAATGTACTGCAGCTTCTGCAAAACGACTAACCATAATGAAGTAAACTGTTTCAAGAAAAACAGAAACTACCCTAAACAAAAAACTTGTAAGTCGGAAACCACCCCATACTAACAAAAAGGGCAGATTTCCCAGAAATTACAACACACAAACTAATCCGCACAGGGAAAATGTTAACTATAGAGTAAACAATTATGAGGAAGAATTCCCCTCGTTAATAGAGTCACAACGTCACAGGACCCGTAGGAGAGCTAAATGGCCAAGGCAAAATAAAGGTAGGATAGGAAATCAGAATAAAATAGGGAAATTTTACACCCATCCTAACGGAGTTCAAGACACTGAGGTAGGGACTAATGCAAGTGTAACACAACTCACATTAGGAGAAGAAGATAAAATCGAAATATGTAGAGAATTAGAGGAGCAAGTAAACCAACACACTATTCACAGCTGCGATGTCAGTAAAGTAGCAGAAGGTAGGATTTACAAACCTAGGCAGAAGAATAGTTTAGGGAACAAACTATTGAATGAAATGCTATTTAAAATTCAAGAGAGCGAAGAAACCACAATGCCCGTTTTAACACTAAACGCTAAGTTGTCTCACAATCCTAATGAAAGTTTTTATTGTATTGTAGACACCGGATCAAATATTAATTTAGTGAACTCAAAACTTGTACCAGGACATAAACTAAATAAGAATAATTTACCCACAGTGATATCAGCAAACAATTCTCCAATAAATATCATTGGCACAACTGAAGTTACCTTAGAAGTAGATAACATCATTGTAAGAGATACCTTCCTTGTTACACCTAACATAACCCCAGACATGATTTTGGGTAACAAATTCCTAAGTAAGCAGAACGTGGAAATAAATTTCAACAGCAAAGAAATCGTATTCCACCTAGGACAGTATAAACATGTCATAAAAATGGAAAAGAAATGGTTAATGCAATTAGGAACTGTAAATTCTACCCAAATAATCCCCAAAAACCAACTAATTGAAATCAGGACTAAGCAGGACTTAATAATTGCACCACACAAACATAGACGCATATTGGTGGAAGAAACCATAAAAGATAATACCTTTTTTGAACAAGACAAATCTTTACAACTTAAAGAGAAATGTGTTGCTTATCTGATAACAGGAGAAGACAATAAACACTATATAAACATATACAATGCTTCAAATTTCCCGAAAAACCTCAACACCAACACTATATTAGGATACCTTAATCAAACAGAAATAACTCAGAACAACAAACCTATTAGGACGAAACCAACGAATCAAAGTAACCGAGAAACCTTAAAGGATAAGGACGGCATCGAATTTGACATCTCACCCCATTTATCGGACGCTGAACATGACAAATTGATCAAAGTTTTAAGAAAATATATAACAATGTTTACCACTAAAATAGAAGATTTAACGCCCGCAAACCTCCCAGAAGTCTCGCTAGAATTAACTCCAAACGCTAAACC
The DNA here is from genome assembly GCA_035578135.1 of Flexamia atlantica. NCBI lineage: Eukaryota > Metazoa > Arthropoda > Insecta > Hemiptera > Cicadellidae > Flexamia > Flexamia atlantica. The sequence continues at coordinate 81,489,882 of JAQJVK010000001.1, read as the reverse complement.
AGTAAACTCACCTCCATACAAGCAGGGAGCACAAGAACATCAACAACTCAACGAATTATTAGACAAAATGAAACAAGCCGGAATTCTAGAAGATTGCCCACCATTCTGTGAATGGGCTAGTCCGGTTTTCACTAATAAAAATAAAGACGGATCCCTTAGATTAGTTGGGGACATGAGGAAATTAAACCAAGCATTAAAGCCATGTATTTACCCGACCCCGTCGGTAAACTTGGTATTAAGTTGTCTAAATAAAGCAAACACATTTTCTAAATTAGATTTGAAAGGTGCATTTCATCAATTAACAGATAAAGAAGAATTTCGAAATTTATTAGCAATAAAAACGCAAGATCGATTTCTTCGGTACAAGCGTTTAACTATGGGTTTAAAGGTATCAAGTGCTCTATTCAGTAAAGCAATATTAGCTTTGCTAAATCAATACCTATACAACACAGTAATATCATACATAGAGGACGTAATATTTTTTGGTACTTCATTTGAAAAGGATCTACAAAACTTGGGCACGATTTTAGGTATACTTAACAATGCAAACTTAAAACTAAACACAAAGAAATGCAAATTCATGTATGAGAAAGTTGATATCCTCGGTTATACAGTCTCTAAAGATGGCGTTCTACCGCAGAAAACTTCCTTGAAGCTATACAAAATTTTCCCACACCAAACTGTATCCGGAGAGTTAGACAGTTCCTCGGTTCGTCTTCATTTTTCAGAAAACATATTAAAGGCTATGCCGAAATCACACTACCACTAACTAACCTAATTAAAGACTCAAACACAGGAGAGCCATTCCAGGGTGTCTACCAAATTTCATATATGAAATTCCCGACTTTTTCCCGACTTTTCCCGACAATTTAAAAAGATTCCCGACCGTAGGAAACATGACCATTGCCTCCTATAACGAATATTGAGAACGATATTTGTAAATAATAGTATATTTCATTACAAGGACCTAAAGTGACGCTTTTCGTACAAGGTCAAGTTTTACAACCGAGGCTATAAGCCGAGGTTGAAAAATGACCGAGTAACGAAAAGCAGCTTTAGGTCCGTGTGATGAACTATATTTTTTGTTATATTGCTCAATACAATACATAAACTACTTAAGAAAACCAAAATGTTACAGCTTGTTTACCTTTAAAGATGCCTTCAAAAGATGCCACCTTCTTGTACTTGCTATTTGAAGCAATCAGCTGATTGTCTGTTTTATTTGTGTTAGGGTAGACTGACAACAATGAACAACTAACGACGTATCGAACGCATGTAATAATCGATTGGTGAAATGAGCGAGTTTCACAAATTGATTAAACTGACAACAATGAATGTTTCGATAATAACGATGAATGTTTCGATTATTTGTAATCGAATGAATATTGTTCGATTATTACGACGTACTCGGCACTTTTTGACTTTTATAGTCCTAGGACTATAAAGAGTCAGCTGGTATCGAGTACATCAGCTTTTAATTCCTAGGTATAAAAAGAGTGTATTTAGGTCCGGAAAACATGCATTAAAAACATATGTTTTTGAAGCAGTATAACGAAAATACATTTAGACGGCTACAATGCAAGGGAAAGATCGCCAAAAGATGAGCAAGATGACCGCGATAAGTCCAATAGATTTGTCTGTCGAAATGCGACCGACATTTCCGGCTGCGGAAAGAATGACCGATTTTCCGGCCGCATTGTGACCAAGAGATTCTCCGGCCATGGTATAAACGACCGAGATTTGACAGCCACGATGCGACAGAGAGATTTGCCGGCCGCAATACGACCGAATCATGTAACGGCTATGAAAAGAGAAAGCGACATAATACGATCAAGAAACAATCGGACACCCGACAACCGAAAAACAAAGATTTCCGGCCGCAATAAGTCCAAAAGATTTGCCAGCCATGTTGTAAATTAAAATATCTCTGGATTTGAAAGAAATAGCGATTTTCTTGTCGCAATACAACCGGGATATGTAACGGCCACGAAAAAAAAAACAAGGAACTCGTCTGCTGCGAATCGACCGAAAAATGTTTCATTCCTAAAACGAGTGAGCGACTTTCCGGCCGCAATATGACCGAGGTCTAATGGCCGCGAAATGAGTAAGGTTCTCATCGGCCGCGATGCGACCAAGAGATTCGCCTGCCGTAAAACAAGCGAAAGATTTCCGATCGCAACGAGACCGAAAATCTTGCCGGCCACGGTATAAATGATAGATATTCCGTCCGTGAAAAGATCGAGCGATTTTCTTATCGCAACACGACCGAGAGATGTGACGGCCACGAAAAGAGCAAAAAATTTGTCTACCACGAGACGACCGAAAAATGTTTTGGTCCCAAAATGAGTGAGCGATTTTCTGGCCGCAATACGACCGAGAGGTCTAACGCTCGCGAAAAGAGGGATGAAGTCATCGGCCGAGGTGCGACCAAGAGATTTGCCAGCCGCAAAACAAGCGAAAGATTTCCGGCCGCAATAAAAGCTAAAGATGTGATGGCCGTGAAAAGAGCAACAGATTTGCGGCCGCAAAGAGAGCGAGATATCTTGACGGCCCCAATGTGACCAAGACGTTTAATGACGCCGAAACGACCGAAGAATTTGCCGGCCGGGTTATGGATATTCTGGCCTTCACGTGGCCAACAGATGTGATGTGATAGCCACGAAAAGAGCACACGATTTTAAGGTAGCAATACTAGCGAGAGACTTGACAGCCGCGTAAAGAGCGAGAGACTTGTCGGCCGCGTGAAGAGCGAGATACTCTTCGGCCACGTAAAGAGCGAGACTTGTCGGCCGCGTAAAGAGCGAAACTTATCGGCCGCGTAAAGAGCGAGACTTGTCAGCCGCGCAAAGAGTGAAAATTGTCGGCCGCGTAAAGAGCGAGACTTGCCAGCCGCGTAAAGAGCGAGAGACTCCGAGTACAGACCGTAGAGACTCGTCGGCTACGTAAAGAGCGAGAGACTTGACGGCCGCGTAAAGAGCGAGTCTTGTCGGCCATGTAAAGAGCAAGACTTGTCGGCCGCGTAAAGAGCGAGAGACTTGTCGGCCGGGTAAAGAGCTAGAGACTTGTCGGCCGCGTAAAGAGCGAGACTTGTCGGCCGCGTAAAGAGCGAAACTTGTCGGCCGCGCAAAGAGCGAGAGACTTGACGGCCGCGTAAAGAGCGTGTCTTCTCGGCCGCGTAAAGAGCGAGACTTGTCAGCCGCGTAAAGAGTGAGAGACTTGTCGGCCGCGTAAAGAGCGAGAGGCTTGTCGGCCGCGAAACGAGCGAGAGACTTGTCGGCCGCGTAAAGAGCTAGAGACTTGTCGGCCGCGTAAAGAGCTAGAGACTTGTCGGCCGCGTAAAGAGCGAGACTTGTCGGCCGCGTAAAGAGCGAAACTTGTCGGCCGCGTAAAGAGCGAGAGACTCCGAGTACAGACCGTAGAGTCTCGTCGGCCACGTAAAGAGCGAGAGACTTGTCGGCCGCGAAACGAGCGAGCGTTTTTACAGCTGTGAAACTTGCGGCAGCGGAATAAGCGACAGTTCGTTTGAGATTTGCCGGCCGAGACGATGACAATAACGAAGAAAACCGCTATTTCGTTTTCTTTTATAGCCTTATTCGAATTTCCCGACCAAATGTTGAAATTCATTACTTTTTCCCGACTATTCCCGACCTTACAAAATCCCCGACATTTTCCCGAATTTTCCCGAATTCCCGACAGGTAGACACCCTGCATTCAGATGGACCGAAGACTGCGAAAAAGCGTTTAAAGAAATCAAGAACATTTTAACAAACCCACCCCTGTTAAAACATTTTAAAGAGGACCGAGAAACAGTTATTTACGTAGATGCATCACTACACGCCTTAGGCGGCTGTCTCCTTCAAATTGATCCGGAAACAAATATGACACATCCAGTAGCTTACTTATCAAAAAAATTCACCGACACACAAACAAGGTATTCTAATGCTGAAAGGGGAATGCTAGCGCTTACGTATTCAGTAAATTATTGCAGAGAACTATGTCTCGGTAGGAAAGTAACGGTATACACTGATTGCAGCTCACTAGTCCATTACCAAAATTTCAAGAACACATCTTCACGATTAAACAGATCAGCTCTAACCCTCGTGGATTATGATATAACAGTAAAATATCGTAGTGGAAACTCCAACTTACTTGCAGATAGTTTAAGTAGGAATCCAGGACAAGAGGAAATAGAGGAAAACCCATTCAAAATCATAATGAACATTAACGAAGTTCAAGTAGAACAATTTGAAGAATTTCAGAACACGGATGATTATTTAAAGCAAATAAAGCTAGCTAAATTAAGCCCTGACGCAGTACCCAAGAAAATAAGGAATCAAGCTAGGAAATATGAAGAAAAGGACGGTTTATTATATTACAAACATTTTAATGGTAGGGACAACAAATTTTTACTAGTCATACCTCAAAGTAAGGTGCAAGATATTTTAAAGGTTTTCCATGATAACGTATACTCAGGTGGACATTTTTCATTTTTCAAAACAATGAAAAAAATAAAAGAACGTTATTACTGGCCCAGCATGGCCCAGGACATTGAAAACTACACTAAAACATGTGAACAATGCCAGCTTAAAAGAGCTCCAACCTATAAACAGTATGACAGGCTAACACCTCAAGTTCCTTCAGAAAAACCATTTGACAAATTGATTCTGGATTTTTGCGGCCCGATAACACAGAGTCATGGTAACAAGTACGTACTAATGATAACCGATTCAGCCACTAGAATGTTGTTTGCGAAACCAACGCGTTCCGCGGACACAAAAACCGTTGTTAACGCTCTATTGGAACTATTCTGTCAATACGGATGTCCAAAAACAATATGTCACGACTCCGCCACACATTTCATGGGAAGCGTATTAAAACAGTTATTACTAAGTTTAGGAATAGAACAGAGACCTAGTTTCCCTCATCTCCAAAGAGTAAATGGCCTAACCGAACGCATGAATTTAATCTTTAAGAAAACCATAAGTCATTACATTGACGAGACCCCAAATAAATGGTCGGAAATGGTCAAATATGTGACATTTGCTTACAATTCCTCAGTAAACCGTAGTAATGGATACAGCCCGTTTTTCCTGTTTTTTGGCAGAAACCCTACACTACCATCGGACTACATTTTTGTTCATGAGGACCAGGACCCCGACATGCTTAGGGAAATTCGATACATTCAAAAATTACGCAAGGAAATCCTCAAGTAATTAACAAGGCACAAACCTCTCAAAAGCTACACTTTGAGTCTAATAAAAGATTCATCGAATATAAGGTAGGAGACGAGGTCTTAGTACATTACCCAAAAGACCATTCAAAACCTTACAACAAATTCCAAAATGTATTTAAAGGACCGTATTTCATCACAGAGAAGATAAATGATACTACATATTTGGTAGCGTTAGAAAAACGGGGAAGAATTGTCAATGAAGCAGTACACATCTCTCAAATGAGACCTTTTTACAGGGAATAAATACTTAAAGCTCAGAGTTCAGTTATACTTTAGCTTTGACCACAAAATTTTTTTTTTAAAGATAACAAAATAAATCATATTTTCTATAAATAAAGAAAGCTTTAAACTATAATATATCAATTAACATGAACCTGGATAGGTTACAACATACTTAAAGAAAATTGGGAAAAAGGAAAATTTCATCTACAAACTTTATTTCTATATCGGGAATACCTTATAATGGAATATCCAAAATGAATAAATGAATAAATGAATAAATGAATAAATGAATAAATGAATTTATTTCCAATCAATATAAACATTTCAAAAAACAATGCATTTTTTGGAAATTTACTGGCCACTTTTTCAAGTAGTGTGGCCAGTTACTGGAAATATAACAAATAAATAATATATAAGAGTCTAGCATCAAAAAACATTCACTCTAAGCCACCATTTGGGTATCTGCTAAAACAATTTACTAAATTATTAATTAATATATAAAAATGAATGAAGAGTAATGTAACAATACACAAAAAATTAATACATTATAAATAAATAAATAAATATACACAACAATAAATAACAATAAATATACGTAAATAATAAATAACAATAATAACCAGATCTCATAAACACAGACACATGGGATATACGATTTTGTCTAGAACTCAGTTTAGAAAAAAAAAAACAAATTATGAAATCACTTCTGTCAAAAAGATTACTTCCTGTTGCTGATTAAGCCAAATAATTGTTTTTCGACAAAATTCTTTTAAATTCAAAATATTTTTCATATTAAGTGGAATTTGGTTAAAAATCTTTGGACCCAAATATTGGAAGGAATGGCGGAAAATAGTTTTATTAACTTTGGGTAATCTAAAATTGTTGCCTCTAACATACCTCGTAACGTAATGCATATTATTATTATTGGTGTTACCTAAATTCCCACTTCTAATAAAAAACAATCTTAAAACTTTGAAAACAAAAAGATGCTGTATGGGTTTAATATTTAATTGTAAGTAAAGGGGAAAAGAACTCTCTCTTTTTAGCTTTCTCAAAATGATCCGTAAAAAGTGGTTTTGCGTTGTTCTTAATTTATCTATCAAATACTTATACGTCCCTCCCCAACATATCAAACCATACTGTAATCTAGAGTTTATCAAAGCAAAATAAAGTGAACGTAACAACTGAATACTACAAAAATTTCTTAAAAAATAAAATGTTCTAATAGATGATCTTAATTTTGCATGTAAACTATTGATATGATGTTCAAAACTCATTTTCTCATCCAAAATAATGCCCAAATATCTAAAACTGGTTACTCTTTCCAAAGGTCGACAGTCACACGATATGAAGTTACATGAGGCAGAATGATAAATAAGGGGAAATGGTATGTCAAATCCAAGAAGATTAAAATTAACAAATTTTGTTTTATTTACATTCACTTGCATTTTGTTTTGGAGGCACCATTGCCTTAGCAGCAAGAGATCATTATTGATTAATTCACCAAGAATAACAGCATCTTTATTGGAGTAGAAAATTGCTATGTCATCTGCAAAAGCGCTTACTTTGCCATTAAAATTAAGTTCCAATAAATCATTCAAAAAAATTAAGAAAAGAATGGCAGAGGTCACTGACCCTTGAGGGACACCAGATTCAACTACTTTCGGAGAGCTGTAACTATTTAATACTTTTACTTTTTGTTTCCTTCCTACTAGGAAACTTTTAAACCAACACAAAGCAGTTCCTCTAATACCCATGGCTTCGAGCTTACCTAAAAGAATTTCGTGATCAACTAAATCAAAAGCTTTCTTGAAGTCTATAAAAAGTCCTGATGTTTTACTATTAGAATTAAGGCTGCTATAGATGTTTTCTGTGACAGTTAACAAAGCGTCCTCAGTTGATTTACCTTTAACAAATCCAAATTGATTGCTACTTAGGAAATTTATTTTTGTTAAAAATTTATTTAATCGTATAACCATTAATTTTTCAAATAATTTGGAAAAAATTGAAAGTAAACTAATTGGTCGAATATTGTCTAATTTGGAAGAATTTTTACTTTTAGGAATTGGTACAACAGAACTCAATTTCAGACTTTCAGGAAATATACCCTGACTGAAACTCTTATTGATAACATTTGTTAGTACTGGTGCTAACTCATCAATAATAAATTTAAGTAGTTGTGTGGATATATTGTCATATCCGGTAGATTTTTTATTTTTAAGACTTCTAACAACTAACTTAATTTCGTCCTCAGTAGTTGGCGCAATAAAAAAGGATTGTTGGGAAGTGCGTAAAGGAAGCAAGTTGGTAGTTGAGACTGAACTAGGCCGATCAGACTGAATTGAGATAAGGTAGTTGTTTATCTCTTCAGCGATAACACAAGGATCTGTTACAATAGTTCCGTCTGCTAATTCAATTTTGTCAATACTTTTATCTGAGACTTGACCTGTCAAATTATTAATTATTTTCCATTGTTGTGATGCATCTTTATTATTATCTAATAATAATTTGGAATAATATTGGTTTTTCTCAAAAACAATTTTCTGGCTTAAATCCTTACAAAACTTTGTATAGTAATTTTTAAAATTTGTGTCATATAATCTTCTTCTACTAATTTTATAAAGTTTCTTACGTCTCTTAATCCTATTCAAAATATCAAGAGTTATCCATGGGCTCAATGACTTGGCTTTTTGTAATTTATTTTCTCTGGTGATCTTTCTACTACTTAAAGTTACAATCGAACTCAAAACATCACTAAATTTACAGAAACAACTATTCACATTTTCATCATTATACACTATATCCCAGTTTATTTCTTTTAATTTTTCTTTTACTAATTTAAAATCAACTTTAAAGTTATTGTGCAAAGACTTGTTGTTTGAGCTATTTATATTAGGATACTGACACATATTAATATAAACAAGACCCAAAATACAATGATCCGTAATTCCATGGTCAAAAACTGCACTTTTGAAAGAATTTATGTTTTTGCTTCTAATAAAAATATGATCTATACACGTTTGTGATGTAGCAGTAATTCTAGTAGGGGTGTTTATTAGTGATACAAAACCGTGATTACTAAGTAGATTGAGGTAGCTATTTACAGTAGGTTTATTATCCAAGATGTTAATATTAATATCTCCTACATAGACAACATTGTTATGCATATTTTTTATTATATCAGACAATTCTGAAATAAACAAATTTTCTGATGTGTTTTGAAGCCTATATAAACAAAATAATTTAAAGTAAAGTTTATTTAAAGTAATATTCAACAACAAGACATCTGCCGAAGTCATATCTATTTCTAATCTATTACACTCTATGCTATTATCTAAATAACAAATAACACCACCTGATCTGTATGTATCATTGCATTTAACAAACAATTTATACCCTGGAATATTATATAAATTAATTTCGTCAGAACCTATCCAAATTTCACTAATTACAATAATATGGATTTTTGTGTTTATACTATTTATTTCTGCGATAAAAGTATCGAAATTTTTACGCATACTTCTAATATTAATGTGAATAAAATTCAGACTATTACAGTTATTTTGGGGGGTAAAAAAATCATTTATATCTAAATTAAAAGTAGCTGACATACTATGATTTAATGCAATTATATTCGTCTATAAATAAAGTAAAATAAGGAAATAACTGTTGAAAAATAAGACATTGATTTTTAAGTTTATCAACAATGACTTACTGAAGGTTGTTTAGCTCATCATAAGTGTCAACTTTTTTATACTTCTCCCCATGAGATTTTCGCACAAAAAACTTGCCGTCCCTACACCATGCGTACATATACCCTTTTTCTTTACATTTATTTTTTTAATTGTGAGAGAAATACCTTATTCTCTGGAGACAGATGCTCATTTACGTATACATTGTCTTTGGGAAAGGACACGTTGACTTCTTGGGCTGTCATCTTTTTCTTCTCTCGAAACTTGCCGACAACGTTGTCCCGAGTAGATCTACTCACGAATTGCACGATGAGTGGAGGGTGGCGATCCTTCCTGAATGACGGAACTCTGTGAGCAGCTGAGATGTCCTTCTTGTCGATCTCCATCCCTAGAGCTGCTCCAACGTCTTTAACAAGCTCGATGACATTTTCCTGGGGGGTGACTGGAAGACCGCTAATTTCGACATTGTTTTTTCTCGAATATTGCTCTAACGCTCTCACTTTGTCATTCAGTTTCTGCACCTCACTCGTTAGGCTCACATTCTTGGTGCGGAGCTCTTCGTTTTCTTTCTTTAAAACAGCAAACTCGGTCTTCATTTCTTTCATGACAGATAGGGATTCGTCAAGTTTATCTGAAATAAACTTAACGCTTTCTGTTAGTTCACCCATTTCATCTTTGAAGGCTTTCAACTCTTTAAAAAAATCAATTTTAAAGTCATTCAACATTTTGCTGAGGAATTCCTTAGAGTGAGATTCACAGCTTGTGCCGGACGACATGTTACGACAGTCTTTACACTTCCAATCCCGATTTGAGCGAGTTTTTTTACCTTCTAAATCATCTTTAATACACAGAGCGTGAAATAACTTCTCGCATCCACCAACACATTTCACACACGAAACGGTTTCTTCTTCAAGGATTACCTTGTTGCAGACACCACAAAATGACGACATTGTTATATAAACAATGCAATTAACAAAAAACACATATAATTATTTAGAACGATCACTTAAATCAGGTTGCAACAGTCACGACTAAACAGGCATAACCTTATCACTGCGGAGCTTATCAGCAGAGTGGCTTCACTGCTCGGCGGACTGAGCTAGACTGAAATAATCCAATCAGCACTGATTCCAACACTGTCACTCCGCAGCATATCATTTAACGAAATAAAACGAAATAAAAGAAAAATAAATTAAACACTTTATAAGAAGAGGAATGCATGCAAGGTACACCGCACAGCAACTGGACAGCTGTCAACTAGCAACGACCCCGAGTAACCTTGCAACCATACGCATTCCACGGCATAAGATAACACTGGGAAAGCAAAACTAGTCTACGCACGCTCTTTCACGCTACAGTTGAATTATTCTTACTTAGGTACAGTTCACTTTGAAACTGAAATATCTGGCTAACTAGACTAAATACAAAAATGATTATTTGAACAAAACGTTTCAACTACCTACTGGCTAGCACGAGGTTCATTTTGACAGGCGCGCAGGCAAAAATCTGGTGAAACCCAGTAGGGGGAATAAAATTTATTTAAATAAAAAAAAAAATTAAGAGTCAACTTACAAGTCAAATATTACAAAAAGTCACTATACAATGTTTCTAACAAATAATAAAGATTTCATGCCAAATAAGATAAGGCCAATTATTCACAACTACCTTTCTTACAGCGCTTAACAAATTCAAAAGCAATAATTAAAAATATAAATTAATAAACAAAAGAAACAAACTAACGTTATTTTGTGGTACAGATAACACCAAGAAACAAAATGCAGCTACCAACAGTAATCCTGGCAATCCTTACTTTACTGACAATAACGAATACAGCTGAAGAAGCCAAAGAAAAATTCCAAATATTCAGTGGACATCACTTTGAAAAACGACCGGATTACATCGCTTACGAAACGGTAATTCCCTTGTTACTTTATACAAAACTCATAATGAAACCTAATATGGATGGCTGGCATTCAAGTATAAAATGGATAGAATGCGGTAACAGCACAGAATTTTATTGTAAATTTCAAGATAACTTAATAACATTAAATGATCTAATTACCGAACAAATCATCAATCATCCAACAGATATGACTTTCAATAATACAACCTCCCAGAAGAAAAGTCGCCGAGGACTAACATTTTTAAGGGATTTTTTTAAATGGTGTTGTGACCTAGCTGATGCCCAACAAATTTCCAACATTAATGATAACCAATTAGGGATCGAAGAACATACAAATCAAATCATAAACTCTGTCAGCACGCAATATAGGGACCTCGTTACAACATCACAACGGCTGAACAACTTCTCTCACAATATTGAAAGCTTCTCAACAAAAGTTCACCAAACGTTCAATATTTTAAAAGACAAACTGAAGAATTCCAATGTAAATTCCAATGACTTAACCTTCGAAAAACTATTTGCTCTTATTCAACAAACATGGGTATATGTATTACATAACTACTATCAAGACAAAACCACAGAAATCCTGGAAAAATGCCACCTAAATCTACTTTCGGAACACATTATCAACTCAAACGACCTTGCCATCCACCTACATAATCTAAGTATTAAAGCAGCCTCAAAATATCTCAAGTTAGCGATTCCCACAGACAATTTACACCTTTATTACAAAACTAAAATTGCTAATTGTAAAATAATCAACGATACACTAATGGTAAAACTCAACATTCCATTATTACCTTTACTTTCAGAAATAACAATTTACAAAACCATTGAAACACCACTAATTTGGGAAAACAAAATATGCAGTTTGAACATGGAGGAAAGTATAATTTTTAAATCACAAAATTACACTAAAATAATAAAAACAACAAAAAAGAACTGCAATGAAAACTCTTACCCGTTGTGCAAAATGCCAAGAACCACCATGATTGCCAACCGAATGCAATTATGCCTCCAAATGATCGTCAACTCTGAAAACATTGATCAACTCCAAAACCATTGCCATTTTATTTGCGACAAACGACCACGCTACCCTATAATTACCGAACTACTTCCTAACAAATTTCTTATTACTAATACAATGCAAGATCTTACTTTAAAATGTGACCAAAATACAAAAACAATTCCCCCTATTACAACAGGAACCTTGGAGGCAATTATTCCATGTAACTGCCAACTATATCAAGATGAATTAATTCTAATTACCACTATAAAACCCTGTGACTATTCAGACACAGGAGCAGCCAACTTCATTAATCTCATACCAGCACCATGGACAAAATTAAAAACCTTGACACTTTTCACATTAGAATCAGGAATTAAACACGAATTTGACAACCTAACAGAAATACTAGACTCGGACTGGAGCTTAAATATTCCCACCTTTGAAGTTACAAATTTGAAGAAAATCGAACCTTTAAAGCTTCAACACAGCGATTTTGAGTTATTTACTGACACTAGGTTACTATTCTATATTCTATTGGCTTGGACTTCATCACTTACAGTTACATGCCTTGTATTAATATATTGCATCCACACACTAAGCATCAAACTAAAACTACAGACACCACCAAGGGATTACAACAGAGATCTTGAACAAAGGGAATAAACGAATAAACTATATTCGTAAAAAAAAATTAGTTCCAATTTGAAAAGGAAAGCATACTAAAGATAAAAATTACAACGTTATTTCTAAGATTAAGAAATATTACAAATTCACGCATCAACAATAGTCTTTAGACCAAGATTCAAACTCGTAAAATGAACCGACATCACTCAGCAAAGGGTATCTTGTTCCCCCAGAGGTCGAAAGACCAAGATGCTGACGCACTCATAACACTGCTTAGCGCGGCCCAGTGAAGGCAATAACTACATTCAGGCTGCACGACTGTGTCCCATCTTACCAGCACGTCAAGAAAAAGGTTGAATAATTGTTAAATTTATAAAAGCTTGGGACAAGCTTTTCTTGCGGGTAGTGGAGTGTAAACTATATATTTTTTTAAATTTTAAATTTTAAATTAAATTTCTGAAACAAATTTAATAATTTACTCTCCCGCTCCGAGTAGCCTCTCTATTTTATTATGTCCTCGCTGGATCTTAATATATTATGTTCGGTGAAGTTGGATTTTTGTGTTTTCATGTTGTTACATTTGATAGCTGTTTTTGACTGTTTGTTACATTTGATTGTTGTTTTTAGCGAATTGTAAACTATATATTTTTTTTAATTTTAAATTAAATTTCTGAAACAAATTTAATAATTTAACTTCATTCAAAATTAGTTCAAGAGAAGATTAGATTCATTTCCACTCAACCACCAGCCGGATGCACAACAGGATGTATTGGATTTCAACATCCTGTTGTGACAGACGCAGACGTCCGCTGGGAATCAATTGCCGTAGACGAAATTTATGCCGACGGCAACAAAGCAGCCTCTGCACGTTGTCAAACACTGATTTCGGCGATCAGCGAATGACATCGTTCCTCTTGATGAAAAGCTGTCGCAATTGGCCAAGAGGCGGAGCCAAGGCAAATCGGGGGGAATACAAAATTGGTAGGGGAAAATTTGGGAATGTTGGAGAGAGAAGTTTAAAGGAGTATCTTCGAAGAGGCACTAGGACTAGGTCGTCAGAGAACACCCCGGAGAGCGTCAAGGCCCCGGTGGAGATCGACACCTAGACCCAGACCAGAAGTCACCCCGCTGACGACCCTGACGAGAGGACACCCCGCAGGGGAAGCAGACGAGAGGACACCCCGCTGACGACCCTGACGAGAGGACACCCCGCAGAGGAAGCAGACGAGAGGACACCCCGCTGACGACCCTGACGAGAGGACACCCCGCAGAGGACGCAGACGAGAGGACACCCCGCTGACGACCCTGATGAGAGGACACCCCGCAGAGGAAGCAGACGAGAGGACACCCCGCTGACGACCCTGATGAGAGGACACCCCGCAGAGGAAGCAGACGAGAGGACACCCCGCTGACGACCCTGACGAGAGGACACCCCGCAGAGGACGCAGACGAGAGGACACCCCGCGGAAGATCGTCAAGAGGAACAACTCAGACGGCCCGGAGGGTATGTGTCCTCCCGTTGAAAATAATTCAAATTAACATCAAAATTTGAGGATATGTCTAAATAAATCATTTTAACTATTTCTAATCGCATAAAAATATAAAGACATTCTAATTAATTAACAGACAAAGTTAAGGTATAATATTTTCATTAATAATCAGATTAAAGTTGATAACGGAACGGACTTAAATGTCTGCAAGCTGTAAAAATAAAAGTGTATATAAAATAGCTTAACCAAGAGAAATGTATATTAATATTGATCTCATTTTGAATATTTTGAAATATTACACTATTGATAATAAATAGATTAGCTTGACCCTTCAGTCAATTAAATATATTTTAATGCTCGCATTTAGATCTGTGTATATAGTAATTTAGAGATTTTTATTTGTGCAATTATGTTTCATTTACCAGAAACTATATCAACGAAATAAAGACACTGGTTACAACTGTGTAAATAGAATTTAGATATTGCAATATTATCTGTTGCTCCTTTTAGAGTGTTTTGAGGGTTATCTTTATAAAATGTATGATTATAAATTGGATTGCTATCATCTTATAATGTGTTGATTTAATCTCGATCCTAACCTCTACAGCCTAGCGAGTCATAGTTACTTTCTTTTATATATTTTAACTTAATACTTTGTTCAACACTTAACAGTAAAGTTAAACACTTCCACCAAGCTTTACAGAATATATATATATATATATATATATATATACCTGTCCGTAGACGCGATAACTTTTGTAAAAAAGGTACGATCTTGATAAAATTTGGAACAAACGTGTAAAGCGTGATTCATGACTTTGAGTTCGAAAACCAGCCAGATTGGTTTACTGTGAGAAGGTTTTTTGACAAAATAAAATTTATTTTCAAAATTTAACACCTTTTTACTATTATTTTTAAATTTAATTGTCAGAATTGAATTCAGGTTAAAAAAAACAAACAATTTAGCATTTTGAATTATTGTTCTATGTCAATCCGTTGCTTAGATATTGGATGATATTGGATGTGCTAAACACAGTACGTTGTCCAATATTATTTTTCATTTTTCCCTCCAAAAAGTATAGTTAACCTCATTTAAGATATTTAAAAGAATACAATTTTGAACATATGATTAAATTTTCAGGTGATGAATATTTTATTTGTGTTTATTTTGAATAGTCAGAGTTCATTGATCAAGATTTTGCAGAAAATATATATACTATATAAATAAACGGTATCAGGAAACTGACACATACTTTCTCCCTTCAAGTCATTTAAAACCAGAAAACATATATAGTGAAATAAAACAAATTAACAATTAATTATCTCATAAATATATACCAAGTTTTATTAAAATTGGTTAGTAAATAACGGAGATATCGGTTTTTGAATATTTGCCATAAGAATAACATTGGACAACGTACTGCATTTACCGCCAAACTAAAATATCAATTATTTTTGCAACCAGTTGACGTAGACTAATGATTCAAAATGCTAAATTATTTAGTTTTTCAAGCCAAATTTAATGGTTGCAAGTATATTTTCTTTAAAAGTTACAGTTTTTCTGAAATTTGAAAAATATGAATTTTTTTACATTTAAACCCCTATAACTTCTGAACCTGAATTTTTACAGACCAAATTTATGCTAACCAAATATTGAGTTAGTCAACCTAAACACTAAAAACCATGAAATTTTTATCAAAATCGTTAGAGCCGTTTTGAGAAATTTGGATTTTTGTCATTTTTTATGGGTTTTTATGGGGTAAATACCCTTAAAAATCAAAAATTCAAAAAAATACAAAATACGCCTGGAGATACCACGGCTTTATACCTACATACCAAATTTCATGAAAATCGGACCACTGGTCTCGTCTCTAGCTTTGTTTACATCCACACACACACACACACACACACACACACACACACACACACACACACACACACACACACACACACACGCACGCGCGCACACACACACACACACACACACACACACACACACACACACACACACACACACACACAGACAGACAGACACCAGGCCAAAAACCACTTTTTTGGATTCAGGGAGCACTAAAACGAATATATCTACTAACAACTCAAATTTGAAAATTTTGACGAAAACAATATTTCTCCATATACTATGTATAGGGGGAGAAAGTAAAAATACAAATTATTTTTAAATTTAATGAAGAAAGTATGAGCATTTGGAGGGGGATGTCTTGTTCTAAACTGCCTGTAAGTGTAGCATAATATATGGTATGTTTACAATGATGAGGATTGATAATATATTTGATTGAAATTGGCTGGAGATGTAGGTCTGCTGCAACAGGGATATTTTAATTATAAAACTGACCATATGATTGAATTTAATTTTTTCATGAGATTGAGTTATTTGTTTGTTTTGAGTGTTTTGAATTAATTGATTACTAGAGGACCCAATCTGCTCCGCAGCAGTAAATTTTGGTACTAAGATACAAAATCAACTGAAATAATTCTTCATTTACAAAATTAATGTTACTTGCAATGCGCGCAGCTTCACAACTTCAACCTGACTTGCCCGACACTTGCCTAAGTTGAAAAAGAGGTTAATGTAGCTGGGCCCGGTTATGTTGGAATTTCAGAAAACCAATTATACAACGATTTATTACCAACTTGGTAATAATTTGTTACACGAAGGAAAAAGTAGGAATTTATTGAGATATTCTGTACTTAAGTTTTCGGGACAGCGACATGTCAGCCTGGCACATACGACTTTTCAAACTAACTATATACCATGCTAAAATACCCCACGTTGCAGACCTGCATACTCAGCGAATTTCATATGCAAAAGAACATAGTTCAAGCCAACATAGCGAGATTTGAGGTGTTTTTGTAAGCTCCATAAGAATAACATGGGGAGTGAGTATGCAGGTTTGCTACCACAAAAATGGAAATATCTGGGATTTTCGACTATTATACGTTAGATCTCATGTATATGAAGCCACCAACCAAGTTTTATCAAGGTATGTTGAGAAATAACTAAGATATATACAATTTTACTTATTTCTCATAAGGTTAACATTGGGACAACGTGCTATGTTTACCACTTTCAATATCTTGGTAACCAATGGACATAGACCAGTGATTAAAAATCCTAAATTTTTTTTAGCTGAATTCAATGGTGCCAACAAAAATTGAATAAATTTCGATTTTTTAATGTAAAAAATAAACACTTTTAGGGGTGTTTATCCCCCTTTACCCCCCTTCCGGTGGTCCAATCGAGCTAGTTCTCGAATTCGTTCGATTGATCACCACTTTACACGTCTGTACCAAATTTCATTAAGATCAGAGCCTAACCAGACTCAGAAAAGGAAAACCTAATTTATGTATATATAAGATTTGTGTTGTTCGGAATTCAGCAGAGTGCTTCAGGTACGTTCGATCATAATAATCAGTAGCTCAAATGAAAGCTGGAATTTCACTGAAGGTTCTTAGACTAAAATATATAGAATTACATAATTTGAACAGGGAAAATATATATTTTCAATTGAATTCAAAATTCCGGAAATAATCAAATTTATGTTTTTTGGTTGAGTAATACAGTAGATTAGTGAATGCCAATGCTTGATGGCAAATCTTTGCGTGCATACCTTTAATTTAAGGCCTTATTTATGAAAATTGGTAGAGTAAAAGAGCCAAACAGACTTGGAAAAGAAAAACAAAATTTTTTTGTGTTGTTCGGAATTCAGCAGCGTGCTTCAGGTACGTCCGATTTTAATAATCAATAGCTGAAATGAAAGCTGGTATTTTGCTGAGGGTTCTTAGACCAAAACATATAGATTTACGTAATTAGAACTGGGGAAATGTAACTTTGATTGAATTCAAAATCCCGGAAACAATGAAATTAATGTTTTTTGGTCGAGTAATACAGTAGATAAACAAATGCCGATGCCTGATAGCAAATCTGTGCGTACATACCTTTAATTTAAGACCTCAATTGTGAAAATCGGTTGAATAGAAAAGCCAAACGAACTTGGAAAAGGAAAACCATATTTAACTCCCATAAGAAATGTACAGGGAGGAAGTTGCTTTTGTGCATAACTCGAGTAATACGGCAGATAAATGAATGCGGATGCTTGATGGCAAATCTGCGCGTGCATACCTTTAATTTAAGATCTCAATTATGAAAATCGGTTAAGTAGAAGAGCCGGACGGACTCGGAAAAGAAAAACCAAATTTTTTTAATATATAGATATGTTTGTTGACATTTTTAAAAGACTAAGAATGATTAATTAAATTACATAATTAAAATACAAAAGTACATTTATTACTAATGAAAACAGGTCTCCTTGTTAATTTTCCTAATGTTTAAAGCTCATGAATGATTAAATATACGTTTTTAGTATATTATTTACTTAACGTATTCCTACATTACTTTCCTTCAAATAAGTTGAATGCTCACATATACAAAATAAATCCTATGGAAATTCGCTGAGTACACAGGTCTGCTGCGACGGAGGTATTTTGATATTGTTTTCACCATTGGATTCAGCTTGAAAAAACAAACAATTTGGTATCTTGAAGTCCATGGGTTTCCGAGTTATCAGCGAAAATACCTCTGGAAGGCTCCTTTTTGCCCCAAAAAAATGGGTTTTGTTCAGTATTTCAAATAGAAAAATTGAAATTATCAAATTTTTGTTTTCACCATTGGATTCAGCCACAGAGAAGTGATTCAGCTCAACAAAACAAACAATTAGGTACTTTGAATCGTTGCTCCAAGTCCATTGGTCTCCAAGATATTTTACTTCACGTTTTTTCCCCATGTATTTCAGTAATGTTTTCTAAAGAAGCTTTGTTTCAACGAAACCTGCAGAGTAGTTCACGAGTTTACCAAAAGTATTTTTAATAGGATTTTGGATTTTTTATTAAAAAAATAACAATCTAGCCTAATTCTTTAATAGAAATATGTTTCTTTTTAAATTAAACTTATTTAGCAATATTTTTGACTGAGACTATGTATAACAAACGATGGCATTTTATTTAAATATATAAATATATCACTTTTTATATGTTTTTTGGAATTATTGAATTATTTTTTTAAATTGGAAATTCACTGAGTACGCAGGTTGCTGCGACGGGGGTATTTTCTTTGTTAAAGTCATTTTGATTCCTTGGTACTTTTAATAGTCGGTTGATCAACGAATGAAAAGTTGTCATCTTATGTTGCTATGGACTATTGGAGTTGGCTGGTATTATAAGATCAGATTGGTTGGGTTTTCTACAAATTTTGAAATTGTGTTTGGATTCTTCATTTGTTATTGTTAAATCTAGGAAATTGATCGAAGATGTCTGTACTACCATTGTAAACTTAATTGACTTTGACATTGAGTTCAAGTAAGCAAGTAGATTATCAGGGGATTCATGATAGTTTTTAATAAACATAAAATATCATCAACAGCGATACCAGTATATTATTTGATTTCTTAGAGAATTACATTGGTTCATAATTTTGGTTGTTTCTAAGGGCCGGTTTCGGAGCTCGGGGATATCTTAATCCTGGAGTTAGTTAACCCGTGGACTAAGATAATCTTAGCATGAAAAATCTGATTTCGGAGCTCGGGGATAAGTTTCTTAACTCTCGGGTTATCTCAATCTGAGGATAAGTTTATCTTTGGTCTTATGCAAGGAGTTACCGAGGTATTTTGGAGAATTTTCGTATTTGGGTAGTGGTGGGTACTGTGTGCAGACGCATTTTACCTGTTCTTTCTTCTCTTCTCGATTGAATTCGGCTCTTGCTGTGTTCGGGTTATGCCAACCAAATTAACTCTCGGGTCAAAGATATTCTCGGGTTAGTTATCCTTGAGCTCCGAAACCCAATTTCTACAGTCCGAGGATAAAAACCGGTTCAAACTGGTATTTAGTCTGAGGATAAAGATAACCCCGAGCTCCGAAACCGGCCCTTAGTTTTCCATATAGATGTTTGATAAAAGACTTGATAAAGGTGAGCCCATGGCTAGACCTTCTTTTTTTTGTAGAATTGGGAATTGTATTCAAAATAGTTTTGGTGTACTGCTGTTTTGGTTAGTAGCATTAAATAATTTATTTGTGTTGTAGACATATTTTCGTTCTTCGATAAGTCGAATTTGAAGGGTTTCTTCTATTGGTATGTTAGTGTACATACTAGATAAATCAAATGAAATGAATATTGTATCATCTGGTATTTTTAGCGAATTTCCCCTATAGGGAAGAAGCTATTACCGTAGGTCTCATGGTAAGACCTAAGCCCAAGACCATTATAACTTTTCGTTTTGGGGCCCCCAGAAGCAAAAAACACAATTTGTTCAAATTTCTATTTTCACATTTAAAAAAAATAGATGTATATATATATATATATATATACATCTATTTTTTAAAAATGTGAATTCCATTTTCTTCTAAATGGCCGCCATTTTCCAATATGGCGGACAACTTTGATTTTTCTTATGGAACACCCTGTATTTTATGGCATATTTGAATTCTACGCTTAATTTTAAGAACTTTTTACTCATTTGACATTTTTTCCTATATATATATATATATATATATATATATATATATATATATATGTGTCTGTGTCTGTTAGCACGATAGCGGCCGCAAAAATGGTCCGATCTTTATGAAATTTGGTACAGACGTGTAAAGTGGTAATCAATTGGACGAGTTCGTGAACCAACCCGATCGGACCACCGGAAGGGGGGGTAAAGGGGGATAAACCCCCCCAAAAATGGGGTTTTTGGGTTTTTCACATAGAAAAATAAAATTTATCGAATTTTTGTGGGCACCATTGAATTCAGCTCAAAAAAACAAACAATTTAGTATTTTGAATCACTGCTCTATGTCCATTGGTTACCGAGATATTGAAAGTGGTAAACACAGTACGTTGTCCCAATGTTAACCTTATGGGAAATAAGAAAAATTCTATATCTCGGTTATTTCTCAACATATATTGTTAAAACTTGGTAAATAGCTTCTTTTAGTTCAGATATACTAAATATTGAATTAAAACCACCCAGTTTTAATATTCCTGTAGCAGCAAACCTGCATACTCATTCCCCATGTTATTCTTATGGAGCTTACAAAAACATGTTAAATCTCGCTATGTTGGATTGAAATATGTTGTTTTACATTTGAAATTCGCTGAGTATGCAGGTCTGCTGCAACGGGGGTATTTTCTAAATCCAATAGTTTCTTAAATACCAATGGTGGCACACTTAAGTTGGGCACCCTGTATATCTACAGGGTGTTTCGAAACTCTCTCCCGAAACTCCGTGGGCACGTTCCTTAGGTCAAAACAAACAAAAAATGTCATATAAGTATAGGGTCCATCTCGCTCCGTTTTCCGTCTGTGAGTCTGTTTGTGTTTTTCAATTAAAACTGTATAACTTTGAAACGGCTTGAGTTAAATTATTGAAACTTGGTACGTAAACTATAGTTAGTATGGCCAAAATTTTTACCAATTTTCAATTTGGAATCATTTTGGAATTTCAAAATGGCGGCCTTTTATAAAATTAATTTATTAATATCTAGAAAAGTTGACATGTCAACACTATTCTTTTGACTATACATTTTATTTGCCATTTCATTACAAACATAACGACACTTTATTTATTAAAATCGGATAATAAATAAGCGTGATACAGCTATTTAAGCAAAGCATGTCATGGCATATTCCACGAGACTCATTGTTGCTGCAGCGCGGCGCGGAGCGCCACGGACTCGCGGGCCGGCCTCTGGATGGAATATGCCATGACATGCTTTACTTAAATCACTGTATCTCGCTTGTTTATTGTCTGATTTTAATAAATGAAGTGTCGTTATGTTTGTAATGAAATGGCAAATAAAATGTATAGTCAAAGGATGGTGTTAACATGTCAACTTTTTTAGATATTAATGAATTAATTTTTTAAAAGGCCGCCATTTTGAAATTCCAAAAGATAAAATATTGAAAATTGGTGAAAATTTTGGCCATACTAACTATAGTTTACGTACCAAGTTTCAATAATTTATCTCAAGCCGTTTCAAAGTTATACAGTTTTAATTGAAAAACACAAACAGACTTACAGACGGAAAACGGAGCGAGATAGACCCTATACTTATATGACATTTTTTGTTTGTTTTGACCTACGGAACGTGCCCACAGAGTTTCGGGAGGGAGTTTCGAAATACCCTGTATGTGTCTGTAAGCACGATAGCATTGACTTTACATCTCTTTACTTTAAAGAGATTTAAAGTCAATGACGATAGCGCTCGCAAAAATGGTCCGATCGGAATGAAATTTGGCACAGGTGTGTAAGTTTTAACTGAAGCTTGGCTGAAAGATATTGAACCAGAAAACATCGCAAGCTACAATGTATTTAAATCCTATGGTAATCTGAATCAATGTGACGGCATTGTTGTGTACCTAGATAACTCGCTATCGGCTGTCTGCAATCAGCTGACGGTAGGCGGGGTAGCCACGGCCTTATCTCTTACCTTCAGCTGGGCTAGCCAGCCTTGTGGATTCTTAGCTGTTTATAGAAGTCCGAATTCTAATTTTAACCAATTCATTGAGGGTGTCAACAATTACTATTTAAATAGTTCTAAAAACTACTACTTTTGTATTTTAGCAGGGGATATCAATTGCAATATTTAAGCCCTTCTCTGAATTCTATTGAAGATAAATTTATTGACTCCATGCATGAAATTGGTCTTATTCCTTGTATTGACAAAATTACACGTCCCGACACTAAAAGCTGCATTGATAATTTCTTTCTTAAAATGAAAGCTTTCTCTCAAGTTACTCCAATAGTATTACATTCTCTCATTACAGATCATTATCCTAATTTGCTAGAAATTTCTAAACCCGGAAATAATCCTTTCTTTAAAAGACATTTTTAGGTGGGATATTTGAATTATGTTGGACATTTATTGGGCAACTCACCACCTTCAGGTTATTACCTTCAGGTTGTGATTTGATGAGTAGTAAAGGTATTGCCCTGTTGCCGTAGGCTTCCTATAGACCTTAGTTTCCCACTGACCTTCTGATTTCGTCACTAGCACATCTAAGAAAGGAAGTTTGTTGCCCTCTTCCATCTCAATCGTAAATTTGATTGTTTCATAGCGTGAGTTGAGAAAATCATTAAATTCAAAAAGTTTGGTATCCGATTCATCCCATAAGCAGAAAATGTCGTCTACATACCAGACCCACAGTTTTTGCTTTAAATCTGAGCGGCTGAGCGCCTCATTTTCGAAATGCTCCATGAACAGATTACTTAGAATAGGGCTAAGTACCCCACCCATAGCCAACCCCTGAGTTTGTTCATAAAATCTGTTGTCTAATTGAAAATAGTTCGATCTTACACACACGTTCAAAAGTTCTAAGATGGTCGAGATAGGGATGTTGGTTCTCTCAGTGAGTGACGTATCACTTTCCGAACTGTGCCTTACTATTTCCAAACAGGAATCAATGGGAACGTTGGGGAAAAGATCGTACACATCACAACTTGAAATTTTTGTTTTGCTAGTACATAGGGGGGCAAGCTCTCAACTTTATTACAAATTCCTCTGAATTTGTTATATGCGTTTCAGAGTGACCAAGCAATGGTGTTAAAATAGGAAGAATAAATTTCGAGAGTTCGTAGTAAGGTGAATCAATGGCACTGACAATTGGCCTAAGGGGTATACCTTCCTTATAGAGTTTAGGTAGTCCATAAATATGTGGGGCTTTAGAGCATTGTGGGCTTAACCTGAAAAATGTGCTTTCTGTCACAACCGATTTTATTTTTTTAAGTTCAGACTTAATCTTATCCTGAAACGAGTTAGTTGGATCTCGATTTAGAAGTTTATATTGGCCACCATTAATTATTTCATCCAGTTTTTTGTTATATTCAGCCTTATGCATCATAACAACAGCACCTCCTTTATCAGATGGCAATATAACAACTGTATCATCACACTTAAGATTTTTAATGCCTTACTTTCGCTTAAATCCAAGTTATTAATAATTTTGTTTGGTATCTTTAACATATTAACAATATTACACCTATACACATCTTTGAACTCAGTAGGCAAAAGTGATGCAGCGGGCTCAATGGAAGTAATCATTTCAACGTTAGACACTCGGTTCGGTGCAACACAAAAGTTAAGGCCTTTGCTCAGAACTCTCTCTTCAACGTTATCTAGCGGACGGCTAGACAGGTTGACAACTAGCTCATCTGGAACAGTCCCCCTCCTTGCAAAACAAAAATGTTAAGTTTTGATGTGTACGATCTTTTCCCCAACGTTCCCATTGATTCCTGTTTGGAAATAGTAAGGCACAGTTCGGAAAGTGATACGTCACTCACTGAGAGAACCAACATCCCTATCTCGACCATCTTAGAACTTTTGAACATGAGTGTAAGATCGAACTATTTTCAATTAGACAACAGATTTTATGAACAAACTCAGGGGTTGGCTATAGGTGGAGTACTTTCGAAAATGAGGCGCTCAGCCACTCAGATTTAAAGCCAAAACTGTGGGTCCAGTATGTAGACGACATTTTCTGCTTATGGGAGGAATCGGATACCAAACTTTTTGAATTTAATGATTTTCTCAACTCACCCTATGAAACAATCAAATTTACGATTGAGATGGAAGAAGGCAACAAACTTCCTATCTTAGATGTGCTAGTGACGAAATCAGAAGGTCATTGGGAAACTAAGGTCTATAGGAAGCCTACGGCAACGGGGCAATACCTTCACTACTCGTCAAATCACCAGGACCATTAAGATGTAAAGACATGTAAAGACTGGCCTTGTAGTAGGTTTGATCAAGCAGGCAAAAAGTATATGTAGCAATGAGGAGATTTTTTAAAGTGAGCTTGAAAACATAAAAAAAGCTTTGGAGATTAGAGACTATCCTAAAAAGGTTTTTGAGAAAGCATGACCTTGAGAATTCAATCAATTCTCAAGGTCTCCCGCGATAACGAGAAACGTTTTTTTAAGTGGTTTCTTGAAACGTCGGGTTTTCGTTTTGTGGCGTTTATGTATTTTTTGTGTGTGTGTGTACGTGTTTTGTGACTGTTATGTTTAATATTGACAAGAGGATTTTACCAACAAAATCTTCACTATAGGACCAAACGCCATAAATAATCTGAAGGTGGTGAGTTGCCCAATCAATGTCCAGCATAACTGTAAATAATAGTCGAACTGATAGTGATATTTTTCTAAATAAAATTGATTGGAATAAAATCTAAGCCAACCTCGCAAACCATGACTGGCAAGACATTTTATCTAATTTCAATGTAAGTGTTTGTACCTCAAAATTGATTGATTTCTTACGAGAGTCCTTAAACAACGCCACAAAACAAATTAAGATTAATTCTAAAAATACTAAGTTGAAACCATGGATAACTGTAGGGCTGTTAACGGCAATAAGGAATTAAGACAGATTACACAAACGTTTAAAGAAGGAACCATATAATCTGAATCTCCGCACTCATTATATTCATTACAGAAACATGCTGCATTCTCTGATTAAGCAAGCGAAATTTAATTATTACAAAAATAAGATCGATGAGGCCGCCGGGGATGTTAGGAAGTTTTGGTCAGTCGTTGGTGAAGTGGCCGGCCGGCCACGCTGCTGTGACAGCTTTCCGGTTGAAGGCTTTTGTGCGAGCGGCAGCGCTGTTACCCTCTCATCCGTCAAAGTAATCAGCCAAGAGTTTAACAACTTTTTTCCAAATGTTGGTTCTAATTTAGTTAACTCTATAAAATCTAATGGGCCGCCTGAGGTAGAGGATGCTGACCATGCCTGTGGTTCTGTATTCTCGCTGGAGCCTGTCGATCAGGCTCAGCTTTTAAAAGTTATTGAAAGTGTTAAAAGGGGTTTCGCCCCTAGATGGGATGGAATCCCATCAAAACTGTTAAAAAATTATTCTAATTATTTAATCCAGCCATTGCTACACATAATTAATCTTAGTATTCGCGCTGGAGAATTTCCAGATGCTTTCAAAATTGCTAAAGTCATAACTATTTTCAAAAATGAATCAAAACCCTCCATGAATAATTTTAGGCCGATATCTTTATTAGTTGTAATAGACAAAATTCTCGAGAAGTGTGTCAAAATTCACCTTACCAATTATCTAAACCAAGAAAATATCATCTCTGAAAACCAATACGGATTTAGAAAAGGAAAAAATACTTCTGACACATTATTCTACGTTACAAAATTAATCCTAGAAAAATTGAGTAATAAACAGAAAGTGTTAATCACTTTTCTTGATTTGGCTAAAGCTTTTGATTCAGTGAATAGAGATAAATTGCTACAAAAATTAGATCTAATTGGTGAAAAAAATAATGCTCTGACTTGGTTGAAAAAAACTACTTTGATAATAGGCAGCAATTTGTGGTGATTAATGGGGTCGAGAGCGAATGTGTTAATGTTGATTATGGGCTAATTCAGGGGAGCACTTTAGGACCTTTGTTGTTTCTTCTATATATATAAAAGCCAAAACCCATTGACTGACTGACTGACTGACTGATCACAGTTTCTCAAAAACTATAAGGCTTAGAGCCATGAAACTCGGCACAAATATTCCTTACAGGCTCTAGATGCGTACTAAGAAAGGCCTTTGCAATATTTTGTCTCTAAAGGCCTAAATATGGTATATTATAAAATACAATATGGCGGCCACTTTTAGCTTTCAAAGCCTAATTTCTCAAAAACCATAAGACTTTGGGCAATGAAACTTGGCACAATTATTCTTTATAGGCTTTAGATGCGAAAAAAGAAAGGTTTTAACAATATTCTTTCTCAGACGGCTAAAATAGATTATTTTAAAAAAATTCAAAATGGCGGCCATTTTAGTTTTTCCTAACTATGGATGGGAGTCCTGTAGAATATTTTCAGGGAACAGAAAAAGTAGGAGAACTAATCTACTGAAAGAATAAAATTTAAAAATTTAATAAGAAACTTTGTGGGGAACAAGGTTTTTGGCCAAGACATTTACCTCCTACTTTTTCTTACGGTTTTCAGTTTATTTTCAAAAACGTGCTAAATTCAGATTGATGTCAAGTTGAAAACCCATCCTTAGTGTCTTCTTTGTTTTATAATCCGGGTTATCCTCAGTCTCTGGATTTGGAAATTGGAGGAAGTTAATTTATACCATTTGCTAATGATGAGGGGAACATGTTTAGAGGAAGCGTTATACTTTCTCATTTTCATCTAGAGTATAATTATCAGCTGCATCTTAACCCTTGAGCGGGCGCTTCACCGGCAAAACGCGAGCGGGCGCATGCAGAGTTTTACCCTGCAACCCTAGATTGCACAAATTTAACCCATTTTACTTGTTTTATAACGAAATATAGTATTTAAATGTTGAGAAACTTCATTGGGAATCACATTTCATCGTCGATTCAATTAATTGTTCAACTTAATAGGTGTAATATTTCAATTAAACATAGTAAGTAATTTTCTAGTATAAAATATGTATTAATTATTATTAACATTTTTGGACTTTTCCTTTCACTTCTTTTTTTCGAAAGCAAAAGGATGTCCAAAAAATTAATACTAATTACAAATCCATTGTTATTATGAATTTTTTTAAATAGGTATCAGTGTCTGTGTAATGGGAGAGGGCCCTCCGCAAACTGAGACGGCATCTCTGAATTGCATATAACGAGGTACTAAGGGTGGAGTGGGGGGTATAAATAGCTTTAGGAAATTCCTGGAATGAGGGGCATAAACTACGGAGCTTGACATGACCGCCGACACCCATTATGTCTGTTTATTTTAACATAAAAAACACGTGCGGAGGAAAACTCCGCGTGCGTCCGCTCGAGGGTTAAGGGTTTAATTGCACGCACAAGACCCAAATAAATTAGTCCATTTGTTAATTATTCCTAAAAATTGCACAAGGCATAATATAATTGAATTAAAATGAGCTATCCTTTCAGCGGGCGAAGCTGTGGGTATATCTGCTAGTATCTACATAAGCAATATCACAAAATTAAACGACAGTGGAAAATTATATCTTTTTGCTGACGACACGGCTCTGGTTTCGAGTGGGTTAACGTGGGAAGAGGCGTATGCTCAGGCGACCTCTGATCTGGCTAGAATTAAGAAGTGGTTTGACGATAATATTCTTTCTGTAAATATTGATAAACCAAATTTCTGCCCATTTATTTCAAAAGTGACTCTGGGCCAGGTCAGAGGGAGCTGAAAATGCCCTCCTGCGGTGATCCACAGGCAGCGGTGTGCAACTGTGGAATAATTAGACATGTGGACCAATATAAGTATTTAGCAGCTAAAATTGATAGAACGTTGTCTTGGGAGCCACATGTCCAATACATCAAACAAAAACTAAGGAAAATGTTGTATGCCTTTAGACAGTTGAGACAGGTGCTGTCCGTGGATCAGTGCAGGAGTGTGTATTATGCCTATATCCAGTCTGTTCTTTAGTACGGGATTCCGACGTAGGGCAGCACCTCTGCCTCAGTGCTGGAACCGTTGAATATCACACAAAGATCTATTATAAAAATAATTTTGCAAAAGGATTAGAGATATCCAACGGTCTTGTTGTATAAAAATTTTGCAGTTCTTAATATCAGACAGCTTTATCTAAAAACTATGCTAATTTACATAATATCCCCGTTGCAGCAGACCTGCATACTCAGCGAATTTCAAGTGCAAAACAACATATTTCGATCCAACATAGCGAGATTTGACATGTTTTTGTAAGCTCCATAAGAATAACATGGGGAATGAGTATGCAGGTTTGCTGCTACAGGTATATTAAAACTGGGTGGTTTTAATTCAATATTTAGTAGATCTGAACTAGAAGAAGCCATTTACCAAGTTTTATCAAGATATGTTGAGAAATAAGCGAGATATAGAATTTTACTTATTTCCCATAAGGTTAACATTGGGACAATGTACTGCGTTTACCACTTTCAATATCTCGGCAACAAATGGACATAGAGCCA
Organism: Flexamia atlantica; assembly: GCA_035578135.1. Classification (NCBI taxonomy): domain Eukaryota; kingdom Metazoa; phylum Arthropoda; class Insecta; order Hemiptera; family Cicadellidae; genus Flexamia; species Flexamia atlantica. The sequence goes on along the minus strand of JAQJVK010000001.1, from coordinate 81,460,749 downwards.
TGATTCAAAATACTAAATTGTTTGTTTTTTGGCTGAATTCAATGGTGCCAATAAAAATTTGAAAAATTTTATTTTTCTATGTAAAAATCTCAAAAAACCCATTTTTGGGGGGTTTACCCCCCTTTACCCCCCCTTCCGGTGGTCCGATCAGGCTGGTTTACGAACTCGTCCAAATAATTACTACTTTACACGTCTATGCCAAATTTCATTCCGATTGGACCATTTTTGCGCAAGTTATCGTGCTTAAAGACACACACATATATACATAGATATATATATATATATAGATATATATATAGATATATATATAGATGTATATATATATATATATATATTTATGAAAGTGAACGAATGGTGTTTTTGGCATCTGAGGACCTCAAAAAGAAAAGTTATGATGGTTTTAGGCTTAGGTCTTACCATGAGACCTACGGTAACAGCTTCTTTCCTATAGGGGAAATTCGCTAAAAGAAAACAAAAATCAAATTTTTTCCGCCACTACACACAATTATGACAGCAGAAGTAAACTTAACTTTGGATATTCCGTGCCAAAATTAAATCTTAGATCAGATCTGTTTAGTTCTTTCTATTTAGCTCATCAAATTTAAAGTAATCTCCCTAATGAAATCATAGCAGCCGAGGGTGGCAGTGTCGCCGTTTACAAATGGAGGGTTGAGGAGTGGCTGCTCCGCATCGGCGCTGAAGCTGCGGAAATCTTAATAAGGTCACCTTACACCTAAATCACTTATATTTTTTAAGTTAGTTAATTTTTTAATTTAGTTTTTTTTAATTGAAAAAATTATTTTTTTGACAGTCCAATCTCGCATTCTATAACTAGTTGTAATCCAATTGATTTTTTTTTCTCTCATGAGAGAAAATGTTGTATAGTAGACTTAATATATATATATTGCATATAACAAATCGTGTTGTGTACGAATTGCCCTAATAATCAAATAATTAAATTGAAATTAATCAAATCAATAATTAAATAATTATCTTTCTTAATATTTCTTTTTTAAATATTTTGTTTTTAATTTTTTTTTTCCAAACTTGTGTAGCCAATTGTATTTCTTTCGCTTAATGTGTAAAAATTTAGTTTAAGAAGTTTTCCAAGTATTAAAATTAAAGTGACTGAGACACTCTTCCCACACACAGATGCGTAGTCTTGTGGGGAATAATATCCATGTATTAACTTCTATGTTTAATGTAAATATTCTATATGCTTATGGAAATAAACTTCTTGATTCTTGATGCCTTGATATTTACAGCATGTGTCCAATGAGCGTTAGGCACTTCATGAAGTGTCCAGTTTCGTTGGGCAGATGCTGTAATTTTGATTGAAATAATCAAGTTACACTATGTGCCCAGCCTTGCTGGGCACTTCAATAAGTGCCCGGGCTGCGTAGGGCACTTGATGAAGTGCCCAATTACAGCAAGTGGCTAAGACATATATATATAGATTTATGAAAATGAATGAATGGTGTTTTTGGCATCTGGGGACCTCAAAACAAAAAGTTATGATGGTCTCGGGCTTAAGACTTACCATGAGACCTACGGTAACAACTTCTTCCCAGGAGGGAAATTCCATAAAACTTTTATAAAACTAATGAAAGCGACCATGGCCGTCAAGATTATCAACCTATTATCTGACAACAAGATCTAACAACAAAGATTATCTGACCTATATGTGCAGGTTTTATTTGTATTTTGAAAATATTTATGTTAACTGGGTTAAAATTGGAAAATAAACTTTTCTTACGGAGATTTAACATGGGGGAAGAAACTTGAAGCTTATGACAGCGAGCCTGGCCAAACTAGTAAACTAGTGGACCGATTTACATACGGGTTGTACCAAAACAAAGGTTTTTCTGTATGTGCAGGTTTTATTTGAATTTTGAAAATATTCATGTTAATTGGGTCAAAAACGGAAAATAAACTTATCTTACGGAGATTTAACATGGGGGAAGAAATTTGAAGCTTATAACAGCGAGCTTGGCCATACTACTGGACCAATTGAAATGCGGGTTGTACCAAAACAAAGGTTATCAAACCTACATGCGCACGTTTTATTTGTATTTTGAAAATATTTATGTTAAATTGATTAAAAATAGAAAATAAACTTTTCTTATGGAAATTTATCATGGGGAAAAAATTCAACTTTTTTAATTCTTCTCACAATTTGTCTAAGACGTCTACTGGACCTATTCACATGCAGTTTGTACCAAATAAAAGCTTGACTTTACTATATTTGCCAGTTCTATTTCCTTTTGCATTTTCTTGCTTTTTTTAATCAAAAACATCAACATTTCCAAACCTTTACAATGATTTTATTTTACAGTCCTTCATTCAGCTGATTTTCAAAACATGAGGCAGCTGTGTCTAACAACAGTAGAAGAGCAAACGCTCAAGAAGCATTTGGTTTAGTATGGCCAGTACCCAAAAACATTTACAATTATTACCTATTATTACGGACAGACTTACACGCGGGCTGTACCAAAACTAGGAGAGTGCAATTGTTCAACCGGTTGAGCTTTTCAGTATTCGGCTCGGCTCGACTTTTTTAAAAAAAACTCGACACTCCAGCCGAGCTTTTGATAAGAGTGTTCAGAGAGATAATTATCGCGATCTACTTTTGGACACGTTAAACTGGAAGAGCATTTCCCTCACACGAAAAACAAACAAAAAATATTCCCTAGTGATAACGAAAAGACACTGACAGAGAACAAGAAGTATTATCTCCATTTAGACAGAAATCGGAGCTATATTTAGTTGACCTTGGAGAATCGTGAAATACTGCATTAAAGTCTGTTGTTTTATTGTGGCTTATCCCTTAAACGGTTTATCGTACAAGTTTCATTTTGGCCTCATTTGATTTATAAAATAAAACAAAAAAAATGAGCCGTCATTTAAAGTGGTAAGACAAGTAGTTTGTATTTTTGCATTTTGTAGTAAGGATTCCTTATCTCCTAATTAACTCATGCTCTCTGACATGCGAACGCACACACTGAGTCAGACAATAACAAAAAACAGAGACAGGGGCTTAGTTGGAGTAAACAACCTCCACCCCTCTCCCTGGCCACCAATAAGGAGAGTGAGAGAGGTAGCTGTTTCTTTCTTTCTCTCTATTCCGTCCTAATTTCTGATCTTTCTTCTTCCTAATTTTCTTAAACTGTGCATTATTTTCTTCACTAAAGTTTAGAAATGCAACTAATTTTAGGATTACGATAAATTATTGTTGATGTACATATATTGTTATATGAAACATATATTGTTTCATTCATAATATATTATATTATATTCTGAAATAATAAGTTTAGTCGTGAATATTATGCCACAATTGGGACTGCAAATTAATTTGTAATCATCTTTACCTTGTGAACATTAAAAAAAATCAATCTTGTGTTTGACTAACTGTAAATGTTTTTTTTTTTACTAGATATAACAATTTTAAAACCTTTCCATCTACTCCTAGAAATTAATGTTGTAGTACCTACATTTAACTGGTAAAGTATTTTGGAATTGGGGAGTCAAATAATAAATGTAGATTTTGAATTTGTCATTTTTTTCATAAATTATTTTTATGCCAGTTTGATTAATTTTATGTAACATATTACAAAATAATTATGAACCTATCAGATCATTAACTTGTTTTGGAGCTGGTGGAGTTTTTTTGGTGGAGCTTTGTAGTTTTGAGCTGGTGTTCACTTAAGGTATGCAAACATTAGTCTATTATATCTTTTAAAATTAAAATGAAGCTTCACAATTTCTTAATAATTTGGTGATTGTTAAAAAGCTCGGCTTGAAAAGGCTCGAGCTCGAAAACTTTTGAAAAAGCTCGGCTCGGCTCGGCTTGAGTTCAAAAATCACTATTGGCACACCCCTAACCAAAACAAAGGTTATCGGACCTATATCTGCATGTTTTATTTATATTTTGAAAATATTTATGTTAATTGAGTCAAAATGGAAAAATAACTTTCCTTATGGATATTTAGCAGAGGGGAAAATATAAAGCTTATGAGAGCGAGCCTGACCACACTAATGGACCGATTTGCACAAGGTAGGAACCAAATGAAAGATAATTATGTATGTTTGCTAGTTTTGTTTCAATTTTAGCTACTGCATTACCACACCAAATTTTCTAAAAAAGACCTCTTGGCAAAAAGATCTCTTTCTATAAAAGACACTCCCGTGTAACATCTCTTTATTTAACATGGGGTAAAATTTTAAGCCTATTTTGAGTGAGTTCTAGACTTCTATTTGACCTATTTAGATGCGGGTTGTGTTAAATGAAAGGCAATGAACTCTTTATTTGCCCATTAGCCTAAAATATTAATACTCCTTCATTTAATATTCTAAAAATGAAATTTAAAATTTGTATTACCTGATCAGCTTATAACAAAACAGCTCAGCTGAATATATCAAAGCACACGTTTTGTTATCATAACATGGTTGGTTTATGTCTAGGAGGTTACAGTATATACTGGAGGTACTGCGACAATTAGTTGATGAAAGGGCAATCATTTAATTAATTATTTAATAATTTAACAATTTAATTATTTAAATTAATTAATTTAATTTTGTCAGGTTTGCAATATGTTACTATGTTATATTTATTCTAGTCATCACTTATTCAGTTGCTAGTCTTAGATACTCTTCATTAGCTAATTTGACTGTCAAATCGATCTCATGTTGTATCATGTTTATTTTGCTCGTCATCTTGCACACTGTACCTTATTATTCTTAAGTACTGTATAAATTGCATTGGTTGTCACCGTTTATTAAATAAATATGAGGGGGAGTAATTAGTAATTTTGTAATGAAATAACGTTCTTTAAACGACAATGTAAAATGATTCGGATCAGTTCTTAAAAAATATGTACCAAAATAAATATGCTAATAGATTGTATATTTTAAATAATTGTTTGCATGTTTTCTTAAATTGCGTACCAGAGAGCAATTAAACTAATTTAATTTTACTGAATCTTTAAAATTGTTTTTTGTTCCATCAATCAAATGGTTTGACTCTCATTGTTTAATCTTGGGTCAGTAATGCAAAGAATGAAATTATAACCCCTCATATTGCCAAACTGACCAATTCAGAGGGTCATGAAAATACTGTTGTCCGTAACAGTATTACAACATTATCTAACCTCCAGTAGCGGACCCAACAGGCTTTGTGTTGGGGGGGGGGGGGGGGCCTCACTACCTAGGGGTCATGGGATGGGAAGTTTTCATTAGTAAAAAGAGAGGTATTTGCCATGGGCTTAATTTAATTTGGAGGGTAAGGTTATCTAGGTCCAGTGCTTGATTTGCGGCGGAACGCGATGGAACGGCGACCTCTTTCTGCCGTAAGAGTCGATCTTGTGTAATCGGCCGGAGTGTCTTTTGCAAGAGACGATCGCGTGTAATCGGACGGATAATTTGCCGCAAATTATAATCGCGTACTATCGGCCTGAGAATTTTCCACCACAGAGGATCGTGTGTAATCGGCCGTAGTATTTGTTGTAAGAGACGATAGCGTGTAATCAGCCGGAGTTTTTACCGCAAAAGACGATCGCGTATGATCGGCTGGAGAATTTGCTGCACAAGACAATAGCGTGTAAACGGCCGGAGAATTTGCCGCAAAAGACAATCGCGAATGATTGGTTGGAGAATTTGCCGCAAAAGACGATCGCGTATGATCGGCTGGAGAATTCGCTATTAGAGAGGATCATGTGTAACCGGCCAGAGTATTTGTCGGAAGAGACGATCGCGTGTACACGACCGGATTAATCTTACCGGAAATAACGATCGCTTAAAATGTGCGGAAATTAATGCGCGGAGTTTCAGCCAACAATTGGCGCTCTTTTATCTAGTTTTGAGCTAAGCCAAATGTTGAAAATGCTGAAATGACCTGAATACTTGCACAAGGCGTCATAAAAAAATCTAGTATTTCCTTAGTCAGCTTATGTTCTAGTAAAATAATCCTTTATTAGTTTTAATTTACTTCTCAAAAAAATTGAGTTGATAAAATGTGACTTTTTAATCGACCTAATGATTCACATAGACAAAAAATACATTATTGAGAGAAGAATGATAGGGGGGGGGGTTATGTACAAATTGGCAAATTACAGTTATGGTACCTAAATTTTTACAAATCAAGCATTGTCTAGGTCCATACCTACAGCTCAACTAATTTGAACACCCATCATAATAAAATGTTTTAGGCAAAACGGTTGCGAGACTTTCAACAATGATAACATCGAGAGATTTTATAGCAGAGGTATTACTGAGAATTTTAGCAACATCGCTAGAATCGAGATATTGATCAAAACTACCGACATTCGACGTCCGCGAAACGACCAAGAGATTTGTCTGCTGTAATACAACCGAGTTTTGCTGGCCACAATACAACGGAAATAATTTGTTTGTCTACAAATTTCAGTAAAATTGTGTGACAGCAAAAGATCAGAAAATGTAATCCTAAATAATGTAATCCTATGGTTGTTTTGTGATACAACAGATGTTTTCCTACCAGCAATAGAATTAAGATATGATTTTGTGAAACGACCGAGAGATTTAGCACCATATTACGATCGGAAGTTTGGTGGCCGTACAAGACCAGCATAATATTTGTGCTGATATTCAACCAGCTAACAAAGGGATTCACAGTGATCCTACGAAAGACCAAGATTTTTTCAGCGATAATCAAATCAAGATATTTGTTTTGCGATGTGACCAGGTGTTATGTCCTTAGCCTTTAGAAAATAGCTGACCAGCTGATTAAGTGTCAGTTCAATGTTTACATTACAGTTTTATGTTTGTTGTTTTTCTGTTAAGCATTAATTATTTAGTACATTCAAGTATTTCAATAAATTATTACAATTCAAAACGTGTGCATTATTCCAACGGCCACAATAGTTGGCGACTCGGTGAAAGTTATTTGTTTTCTAAATTCAAATATTATTTAACATGAATTCAGAACAATTTTCAATCTTTTTAAAGACATTTCCAGAAAGTCAAGCTGCATTAACTTCTACTCTTGCTAAAATCACGGAGACACTTCAACGTCCAGAACAACAAGGAAATGCATCTGTGAGTAATATTCAAGCATTTGAAACCTATGATTCGAAAAAGGAAAAATTCAAAAACTATTTAGAACGTTGTGAAAATTATCTTGCAGTCAAAAACATCTCTGATGACAGTAAAAAAGCACAACTACTGTGTACTTCAATTGGCTCTATTCACTTATGCTTTTCACTTAACATATTCACTTACTGGCTCTATAATAACTTATCTGCCCTTTTAGGACTTGAAAATCCTATTAAAGTCCTAGATTTCCCTACATTAGTCAAATCCTTCAGAGACATGATTTCCCCACACAGAAATGTTGTTGTTTCACAACATTATTTTCTTAACACATATCAAAAGCTAAATGAATCCATTCCCGAATATGTTGCTTCACTTCAGAAAAACCTTTCAGAATGTGAGTTTTCAGTTCAGTGCCCATGTACAAAACTAGTCCCCGTCTCAGACTTGTTCTTAAGAGCTCAATTCATCAGGGGGCTCAAAGACGATTGGATTCGTGAACAACTATTACAGTTTGATACAACCTCCTTCAAAGACATTCTAGCCAAGGCTACAGCTAGAAGCTTCCAGATTAGAGACAAAAATTTTAAACAATCATCACTCTTCACAATCAATCGAAGTTGACTTAAATAAACTTTCAAAGGTAGACATAAATCGCTCTAGAGGTCGTTCAAACAGCAGTCGCAGGCAGAACTTCAAACGTGAAAGTTCAGTTTCCAATTCTGGTTCGAAATCCAAGCCTGACTACTCCAGACTAAGGATTGATAATGTTTGTTTTCGGTGCGGCCGAAACAATCACCGAGCATCTGAATGTGAGACAAACAAATCTTCACTGCTCTGTACGTCCTGTTCAAAAAATGGTCATGTGGCAAAAGTCTGTATTTCCTCCCTTATGAAAAATAAGTATTCTAATAATCGAAACAGTTCAAGTTCAACTAAATACATAGATTCTACTTCTACTGATAACTCCCTGCTAGGATTAAATCAAATAACCGATGTTATGCCAGTTAATACACAAGAGGTAATTGACATTTTTGACTATCAACGTTCAATCGTATCTGATTCAGAAAAGTACTTTGTCACTGTTGATATAAATCAAAAACCTGTACGTTTTGAAGTAGATTCAGGAGCTGGATTTACTCTTATCCCTGAAAAAGATTTCAAAAGTCTCAAACTTAATGTACAACTCAGTCCCACAAACATTTACTTTCGATCATACACCAATGATGTCTTCCGACCAATGGGTAAGGTATCAATGTATTAATGTATTAATGTTATTAATGTATCATATAAGGGACGTGATTCGATAGAGGACCTATAAATTGTTCTTGATGGTCGTCCAGCAGTCCTCGGCAGAGTCTGGATCCGGCATCTCCAGATAAGTCTTCAAGAGATCGATGACTCTTATGTAACACAAGGTAATTGTTTTTATCTCTCTGACTCCTCTCTTTCCACTGAAGAACTATTTTCTGGATTTTCAAGAGTATTTGAACAAAAGACCAATTGCGTACCTAATCGTAAGGTGTCACATCAATTGCGTGAGAACGCTACTTCTGTTTATACCAAAGAGCGCAATGTCCGTTTTGCTCTAAGGTCCCAAGTTGAGGAAGAACTTAATAGTCTTGAGAAAACTCCACGTTCAAATGGACAGTCACCTGCTGAGAGATATCTGAATCGAAGAATTCGAATCAAACTAGATGCACTTCGACCCTAAGAACCTTCGAAAAATCCTCCCCTGGACAACCCAGTAAAAATAAGCAAATTCAATGTGGGGGAGAGAGTCCTTGTAAAAGAATACTCTCCTAACAATAAACACACATGGGCGTTTGGAGAGGTAATTCAGAAACTCGGAGTGCTTCACTATATTGTCAGATTGGATTCAGGAAGAACTCTGAAACGCCATAGATCAGATGAGGAAATCAGAAGTCAAAAAAATATCGGTTTGAGGACAATGGAAATCAAATTAAAGACAGCCAAGCTAACAAGCCCTTACAGATTCCAGGTCTGATTGAGCAAAAGACGACTACAACACCCAATCCAGTACCTGACTTCAACACTCCTCAAAATCAAGAACAAATACAGCCTGAACCTCTAACACTTAGTCATTCAAGTCGTAAAAGAAATCAACCTGCTTACTTGAAGGACTATTCTTCAAGATGAAGTTTATAAGTAAGTGGGGGAGAATGTTATGTCCTTAGTCTTTAGAAAACAGCTGACCAGCTGATTACCAATAATACAAGTGTCAGTTCAATGTTTACTTTACAGTTTTATGTTTGTTGTTTTTCTGTTAAGCATTAATTATTTAGTACATTCAAGTATTTCAATAAATTATTACAATTCAAAACGCGTGCATTATTCCAACGGCCACAATACCAGGATTTTTCGCATGCTATACCGTGGGACTTACGGCCGCATCAAAACCGAAAGATTTGACGACCACGACATGACGGAGAGATTACGATCTAAGTTACCGAGACAGATAATGCCAAGATTGACCGATGGTGATAAAAGAGATTTGATGGCCGTGTAATTACCGAATCTCTAAGAAATAATCAAGAAATCTACCAAAGACTACTCAATTAAGAGATTTTCTGGCCTACTTTTTTAAAATTGTGTTTTCCGACTTTTCACAAATTTTTTCATGTTTGGGAAAAGTCCGAGCCCCCCTGGGTTAGTGCCTCCTAACTTCCTTGGTTTATGTTGTAATTTACTTCATTTGAGTAGTTCAGTGGTGATGAAATGTATATAATTGTGTTTATAATTACAGAACAAATAACATAATTTTTTTTAGACGTATATACAAATGAATAATTCTATAAATAAAATTTATAACAAACCTTCAACTAATATACCACCTTTCAAATTTCAACAGATCAATGAAAAAGATTTGGAGAAAATAATCATGGCTAATGAAGACTAATTCTCTACCGGTTTAGATGAGGCCCAATTACCGTAATAAAAACAATCTTCCTACTTAATTTCAAAACCACTTGCCCATGTTATAAATTCATCACAAATATCTGGTTATTTTTCAGACAAACTTAAAATTGCAAAAGTAGTACCAATATTTAAAAAGGGGAGTAAATTAGATCCTGGATGTTATAGACCAATATCATTAATTCCTTCATTTGCAAAAATGTTTGAAAAAGTAGATTCAAGATCTTTATTTGTCATTAAGTAATACAATTATTACAATAGACATTGTCAAACATGTTATAATAAGGGGTTTTAGAGTACTAATTTCTAATAATAACAAAGTAGAATATGTTCAGTCAAAGTAAAATAATAATAATGATATAAAACTAAAATAGTTAAACATAACCACCCAAATATGTGTATAGCTTCAAATTTAGTTAATAAGCCTATGAAATAATCATGTTTGTGGCAAGAATAATCCAGATAAATAACTAAACAGAGAAAAAAAATTAGACAAAAAATTCAGTGCAGTAATGATTGAATTATTTAATTAAATTTCAAATCAGACATGTTGTTTCTCAAGAAATCATCCACTGAATAAAAGGGTCTTGAGAGAACCATTCTTTGAGTGCTGTTTTAAATTTTTTTAAAGATACATTTGAGACAGAGTTAGGTAATCAATATATATATATATATATACAGGGTGTCTGTAAAGTCCGCCACCAAACTCCATAAATTGGTTTATTGGGTCAAAATAAGCAAAAAAGTTCCGTGAAGGTATGTCCTAAAATGCATATTTACCCAGATATCTGCCATTTTGTATTTTTCACAAAATATTTTTTATCTCCAAAGTTTGTGAATTGATTTTTTTGAAACTTAGTATGTACCTATAACTAGTCAAGGTCAGTTTATGAAAAAATAATCAAAATGATCGAATGGTAAATTTCAAAATGGCGGCCCCTAAAAACTTTTAATTTGATATACCAGAAAAACGTTACGTAGTTCTAAAAAATATGAAAATTAAACTTTTTAGAAAATTTAATTTCTAGTCTAATGACACCAGAATTATGAAAATCGGTCAATAAATAACTGAGTTATGGTCGAATTTATCCAACAAGGCAGCATAAATTGGAAGGAGAATGGCCCATTGTTGCATTGAGTCATGCGCTGACATAGGTCAATTACGCTGCCTCAGTAAATAAATTTGACCATAACTAGTTATTTATCAACCGATTTTCATAATTTTGGTGTCAACAGACAGAAAATTAAATTTTCTAAAAATTTTAATTCTTCATATTTTTTTGTACTACGTAACGTTTTTCCAATATTTCAAATTAAAGGTTTCAAACGGCCGCCATTTTGAAATTTACTATTCAATCATGCTGAATATTTTTTCATAAACTAACCTTGACTAGTTATAGGTACATACCAAGTTTCAAAAAAATCAATTCTCAAACTTCGGAGATAAAAAATATTTTGTGAAAAATACAAAATGGCGGATATCTGAGTAAATATGCATTTTAGGACATACCTTAGTTCCTTCATAAGGAACTTTTTTGCTTATTTTGACCCAATAAACAAAGTTGTGGCGTTTGGTGACGGACTTTACAGACACCCTGTATATATATATATAAAAGAAGAGTTGTGTGTTGGTATATTTCAGGCTACAGCCAAAACTACATGTCGTAGACACTTGATCTTGGTGTCAAATTAAAGCTTGGAATCTCATGAAGTGCACTATGGTGGTTTGGTTTTGATATCTTTAAGGGCTTCGGCGTAGGATTGTCCTAAAGGGACCATGTCAAGGATTTTTGGAGTGCTTTGAATAGTTGCTATGGTTACCGTTAGAAATAGCTACAACTATGGTTACTAATAGAATGCAGCTCTAAGAAACAACAAGAATATGAGAAGGAAAAATATTCTCCCGAGCAAAGCCGGGGTTATCAGCTAGTTTATTAAATAATTTTATTTGCATGTAAAGGTGACTATTTATCAATTTGCTTAATCTGTAAGAAGGTAGGTCCAATTTTCCTTGATTTCTTGTATCATACGAATGAACATTTAGTCTATAATTGTGGTGCCCCAGATTTTCCTTCATATGAATTAATGTGTGGAAAAAAATAGAATATAATAAATACCCCCGTCGCAGCAGACCTGCGTACTCAGCGAATTTCCATAGGATCTATTTTGTATATGTGAGCATTCAACTTGTTTTAAGGAAAGTATCATTTGAATACGTTAAGTAAATAATATACTAAAAACACATATTTAATCATTCATGAGCTTTAAACATGAGGAAAATTAACAAAGAGAACATATTGGTTTTCATTAGTAATACATACACTTTTGTATTCTATATATTTCTTAGTCTTTTAATGTTTAATAACTGAAATCTTGCTATAGAATATAAATGTCAACAAACATATAACCAATGAACTCAAAACACTCAAAACAAACAAATAAATTAATCTCATGAAAAAATTAAATTCAATCATATGGTCAGTTTTATAGTAATTAAAACATCCCTGTTGCAGCAGACCTACATCTCCAGTCAATTTCAATAAAACATATTATCAATCCTCATAATTGTAAACAAATCATATATTATGCTGCATTTTCAGGCGGTTTAGATCAAGACATCCCCCCTCCAAATGCTCTTACTTTCTTTATTAAATTTAAAAATAATTTGTATTTTTTGATATAGTATATATTTTCTGCAAAATCTTGATCAATGAACTCTAACTATTCAAAATAAACACAAATAAAATATTCAACACCTGCAAATTTAATCATATGTTCAGAATTGTATTTTTTTAAACATCTCAAATCAGGGTGACTATATTTTTTGGAGGGAAAAATTATTAAAAACAATATTGGACAACGTACTGTGTTTAGCACATCCAATATTATCCAATATCTAAGCAACGGATTGACGTAGAATAATAATTCAAAATGCAAAATTGTTTGTTTTTTTAAGCTGAATTCAATTTTGACAATTAAGTTTAAAAATAATTAGTAAAAAGGTGTTAAATCTTGAAAATAAATTTTATTTTGTGAAAAAACCTTCTTAGAGTAAATCAATCTTGCTGGTTTTCGAACTCGAAGTCATGAATGACGCTTTACATGTTTGTTCCAAATTTCATCAAGATCTGACCTTTTTTACAAAAGTTATTGCGCCTACGGACAGGTATATATATATATATATACATATATATGAAAATGAACGAACGGTGTTTTTGGGGTCTAGGGACCTCAAAATGAAAAAATAACATGGTCCCGGGCTTAAGTCTCACCGTGCCGCCTACAATAATAGCTACTTTCCTATAGGGGAAATTCGCTAAAAGTAGAATATAATAAGCTTAGTGGATGGTGGTGATAAAGTAATTGGCATATTTTTAGACCTCACAAGAGCCTTTGATTGTGTATCATATGTAAAATTGTTGGAATGTCTTAGTAATATGAATATCAAAGGGAAAGAGCTATCCTGGTTCACTTCTTACTTAAATAAAAGACAACAATATGTGGAAATACAAAGTACATCATCTCATCCGACTAGTAAATACCGATATAAACAAAGATGTTGATCAAAATTTGAAACAATTCAACTTGGGGTCCCACAAGGTTCTAATCTAGGGCAACTCCTCTTCTTTGTTACCTTGGGGGATTTCCTGGTTCTTTTCAGGGAAATACCTTTGTGTGTTTGTATGCTGACAATGCAAACATAACAATTTCAGGAAAAACTAAAGAAGACATTGAAATTTCATCATTTATTAACTTATCAAAGGCAAAACAATTTTTAATTAACCACAATCTTTATCTAAATCCAAATAAATCTAATTTTATCTCATTCTCCACTAAACAAGCAAGATCTAAATTCACTCCCGTTATTGTAATTGATGAAGATAGATTAAATCAAGTAGATTCAACAAAATTTTTAGGTCTTGTAATTAATGAAAATTTAAGTTGGGACGAACACATTGATACAACTATGGTTACTAATAGAATGCAGCTCTAAGAAACAACAAGAATATGAGAAGGAAAAATATTCTCCCGAGCAAAGCCGGGGTTATCAGCTAGTTTATTAAATAATTTTATTTGCATGTAAAGGTGACTATTTATCAATTTGCTTAATCTGTAAGAAGGTAGGTCCAATTTTCCTTGATTTCTTGTATCATACGAATGAACATTTAGTCTATAATTGTGGTGCCCCAGATTTTCCTTCATATGAATTAATGTGTGGAAAAAAATAGAATATAATAAATACCCCCGTCGCAGCAGACCTGCGTACTCAGCGAATTTCCATAGGATCTATTTTGTATATGTGAGCATTCAACTTGTTTTAAGGAAAGTATCATTTGAATACGTTAAGTAAATAATATACTAAAAACACATATTTAATCATTCATGAGCTTTAAATATGAGGAAAATTAACAAAGAGAACATATTGGTTTTCATTAGTAATACATACACTTTTGTATTCTATATATTTCTTAGTCTTTTAATGTTTAATAACTGAAATCTTGCTATAGAATATAAATGTCAACAAACATATAACCAATGAACTCAAAACACTCAAAACAAACAAATAAATTAATCTCATAAAAAAATTAAATTCAATCATATGGTCAGTTTTATAGTAATTAAAACATCCCTGTTGCAGCAGACCTACATCTCCAGTCAATTTCAATAAAACATATTATCAATCCTCATAATTGTAAACAAATCATATATTATGCTGCATTTTCAGGCGGTTTAGATCAAGACATCCCCCCTCCAAATGCTCTTACTTTCTTTATTAAATTTAAAAATAATTTGTATTTTTTGATATAGTATATATTTTCTGCAAAATCTTGATCAATGAACTCTAACTATTCAAAATAAACACAAATAAAATATTCAACACCTGCAAATTTAATCATATGTTCAGAATTGTATTTTTTTAAACATCTCAAATCAGGGTGACTATATTTTTTGGAGGGAAAAATTATTAAAAACAATATTGGACAACGTACTGTGTTTAGCACATCCAATATTATCCAATATCTAAGCAACGGATTGACGTAGAATAATAATTCAAAATGCAAAATTGTTTGTTTTTTTAAGCTGAATTCAATTTTGACAATTAAGTTTAAAAATAATTAGTAAAAAGGTGTTAAATCTTGAAAATAAATTTTATTTTGTGAAAAAACCTTCTTAGAGTAAATCAATCTTGCTGGTTTTCGAACTCGAAGTCATGAATGACGCTTTACATGTTTGTTCCAAATTTCATCAAGATCTGACCTTTTTTACAAAAGTTATTGCGCCTACGGACAGGTATATATATATATATATACATATATATGAAAATGAACGAACGGTGTTTTTGGGGTCTAGGGACCTCAAAATGAAAAAATAACATGGTCCCGGGCTTAAGTCTCACCGTGCCGCCTACAATAATAGCTACTTTCCTATAGGGGAAATTCGCTAAAAGTAGAATATAATAAGCTTAGTGGATGGTGGTGATAAAGTAATTGGCATATTTTTAGACCTCACAAGAGCCTTTGATTGTGTATCATATGTAAAATTGTTGGAATGTCTTAGTAATATGAATATCAAAGGGAAAGAGCTATCCTGGTTCACTTCTTACTTAAATAAAAGACAACAATATGTGGAAATACAAAGTACATCATCTCATCCGACTAGTAAATACCGATATAAACAAAGATGTTGATCAAAATTTGAAACAATTCAACTTGGGGTCCCACAAGGTTCTAATCTAGGGCAACTCCTCTTCTTTGTTACCTTGGGGGATTTCCTGGTTCTTTTCAGGGAAATACCTTTGTGTGTTTGTATGCTGACAATGCAAACATAACAATTTCAGGAAAAACTAAAGAAGACATTGAAATTTCATCATTTATTAACTTATCAAAGGCAAAACAATTTTTAATTAACCACAATCTTTATCTAAATCCAAATAAATCTAATTTTATCTCATTCTCCACTAAACAAGCAAGATCTAAATTCACTCCCGTTATTGTAATTGATGAAGATAGATTAAATCAAGTAGATTCAACAAAATTTTTAGGTCTTGTAATTAATGAAAATTTAAGTTGGGACGAACACATTGATTTCATTGCTAAAAAAGTTTCACCTTGTCTGTATACTTTGCGACAGATGGCTAAAGTTTCTAATATTAATACCTTAAAAACAATTTATTTTGCATTGATTCATTCTCATTTGGCATATGGCATAAGCATTTATAGAGCTACAACCAAAAAAATTTGGACAATTTATTATTGCTACAAAAAAAGCTTTAAGAATTATTTTTAATAAGAAAAAAACAGTTTCAGTAAACAGTATTTCTCAGATATTGGTATTTTAACAATATATGACTTATATATTTTTGAAACAATAATGTACGTCAATCAAAACCCAACTCCCATTGTGAATAGTCATCAGTACAGCATGAGGGTTCACAGGAGGGAGAAACACCGATTACAATTTTATGAAAAGAAAACTCATTTCATAAGTAATAAATTTTTATTTAATTTTCCTAAAACTTTTTTAGAAGAAAACAATTTAATAAAAGTTAGAAAACAATTGAAAGAATATCTTTTGCAGCTCTCACCTAACTCATTTGATGATTTTTGGAATAATAAAGAAAACACAAGTCTAATTTATTATTTAATATTTTGAATTTTAAATTTTGAGTTCCTCTATAGATTAAGTTAAAATTTAAGACGTTATTCTATGTATTTTGATTTGGATTTTCGTGGACATTTGCCATCACTGAGCAATTAAAAAAAAACTAATCAGTGATGGCAAATGTCCGCAAAAATCCAAATCCAAATATAAAATCACTATCACCAATAGCCAATAATGAATTTCAAACAAAGAACTATTCTATGTACTTGTACATTTCAATGAATAAAGAATGTTTGACTTTGATTTTGACTTAGATGTTATATTATGCATGTGTCTATAGTGGAAAATAATAGTATAAATTTCAGTTGTTTAGCAGAGCTTTGCGCTGCACAGGGTTAGTCTAGTATCTTATAATTTTGAAATAAAAATTTTAACCATTCAAGTTTTTATAAAATTATCCAGAATTTATTAAGCATTGTTGATATATTAAATACAGGGGTCCAGAAGAAATATTTCAATCGAAGAAAATTTTGAAATATTATTGAAAAATAATTTTCATAATTCATATTAACCAGGTTATACTTTACTTTTATTTTAAAGAAAAATCTGAAACTACCACTACTATACTGAAGTTAAATATCTGTAAGCATTTAAAAAATTCTTCTAAAAAATCTTAAAGGAAATTTTAAAGAATTTTGATTGAGCGATGTGTATTGGGCATGAATGTTTTGTATTCCTGACAAGAAAAAACCACAATATCTAGCTCCATATTACGGGTAAACAACTAAAAAAATGTTATGTCCACACGAGGTAAGACGAGCAAGCTAGTGATTTCAAGGAGGAAATCAAGGGCTTTTCTTAGAAACGGTCAGTATGAGAGACAATCACTATTGGCAAATAAGAATTGTTCTAAATTGGTATTGTATGCTGACGATTCCAATTTAAAAATATCAGGAACTAATTATCAAGGCATTGAGCAAACAGCTGAGCTAGAGCTAAATAATATATTCAGTTTTTTTAATTTGCTCAACCTAGATCTTAATTTTAATAAAACCAATTGCATTACTTTCAGTGCACACAGAGATAAAAACCTAAGTCCGCTAAATATAGTTGTTGGTAATCAAATTATAGATGAGGTAGAGGAGACAAAATTTTTAGGGTTAATAGTAGACAGTATTTTCAATTGGGATCAGCATATAAACAAAGTGGTAAGTAAAGTTAATTCAGGAGTTTTTGTGCTTAGGAGGTTATCTAAATTATCTGATTTGGCTACTTTAAAACCAATTTATTTTGGTTTGATTCAGTCTCAAATATTGTATAACATATGTGTGTATGGAGCCACCTCACACAAAAATTTAGAAAGGATATTAAAACTTCAAAAAAAATGTATCAGGGTAATGCTAAATTTAAATTTTAATGAACATGTAAAAGATAAATTTTGCAAATTAGAAATTTTAACTGTTTTTAGTTTATATATTTATGATTGTGTCATTTTCATAAAGGAAAACATGTCCAATGAGATGCTGTTGGGCCACAGTCATGAGTATGACACTAGATTCAGAAATGACATTATATTGGCTAAACATAAATTAGAATATTTTAAGAAAAAAACTTGTTTTAACTCTTTGCCAAAGTGTTTAAAAAATGAAAAAAGCATAGCAAAATTTAAGTTAAAGTTTAAAGAATTGTTGATAAAGAATCTGTGTTATTCTGTGAGGGAATTTTTTACAAAAATGATAAATGTTCAGTAAATGGTATTTATTTTGAATTAATATTTTTCATATTAAAATTACTTATATGCATTGTTTTTAGTTTTTAATTTTGTGTAGTATGTATGCGACAAGGATGAAGCCATTCATGTACTTTGATTGTACAATTTTTGATGAATAAAGATATTTTGACTATTGACTATTGACTACTCAAGAAAGCAACAGCAGATTACTTTTTAATCTTGCATGAATAGTAAGCAAGATTCTCTCAATCCTTGCCTTAGTTTCTTAAGAGCTTAATTTTATTTTTTTCATAATAAGCTCGGTTAACCAAGATTCGAACAATCGAGAGTCTACTGTAACCAATAAGGAAAAACACAGGGAAAAATGTCATATTTATGACTAATTTACTAATTACTTTCTTTATCCCAATTTCATTACACCTAGAACAATAATACTTACTCCTGGAACAATAATACTTACTCCTGAGAACTAGATTTAACTGGGGCCACAAACTTGCTGTTGACAGATCGAGAGCGACCCCCAAGAGACTTTTTACTGGACCCGTAGCTGGAAGAGTCTGCACTGGCTAATGCCTGGTGTCCATTCTTTTTTGCACTTTGTAGTTTCTGCAGTAAACCAAGCATTATCATTGATTTACTCCATTTAAAAAACTAGTAATATAACTTCTATGAAGATTTTAATTTAGAATATATAGGCTGAGGTGGAAAACTATGCGAATATAAAGTAGATCGTTACTTCTAAAAAGTTTTTGGAAAACTAAATTACATTACCATATAAGACGCCAGTCACCAGTAAGGGTGATGTAAATGAGTATAGAATGGATGATATGAAACCGACAAACTCAGATTTTGTCAACAAACACTTGACATGTCAAGTGCCTGAATGTGGCGCCACTGTGTATGGACTTGTTACCAAGGCTAAATATAATGGTAAACCAAGCCATGTAGACTATGATACAGCATTTCATCAACTATCCCTTGACTTCAAAAAGAAGAATCTGAAAAAGCTAATTTGTTCGCCAATGGGTTGTAGTCGAGATAAAGGTCGAGATAAAGATACAAAGGCATCACTTTGTAAGAAATCTGGCTAAATTTTATTTTATTTACCATTTTATTGTTTTGGTAATACCGCCTATCTGCATTAGTAAAATCCGACTAATGCAGGCAACTATGGGAGATAGGCAGCATTTCCATTCAAAATCACTTGGGGGCAAATTAGTCAAATTAGAACATTGCCTACACTAACGCTATCCCTCAGATTTTTTGTGAACTACGTCCGCCATTACGTGCTGAATAACTCTACGGTTGCTAGGATACCAAAAACTCAATTTCTCAAGATTTTTCAGACAGGCAGTATTGTTTCTTCACCAAAATAAATTATTGACTGTTTGGCTGACCCCTTATCAATATGTGAACAATTTGCTAAAAGCTGGTGTATTCCCAGACCAACTTAAAATCTCTAGAGTCTGTCCCATTTACAAAAGGGGTCCTAAGGACCAACCTGAAAGTTACCGACCACTCCGACCAGTTTCAGTTATTCCTGTCTTGGGGAAGCTCATTGAAATATTAGTTTATGAGAAAATCAGGAACTATTTGGAAACTAATAATGACTTGAATAAAAATCAATATGGATTCAGAAAGGGAAAATCAACTATTAACGTGTTGGACAATTTGATAAGATAAGTTTACCTCTCTTGAAAATAAAACCTTTGCTCAGGCCACCTTCTGTGACCTTTGCTTCTGCTGATAGCTTCACGCTCATTCTAAAATTAAAGTATTGTGGTTTTAAGAATTTCTCTTTAAAATTGTTTGAATCTTATCTTCAGAACCACAAGCAAGCTGTTTACATTGATGGAAAATGGTCTAAATGGTGGAGTGGGGAATGCCACAAGGCTCAGTCCTGGGATCTCTCCTATTTTTAATTTATGTAAACGATTTACCTTTTGCTGTTGATTCTTAAACTATATCCTTTATGCTGATGATTCAACTTTTTTTCTACGGGAAACAACTTAAATGCACTTGAAAGATTGGCAACTGAGACACTAACAAAAGCATCTGATTGGTTTCATAGTAATGGACTTTTGCTTAACAAAGACAAAACAAATAATTTAATCTTTCACGTTAACAATAATTCAAGAATTTTACAGGAGTAAAATTAATAATAAAAACAACTTTGTCTATTCTACAAAATTTTTGGGCATATATGAAGACAGCAGGTTAACATAGGATTCACATATAGATTACATAAGCTCCAGACTATCTCGTGTCATATATCTTTTAAATCGATTAAAAAATGTTGTTCCAAAAAGTTATGTAAAAGTAGCGTGTTTTGCATACTTTCAATCCGTCTTTAGGTATGGGCTAACTCTGTGGGGTGACTACTAGAGTTAGTGAAATCCTCATACTACAAAAAAAGCAATTAGAGTCATGTGTGATAAAAACCCACATGAAGAAACACATCCAAGAAAAACAAATCATTCAGTGTTGATCAAAATACATTTGGAAAAAACAGCCGTGGTTTGATCTGAGTGCCTCGCATTAAGGAAAAGGACAGTCAGACTTTTAAATTTATTCCGCAAAACAAATTCCCTAGTAGTGAAGTTTAATTATGACGAAACACAAAAAATGTTTAAGTCTCTCTGTAAATATAAATACCCCCGTTGCAGCAGACCTGCATACTCAGCGAATTTCAAATGCAAAACAACGTATTTCAAGCAAACATAGCAAGATTTGACATGTTTTGTTAAGCTCCATAAGAATAACATGGGAAATGAGTATGCAGGTTTGCTGCTACAGGTATATTAAAACTGGATGGTTTTAATTCAATATTTAGTAGATCTGAACTAGAAGAAGCCATTTACCAAGTTTTATCAAGATATGTTGAGAAATAAGCGAGATATAGAATTTTACTTATTTCCCATAAGGTTAACATTGGGACAACGTACTGTGTTTACCACTTTCAATATCTCGGTAACCAATGGGCATAGAGCAGTGATTCAAAATACTAAATTATTTGTTTTTTTGAGCTAAATTCAATGGTGCCCACAAAAATTTGATAAATTTTATTTTTCTATGTAAAAAACTCAAAAAACCCATTTTTGGGGGGGTTTATCCCCCTTTACCCCCCCTTCCGGTGGTCCGATCGGGCTGGTTCACGAACTCGTCCAATTGATTACCACTTTACATGTCCGTACCAAATTTCATAAAGATCGGACCATTTTTGTGGCCGCTATCGTGCTAACAGACACATAGATATATATATATATATATATATATATATATATAGATATATATATATAAAAATTCGAACGAATAGTGTTTTTCGCTTCTGGGGGCCCCAAAACGAAAAGTTATAGTGGTCCCGAGCTTAGGTCTTACCATGAGACCTACGGTAATAGCTTCTTCCCTATAGGGGAAATTCGCTAAAAGAAAGCTTATTTAGCAACCTCCCCACCAACTGGCAATGCTAATGCTGTTTTGCGAGGGTTTTTTAATATAACAGATTCAATGGCCCAGCTGATTTCAAGAAACCAACCGATGAACAAAGATAAAGAGGAATATTATGAATATTGAATAATTATTTAAACGTTTTCAATTACATTATTTCATTTAATTTATTTGTTGCATTTTGTTAAGTATATTAAAAAAACTCATATATAAAATATATAATTAAAAAAGATAAACAAAGAAGTTCTGAAAATTAAATGCCCAATTTCAGGGTAAGTCCCTCTTCATATTACTACACGGTTAAACAAATGTTTCCAGATAAATAAAGATTATTAAGTAAATTATAAAAACTTTGCAAATAAATTTTGAACATTTCATGCTTTCATTTAAAGTCTTTAAATTTTTATGATAGTTATTTATGCGGCCTCACAAATAAGTTATTTGTTCCATTTAAGTGGTAAAGAGCTAGAGACTTGTCGGCCGCGTAAAGAGCTAGAGACTTGTCGGCCGCGTAAAGAGCGAGACTTGTCGGCCGCGTAAAGAGCGAAACTTGTCGGCCGCGCAAAGAGCGAGAGACTTGACGGCCGCGTAAAGAGCGTGTCTTCTCGGCCGCGTAAAGAGCGAGACTTGTCAGCCGCGTAAAGAGTGAGAGACTTGTCGGCCGCGTAAAGAGCGAGAGGCTTGTCGGCCGCGAAACGAGCGAGAGACTTGTCGGCCGCGTAAAGAGCTAGAGACTTGTCGGCCGCGTAAAGAGCGAGACTTGTCGGCCGCGTAAAGAGCGAAACTTGTCGGCCGCGTAAAGAGCGAGAGACTCCGAGTACAGACCGTAGAGTCTCGTCGGCCACGTAAAGAGCGAGAGACTTGACGGCCGCGTAAAGAGCGTGTCTTGTCGGCCGCGTAAAGAGCGAGACTTGTCAGCCGCGTAAAGAGTGAGAGACTTGTCGGCCGCGTAAAGAGCGAGAGACTTGTCGGCCGCGAAACGAGCGAGCGTTTTTACAGCTGTATTAGGACTGAGAAACTTGCGGCAGCGGAATAAGCGACAGTTCGTTCGAGATTTGCCGGCCGAGACGATGACAATAACGAAGAAAACCGCTATTTCGTCTTCTTTTATAGCCTTATTCGAATTTCCCGACCAAATGTTGAAATTCATTACTTTTTCCCGACTATTCCCGACCTTACAAAATCCCCGACATTTTCCCGAATTCCCGACTGGTAGACACCCTGGTGTAGTGAATAAACTATCGTTTGTTGATGATTTTTAATTCTTGTACCTAAATGATCAGACTCCATTATATTATTTATCGTTTTTAATTTTTCCGACACAGTCTTCGGTTTCAAAACGAAAGTCAAAAACGGGGTTTCGCATAGTGCAGAGCTTGCATATGAAGTCCCGCTAACCACTGTTATAATTCACTATGTAATCGATGTGTAGTGAATAAACCTGAATTGGTTTATGATTTTTGATTACTTTATGTGAAAGATCAGATTCCATTCTATTATTTAGCATTTTCAAATTTCTCGACACTTTTGATCTTCGGTTTCAAAACCAAAGTCAAAAACGGGGTTTCGCATAGTTCAGAACTTGCTTATAATCAGCCGCTACCACTGTTATAATACCCTATGTAATCGTTGTGTAGTGAATAAACCTGAATTGGTTTATGATTTTTGATTACTGTATGTGAAAGATCAGATTCCATTCTATTATTTAGCATTTTCAAATTTCTCGACACTTTTGATCTTCGGTTTCAAAACCAAAGTCAAAAACGGGGTTTCGCATAGTTCAGAACTTGCTTATACTCAGCCGCTACCACTGTTATAATTCCCTATGTAATCGATGTGTAGTGAATAATCCTGACTTGGTTTATGATTTTTGATTACTGTATGTGAAAGATCAGATTCCATTCTATTATTTAGCATCAAATTTCCCGACACTTCTGATCTTCGGTTTCAAAACCAAAGTAAAAAACGGGCTTTTGATTCTGTTGACAGAGAAATCCTAATACGTAGACTGGAAATAAGTGGAATACGGGGAGTTGCTCTTGATTGGTTTAGGAGTTACCTGTGTGAGCGTTTTCAAATAGTGTCAATTCTTGGTCAATCCAGTGCTCCTCTTCGGATTGATTACGGAGTTTTACAAGGTAGCTCATTAGGGCCTCTTCTTTTCCTTCTTTATATAAATAATTTGGGTAGGGTTAATTTGGAACAAGGACGGGTTTTTCTTTATGCTGACGACTCAGCTTTACTTTTTGAGGCCGAGAGCTGGGAGGAAGCGTACCGTTTGGCGGAGCGGGGCCTATCCTCTGTCAAGCGGTGGTTTCATCAAAGCCGGCTCTCTGTAAATATTTCAAAAACAAAGCATATACCTATTTCTCTGAGAGCCGACCACGATCCAGTTAACCTGTATCTACGTTTACATACATGTGGGAGTGACAGGGCGAATGAATGTAAAATCGTGTGAGTGTATTGAAAGAGTGGCCGAATATAAATATCTCGGTGTTATCTTCGATAATCGTCTGAAGTGGGCTGGACATATTACATTTTTAAGAAATAAGCTGCGTAAATTTATCTTTATTTTTTGGAATATAAATAATGTCCTTGCTCCAGATCTGATTAAAATAGTATATTTTGCTTATATTCAGTCTTTGTTACAGTACGGAATTTTACCTTGGGGCAGCTGTTTTCAAAGTATTTTAACGCCATTGGAAATTACCCAAAAATCTATCATAAAAGCGGCATGGAAAAAAATCGACGATATCCTTCGAACCTTTTATTTGATGAATTTAAAGTACTCAGTATCCGCCAACTTTTTATGAAAAAATTAATTTTATACATCCGCAGTAATCTGAATTCTTTGTTTCGTCATCCTGTTCATACATATTCTACAAGATATGTTATCAATACCGGTATGGTTGCCCCTCGATTGAATAAAACAATAAATACTACCTCATCTTTTTATGTAGCTAATTCAGTATTCCCTCGACTTCCGAATCATTAAATATCCTCTACCCTGTAGCAACCGCACTTATAAAAAAATTGTTGACAAATGGCTATTGAAGATAGGGCGAGATCAAATTAAGACTTTCTTTACTTCCCCGTATACCTAGGGTCAAGGTCACAGAGCGATTGCAACTGCGTATGGGTGTGTGATTGTGAGTGCGTGTGTGAGTGTGAGTGAGGGTCCGTCCGTCCGTCGAACGCGTGTTTCCTGTTAATGTGAGCATGACTGGACCGAGATTCTCGGTTATTGCAATGGCGTTTTTACTTTTATACTAGATAACACGTAGCTCGAAATCGAGCAAATAAATCATATAGTAGAAGCATACGGAATAAATAGCCTACCTTAAATACTTTTAAAGTTTAATTAAAGGGTTGAATTCAATGATAAAACTATGGTTAAGTAACTGAAACTTTTAAAGTTCATTTGATCTATCGAAGGGGTTTCTGGTAAATAATTTTTTGAGATACACCTGCATTTTCCCATGTTCTCAAGTGTTAAAATGTAATTTTAATATCGGCAAAAGATCGAGCTCTGCTTATAGCAACATGTAGCTGGCCGAGAGCAAACACTGGCGCCGTGACCTTTGTTTCGGGACTACCCCTGCACCTCATTTATTTATTATTATCGTCAAAACAGAAATTATAGGGAACGGCTGTCTTTATATGAAACCTCTCCTTTGTGGCAACAACACGAAAATTACGCAATATCTCTACCAGTTTTTCATGCTTGAAATGCAACCCACTGCGATGGAAACATGTTAAGTTCATTAGTCTGACGTTGAAAGTAGCATCAAACATCGGGAGGGTGATGCTAGCAGTTACGATCGTGTTGTCTCCGACTCCTCCGACCGGTCAATGTTTGTCTTCCCATCAATGGCATTACAACTGCACAAAATCCAAAAATAAATCGGCTCAAGTTAATAAAATTTTAAAAAACACTATGCTGAAATGTATTGAGATATCGAAAACTACATTGTAAAACTGGGAACTGCAATGTTTATCCCTATGAAAACACTTCATAACATAACCTAAATTACGTAATAATTTTTTTGTAAGGAAACTGTTGAAAACAATTTGTTTTCATGTTCTAGAAGCCAAAGCAGCTGTGAAAATAAAAACTGCTCTTTGCAAAAAGTCAATTATAAGTGCTGCAGTCTTTGGTTTACCTGAAGAACTATTTCAGAGCTTGACCATATGTTCAGATTGTAAACAAAGTGAACTGAACTTACTCAAATGTCGATGAATAGCGCCACTGTTCCGAAACTTCAGCCCTTTACTGTACTTTAGTTACGCCCTTTTTTAAAATTCTGAGACTTGTTGGCAAACCTACATAAAAATCCCTTTAATTTGATACCTCAAACGTTAAAATCCGCCCAGCCGTTATTGCGGTTGGACTGTAAAAAGAAAACCGCTTGCGTATTAATATATAGATTACTGTTGTATTATTACTCCATAACTTCCGTCCTAAATGTAAACTATTGTCCCAGTTGTATTTGCGTGCATATTTTGTTTTTGTTTAAATTTATCTTTGTACTTTTATGTTTAATTAAAACTTACTATGTTTCATCTTTTTACTAAAATAATTCCTCTAAAGTGGCTGATTTTTTACTCGTTCCCTACCCACAGGTTTGACCCATGTGGGGAACTAATTCCTATTGATAATTTATATTATATGAATAGTATCATTGTAAAGTTGTTAAAGGAATAAACGAATATCAATTTCATTTAATTTCAAATTCACTACCGTATCCCTCTCTTTCAATTTTGCCGAGATTTAGTTTCAAGACTCAACCTCAACCACAAAAGGCAGCACGCTCTTCAGGCTTTAAACTATTGAGGTCGAATTAGTATAAACGCCTATAATTCACTTTGTAATCGATGTGTAGTGAATAAACCTGACTTGGTTTATGATTTTTGATTACTGTATGTGAAAGATCAGATTCCATTCTATTATTTAGCATTTTCAAATTTCTCGACACTTTTGATCTTCGGTTTCAAAACCAAAGTCAAAAACGGGGTTTCGCATAGTGCAGAGCTTGCATATGAAGTCCCGCTAACCACTGTTATAATTCCCTATGTAATCGATGTGTAGTGAATAAACCTGAATTGGTTTATGATTTTTGATTACTGTATGTGAAAGATCAGATTCCTTTCTATTATTTAGCATTTTCAAATTTCTCGACACTTTTGATCTTCGGTTTCAAAACCAAAGTCAAAAACGGGGTTTCGCATAGTTCAGAACTTGCTTATAATCAGCCGCTACCACTGTTATAATTCCCTATGTAATCGATGTGTAGTGAATAAACCTGAATTGGTTTATGATTTTTGATTACTATATGTGAAAGATCAGATTCCATTTTATTATTTAGCATTTTCAAATTTCTCGACACTTTTGATCTTCGGTTTCAAAACCAAAGTCAAAAACGGGGTTTCGCATAGTGCAGAACTTGCTTATAATCAGCCGCTACCACTGTTACAATTCCCTATGTAATC
This sequence comes from Flexamia atlantica, assembly GCA_035578135.1. Lineage (NCBI taxonomy): Eukaryota > Metazoa > Arthropoda > Insecta > Hemiptera > Cicadellidae > Flexamia > Flexamia atlantica. The sequence goes on along the minus strand of JAQJVK010000001.1, from coordinate 81,433,475 downwards.
GATGTGTAGTGAATAACCTGACTTGGTTTGTGATTTTTGATTACTGTATGTGTGAAAGATCAGATTCCATTCTATTATTTAGCGTTTTCGAATTTCGCGACACTTCTGATTTTCGGATTCAAAACCTAAGTCAAAAACGGGGTTTCGCATAGTGCAGAACTTGCTTATGAATCAAACTATTGTTTTATTTTGTTGAATAAACAATAACTTTTATAAAATTTGTGGTGCGTTGTATCTTTAAAATATAGTCGAATGTTAAATATAATACGCCTAAATATATTACAATAGAATTAATTATATATTACTAAAATTATGAAATAAGTACCGGTTGACTTTAGAAAGTAAATTTATAAATGTGTAACGCATATAACTTAGTGTAGGGTAATAGGCCTAAATTCACAAAATATCTACATTATCCGTAACAATAATTATGGTTTATTAGTTTATTTAAAAATGTTATCGTTTGTTTGTAAGAATATATCATAAATTGCTTATTTGACCAAACCTTTTAATGATTAATCAAAGATTTCATCGTAACATATATAATATTATACGAGCACATTTGTTGGATTTAAGATGTAACATTTATTGGACTATCTTTCAATGACATCTTTATAAATTAGTTTTATTAATATACAATATATTTTTCCAGAGTGTTCATGTTGACCTTAACTCAAAAGTATCACCCTACACAGGTATGTCCCTCCCGACCCCTCGTTCATAGTTCTAGGATTGTTGACCCGTGCACTGTGGGCATCAAGTAATTTGCGGTTGCATTCCGTCATGCAAACATTTTTCAAGTGGATCTACCGATCGATACCTGGCAGTACCTTTTGGTTTTTCCAGTTGGAAACCTTGACCTCTTTGTTATTAAAAGAATTTTTTAATGATAACCTACTAATGATATTATTGGACACCTAGGGTAGAAAACTTTGTTTTTTAATCGACCAAAAACTGTAAGATATAAAAAAATTAATTTACTGGGCAAAAAATGAGGAAATCCAATTCTTCGCAATGTTTTTCAATCACATTAAAGATTGTATTACTCGTTTAGCAGTTAGTGGCGAAAATGTGCATTATATGCTTAATTGTTGGGTAGGAAGTACTTCGTTTTGAGTGGTTGGCCATTCGACCGCCATATTGGATCCGCCATATTGGATACAATATATTTTTTCAAATGTGAATGCGGTGTTGTCTCCCTGAAATGACGGGTCACAACACTACCTTTACGTGAAACTAGATTTTTACACTAGTTTCAATCCCACAACCGTTTTTAAAAATATTGACCCATTCTTAAGAGATAAAGGTTTAAAAGATGTGTTTTGAACTCATTTCAACATCATGCATTGTAGAAGAAAGCCAATAATCTCATTATAAAGCTAGATATCGACGAGTATAAAATATAGTATAGATAGACTTTATAGAAATAGTATATTTGTTTTAACTTGACCTAGCCTAAATATAAATCGCTTTTGGCTAGTGCGGAAACCCGCCTAAAATTAGTAATCCTGATAATCCCGGTTCTATAAAAATAACGGAATGATGGAATGGAATGTCTATGCTTCAAGATTCTAGTTTGATTACTTCGGATGATCCGTAAACGTGAGTAGCCTATGTGGTATCTGAAAAATATATAATATAAATTAAATATATAATATAATATATAGTTTTGTATAGTTAATTCTTTTGACAGATTAAATGTCTATTTTTTTGTCTCATGAGAATATTCGAGAGAACTTCCATCCATAATTTTTAATAATATAAAAACAAAAAGGCCACCATTTTCAGTTTTTAAATTTACCTTATCGTAGCTTTTCTAGAGGAATCATTTTTGAAATCATTCATTAGTATGCATCTTCAGCCTAAGAATAATATATTTTGCGTTATTTTTTTATTAACTTTGAGTCAATTATCGATTAAGTTTCTCCAACCTAGTTTAAACTAAACATAATTTTATCGAAACTTCACTATGTGTCAAATGTATTCACAATTTTTAGTTTGGACATAGTCACAACCGGGTAGAAAATTTGATAGTAGCAATAATTTACAACGAATGTTTTAATAGTCTATTAAATAATTTTAGTGAAACTTGCATAATTTGAACCTCAAGAGACCAATGAAAATATTTGAACCATCCAATAATTTGAATTACACAAGTTTGTCGAAAACTTGTAAAATAGTTAATCTAAAATGTTCTAAAAGTTTTGGCTGTAGCGCGTGATGTATATTCAACTATGTTTATATATGTCGATCATATATTATATAGGCTTATATAATTATATATTATATAATTATAAAAGCCTATAATATAATATCAACTTACACCTTGTAAGTTATGACAAAATCATAACTTGCGTCGTTCAAGCCCTGCCCCTCCCACTCAGAGCCTTAAAGCACATAAAAACCGGAGGAGCTTTCTTGGAAATCACAGTCAGTTGATCATAGTGCGAATTGTATCTTCCGTTCTACCACACTTGTATCTCGATTATCTTCTTAGCTTTTCATAAGTCTCTGACTATGTTAACGTTTTATTTTGAAAATATAATAAAATGTGCTTTTGTATGCGCCTTATAATTTATACTTTAATTGTATTGTTTTAATTCATTGTGTTTATAATAAACAACTTTCTAATCTATATAAATAAAATTAGAGTTTTGTCTGTACATTGCTTAAAATTATGAAATAATTGGTTATTTTTGCGTTTTGAGGGTCAGAGAATCCGAATCAAGCCTTATCTCCATTTCCGTCACTCTGTTGGTAACGCTTAACATCACACATTAGACCGCTTTTCACGCAAAAACTAGAGTTCTGGTATGGCTGAAACTTATTTTCTATACTGTATGCACAAATGAGAAGGTTTAAGACGAATTAAAACTAGCTTAAGTCTTTTTGAAATTAATCAGCAAGCTTCTAAAAAGCGAATTTTATTTTATTTTGACCCTATAGGGAAGTTTATGAAGTTGTCATGGCAACCTAAACATTAAATAATGAATCCAATGAAGTTTTCCTGTATTTCCACGGGTGAAACCGTGTTGATCAGCAAGTTGCGTATTAAACTTGAAAACATAACTGTATTTATTTCATTTTCATATTTTGGTTACTTGGACCTATTTTGCATATCGTTAACCTGAGGGGAGGGTAGGGGTCATTACCTCAGGTCCTCGAAAACCAGACCCTTGCCTCACTTGTACCGCATTCTTTCTTATTGACCACGCGTTTGGAATGTTACGGACCCCGTAGCTGCTTGGCGGATTATCTTTATTATTTTCAAAATGGCCAGCGGCCGTTTTTGTGCAAAATATTGGTATTTACGGAATACCCTGTATCTCGAGAACCACAAAACATATTTTTGTGCTGTTGAAAAATTCTTAATCCTTGTAAACTCAGCTTAAAATTACGGCGAATTTTTTAATACTGTTGTAATAGTTCACAAACATTTACATTTAAATTTCATAAATGAACACCCATATAAATAAACAAACACACAGCTTAATAATTATTTGTATATAATATGTCAACCTAGTATATCACTCAGTTAATATAAATTATTTGATAATGTTATTTTCCTAAAATCATTCATTAATTTATTACCATCTACCATAAAAATTTTAGATAAGTTAAGTTAGATCAGCTGTATTCATAATTTAATATAATTTATATTTATGGGTCAGGGAACGCTATCTCAAATTATCTATTTTATATAGCATGTTTTTCAAAATTTGATCTCTAATAATTCAGTGAAGTGTTTACCAAAGACCAAGTTAGTGAACCATGTGTTACATTGTTAAAGTGAAAAGTGGAACCATTGTAAAGGACTCCAGCTTCTATTCCAGAGAGAGATGGCCAAGTGTTAACTTCATTGTACCTGGACCTCGTTCCAATTTTAAATTTCATCCCCCTTAATTAGTAGATTTTTTTTTTGGTTAGCCAGCGGTAAACCTGATCTTAGTTGATTCCCCTTTAAGTGGCCAAATTTATCTATCTGAAGAAAAGATCAGGGTGAAGAGATAAACTCTTGGTAAGACCAATCCAAAATTTACTTCACCAACCATTGTTGAAGAGGAACAGACTTTCAAACAAAGACTTGATTTAATTAAATATAAAAAGAGATCAGAATTGGCAATTTATATTATTATCAAAATTATTTATTCTATTTAAAAGTATTTATGATTGTGATATTCAAACAAATTAATTTTTCAATGTCATGCCCGCACGATTCCCAGAACCCTATGTGAAGAGATCATGCTTCTCAAGAACTGAGCTAATGCCCTTAAATTGTACCATATTAATCCAATTAGCATAAGTAATTTTATCTAACCCCATCCACTGTAATAATCCTTGTACGTCCCCCTAGAGTTCAATTTTGATATTCATATTTATTGTTATTGTTGAATAAATAATAGTTTTGTAACAGATTACCATTCTTTTATTTCAAATTTAAATATTAAATAGGCTAGTATCACACTAATTATAATGACGCCATCTTGAACAATAATAATTAATTAGAATTAAGAAGAAAATATAAGAGTCACCTACCTGTACTTATAATTAAAGATATTTATTTATTTATTTATATTTACAAACCAAAAAGGCTGAGTTGTAATTGGCGCCGCAACGTAAGGGCATTGACAATGAAAAGTTAATGATCGCAGACATTATTTGAGATAGCAAGAAGATAATTTTGTAGGAGATAGCCTAGATTAAGACTCATCTCACCTCATTTAGATATAAGTATAATATCCAATTTATTGTATAATAATCCTAATTGCGTGCTTACTACCTCAATATGGGCGACGAACATAAATACCATTTAAGATCAACCGACAAACCTAAAGTTTCAACGACGCAGTCCGAGCAGACAAGTTTTGTTTTATTCGGCAATAACACGGAACCAATAAATGTACACCGCGAATCGGACAGTGACCCGTCAGTGAACAAAGAAAACATTGTTTCGGTAGGCGACTCAAATAATTCCGACAACGCGAGTGATTCTAATAATGAGACAACAATTTCGGCCGTGAGTGAAATGTCAGAACGTTCCGCCATTTTGTCCCAGCCGGCGTCTCCCACTTCAACACCAACGCCAACCTCAATCAGTGCTACCACTACTTCCGCGGCGATTTCCCCCGCTACATCGTCATTGAGCGAAATATACCGAACGGAACAACCAATCAGAACGCTAGTTTCTTTGACGAGCGACACAAGTACCGTCCCTCCTGTGCTGATTCCAGACCATACTCGTACTGAATCAGCTGTCGACAGTGTCGACCCACTCGTACAAATAGCAGCGGCGATCAATGCACTTAGAACCGACATGAATGAAATTAAATCGAGCAATGCTGCGATTAAAACTGACATGAATGCGCTTAAAACCGAGTTAAGAAATGAAATTAAAGCCGATATGAACGCAATCAAATCTGATATTAAAATACAACATGCAAACTTAAGATCTGAATTTCAAAATCACTCTGCCCGGGTCGAAAATCAAATTCAGCAAATTCACAATGAACAGTCAAATCTTAAAACTGACATAAATCAACTTAAAATTCTTCAGGAAAATTTGGCTAAGGAAGTCGATCAAATTGATACTAAATTAGAACAAGGGGAATACAAAATCAGAGAAAATTTAATACAAGACCTCATTCAACATAAACAGGAGGTTAGTCAAATCATCGTATCAGAAAATTGTAAAACCCAATTAAAAATCACTGAACAAATTAAACAGATTCAATTAGAGACACACAGGGAGGTAGAAAACATTTGTAAGGAAAATTATACACAAATCAAAGAACAAGTAACAGCTGAAATCAACCAAGTCAAATTAGAACTGAACCCAAACATTAAATCCAATGAATACCAAATTGCGAAATTGGCTGAGTCCGTGGAGGCGTGTCATAAGAAAATATTAGAAATACCTACTACACCCAACATTCAAACAACACAAGCGCCCGTCCCTATTAATATTGTGTGTAACGGCAGATCGACATTAACACCGGAAATGACCCACCCAAAATTTAATGGAAAGACACATAATTCCCAGGAATTTCTAAACAAACTTAAGAAATATTATGAGAAAAACCTACAGTTAAATCCAGAAAATAATAGTGCGGAAAGCCTAGTTGATCTCATTGAAATGTGCCTAGAAGGACATGCCTCAAAGTGGTTCAATTTAATCAAAACTGATATTCACACATGGGATGATTTTCAACATATGTTTGAATCGAAATATTGGAACCGAGATATCCAAAGAGGCGTCAAACAACGGATCGAAAATGAACGATATCGGCCAAATGGTTATCTGAACCGATCAGAGTATTTTATAGAGCGGGTGTTGACCCTTAAATCGCTAAACCCTCCCCTGGACGAAAAAGAAATCCTCGATTGCCTATCAAACCACTTTGGAGACATAATCCAAGATGCCTATAGAGTTCAAAATATTCAGACGGTCTGCGATTTTGAAGCTCTACTCCAGAGAGAAGATCTGCGAGAACAAGCAAGGTCACCTAACCATCAAAGGAACGAAAACCATAAACATAAAAAGGAAAATACACCTGAGGAAAATCATGTAAATAGAAACCACCACCAACACGGTAGAAAAGGTCATAACCAACACTACAATGAAAGAAACACGGACAATCGAGCGTACACACCTAAGTACCACCCGTACAATCGGAGACATGAGAATCACCTCCACCACGATAATCGGTACCAAAGAGACGACCGACGCCATCGATTTGGAAACGATTACCGTGACCTAAGACAGTTTCCCAATCTACCATCAAACCAACCGCCGTCTGAAGAGAGAAGACCACTGCCTAGATACCACCCGACACAAGAACAAAACCAGGTGTGCGCTGCCATTATTGAGGAGAACGCAAACCTAGTGCCAGAGGAAAATAATCAGGATTTAAACTGAGAGGCACTGATGATGGTGGTGACCTCATTCTCCATGTAAATAGCTCAAATCAGAAGAACACATCTTCAGTGCAAAATAAGAAAGAAGTCGGACATAAGAGGTCAATTGAAATTGTAAATAATGTAAATAACATGCATAATGAATCAGATACCAATAGTTTAACTTTGAGCAATATTTATTGTGATCGGGAGTTTTTATTTGAAGAAGAAACAGAACAAAATACTCATACGACTATATCGCAAAAATGCCCCGAAATAAGAATAAAGATCAAAAGCAAAGAAGTTACAGCTCTCATTGATACAGGTTCTAACATTACATGTCTAGCAGAAGATTGGTACATATCAAATCGGAGTGAATTAGGAAAAATAGAAGAATTACCAGTAAATAATATGCACATTAGAACAGCAACCAATGAAAAATCCCGGAAAATTTCAAAAATCGTAATGATTCCTATTACCATTGGTCAACAAACTATATTAACACAAATGCTCGTAGTACCAAAACTAATACAATCAGTAATTATCGGGATAGATACACTTAGTGCCTGGAAGATGAAGATAAATTTTGAAAAGGGTGAAATGCATATGAATATTAATGATACAGATTTAGTAATTCAATTCAATAACACAAATCGAGCTGGAATTTTATGCCATATAATCACTAATGATAAAAATGTGGATAATTTAGAAGATTACTGCTGCAATGAAGATCCATACGAAGAGTGTTATTATATTGAAGAAACAAACCCCAGAACATCATGTGAATTATCCCCTGAAATAATTACAGAATCCCTCAAAAATAATTTAAATCTAAATAGTATTCAAAAACAACAATTAACTGATTTGTTATTGGACTTTCAAGATGTATTCTCCGACCAACCTGGGTTATGTAACAAATACCAGCATGTATTAAGAGTCGAAAATCCTCAAAATTTTAAATGTCATACTTACCCAGTACCATTAGCACACCAAGACGCAGTCATGCGAGAAATAAGGGAAATGGAACGCCTAGGGATCATAGAGCGAAGCAACAGCACTTTTATAAACCCAATTATCCCGGTCGTCAAGAAAACTGGTGAAATAAGACTTTGTTTGGATGCTAGAAAAGCGAACGAAATTATTATTCCAGATTACGAATGTAATAGAAGTGTCAATGAATTATTAGCAAAATGTCAAGGTGCAAAATTTATCAGTAGTATCGATCTAACTTCATCATATTGGCAAGTTCCACTATCTGAAGAATCGAGAAAATACACAGCATTCCAGTTCCGAGGAAAGACCTACCACTACAAAGTTACACCATTTGGAATCAACACATCTCAGGCAGCATTAGTAAGGGCATTGGACAAAGTTTTCGATGAGGAAGTAGAAAAATTCACCTTAATTTATGTAGACGACATTTGTATAGTTTCACCCGACTTCCAAACACACTTAAAACATTTGAGGTATATTTTCAATAAATTAGCTGAAGCAAATATGACGATAAAGTTTTTAAAATCAAAATTTTGTCAAAGTTCAGTTCCGTTCTTGGGGTACACATTAACAGAAACCGGTTTGGAAATGGACCAGGAGCGGGTCAAACCAATCCTCGATTTCCCCACACCTAAAAATAGGACACAGTTAAAATCATTTTTGGGATGCATTAACTATTATAATAAATTTATTGACAAGTATTCAGAAACAATCCAACCCTTACTACGCCTCACCTCAAAGAAACAAAAATTTATCTGGACCGAAGAAGATGATAAAACTTTTCAAAGAGTTAAGAACCTATTTCTAAAAATGAATGTTCTTCACCATCCAGACCATACGAAGCCCTTCTACCTACAAACGGATGCATCAGATTTTTCGATAGGCGGACATTTATTTCAATACCGAGATAATGGAGACAAAGCAGCAATTATGTTTTTATCACGGACACTGCAGCCAGCAGAGCAAAGATATACGACCACTGAAAAAGAATTACTCGCCATCATCTATTGTTTACAGGAAACACGGTATATAATATTGGGCTCAAAATTAAACATCATAACTGACCATCATGCATTAACATTTCTAAAAACCTGTAAACTCTTGAATAATAGATTAACAAGGTGGGCATTGGCGATTCAAGAGTACAATTTCACGATCCATCACTGTAAAGGAGCCGATAATTCGACAGCCGACGCCCTGAGCAGAATAAGTTACCCAGTTGAAGAGAACCAGGAAACATCTCAGAGAGAATTAATTATCAATTATATTAGAAGAATTCCAGACCCTAGACTACAAGAAGATCTCCGAAACATTGGGAAATTACAGTCACAAGATCCCCGCCTTCAAGAGATTCGTCAAATATTATTAATACCCCAAGATACACCTGAACACACAAAAATCAAACAATCATATAAATTACACCAGGAAATACTATACCAAAAACACCTTAATAAATGGCTCATAGTAGTACCAGAAACCATCATAAATCGCCTTATTTGGGAGTGTCATTGCTACTACCTCCATTGCGGGTCTAAGAAATGTTTTGATTTACTCAGAGAATGTTTCATTTTCAAGAACATGAATCGAAGAATCCGGCAATACCTGGCATCCTGTGACTCGTGCCAACGGTGCAAAAATGATACTCATCCACCAAGAGGTTTCGCTCAAGGTATCAGTTGTAATCAGAAGAACGAACAGTTAGCTATCGACATTATAGGTCCTTTGCCGCCTGGCCGAGGAAATGTGAAATTCATGTTAATTGTCCTGGACATTTTCACTAAATTTATCAAATTATACCCAATGCAGCGTGCCACCACACAAACCATACTAAATAAATTGTTTAACCAACACTTTATAGAACATGGAATACCCCAGAGGATCCAAAGTGATAACGGTACGCAATTTAAGAGCCACAAATGGATAAGAAAGTTAGAAGAAAACAATATTATTCCAATATTTAACCCTGTGTACCATCCCCAATTTAATATGGCCGAAAGACCTATTAAAGAAGTGAAGCGCTGCTTAAGAACATACTGCTCAAGACAACACAGAAAATGGGCTCAGTGTATAACAGAAATTAATGAATACTTGAACGAAATTCCTCACGAAACTACAGGATTCAGTCCGAATGAACTACAGTTAGGAAGAAAAGATTTCAGGTTCTGGGAACGATATGTGGAAAACCCATTTTCAGAAGATGTCCCACTAGAACAGAAGATATTCCTCGCCTCCCAACGGATCCGAGAAAAGAAGGGAACACGAGCAAGAAGAGCTAACCGCGGTGTATTACCAACATTATTCAATTTAAACGATTTGGTATTGGTCAAAAATCATCAACTATCAAATGCAGCATTTGGAGAAACAGCCAAACTATTCGCCATATACGAAGGACCGTACCGCATCTCAAGTATCCTGGGACATTCGACTTATTTTGTACAAAAGTTAAATGAAGAACAAGAGTTTGGACCCTACCATGTAACTGCTCTTAGAAAATATATAACGCCAAACCGAGATCAACAATAAATACAGTGTAAATAGTGTTATTAACAGTTATATAAACATTTGGACAATACACGGACAACTAATTAAAAGTTGTAGATTAATTTGTTTATTTATGGATTGAGGGGATAAAAGACTCCAGTAAATATAAACAATAGTGTAATAAATGTTGAACAGTGAAACAAAATTTGAAATAAGTGAAGTGCGCGTGGACAGTATTAGGACCTGAAGTTATGATTGTAAATATTAGGTCATATAATCCATTTAGTTTTAAGAAATCATCATTTTAAATTATAAATAAATATTTTATCATTTAGTATAGTTTTGTAAATATTTGTTCCTATTATTATCGAGTTTTCATTAATTTCAATTCTTTAAATTAATTCAACTCTGAGGGGATATTGTAATAGTTCACAAACATTTACATTTAAATTTCATAAATGAACACCCATATAAATAAACAAACACACAGCTTAATAATTATTTGTATATAATATGTCAACCTAGTATATCACTCAGTTAATATAAATTATTTGATAATGTTATTTTCCTAAAATCATTCATTAATTTATTACCATCTACCATAAAAATTTTAGATAAGTTAAGTTAGATCAGCTGTATTCATAATTTAATATAATTTATATTTATGGGTCAGGGAACGCTATCTCAAATTATCTATTTTATATAGCATGTTTTTCAAAATTTGATCTCTAATAATTCAGTGAAGTGTTTACCAAAGACCAAGTTAGTGAACCATGTGTTACATTGTTAAAGTGAAAAGTGGAACCATTGTAAAGGACTCCAGCTTCTATTCCAGAGAGAGATGGCCAAGTGTTAACTTCATTGTACCTGGACCTCGTTCCAATTTTAAATTTCATCCCCCTTAATTAGTAGATTTTTTTTTTGGTTAGCCAGCGGTAAACCTGATCTTAGTTGATTCCCCTTTAAGTGGCCAAATTTATCTATCTGAAGAAAAGATCAGGGTGAAGAGATAAACTCTTGGTAAGACCAATCCAAAATTTACTTCACCAACCATTGTTGAAGAGGAACAGACTTTCAAACAAAGACTTGATTTAATTAAATATAAAAAGAGATCAGAATTGGCAATTTATATTATTATCAAAATTATTTATTCTATTTAAAAGTATTTATGATTGTGATATTCAAACAAATTAATTTTTCAATGTCATGCCCGCACGATTCCCAGAACCCTATGTGAAGAGATCATGCTTCTCAAGAACTGAGCTAATGCCCTTAAATTGTACCATATTAATCCAATTAGCATAAGTAATTTTATCTAACCCCATCCACTGTAATAATCCTTGTACGTCCCCCTAGAGTTCAATTTTGATATTCATATTTATTGTTATTGTTGAATAAATAATAGTTTTGTAACAGATTACCATTCTTTTATTTCAAATTTAAATATTAAATAGGCTAGTATCACACTAATTATAATGACGCCATCTTGAACAATAATAATTAATTAGAATTAAGAAGAAAATATAAGAGTCACCTACCTGTACTTATAATTAAAGATATTTATTTATTTATTTATATTTACAAACCAAAAAGGCTGAGTTGTACTGTATTTTATGAAATGTTTTTTCATGCAGTGGAACTTGCATAGTTCAAACCTTAAGGGACCAATGACAATATTTGAACTATCCAAAAATTTGAATTACACAAGTTTGTCAAAAACTTGTAGAACAGTTCATCTGAAATATTCAAAGTACATTAAAAACACTTCGTAAGTGTTTTAACTTCGAATACCTATACAGCGCATTGCGCCGCATCTTTAGTTTTCTCGCCGCATAGGAGTATTTCTATTGCTGTCCTCCGCAAGAGGTAATTCTATTTGGCTTCCCTATACTATACATGCGAGCAGATTCAGCGCCCCGCTGATAAAGCCCCCAAGATACCACTGCCTTAAGAAGGCTTATGCCCAATATCGTCGAATATGCGCGCATGTACAGAGAGAGTGGCCCTTATGCAGGAATATAAAAACACAATTTTTTAAATATATAGATGTTCGTTCTGGCCTTAAAGTCCTAATTAAATCATTACTTTAATTTCATTTATTATTTACTGAAATTGAAGAAGATTTAGATGCAAAATTCATCGTAAATTTACTGTTCCTGAAACATTTGTTCAGTAAAAGCCCCATAACTCGCCGCAAAACAACCGATTTCAACGACGAATTGCTTTAGTGAAAGCCAATAGATTATTGAGTGGTTTAAGACAACAATAACTAATTTAATTTTATTTTTCGAACCTGAGATATCAATTCTTAAGTTACAAATATGTAATAAGTAATAATAATTATGGGGGTACACAATGTTAAGTACCACACCCAGCATACAAGTCCGTAGCTCATTTTAGAGAGCGTGGTACGCATTTAGAAGCCTAATATATTTTGGGCACATATAATTCACGAAGCCCAATAAAAATATTTTTAATGATTTTATTTCTTTATAATTATTGTCTTACTCCATTACGAAAATCAATTTATAGTGTATTGATATCGGGATGCAAAGTTAACTTAGAATCTATTCCAAGGTATTAAGGTATCAGGTATTCCAAAGTATCAGTCAAAGGTATTTAATATTTTGCAAAACATCAATTGTAATACATTCTTCGTCATACTACGCGGGACGCGTTTTTAGAATAGGGACTTTCAATACTAAAATGCAGCTGGAAACTTGCTGTTTCCATTTTTGTCGTTACCGAATACTTCCTTTCCGATAACTAAAATTATCTACATGTTAACATTTATAAAATAGCCATTCGCCGTAAAAACAAATTATTCAACTCGAATTGTTTTAAAGCTCTTAGACTATGAATTTTATTTTACATTTATATTGAACTTATTGCAGCGCACGATAGTTACAGTTTTTCTTTAAAAATACAATAAATGGCATGTAGCTATGAAAGGTAATCTTTTGAATCGCCAAATACTGAGGATTAAAAATAATCAAGTCACATTTTTAGGATCTTAAATTTTTATTATAAAATAAAAAAGATTTTCTTAAAATAGATTATTTAGGTGGTTTTATATATATATATACTGTAAAATAGTCCCAATGTTAACCTTAGGGAAATAAGAAAAATTCCATATCTCGGTTATTTCTCATGAACGTATCTTGTTAAAACTTGGTAAATAGCTTCTTCTTGTTTAGATCTACTAAATATTGAATTAAATCCACCCAGTTTTAATATTCCTGTAGCAGCAAACCTGCATACTCATTCCCCATGTTATTCTTATGGAGCTTACCAAAACATGTCAAATCTTGCTATGTTGTATTGAAATATGTTGTTTTGCATTTGAAATTCGCTGAGTATGCAGGTCTGCTGCAACGGGGGGCATTTCCCTATTATAATATAGCTGTAGAACTGGAAACAATCCATTTTGAAGTTATGTGATACTTGAAGAAGAGCTTGAAGTATGTGGCGTAAAACTAAAATCTTGTTTAGCTTTGGTAAAAGTTCGTAATATTCTTTTATAACCGTAAGCATTGAATATATAAGTGTTAGTAGAAGTCGCAAGCTTATGGACGAAATGAAGCCAAAAAGCTGGGTTCAAGCTGGGTCCAACTTAGTACTCTGGGGTGAAATCAGAGGTCGTTGGCGTCGCTTTTGGGGATTTCTCCCTATAATGGGTAAATGAAAAACGACTTGGGGGACTAAACATTCTCGTGGGATGAAAATAGGGATTTTTCGTAGATTGACGAAAACTCTTATTTCATTTTACTTCGTACGTTACAACAACAATTACAGACTTTACATTAATTACTTTATAAATTAACCAATAAGATAATATCCTATTGCTATTTAAGAGGATGTTTTCTTATTGTTACGGTGATGAATTTTTAAGTATTTCTGAAATAGTTCCGATTTATTTTCGCGTGAAAAAACATATCAAGGGATAAAGTGAGGTTAGGCCTACCTACATCGAATCCTCGTAACACTTGTATTATGGATCATACTTAACAAGAGGGTATGTCATTTTCTTTAAATATGTCGCAAATTAAGGACACGGGCTAAAATTCGGAGTGAAGAACAGACTACTCTTGTTTGTGGGAAGAGGGAGTGAACATGTGAATGTTTACTGTATGTGGCGGAGGATCGCAGTGAAGGGGCAGACAGACCCGGAGCAGACCCTAGGATTCGTCTTTCAAATCGTTGTCATCGGAAACATGTATTTCACCCAATATTTTCAGGTAAGTAGACCTCAATCTTGTAAGTTGAGAAACACAGCTAGGCTACCTGTGTCTTGGTGTTTAAAGTTCAGAGTTTTTGCAACACAGCCTAAGCATTGGTTGGCCTTTAAGCATTTTTTAAAGTGCAGGTTAGCCCAATTTTCCCCTCGAGATTCTGTAGTTAAGCCTAATAGGCATGGCAACAAAAAAATGTGAGCAACAAGTAGGCAGTGGAAACAAAGGATCCATTGTTCTTTCACTAAAAGATCTTTAGTGAAAGATCTTTTAGTGAACAACATTGTTGTTGTATAATATCAATGAATTATCTAAAAACCGTTTGCTTCTTCTTTAAAAACAACTACATTTTCACTTACAGACTTAAGTAAGTGAAATATATATATATATATATATATATTTATATAGCAGCAACTCTAACATTTTCTAATTTTTTGTTGTAAATTACAACAAATTTAATCCCAAGATATTTATACTACTGGATGCTGCAAATTTGATAAAAAATTTAAAAGTAATTCTAATTTTATTATTCGATAAGGAGATGAAGGTGTAAAAGAACTCATGCAATGCTTTGGGTTGTTCTGCTGGCACATAACTCCAACTGCTTTATGAAGTTAAATTAGCTGATTTTAACCTTTTTTAATTCTATAATATAACCTAACATTTATTTCAGGTCAGGGCTGATTTTGGTCATCCCAAAATATATAAATGTCTTTGACTATGACCGGGCACAAAATGTCAGTTTATGCACTGAAAACTAATAGTAAAACAGCAAGGCGTTTTACTGAGTAGCAAGTGATAAAGTACTTAACCGCTTGCAAGCTGTTTCCTTTACTGAGGAGTAAAGTATTGCTTTTGGCTAAATTACTGAGTGACACGTGAGCGAAAGAGAGTATCTGAGTAAGCTCATGAGATAAAGATCCACTTTACTCGTTTAAAACATGAATAAGTTAAGTGTGTTTTTATAATAATTCTTGTTGAGTAACAATAGGTCTGGAGATGATTTGTTTTACTTTTAAACCACTTAAAACAGAAATACCAATGTTCAAATCCTGTATGGCCCCACTACACGACTACTGGAAGTTTATAACAAAGTTTAGGCCCAAAAAAATTGACTTTTCCCCTCTATAATAAAGTTTGATCATTTGCCCCCATCAATACATCATTTGCTTTTAGTCCAGGAGCTGAGGGGGGTTGAGCATGCATGAAAGGGTTACGCAATATTTTTGTTGATTATCGTAATATGGACCAAGGTATTGAAAATTATGAATGTCGCCAATTTCCAACGTGGTCGATAACGTGGGGGGAGGGGGGCAAACATGGCGGGGGACGTTATGCGTCAAACCAGTTACCTCGAAAACGGTAGGAGATAGAACATCGGTCAAAATGTCTTTTTAATCACAAAATATTGCCAACAATAATGGTTATTAGGTCCGAGGTTGTATCTTGAAAAATAAAAAAGTTATTAAATAATATAACTTTTGAAATCTTTGCTAAATAAGTAGGCCTAATTTTTAAGAAAAATTAATAATTTAGGCATTAATATTATTTTACGTCAACATTTTCTCTAATTTATGTTATTGAGAACATATTCATGATAAAAAAGAGTAACTATTCCAAAAGAATATGAGATTACATTATAATAAAGGCGTCTAAACTGGCCTGTTAGATGTTTTCCCTTTAATTATTCTGAGTTGATGGCAATAAATTATTTTGTTAAGAATATCAATTAAATATCAAGTACCCCATGATCTCTTGTCTGTGATTTGAACTTGGAATGTGCATTAAGCTTTTCATTTTATGCTGATATTAAGAAGTGAGAAATGTTTTGTTTAAGTTAGTTCCCCATCCACCCGAAGAGTTGCATATAACAGGACACAGTGCTGCTGATGTCAATGAAACAGGTATTCTATTTTCTCCCTCAAAGTTCTCTCGGTGTCATTTTGTTCAGAGTTATCTTATTTTGAAATTATTTTGTAAGGTTTTAGGACTACTGTCTTGGGATGTTTGTACAATAACTTGACAATAAATAATATGACACAAACAAATGTCAGTGCCGGTGGAAGAATGAGATTTTTCGTCTTTCTCTGAACTTTTTAACAGGTACCTCTGTTTTTAACAGGTATTTAATGCCATTACTTTTTATAATTCAGAAATTATTTTATGACTTAAAATAACATAATTTAAGTGCATAAGACTTTGTATTTTGTATTATAAAGTACCTCCAACACAAAACAGAATTTGGATATTGTATTTCACGCGATAAAAAAATATTGTGCGGAATAATTACTCTGATTTCATTGAAATTTTCTAAATAGCATATCTTTAAAGAAAATGTTGACTTAAAGTAATATTGATGCCTAAAGTATTTATTTTTCTTAAAAATTACTTATTTGGCATAGACTTAAAAAAATCATATTATTTTATTTTTTCCAAGATATGACCCTGTACCTAATAATCATTATTGTTAGCAGTATTTTTATCTTTAAAATGACATTGTTACTGATTTTTTATCTCATACCGTTAACGAGATATAGTTGTTTAGACTCATAGCGCTTTCCGCCATGTCTGCCCCCCTCCCACCACGTTGTCGACCAAATAGGCGTTATTCGTAATTTTGGTCACATCAGTCCATATTACGACAATCAATAGAAATATTGCGTCACACTCTTTTGCGACATTCACAAATTAATCCTGTTTTCATTGAAAAAAAACTACATAAAAAAATCATTTTGTATATTTTATTTTGTAACTCATCTATTTTTCTGAATTTTTTTTTCTCTCAATGTGTGTAATTGTTGCATTGTACAGAGGATTTTATTTAGGCTACAACTTTAATTATTTCAACTTATATTTGTTGCAGGAAACTGGGGCATGATGAAGATTGAGACTGAAAAGCAAGAAGTTTTCATTACATCAAACCGCCACTATTTATATTGCTTCTTGGTGTAAATTTGTTTGTGTCCTGTTTGATGGTTTTATAATGATTTATTTCTTGTATTATATTTTTATCAAAGCAATTCACTGAGAGTTATTATTTCATAAATTTCTCTAGTTTATTTATATATTCTAATGGTTTTAGGCTACCACGGGAATTTAATAAGGTCAGCAGAGTACATTAGGCCTAAAATCTCACAAACTTTACTACCGTTAACTCGACACTTTAAATAATTTGATACCTTCATTTTTACTTTAAGTGCATTTTTTAGCATTTAGAACAATACATTTTTGTTTAGTATTTCTATTTTAAGGCCATTAATTATGTTTTGCTGTTATTTGTTGTAAATAAATTACACTTTTATTCAGTCCATAAATGTTTCTGTCAGTATACACCTTAAAGCTTTTCTTGTATTCTCTCCATCCCCCACAACGTACTCTTGAAAACACGACATTTCCAAAATCCAACAAGGTCAAAGTGCATATTGAGTCCAGTTTGTGAGACTTGACAGTGCACGTGATTCATTGGCAAGGTTTACTAGTCAAGCGGTCAAAGCAGCTGAGCCCAGCTTTTTTGCCTCATACCAACTTTTGTTGATGTTTTATGTAAATAAATTGGTGTAAAATACACAATGGGGCATGAGAGATCACCATTGCTGATAGTCAATTAGGCCTGAAAACTATAAATAACAAAAAGACAATTGAATGAACTTGCTGTAACCTGGTACAATATGTCAGGTCAGATATCAGAAAAATGGTCTAAATCAAATTACATACTGTAGGTGAGATGTTGGGCTCATATTTTTACTGAAGTGCTTTCAGCGTCTTGCCATTTTCAACTGCTATACAGTTGAGTACAGCAGTTGAAAATGGCAAGACGCAGAAAGCGCTCCTGCGAAAAGATGAAACGGTGCAGCCTAGCGGACCACATCTCACCTACAGTATGTGAGATCGGGAACCATTGTTGGATTTTAATCCAATAACAGTAATTTTCCTTTTACAAGGCCACCTATAGGATTTTTATATGTGTCTAATTTATGATGAAAGTCTATAAATTATCTGTGCAATGGTTTGAGATCAGGTATTTAATAAATCTATGAGATTTATATGTACACCCTGTATTGTTAATGCTTTATTTAATGCAAAATCCCATATACTGCTTAAGTATAACATTTTGATTCTTTGACATCACCGAAGTCCATTGTGAGTCTCC
This sequence comes from Flexamia atlantica, assembly GCA_035578135.1. Classification (NCBI taxonomy): domain Eukaryota; kingdom Metazoa; phylum Arthropoda; class Insecta; order Hemiptera; family Cicadellidae; genus Flexamia; species Flexamia atlantica. The sequence goes on along the minus strand of JAQJVK010000001.1, from coordinate 81,414,725 downwards.
TCTATAAGTTTTTAAGTGTAGCTAATTTGGATATGGTCCATGGAAAAACATGATAAAATAATACTTAATATCTTTTTTAAATGGCGACCTATTTGACCTATTTAAATGACGACCTTTTTTGGTAGGCATTATTTGAAGCCAAACATGAATGAGAGGTGAGTATAGCCTAGTGAATGTGACTAAGGTTGACTAAGGTGAATGTTCCTTAGGCGGTACTGTTAATCAATAGCCTAACAGCCAATCGCAACTAAAAGACCTGTAGTTTTGGATCCAAACTACAACTTCGCCAGTCAATTGCAAACTGGTTACTTATGCAGATAATATTTATGGTCTTTTAAATATTAGGGTACCTTATTGGGAGTGTTAGCAGGGTCGAATGTTATTCCTCATTAGAAAAAACTGAGCCCTTGCCATCCATTTTAATTAGGCCTATCCACAATTAATTGTGACCTCCTTGTAGCTGGATTGCAGGACTTGCCATCGGCCCTGTGTGACTTCCCCAGGCCTATAATTAATAAACCAACATCTTCGATATGAGAATAGTTTACAGTAGAGTCCCACAAATACGGGTTCATGTGGACTGAATCAGTATTTTTAACCTGTGAAAATGATTCAGGGTTAACTGTTCGGGAGAGGTGTAGCCTAAAAATAAAGTACGAATACTCGACTGGTAGTTTGAGTCAATCTTATGAAGACCCCATCTACAGCATACATTATACAAAAACTAAAAACTTAAACTTCATCAATTTAGGCCTAATCTGTTAAAACATACCTTAAGAAAGAACTAAACAGTTTGATAGGCCCTCTCTAAAAACTCGAAAGTGCTCTGGCAGACTTTTCGGGTTTGCAGGACTCTACTGTTTCAAGAAGAGGACTTTAGAAGTTCATTTTATCAACAAGAAGTACAAACTAGGCTACATCTTATATTCTTTGGAATTATTGTGGTACCGGTAATTTAAGAGTTGGCAAATTTGGAGAGGTAATGCGGTCTAAACTGACAGTTGACTATGCCCACCAATTATTTAAGGCTGATGGTTTTGGTTCAAGGCACAAATATTTTAATTTATAACTAAAACTAGGAACTAAATAATTAAAACAATCCTGCTTCATGGTTTTATTACTACCCATTCTAAACTTAATCCCTTATTGTTTCCCGAGTTTATATGAAAACGAGTAAGTTATCCAACGCCCAAGAGTTTTATTCGTAAAGAAGAGGCAAAACGAATTTAATTTTGAATTGAACCTACGATAACCACGACCACGATTTGATGCCGATATAATTTTAACCATGTGAACTAGAAACTAGTTATCGTTATTTGAACGTTTCGTTTGATTGAGAGGACATAAGACTTAAAACTGGAACGTAAACAAACCCGGGCAGACGACAACAAGACATTAATGGCGTTGTTCTGCGCATGTGCGGCTTGGCTAGTTGGGATAAAACGGGAATAATGCAGGGTAATGCAGAGGGATAAAATGGGAATTCACGAGCCAGAAAGGGTATTTCTTATTCTCGCTTTTAACAGCTGGCGTCCAACAGCTGATCGAAATTTTTGGCTTCAAAAATTAACATTGCTTGCAACTTCTATTAACACTTATATATTCAATGCCGTAAGTAATGTGAGATGCCTCTAAATATTTAAGATAACGATGGGTATGTTTTTTAATAAATAGCCTACATTTTAAAAAACGGGACATTTTGACGTTCCGACAATGTTTTTCGGGACAGCGAAACGCAAGGTGAAAAAACGGGACTTATCCGTTTTTACGGGACGTCTGGTCACCCTACCCCCATACATAGTATATGGAGAAAGTATTATTTTTGTGAAAATGTTCGAATTTGAGTTTTTAGTGGATATACTCGTTTTAGTGCTTCCTGAATCCAAAAACGTGGTTTTCAGAATTGCGCCTGTCCGTGTAAAACATTAAATGCAACATCTTAATGTTGTTACTATGTTGCTAACTTAGTTTTTCCCCGTCTTCCGAACAGTATTAAATATCCTTCACCTTGTAGCTTCAGACCGTTTAAAAAAATTGTAGATAAATGGCTATTGGAAGTTAGACGCGTGCGCATTAAAGATTTATTGTCTTCTCCGTACGTGTAGTTCCAAGAAAACTGAACGACAGCTGTACGTGTGTGTACGTGTGTGTGTACGTGTGTGTACGTGTGTGTGTGTGTGTGTGTGTGCGTGTGCGTGTGCGTGTGCGTGTGTGTGTGTGTGTGTGTGTGTGTGTGTGTGTGTGTGTGTGTGTGTGTGTGTGTGTGGGCGTGAATGGATGAATGTCAGTGGGTCCGTCTGAGTGAGCTTTGTGTGCCTGCAGAATGAGTGTGCATGAATGACCCAGGACTTACAGTGAAATGGCTTATTATTTCGTTTTGAAGTCGGAGTGTTTTTAGTAGTATGTGCATGTATTTGTTTTTTATTTGCTTTTTTGATGTCCGGTATTTCTGGTTTTTCGTATTTTTTAGCACTTTTAGCAAATTTCCCTAAACGAATTACTTTTAGCGAATTTCCCCTATAGGGAAGAAGCTATTACCGTAGGTCTCATGGTAAGACCTAAGCTCGGGACCACTATAACTTTTCGTTTTGGGGCCCCCAGAAGCAAAAAACACTATTCGTTCGAATTTTATATATATATATATATATATATATATCTATATATATATATATCTATGTGTCTGTTAGCACGATAGCGGCCGCAAAAATGGTCCGATCTTTATGAAATTTGGTACAGACATGTAAAGTGGTAATCAATTGGACGAGTTCGTGAACCAGCCCGATCGGACCACCGGAAGGGGGGGTAAAGGGGGATAAACCCCCCCAAAAAAGGGTTTTTTGAGTTTTTTACATAGAAAAATAAAATTTATCAAATTTTTGTGGGCACCATTGAATTCAGCTCAAAAAAACAAATAATTTAGTATTTTGAATCACTGCTCTATGCCCATTGGTTACCGAGATATTGAAAGTGGTAAACACAGTACGTTGCCCCAATGTTAACCTTATGGGAAATAAGTAAAATTCTATATCTCGCTTATTTCTCAACATATCTTGATAAAACTTGGTAAATGGCTTCTTCTAGTTCAGATCTACTAAATATTGAATTAAAACCATCCAGTTTTAATATACCTGTAGCAGCAAACCTGCATACTCATTTCCCATGTTATTCTTATGGAGCTTAACAAAACATGTCAAATCTTGCTATGTTTGCTTGAAATACGTTGTTTTGCATTTGAAATTCGCTGAGTATGCAGGTCTGCTGCAACGGGGGTATTTTTAAGTAATAAAGTTATTACTACTTTATTTGTACGTTCAAGTATAGACTACTTTAAGCTTGAAAAATGAATAATGCATTTCTTATGGGGAAAAATAAAACTTTAACGCTTACATCTACGTAACTATTGGGTTTAGGAAAAAATGCCAAAAAGTAAAAAGTTCTTAAAATTAAGCGTAGAATCAAAATATGCCATAAAATACAGGGTTTTCCATAAGAAAAATCAAAGTTGTCCGCCATATTGGAAAATGGCGGCCATTTATAAGAAAATGGAATCAATATTATAAATGTATTAAAAAAGTAGGTGAAGTCTCCCAGCGTCTCTAGTACGCTGTGTAGGGCAGGTTAGCTAGGGCCGTTGGCAATTGAGTAATTTATAGGCTATGTGTTGTATACGAGAATAATTTTAGGTAACCTATTAGGTAAAGTTATTTCCTTGGACCATCTCATAATGTTAATTTTAATACACGAAAAAAATAAAATACAAAAAATTGCATGGTAATTATAAGGATGTGTAATTTAAATATCATTTTCATATTTTGGTTATTGGTTTGTTTGAATATGTTGAAAATGTTATGGTAAACATAAGTTTGAAAATCAGTTTTGCTTTACAACAAATGCTTTTTATGGGGTGTTCGTCGAAATTTCCAACAACTCCCAAATAAATAAGACATATATATATGAACATTTTAATGAACATTTTGTTTCAGATTGCCAGCGCCTCTCCCCCGAGGGGCCATTTATGCATGGACAACCTTTGGTTTGTGTTTTTAGTCAGACCAGGTTGTGGTCATGCTAAATGGCCATTTAATTATGTCAACTTAAATTACATCATGGAGATCTCCCAATTTAACTCAGTTACTAGAGGTACACACAACTACACAGTATTAGTGGTAGCACAGTATAGTAGTATTACACAGTTATTAGTGATTAGTACTTAATTATTTTAAAAAATGTGTTTAAATTTACAGAGCTAAACATGAACTGTTATCAGTAGAGCACATTATATTAACAGTGTGTAATATTTGATTTATTGGAAAATATATATTATTCTTATTCTTAATTTTATTGAATTGTAACTTATGTTCCCTAATGTGGGTAGCCCTGCTTGTATTCATGGTGTAATTATTTTACAATGTATGCATTAGGCGATTAGGCCAATGGTCTCTTTTTAAACAACAAGTAACTGGCGTTAATGCTTTATAGGTTTATGACTATGTTAACGATTTATGTTGAAGATATAAAAAATGTGCTTTTGTATGCCCCTTAGTTAATACTTTTATAATATTGTTTTAATAGTTAGTGTATATACTAAACAACTTTCTAATTGCGTATTAAGCTTGAAAAAATAACTGGATTCCTTCCTTTTTATATTTTGGTTACTTGGACCTATTTTACATATCGTTATCCTGAGGAGAGGGTCATTACCTCGGGTCCTGACCCTTGCCTCGCCTTCACCGCATTCTTTCTATTGAGAACGCGTCGGAATGTTACGGACCCTGCAGCTGCCTGACGGTTTTGGCGAGGGGTTTTGGTAAGATGACGAATTTCAGGTACACTATGAATGTATCATGATTTCTAACAATTTTACAAATTGTATCTTAATCCTGAAAATCACTTAATCATAAAATTTCTAAAGAAATCATAAACAATGAGTAGATAAAGCGCTCACCTCATAACCTGAGGGTCGCCGGTTCGATTCCTGACAGGATCGAAACTGGGTCCAGTTGTCATTTCTCATTTGGCTATGAATTAATGTTGCTATTTAACAAAAGGTCACCGTTAGATAAAACAATACCCGGGTTTGGACCGTTCTCGATCAAAACGTTAAAAAATACCACTGGCATTGAAATACTCATAACATGAAAACATCATCTATATAATTAAATGCGAAAATCCGATCAACACCCAGGCCAAACCTTGAAGCACGAAATTTTGCATGTATATTCCTTTATAGCGGAGGCAAGCAGTAAGAAAACCCGTTTTTGACTTTGACGTTTACTTTACAGTAATCAAAAATCATAAACCAAGTCTAGATTATTCACTACACATCGATTACACAGTGTATTGTAACAGTGGTAGCGGGACTTCATAAGCAAAATATGAATCATGCGAAACCCCGTTTTTGACTTTGGTTTTGAAACCGAAGATCAAAAGTGTTGAGAAATTTGAAAATGCTAAATAATAGAATGGAATCTGATCTTTCACATACAGTAATCAAAAATCATAAACCAATTCAGGTTTATTCACTACACATCGATTACATATAGGGAATTATAACAGTGGTAGCGGCTGATTATAAGCAGGTTCTGAACTATGCGAAACCCCGTTTTTGACTTTGGTTTTGAAACCGAAGATCAAAAGTGTCGAGAAATTTGAAAATGCTAAATAATAGAATGGAATCTGATCTTTCACATACAGTAATCAAAAATCATAAACCAAATCAGGTTTATTCACTACACATCGATTACATAGGGAATTATAACAGTGGTAGCGGCTGATTAAAAGCAAGTTCTGAACTATGCGAAACCCCGTTTTTGACTTTGGTTTTGAAACCGAAGATCAAAAGTGTCGAGAAATTTGAAAATGCTAAATAATAGAATGGAATCTGATCTTTCACATACAGTAATCAAAAATCATAAACCAATTCAGGTTTATTCACTACACATCGATTACATAGGGAATTATAACAGTGGTTAGCGGGACTTCATATGCAAGCTCTGCACTATGCGAAACCCCGTTTTTGACTTTGGTTTTGAAACCGAAGATCAAAAGTGTCGAGAAATTTGAAAATGCTAAATAATAGAATGGAATCTGATCTTTCACATACAGTAATCAAAAATCATAAACCAATTCAGGTTTATTCACTACACATCGATTACATAGGGAATTATAACAGTGGTAGCGGCTGATTATAAGCAAGTTCTGAACTATGCGAAACCCCGTTTTTGACTTTGGTTTTGAAACCGAAGATCAAAAGTGTCGAGAAATTTGAAAATGCTAAATAATAGAATGGAATCTGATCTTTCACATACAGTAATCAAAAATCATAAACCAAGTCAGGTTTATTCACTACACATCGATTACAAAGTGAATTATAGGCGTTTATACTAATTCGACCTCAATAGTTTAAAGCCTGAAGAGCGTGCTGCCTTTTGTGGTTGAGGTTGAGTCTTGAAACTAAATCTCGGCAAAATTGAAAGAGAGGGATACGGTAGTGTATTTTAAATTAAATGAAATTGATATTCGTTTATTCCTTTAACAACTTTACAATGATACTATTCACATAACATAAATTATCAATAGGAATTAGTTCCCCACATGGGTCAAAGCCTGTGGGTAGGGAACGAGTAAAAAATCAGCCACTTTAGAGGAATTATTTTAGTAAAAAAATGAAATATAGTAAGTTTTAATTAAACATAAAAGTACAAAGATAAATTTAAACAAAAACAAAATATGCACGCAAATACAACTGGGACAATAGTTTACATTTAGGACGGAAGTTATGGAGTAATAATACAACAGTAATATAAAAGTAAAAACGCCATTGCAATAACCGAGAATCTCGGTCCAGTCATGCTCACATTCACAGGAAACACACGTTCGACGGACGGATGGACCCTCACTCACACTCACACACGCACTCACAATCACACACCCATACACAGTTGCAATCGCTCTGTGACCTTGACCCTAGGTATACGGGGAAGTAAAGAAAGTCTTAATTTGATCTCGCCCTATCTTCAATAGCCATTTGTCAACAATTTTTTTATAAGTGCGGTTGCTACAGGGTAGAGGATATTTAATGATTCGGAAGTCGAGGGAATACTGAATTAGCTACATAAAAAGATGAGGTAGTATTTATTGTTTTATTCAATCGAGGGGCAACCATATCGGTATTGATAACATATCTTGTAGAATATGTATGAACAGGATGACGAAACAAAGAATTCAGATTACTGCGGATGTATAAAATTAATTTTTTCATAAAAAGTTGGCGGATACTGAGTACTTTAAATTCATCAAATAAAAGGTTCGAAGGATATTGTCGATTTTTTTCCATGCCGCTTTTATGATAGATTTTTGGGTAATTTCCAATGGCGTTAAAATACTTTGAAAACAGCTGCCCCAAGGTAAAATTCCGTACTGTAACAAAGACTGAATATAAGCAAAATATACCATTTTAATCAGATCTGAAGCAAGGACATTATTTATATCCCAAAAAATAAAAATAAATTTACGCAGCTTATTTCTTAAAAATGTAATATGTCCAGCCCACTTCAGACGATTATCGAAGATAACACCGAGATATTTATATTCGGCCACTCTTTCAATACACTCACACGATTTTACATTCATTCGCCCTGTCACTCCCACATGTATGTAAACGTAGATACAGGTTAACTGGATCGTGGTCAGCTCTCAGAGAAATAGGTATATGCTTTGTTTTTGAAATATTTACAGAGAGCCGGCTTTGATGAAACCACCGCTTGACAGAGGATAGGCCCCGCTCCGCCAAACGGTACGCTTCCTCCCAGCTCTCGGCCTCAAAAAGTAAAGCTGAGTCGTCAGCATAAAGAAAAACCCGTCCTTGTTCCAAATTAACCCTACCCAAATTATTTATATAAAGAAGGAAAAGAAGAGGCCCTAATGTGCTACCTTGTAAAACTCCGTAATCAATCCGAAGAGGAGCACTGGATTGACCAAGAATTGACACTATTTGAAAACGCTCACACAGGTAACTCCTAAACCAATCAAGAGCAACTCCCCGTACTCCACTTATTTCCAGTCTACGTATCAGGATTTCTCTGTCAACAGAATCAAAAGCCCGTTTTTTAATTTGGTTTTGAAACCGAAGATCAGAAGTGTCGGGAAATTTGATGCTAAATAATAGAATGGAATCTGATCTTTCACATACAGTAATTAAAAATCATAAACCAAGTCAGGTTTATTCACTTCACATCGATTACATAGGGAATTATAACAGTGGTAGCGGCTGATTATAAGCAAGTTCTGAACTATGCGAAACCCCGTTTTTGACTTTGGTTTTGAAACCGAAGATCAAATGTGTCGAGAAATTTGAAAATGCTAAATAATAAAATGGAATCTGATCTTTCACATACAGTAATCAAAAATCATAAACCAATTCAGGTTTATTCACTACACATCGATTACATAGGGAATTATAACAGTGGTAGCGGCTGATTATAAGCAAGTTCTGAACTATGCGAAACCCGGTTTTTGACTTTGGTTTTGAAACCGAAGATCAAATGTGTCGAGAAATTTGAAAATGCTAAATAATAGAATGGAATCTGATCTTTCACATACAGTAATCAAAAATCATAAACCAATTCAGGTTTATTCACTACACATCGATTACATAGGGAATTATAACAGTGGTAGCGGCTGATTATAAGCAAGTTCTGAACTATGCGAAACCCCGTTTTTGACTTTGGTTTTGAAACCGAAGATCAAAAGTGTCGAGAAATTTGAAAATGCTAAATAATAGAATGGAATCTGATCTTTCACATACAGTAATCAAAAATCATAAACCAAGTCAGGTTTATTCACTACAAATAGTTAAACCCGTTACATTTAAACAGTGGTAGCAAGTTATCAGTGGTGCTTAAGGACTTCATAAGCAGATAATTCACCGTGCGAAATAACGTTTTTTACTTTGATTTTCAATTGCGAAGGCTTAACATGTCGGGAAAAATTTGAAAACGCTGATAGGTAGAAGGTAATCTGCCCCTACATATCAATAATATATAGGAACTAAACCTTGTAATGTTAATTTGGTTGTGGTCTCTTTTAATTTAATGGAGGTATACCAACTGGCTACCTGGACTCCTGTGACAGTTTTACGACCTCTCTACTCGTCAGTTGGTCGCCAGCTAACTTCACCCGAGTTTTTGTCTTGCCATCTTACTTCATTTTTGAATGTCGTCGTCTGCTTAAAAGCTGAATTAACTCAAGAACGTCTTTTTTCAATCGCCAGAATACTTTATTTCTCAATTAAACAATTACCTACCTAGAAATAGAAAGTTGAACGATCACAAATAAGTTTTTATTTTGCTGAAATATTAATCTTTGACGATTTAAGCCTAGTCAAAGCCGGCCGGCCGTATTTTCAATACGTGATTAACATGGACATTTTTAAGATAACAGTACAATGCGACTTGACAACCTACGTCTATGAAAATAATTAGTGAGTTTGCTTGTTGTTTGTGATATAAGACAAATAGACCTTTGTTCTAATTAAATGACCAAGCTTTAATACTGAAACTTACAACATTTGAAACTTATCTTGACATTTAGGTTAAGTTTACTGCTCAGACTTATTTTGTTTTTTTATTATTATTGAAGTGAATCGAAATCTAGGTTGTCAGGCATTAATGCATAAATAAAAATGTTAAGCTTTCTTCAAATATGAGGTGATTGGTGAATCAAGTTTTATATTTAATTCTTTTGTCTAGTCACTTTGGCCTAGTCTCTGATCAAATAAAGAAAAGAACAAAAAAGACAGAGGCCTAATAGTGAACAAATTTAGGTTGCATTGAAAAAGGATTTTTTAAGTTGCAAATCCTGAAATTGATTTAGGCCTAATAAGCTTATTCAATTATATACTAACTTACCTATGCTTAAGGGGAATCAATGAATTTCTAAATTCTTAACAGATATTTAGTTGAACCTTTGCATACTTTAATAATTGACATTTGGCCTATATTGGAAACAATCAACAACTCAACACTATCAAGGCAAATCTTACCTTATACATTAGGATAATATGGCAGTTCCTTACAATTACCTAAGGCTTATGAGAAAACTTAAATCTGCTCATTACGCCGCGCTGTAAATATCCGAATCCGGTATTATCCGATCCGAACCTGTTGTTATCCGATCCGAACATAAGCTATCCGATCCGATCCGATCCAAAAATTCACTATCCGCACACCTCTAATTTATACACATTCAACCTTAACTTAAAGCACAATACTAATACAAATATTGATTAACTCCTTACCAACTCAGTGCCTGCAGTCCGGAAGGAAGGAGTGTACTGAGGTTTAATCTGGTTTAGAGGCTTATTCTCGTTGGGTTTAAAAATCCTACTCTCTACAGCATGTAAAACTCCACTACTCCGATGCTTCTTTCCTCCTTCACTTGATGACATGTTTAACATGTGAGGCTGTGGTTTGAAGGTAGGAGAACCTGTGGAAAACCATCCCTGTTTTAATTTTTTGTTTGATTGTGATATTTAAATTGTTATTGAGGAATATCCTCTATGCAACTAATTAAAAAAGGATTTTGTACCTGAAGAAACAGTTTTTGAGTCGAGTCAGTATATAGAAACTAGTGGCGAAGCATGTGGTCATCGTTGGATTCGGCGATGACCAGAAAGAATAAATTAATTTCAGTCATAGCAAAAATCTCGTCAACGTATTGCTAGTTAGTCGCGCCCAAGCAACCACTTCAAACTCTCGACCTTGACGTAACCGCTGGCAACGTAGCGTACAGCGGTAGCGACTGGCAGTCTAGATCGGCTTTGCAGATCAAGCGGCTCCCAAACACCCCCCCCCATGACCATCGAAGAGGGCCCCCTACCATACCTCCCCTCAAACCTGCAGCCAATCACAATGCCTTAGGCTCCTGCTCAAGCGCGATGGTTCGAACGGCCTCGGGGAATGTCGGCCACTCTCGTAACTTCTCGGTAGTTTCCACAAGGCTTCGGCTGACGGTACGACGCTTCCAGACATTGTTGGCCGCTTTCGTAACTTCTCGATAGCTTCCGCAGGGTTTCGGCTGTCTAATACCTTTAAACGTCAGTATCCTGATTATACGTTGTTCGTGTGATCTGTTGTTGTTAGTGAGTTTTGTTTTAATTTTTAAGTGACTGTGCCCTTCTCCGCTGTGCAATGAACGTAAGTTCAAGTTTATTAAATGACAATGGCTGCAGACACGGACATAGTTTTAAAAATTAAAGAACGATCATTCAGTTCTCTTCGTTATGAAGAGAAGCTTCAAACAATTCAAAATGGCAGACCTTGTCCGAATCTGCCAAATTTATGGTTATTTCGGATAGGAATCGGCCGTACACAAGACATTTTAATGTGTCAAATTAGTGCTCATGAATGGCATTGTGGTAGCAAAACGTTGTCAAAATTGTTTTGTTGGCCCTGCTTATTGTTTTCAAAATCTACTAGATCAGATATATGTAGATCAGATTACATGTACGTTATATAATGTATGTAATATGTAATAAGATATATGTTGGTAATTTTTAAATTCTATACTACAATATTTTCCTCCGTAAACTTAATAAATCGATGTAAAAAATCATCAGAATGTAGTAATGACACAATTTATTTAACCTTGAAGGCATAAAAAACCCGTCATGAAGGTTAGTGAATGCATAGTACACATTATATAAACTCGCAGTGTCGTGTAAGTACTATAGAGGGTGGTATCTTGTCGCATTTATTTCGCCAAAACTCTATTAGTGTCATGGCATGAGCAGTTCCGTCTCAGAGTGGGACAGTGGTGCGGGACGGGTGCGGGGAGGGGAAGGAGACAAGAGCCCAGGCACCATGAATGACGCAGACGTCGAGCGTACAAGTCCGCCAATAGTTCACATCTCCACCACCCGCGCCGCAGCCACGCTACCTGTCACGTCGCCAAAAGCAGCTAGTTCCATGTTCTCCTCACTGGAGCGCGCCAGTTGTAGTTCATTCTCTGTCAACAATGCCTCTTCCGACTAGTTTGTGAAAACCAATGATTCAGAATAACATAACAAGAACAATTCTTTGGCCTAATATACGCTTTTATAGATCATACATAGTTTTGTGACTTTTTACTTCATTTCCTTAAATTTGCTCTATTCCATTGTTATTGTAGAAATTATTATGCGATGACCTACCAAAAACTTCACGTCTCACCACTGATTGAAACACAAAATACATCAGTTTTCCATGATATTTTATCCCTCTGGGGAATTTATTCAGAGAGGAGAGAAGCTTATTAAAATTGAATTTTAACTGGCTACTGCCATGCCAACTGTAGCTATTGGAAATTCACTGATCACTTTGTCACTTGGAAACTATGCCAATATTAGGGATGTGTCGGTACCTTATCAAATCAAAATGTCTTTATTCATACAAGTACAGAAGTACAGAGTGGTGTCATTATTTATTTTTATTTATTTATTTATTTCACAAAAAATACATCATGTTTTGGCCTCGATAAGCAATGCTTAACATCAAGGGCCAATTTACATCTGAGAAATTAATTCATATAATACTATATATATATATATATATATAATTACCTTATGCTATGCAAAATAAAAACTATTACAATTTACTAGTGTGGCATGAGGCGGGCTATTAATGTAATAACTATACAAAGTAGAAACTCACAAAACAAACATCTAACATGCAAGTTGAAATATACGTTTATATATATAACACTTTTTTTTATCCCTTGGTATGGCAACCCTGCGCTACCATTCTCAATGCGAATGCTGCTGCAATGAAAAAGACATAAAGACATGCTAAGTGATTATTCGCGTTTGTGTTTGTTAGTTCATGAAAAGCTATGATTACTGATGCAAAGGAGCAATTAAACTTGAGGACTACGAATTGGAGCTGTAATCAATTACAACAGAAGCAATTTTAAAAGAAAAGAATCTTAATAAATATAAAATCCTTAGCCCTTGTGTTGTGTCAACTAACACTAACCTTGTTTTAAGAAGAGTTAACTAAAATATACTAACCAACTACTTAATAACTAACATAAGGGTGTTTGATAACTAACATCAATTCCGGTAAGTAAGCTAATATCTAACAGCCAACCTAGGCCTACAAGCCTATGTTATCTAATTCATTTTCCGTGTTCCTAACCCAAGTCCTACCCTAGCCTACCTGTCTTTCAAGGAGTGAGAACCCAAGGGCCCTAGATAGTTTTAGGCTGACCTGTCAAAGAAAAACTATCAGAAAAATTTGCAAAAAAGAAGATACAACGTTACTTAACATTAGGCCTAAGTTAGAATTTATATTATTATCGAGGGTCCTAACAGTCTAACAAAAACAATAAAATTTCAAAAACGTAACAACATGAATAAACTAAAACAATTAGCATAACATGAAATTACCTATATACATATCAAACTTAACAAGAATAAACTATACTTAGAACATGTAACCTCGATAAACTATCAATGAAGAAGACGTATCAAACTTAACATAACCAAAAACATAGCTTATCTATCCTAAAAGACATAACAAATCATTTCCATTACGCTACCCTATGTATAAGCCAGTCGTAAACTAATACCTTAAATTTTGTATAACATGTTTCATCAAATATAATTTGTGGAAGCTGATTAAAGAGCAAAGGAACAATATATTCAGGCAACCTTTCAGCAAAAACAGTTCTTACCTTAGTTGGCTTTAGACGGTCAGAGTTTCGGAGGGTCATACTACTACTTTTAACATTATTAATTTTATAGGGACTCTCTCCGAAATTACCAGCAAATAAATAATAATAATAAAAATCTTTAGGTGATAGAGTTCTTGCCAACTCAAACAAGTCTTGTTTTGTCATTAATCCATCATTATCAATATCAATAAGTCTCCTCAAGCACCTTTCTTGCAATTTCTCGATTTCATTTAAATGACATCTTGCACCAGTTCCAAACAAAACAACTCCATATCTCACTTGAGACTCAACTAAAGCCTTGTATATTTGTATTTTTTGTCCCAGACTCAAAATATTCTTAAGCTTATAAATTGTTGCTATACATGTATTTAGCTTCTTTTGGAGTTTAAATATGTGCTCTCTCCATGACAGTCCAGCATCTATTATCACTCCAAGATAGTCAAATTTGTTAACTACATTTACAATTGGGCAATCGCAATCGACACTTGGCTCAGTCAGTATACCTGTGTTTTTATGTAGACATGTGCAGCCGTGACACTTTATGATTGGGTCTCTTACAGCAGTTTTATTTCTTAGGCTCATTTTCATTATAATAGTTTTATTCTCGTTAATTATTAGACCTTTATCGTGAGCCAACTAACTAATATATTGAAATCATTTTGTAGCATTCTTTCAGCTTCCTGAAAATTCTTATGTGAGGCAAGTAGAACAATATCATCAGCATAACCATATATCTTACATAAAAAATTTACATATTTTGAAGACTGAATTTATAAATATTATGAATAAGACTGGGCCTAGAACACTTCCTTGCGGAACTCCAAACATTATATCCTCAGATTTACTCAAACTGTTACCTACTTTCACTACAAATTTTCTATTTCTAAGGTAGGATTCAAATCATTTTAGAATACTACCTGTCACACCAAACTTCGATAGCTCATTTATTAACTCATTTTGCTCAATTGTATCGAAGGCCTTTGATAAGTCAATGAACAAGGCCATTACATGGTTACCCTTATCAATTTCCCTGGTTATCGTCTTACCGAACTCTTCTAACAGGTTTTGGGTACTCTTGCCTTTTTGAAAACCATATTGGTTCATATCAATCAATTTATTGAGCTCTAAATACTTATTTAAATAGCCTGCTACATATTTCTCAACTACTTTTTCAATAGCTGGTAATAATGAGATTGGCCTGTATTGTTTGAAATCGTTTCGCTTCCCCTTTTTATATATTGGTCTTATCACCGAAGTTTTTAGGCACGTAGGGAATGAGCCTTCTCTTAAAGATTCATTTATGGCCTCACTTAATGCAGGAGAAATATTGGAACAAGCTGCTTTTAGATCCTTAAACCTTATTTTATCTACCCCTGGTGACTTATTTATGTCCATTTTGTCAATTATATTTTTTATTTGGAGTGCACTGGAATCAGGTATCTCAAAAACACTGACAACATCAGTTACAGTGAAGGTGTCATTAAATTTTCCCATTCTACATGTATGTTTGATATTGAGTACTTCCCTTTCAAATGAATCAGCAAACCCTTGTGCTATATCCGTGTCTTTCATATTTGTAAAATGCTTCCGTAATTCATCATCCAGGTTGCTCTTTTTGTTTCTACCTAAAACTTTGTTAATGGTATTCCACACTTTTTTAGGATCCCTAGCGTCATCAGTAAGTTTTTGTCTGTAATATTGCTCTTTTTTGTCTTTTATTATTCTTGTAACTCGGTTTCTGAAAAATTTGTATCTCTCCCTATGCCTTATGTTAGCTGGATCACTTTTCCATAACCTAAACAACCTGTCTTTTTCCTCTATCATTCTTTTTATCTCACGGTCCACCCAGCCTTTGTCTTTCCTTATTTTTATCTTGTTATGTATTCTTTGGCCACTAAATCTTACCAGGAACTTACTTTCCTCATATAGTTCATTAAATGTTTCAATGATTTTTTCAAAACCTTTTGTAGAAAATTCCGTATTTCTTAGAGCTACAGTCAATTTACCTTCATTAATTTTTTCATAGCCTAAGGCTTTTGATATGCCACAAAATTTATCTTTCAAAATTATCTCGGCTGCAATTGGGTAATGATCGGCTATCTTAGTTTTAATAACCCCTGTGGCTATTTTCTGATTTACATCACTTGTCCTAAAAAAGAAATGATCTAAACATGACTTAACAACTCTATTTACTCTAACCTCCTCACGTGTTACATCAAAAATACCTTTATTTAAGCCTTTTGCAGCCAACATAGACTCATAGTCTCTGGTATTTTTATTTATAAACTTCATTGTATCAACATTTATATCACCTGTTAAAATGACAAATTGATTCAACTCGCTTGAGTTAACAAGATCTTCAAGCTCCTGAATAAAGTGTTTGACTGACTTGTCAGGCGGCCTGTAAATACAAATAAGTGAAATATCAAAAACCTCAGCATGATCAATCAAGCGTATAAAACCAACTATGCTTTCAAAGTGTACTGAGTTAATATTAATCAACCTAAAATTAATTTTAGAACTCTTATAGAAGATAACTAAACCTCCTCCTGTCCTATTTTCTCTAACGGAAAAAACCTTGCTATAACCATCTAAGTTGAGGCACTGCATTTCCTCTTCCCTACAATTAACTTCAGACAGAACTAATAAATCAAAATCATATAAAGCATCACAGTTTTGTTGAGTTAAATGGACTACCAAAGAGTCCCAGTATTTTTTAGCTGACCTAATATTTAAATGCAGGATAACTAAACCTAACCAGGGTGTCTACCAAATTTCATATATGAAATTCCCGACTTTTTCCCGACTTTTCCCGACAATTTAAAAAGATTCCCGACCGTAGGAAACATGACCATTGCCTCCTATAACGAATATTGAGAACGATATTTGTAAATAATAGTATATTTCATTACAAGGACCTAAAGTGACGCTTTTCGTACAAGGTCAAGTTTTACAACCGAGGCTATAAGCCGAGGTTGAAAAATGACCGAGTAACGAAAAGCAGCTTTAGGTCCGTGTGATGAACTATATTTTTCGTTATATTGCTCAATACAATACGTAAACTACTTAAGAAAACCAAAATGTTACAGCTTGTTTACCTTTAAAGATGCCTTCAAAAGATGCCACCTTCTTGTACTTGCTATTTGAAGCAATCAGCTGATTGTCTGTTTTATTTGTGTTAGGGTAGACTGACAACAATGAACAACTAACGACGTATCGAACGCATGTAATAATCGATTGGTGAAATGAGCGAGTTTCACAAATTGATTAAACTGACAACAATGAATGTTTCGATAATAACGATGAATGTTTCGATTATTTGTAATCGAATGAATATTGTTCGATTATTACGACGTACTCGGCACTTTTTGACTTTTATAGTCCTAGGACTATAAAGAGTCAGCTGGTATCGAGTACATCAGCTTTTAATTCCTAGGTATAAAAAGAGTGTATTTAGGTCCGGAAAACATGCATTAAAAACATATGTTTTTGAAGCAGTATAACGAAAATACATTTAGACGGCTACAATGCAAGGGAAAGATCGCCAAAAGATGAGCAAGATGACCGCGATAAGTCCAATAGATTTGTCTGTCGAAATGCGACCGACATTTCCGGCTGCGGAAAGAATGACCGATTTTCCGGCCGCATTGTGACCAAGAGATTCTCCGGCCGTGGTATAAACGACCGAGATTTGACAGCCACGATGCGACAGAGAGATTTGCCGGCCGCAATACGACCGAATCATCTAACGGCTATGAAAAGAGAAAGCGACATAATACGATCAAGAAACAATCGGACACCCGACAACCGAAAAACAAAGATTTCCGGCCGCAATAAGTCCAAAAGATTTGCCAGCCATGTTGTAAATTAAAATATCTCTGGATTTGAAAGAAATAGCGATTTTCTTGTCGCAATACAACCGGGATATGTAACGGCCACGAAAAAAAAACAAGGAACTCGTCTGCTGCGAATTGACCGAAAAATGTTTCATTCCTAAAACGAGTGAGCGACTTTCCGGCCGCAATATGACCGAGGTCTAATGGCCGCGAAATGAGTAAGGTTGTCATCGGCCGCGATGCGACCAAGAGATTCGCCTGCCGTAAAACAAGCGAAAGATTTCCGATCGCAACGAGACCGAAAATCTTGCCGGCCACGGTATAAATGATAGATATTCCGTCCGTGAAAAGATCGAGCGATTTTCTTATCGCAACACGACCGAGAGATGTGACGGCCACGAAAAGAGCAAAAAATTTGTCTACCACGAGACGACCGAAAAATGTTTTGGTCCCAAAATGAGTGAGTGATTTTCTGGCCGCAATACGACCGAGAGGTCTAACGCTCGCGAAAAGAGGGATGAAGTCATCGGCCGAGGTGCGACCAAGAGATTTGCCAGCCGCAAAACAAGCGAAAGATTTCCGGCCGCAATAAAAGCGAAAGATGTGATGGCCGTGAAAAGAGCAACAGATTTGCGGCCGCAAAGAGAGCGAGATATCTTGTCGGCCCCAATGTGACCAAGACGTTTAATGACGCCGAAACGACCGAAGAATTTGCCGGCCGGGTTATGGATATTCTGGCCTTCACGTGGCCAACAGATGTGATGTGATAGCCACGAAAAGAGCACACGATTTTAAGGTAGCAATACTAGCGAGAGACTTGACAGCCGCGTAAAGAGCGAGAGACTTGTCGGCCGCGTGAAGAGCGAGATACTCTTCGGCCGCGTAAAGAGCGAGACTTGTCGGCCGCGTAAAGAGCGAAACTTATCGGCCGCGTAAAGAGCGAGACTTGTCAGCCGCGCAAAGAGCGAAAATTGTCGGCCGCGTAAAGAGCGAGACTTGCCAGCCGCGTAAAGAGCGAGAGACTCCGAGTACAGACCGTAGAGACTCGTCGGCTACGTAAAGAGCGAGAGACTTGACGGCTGCGTAAAGAGCGAGTCTTGTCGGCCATGTAAAGAGCAAGACTTGTCGGCCGCGTAAAGAGCGAGAGACTTGTCGGCCGGGTAAAGAGCTAGAGACTTGTCGGCCGCGTAAAGAGCGAGACTTGTCGGCCGCGTAAAGAGCGAAACTTGTCGGCCGCGCAAAGAGCGAGAGACTTGACGGCCGCGTAAAGAGCGTGTCTTCTCGGCCGCGTAAAGAGCGAGACTTGTCAGCCGCGTAAAGAGTGAGAGACTTGTCGGCCGCGTAAAGAGCGAGAGGCTTGTCGGCCGCGAAACGAGCGAGAGACTTGTCGGCCGCGTAAAGAGCTAGAGACTTGTCGGCCGCGTAAAGAGCTAGAGACTTGTCGGCCGCGTAAAGAGCGAGACTTGTCGGCCGCGTAAAGAGCGAAACTTGTCGGCCGCGTAAAGAGCGAGAGACTCCGAGTACAGACCGTAGAGTCTCGTCGGCCACGTAAAGAGCGAGAGACTTGACGGCCGCGTAAAGAGCGTGTCTTGTCGGCCGCGTAAAGAGCGAGACTTGTCAGCCGCGTAAAGAGTGAGAGACTTGTCGGCCGCGTAAAGAGCGAGAGACTTGTCGGCCGCGAAACGAGCGAGCGTTTTTACAGCTGCATTAGGGCTGAGAAACTTGCGGCAGCGGAATAAGCGACAGTTCGTTCGAGATTTGCCGGCCGAGACGATGACAATAACGAAGAAAACCGCTATTTCGTTTTCTTTTATAGCCTTATTCGAATTTCCCGACCAAATGTTGAAATTCATTACTTTTTCCCGACTATTCCCGACCTTACAAAATCCCCGACATTTTCCCGAATTCCCGACAGGTAGACACCCTGTTAACCTATTTTCTTTTGCTATGCTATTATTTTGTTTGAACCAAGATGAAAAATCAATGTAATTGTTAAATGCAACATTTTCATTATCTATGTTAAACTTATTTATATTTGGACGTTAATTTTTGCCCATGCCACACTCACTCTACCCCTATTTTCCGCAAATCATTGTAGCACTTAACAACCAAAACAGATCTGTCATTTTCATTTTTACGCACCATAATCTTCCCGTTACCAAACCAGACATATTTATATTGGTGCATCTTGGCTCTTCGCTTAGTCTCTGAAAGTAGGCTTCTGTAGTACTGCGTCATATTCTCATTGAAATAGATTCTTCTGCCAGATGTTGACTCTTGTCAGCTTGGCAGCCTTTCCAGCCTTCAACCAGATGTCACGAGTAACTGAAGAGAAGAATTGCACAATTATAGTTGGGTAGTTATCATCCTTTCTAGCTTGCAGACGATGGGCTTTATGGATGTCACCTTGGTTGTATGTAACACCAATTAATGCAGCAATTTCCGCCAACACAGTCTCGATGTTTTCATTTTTTATCTCCCCATCCATCTTATAACCATGTATTTCTAAATTGACTCTCCTATTGTATTGATCCATATCAGCTACCTTGATTGCAAGCTCTTCCACCTGGACTTCTCTAGACTGCAATTGCTCCTTGACCGCTTCTAGTTCTTTTTTCTGTGTTACAGCATCATTTCTCAGCCGTTTTATTTTCGCCATCAATGACTCATAGTTCCCTTTTAACTGTGTTTCGATTCGTTCTACAGTCTGCCTAAGGTCAAGCAAGCGATCAATCTTCATTGAAATGGACTCCTGGAATGAGAGCTCATTCCCAAGATCATCATCATCAGTAGTAGATTGTGAGCCTTTATTCTTGCTAAGGGTTCTACATTTTGAGCATATCCATTTATCTTGACCGTCCTTACCTAAATTTTTCCAGGTTCTTGGAAGAATGCTGCAGGTCCCCAAGTGGAACTTAGACTGACATAACCTACAACTTGCACTCTCTTCTTCATTTTCAAAAGTGTTTGAGCATCTACCACAACTCATAGTGCCCTTTTATCAGGAAACAGTTAAATTATAATCTGTATTACTCTTAAATTAATCAGAACAAAATTATTCAGAAATAAATGTAGTTAATGTGTGGGTGAAAAGTTTCTGCATGCAGCACACACCTCTGCCTCTGATTATATATATAAATATTATATATATAATCAACAACAATAAAAAGTCCTTTCTTAAGACTATTTTACAAAATTCATTAGAAATATTTTTAGCCTCTTCTTATAATTATCAAATAAATGAGATAAAATCCTCCATTCTATATAATGGTCTGTTGACAAGAAATGTTTTTAAGTGTTTCTTAAATAAACGGTATCAGGAAACTGACACATACTTTCTCCCTTCAAGTCATTTAAAACCAGAAAACATATTTAGTGAAATAAAACAAATTATCAATTAATTATCACACAAATATATACCAAATTTTATCAAAATCGGTTAGTAAATAACGGAGATATCGGTTTTTAAATATTTGCCATAAAAATAACATTGGACAACGTACTGCGTTTACCGCCGAACTAAAATATCAATTATCTCCGCAACCAGTCGACGTAAACTAATGATTAAAAAAACTAGATTATTTAGTTTTTCAGGTAAAATTTAATGGTTGCAAGTATATTTTCTTTAGAGGTCACAGATTTTGTGAAATTTGAAAAATATGAATATTTTAACACTTAAACCCCCATAACTTCTGAACCTGAATTTTTACAGACATGCGGGTGGTGTCATTTTGTTTGTCATCTTAAGCACTAAAAACTATGAAATTTTTATCAAAATCGTTAGAGCCGTTTTTAAGAAATTTGGATTTTTGCCATTTTTTATGGGTTTTTATGGGGTAAATACCCTAAAAAATCAAAAATTCAAAAAAATGAAAAATACGCCTGGAGATACCACGCCTTTATATCTGCATGCCGAATTTCATGAAAATACTGGTGTCGTCTCTAGCTTTGTTTACACGCACGCACGCACGCACGCACGCACGCACGCACGCACGCACGCACGCACGCACGCAGGCAGGCAGGCAGGCAGGCAGGCAGGCAGGCAGGCAGGCAGGCAGGCAGGCTGGCAGGCTGGCAGGCTGGCAGGCAGGCAGGCAGGCTGGCAGGCAGGCAGGCAGGCAGGCAGGCAGGCAGGCAGGCAGGCAGGCAGGCAGGCAGGCAGGCAGGCAGGCAGGCAGGCAGGCAGGCAGGCAGGCAGGCAGGCAGGCAGGCAGGCAGGCAGGCAGGCAGGCAGGCAGGCAGGCAGGCAGGCAGGCAGGCAGGCAGGCAGGCAGGCAGGCAGGCAGGCAGGCAGGCAGGCAGGCAGGCAGGCAGGCAGGCAGGCAGGCAGGCAGGCAGGCAGGCAGGCAGGCAGGCAGGCAGGCAGGCAGGCAGGCAGGCAGGCAGGCAGGCAGGCAGGCAGGCAGGCAGGCAGGCAGGCAGGCAGGCAGGCAGGCAGGCAGGCAGGCAGGCAGGCAGGCAGGCAGGCAGGCAGGCAGGCAGGCAGGCAGGCAGGCAGGCAGGCAGGCAGGCAGGCAGGCAGGCAGGCAGGCAGGCAGGCAGGCAGGCAGGCAGGCAGGCAGGCAGGCAGGCAGACAGGCAGACAGACAGGCAGACAGGCAGACAGACAGACAGACAGGTGGTTGGCCGAAGCCCGCGATCCTTCCTCCACCCCTGGCTTAAGTCGGAGACTTATTCGCCAGGCCGCTTTCCTGAAATAGACTTCTTTCTTCAGTCCTCTTCTTATCCTAACCGGGCACTCTTCTAGTGCCCACCCAACACACCTGTCCCCTCCCCTAGCACCATAGCACTAGGATCATCGGATTTTTTGTTTTCTTCTTTCTTCTTTTTTCCCTCCTACTTTTTTATTTTTTTTTCCTGTGTTTCAAGTTGCCTCTTACATTTTCAAACTCGTGTTTCCTACTTCCAATTCTCCTGCACATTCTTGAGAACAACTCAGCTGCTTTCTTGCACCATAGAAAGTTTCGCTTCTCCCATTCCAATTCTTACCTCGTAGGAATTCCCTCATTTCACTTCTTTCTTTCTCATAGAACGGACACACCATCAGAACAAGTGTCGAGGTCTCCAACTGTCCACAGTGTGTGCATCTGTCATCTTCCACTAGGTTGAATCCCCTCAGCTTCGCCTTGAAATTTCCATGGCCGCTCACGAACTGTGTTGTGTAGTGGTCGGTCTCCCATTTCACCTTCTTTCTCTGCCGAACATCCGGAACAAACTCGAAGGTTTCTCTTCCTTTGGTGCTGGTTTCCCATCTTCTTTGCCATTCGGCGAGTGTTTCCTTTCTTCGGTTTTGCTTGCTTTCCTTGCTGTCGATTCCTTCCTCTTTATCTCTTCTTCTTTTCAGCCTTTCTTCCACTATCAAATCCAGTGGGATCACTCCAGCGATCACTCTCACGGCTTCGTGGGAAAAGACAGACAGACAGACAGACACAAAGCCAAAAACCACTTTTTTGGATTCAGGGAGCACTAAAACGAATATATCCACTAACAACTCAAATTCGAAAATGTTGACGAAAACAATACTTTCTCCATATGCTATGTATAGGGGGGAGAAAGTAATAAATTAAAGTCAGTTATACTTTGTAAATTTTCGGGTAAATTATTGTAAAATTGTATGCCGTTATGAAGATAATTTTTTATAAATTGATAAATTATGTTTATTATATGCCAGCTGGTTACCCTTTCTAGTTGAACAGTTATGAAACAAATTAAGTTTTGGTAATTTATCTAGTTTTGATTTAATATGAAGAGTTATCTGAAAAACAAATAAAGTATAAACGGTCATAATTCCTCTTTCTTGAAATGTTCTTTCACAGAGTCTTGTGGATTTAATTTTAACATGATACGAATTGCTTTTTTCTGCAGTCTCAGTACCGTATGCTATTTAAATTATTAACAGATGTACATCCATAAAGACATAACCCAAAAGAAATGTGCGATTCAATTAAAGCATGATAAATTATTTTTAAGGTACTAAAACTATTAAATTTAGACATTTGTCTTAAGGCGAATAGTCCTGAAGAAACTTTCCTACACATAATCCACATGGCAGTTCCAATTAAATCTGTCATCTATATTTAATCCAAGATAGTTGTTTTAACTTCATGCAATAAAATTTCATCCATGAAAATATTGGTGTGGGCTGTGTTTTGCTGTAAAAAAGAGAAACTGATATAGCTAGTTTTATCTGGATTTGGTAATAAATTAATATCATTTAAATATTGAATACAATCTGAAAGGTGAATAAAAGACGATAGTTCAACATCAGAGTTCGAATTTCCTGATATTTTAACATTAATATCATCAGTAAAGAGGCAAATACTATTGGGATGTTCTATTATCGAGGGAAAACTGGTCAGATCTATTAAAAATAATAGGGGTCCCAATATAGATCCTTGAGGGACACCATATTTCACTATACTTGTTGTAGAAGTATATGTAATTAGTTGGTTGAAATTGTTTACATGATCAATTGTAAACGTACTGTTGCCTGCCAATTAAGTAGGATTCAAACCATCGCATAGCTATTCCCTGAACACCGATAGAATCTAATTTTATTAGCAATAAATCACGAGAGACACTGTCAAATGCCTTTGATAAATCTAAGAAAATTCCAACAACTTTCTCTTTTGCGACGATGGAACCAATGACAGACTCACAGAAGTCAATCCCTGCATCAATCACATATTTCCCCTCTCTGAAACCAAATTGTTGTTAATCTAATAAATTGCTATCGCTTAAGAATTTTGATAGTTGTAAATGCAATGTTCTTTCAAAAATTTTGGAAATACCCCCGTCGCAGCAGACCTGCGTACTCAGCGAATTTCCATAGGATTTATTTTGTATATGTGAGCATTCAACTTATTTGAAGAAAAGTATTGTAGGAATACGTTAAGTAAATAATATACTAAAAACGTGTATTAAATCATTCATGAGCTTTAAACATTAGGAAAATTAACAAGGAGACCTGTTTTCATTAGTAATACATGCACCTTTGTATTTTATAACATTCTAAGTCTTTTAATTTTTAATAATTTTGTAATCTTGCTATAGTACAAAAATGTCAACAAACATATAATCAATTAATTCAAAACACTCAAAACAAACAAATACCTAACTCAATCTCATGAAAAAATTAAATTCAATCATATGGTCAGTTTTGTAATTAAAATATCCCTGTTGCAGCAGACCTACATCTCCAGTCAATTTCAATCAAACATATTATCAATCCTCATCATTGTAAACATACCATATATTATGCTACACTTTCAGGCAGTTTAGAACAAGACATCCCCCTCCAAATGCTCATACTTTCTTTATTAAATCAAAAAATAATTTGGTTCAGTGGAACCTGGATAATTCGAACTTGTATAATTCGAAATCTTCTTTAATTCGAATATTTTTCTTGGTCCCTGGCATTTTGTATCTAAACAATGCTAAAAAATCGTGGATAATTCGAATTTTATTTTGGATAATTCGAATTTTTTGAGTGCCAGATTAAGGTACATCAATTTCATTCCACGGCTGGAAATAGTTACAAATTCATTGAAAAACACGTTTTACTACGACGTTCAATAAAAAATTAACGCCAGACCTATGGCGTGTCAGGTTATGGTCAGATGACTCATCCCTTCCACCTCCCAGGCTTCCCACCCTGCCCCAACATCGCTTCTAACTCGACACCAATAATAATGTAAACTAAAGCAGTACAGAACGCTGACTGGGTTCGGAAAAGGGTTGCGCTCGCCGTGTCGCCGTGATAGCACCACAAGTCTTTTCGTGCTTGATTCTGTGTAGAACGGCTCCCGGCAGACGAGCCATGCGCCAGACCTGATGCGCAGTTTTCTATGTCGACACAAAGGCTACTCAACATTGCGACCCTTCCCTCCCCCCACCAGCCAAACTAACTTTTTCGAATTCCAGTGCAGCATTCCGTTGTTTTCGATCGTCCTTCAAACAAAGTGTTTTTTCTCTGTGCAGTGTCTTGCTTTTAAGTGTTTAAAAGTTATTTCGTAACATTAAATAAGTGTAGTGACCATGTCGACAAAATCACGGACCTATAAACACTCACTTTAGCGGAAAGACAATGAGCGTGCAATTGTCAATGTTACGCGAGGTTAAGTTGGCAGCCTGCATCAAGTTAAGAAGTAGCAGAACGTACTGTATTTTTTCTAGCAGAAATGTTTCTTTGTATTATCGTACGTTGCGTCGTAAGTAGTTTATACTTTAGCGTAGTTATTTCTGTTTTATGATTACTGTTTTTGAACCCTTATAATTAGCGTTTTTTATGAATTTATTCTTTTAGTGTGAAAATTTGATAAAGAGGTTAAATTCACAATGTGAAGTTTGAATGTTTTGGCCTCATTCTTTAGAACTTCTTTAATTCGAATTTATGGATAATTCGAAGTTTTTAGCTGGTCCCTTGAGGTTCGAATTATCCAGGTTCCACTGTATATATGGAGCATATAGTATATGGAGAAATATTGTTTTCGTCAAAATTTTCGAATTTGAGTTGTTAGTGGATATATTCGTTTTAGTGCTCCCTGAATCCAAAAAAGTGGTTTTTGGCCTGGTGTCTGTCTGTCTGTCTGTGTGTATGTGTGCGTGTGTGCGTATGTGTGTGGATGTATGTGTGTGTGTGTGGATGTATGTGTGTGTGTGTGGATGTATGTGTGTGTGTGTGTGGATGTAAACAAAGCTAGAGACGACACCAGTGGTCCGATTTTCATGAAATTTGGTATGTAGGTATAAAGCCGTGGTATCTCCAGGCGTATTTTTTATTTTTTTGAATTATTGATTTTTAAGGGTATTTACCCCATAAAAACCCATAAAAAATTATAAAAATCCAAATTTCTCAAAAACGGCTCTAACGATTTTGATAAAAATTTCATGGTTTTTAGTGCTTAGGTTGACTAACAAAATGGCACCACCTGCATGTCTGTAAAAATTCAGGTTCAGAAGTTATGGGGTTTTAAATGTAAAAGAATTCCTATTTTTTAAATTTCACTAAAACTGTAACTTTTAAAGAAAATATACTTGCAACCATTAAATTTGGCTTGAAAAACTAAATAATTTAGCATTTTGAATCATTAGTCTACGTCAACTGGTTGCAAAGATAATTGATATTTTAGTTTGGCGGTAAATGCAGTACGTTGTCCAATGTTATTCTTATGGCAAATATTCAAAAACCGATATCTCCGTTATTTACTAACCAATTTTAATAAAACTTGGTATATATTTGTGAGATAATTAATTGTTAATTTGTTTTATTTCACTATATATGTTTTCTGGTTTTAAATGACTTGAAGGGAGAAAGTATGTGTCAGTTTCGTGATACCGTTTATTTATTATAGTATATATATTTTCTGCAAAATCTTGATCAATGAACTCTAACTATTCAAAATAAACACAAATAAAATATTCATCACCTGAAAATTTAATCATATGTTCAAAATTGTATTCTTTTAAATATCTTAAATGAGGGTAACTATACTTTTTGGAGGGAAAAATTAAAAATAATATTGGACAACGTACTGTGTTTAGCACATCCAATATCATCCAATATCTAAGCAACGGATTGACATAGAACAATAATTCAAAATGCTAAATTGTTTGTTTTTTTAAGCTGAATTCAATTCTGACAAATAAATTTAAAAATAATTAGTAAAAAGGTGTTAAATTTTGAAAATAAATTTTATTTTGTCAAAAAAACCTTCTCAGAGTAAACCAGGTTTACTTCTCAGGTTTAACCTCTTATCTGCATACCAGACACACGACAGTGACCTAGACAGATTTACTGACGCTCTTGAACGATATTATGAGAATATTAAAGACCCGAAAACCTACATTTTAATAGGAGACATAAATGCCAACCTACTACAGACAAACAGTAAGACGGAACGCTACTTGGATCTCTTGTACGAATCTGGTTTTATGTGCGGTATAAATGTTCCAACCCGTGTGGTGGGAAATAGTAAAACATGTATTGATCACATTTTTATAAGACACAACGACTTTAATGAGCTACGTACTGCAGTTGTGAGAACGGATATCACAGATCACTACAGTGTTTGTTTACAAATAAACCATACTCGCTCGACCGGACGCACCTCAAGCGACACCAATACGTATATTGACAAAGTGTTACTAAGTGCCCACATCAGAGACTGTGACTGGACAGATACTTTGCAAGCGAATGATGTTGATGCAAGTGCTAATATGTTTTTTAAAAAGGTGGAGGAATGTGTCAATAAATCAAAGAGGGAGGCGTGCAGTCGCAGTTCGAGGTTTAAAAAGCTAAAACTATGGATCACTTTTGATTTATTTCGTAAAATTAGAGAGAGATAATTTAAGTAAAAAATAATAAAAAAAACAACCTTTTAATCTTGAGCTTAAAAATAAATTTCAGAGGATTAAGAACAATTTAAAGGCCGATATTAGATTAGCAAAAAATAATTATTACAGGAGCAAAATCTTGGATTTCAAATCAAATCCAAAAATGTTTTGGAGGGTTCTAAACGAACTGGCCGGCCGGGGAGCTAAAAAAGATATTTTTCCACTTGCACAGTTCACGGCAAACAGACTAAACAATGACGCGACATATGAAATAGACTTGAAACCACAGGTGGCCAACGAATTTAATGAATATTTCTCTCAAATTGGTCCTAGTTTAGCTGCATTGATCGATTCTGGTGAACCTGTGGTGAACGACTCTGACTTTGCTTACAATTCCGTTCTCACACTGCGCTCTGTGACAGAACAAGAACTTTTTAACTATGTTACTGGACTGCGTGGTGGCTCAGCTCCGGGGTATGATTGTGTATCAGCTGATCTGTTGAAGGAAAACTGGGAGACATTTCGACAGCCATTGTTGCACATCGTCAACGCCAGCATCCGTAGTGGTAAGTTTCCAAATGCTTTTAAAATCGCAAAAGTTGTTCCCCTCTTCAAGTCAGGTGACGTGAAATTCCCTCTAATTTTAGACCTATTTCCTTGTTGAGTGTGTTCACAAAGGTTCTGGAGAAAATTGTCAAGGATCAACTTACTAAATATTTAAACAATCACAACATTTTAACAGTTCATCAATACGGGTTTCAAAAATTGAGAAATATTTCAGAGGCACTACTCGACGTTAATAAAGATATTAATGCAGCAATTAGTAAAGGTGATTGTGTTCTTTTGGTATTTTTCGATCTCGCTAAAGCCTTTGATTCTGTGGATAGATCTTTATTATGTAAAAAACTTGATCTAATTGGCGTTAAAGGACAAGCACTGCATTGGTTTAAATCATATTTTGAAAACAGAAATCAATTTGTAACAATTAATGGGTGTAAGAGTAATCTGAAGTCCGTTGATTTCAGAGTTGTCCAAGGCAGCACCTTAGGACCTTTATTGTTCCTAATATACATAAATAACCTCGATAAATTAGATATTGAAGGTAAATTTTACTTATTTGCAGATGATAAATGTATCGTCTGCAAATAAGTTATATTCAATGGAAAAGACTGGGACATTGCTTTTGGGAGCCGAGAGGGGTGTTACGAAAATTAAAAAATGGTTCGATCAAAATATTCTAACTTTAAAAGTCACAAAAACTAAATTTATGCCTTTCGCACTGAGAACACGTAGTGACACACTCAACAAGGAACTAAAAATTCACAGCTGCTTAGAATATCCAGATGTTGCATGTGACTGCCCTACAATTTCAAGAGTTAGTGTATATAAATACCTGGGGATAATATTTGACTCGAGATTGTCTTGGGTGGATCATGTGACATACTTAAATAATAAAATAAGAAAATTAATTTTTGCTTTCCAGCAATTGCGCCAGGTACTGGATTTTGGTGAAATCAGAAGTGCATATTTTGCTTACGTTCAGTCACTGCTTGAGGGGGGAATAATTGCTTGGGGGGGGACTTACAGTTCCACTTTAAAACCGCTGCTTAATACTCAAAAAGCAATTATTAAAGCAGCCCTGGGTAGATGTTGACAAAACCCTACAGATGCCCTGTTTACTGAGATGGACGTACTTGACATTACTCAACTATTTGTTCGCCACTTGGTGACATACATTTTCAAACATTCCGACGAACTGTTTGACCGTCCATCTCACGACTACAGAACGCGACACGTACAGGACTTCAGAATTCAAATACCTAGACTTATTAAAACATTTTCAACGACGAGCTGTTTCTACCTTGCTCACGTAATATACAACAATCTTCCTTACAAATTACGCAACAATGACAATACGACTCTGACTGCATACAAAAGACATGGCGCAATGGTTCGTGAAATTGGTAGAGAGGGTGCGGCAACTATGCTAGTTTCGAGGTACAGGCAATGACTGATCAGCTGATAGTAAATTGAAGAATGAATGACGGTGTCGGTGTGTGTGCGTTGCCTGTGACATGTATGTAAGTGTGCATGTGCGGTTGAGTGCATGCGTGGATTGTGTGTTTGGGATTGCGCATGTGTGTGGGTGCGTGTGTGTGGGTAGGGAGGGAGGGGGGTTTTCGTCCGTCTGTTCGTCTGCTTAGGAACTCAAAACACCTGTTCCTGGGTCGCCGAAACGGCTTTCCTTGCATGACTGTAACATTCCGATGAAGATATTACAACTTGATTGCCATATTTGTTTTCTTTTGTTTTTGTTCTATTTTCCTTGCATGAAATCTAAAATTAAATTAAATTAACTTTTAAATTCATAAAATAATGCCATCAAAATAAATTCCATAACTTGACGACTCACTCTCACGCACGGGATATTCCCTTGTGAGATTAATTTCGCATAATTTATTAGTTAAAGTTAGCAGTTTAAGTTAAGGTTTAAGTTATTGGTTTATGCAAATAATTTTGTAAGCTGCATGTAACATTTTTTGCGAAATAAAGGCATTTTTGATTTTTGATTTGATTTAACTAATCTAATCTGGCTGGTTTTCGAACTCAAAGTCATGAGTCACGCTTTAAACGTTTGTTCCAAATTTTCTCAAGATCGGACCTTTTTTACAAAAGTTATCGCGCCTACGGACAGGTATATATATATATGAAAATGAACGAACGGTGTTTTTGGGGTCTAGGGACCTCAAAATGAAAGAATAACATGGTCCCGGGCTTAAGTCTCACCTACGGCCTACGGTAAAAGCTACTTCCCTATAGGGGAAATTCGCTAATACAAATTATTTTTAAATTTAATAAAGAAAGTATGAGCATTTGGAGGGGGATGTCTTATTCTAAACTGCCTGAAAGTGTAGCATAATATATGTATGTTTACAATGATGAGGATTGATAATATGTTTGATTGAAATTGGCTGGAGATGTAGGTCTGCTGCAACAGGGATATTTTAATCATAAAACTGACCATAGATTGAATTTAATTTTTTCATGAGATTGAGTTATTTGTTTGTTTTGAGTGTTTTTAATTAATTGATTATATGTTTGTTGACATTTTTGTACTATAACAAGATTACAATTATTACAAATTAAAAGACTAAGAATGATATAAAATACAAAAGTGTATGTATTACTAATGAAAACAGGTCTCCTTGTTAATTTTCCTAATGTTTAAAGCTCATGAATGATTAAATATACGTTTTCAGTAAATTATTTACTTAACGTATTCCTACAATACTTTCCTTCAAATAAGTTGAATGCTCACATATACAAAATAAATCCTATGGAAATTCGCTGAGTACGCAGGTCTGCTGCGACGGGGGTATTTTTACACATCTTGAAAGAGAGGGGAGATTTTTGTAATGGGTCTAGAGATTGGTCCCTTCATGGTTTGCATTACCACCACTCTCACTAGTAGACCGGGAGCTGGGAGGTCAAAAATTACGTCATAAGGTGCACATGTAAAAGCTATAACTTTTTGAAGAGGCTTCCTGGGGGGTGCCAAAAATGCGTTTTTGAGCCCTCAATCTGGGGGCTTTCTCCAAGGTGGGCAAACTTGAAAATAACCCATAAAAATGGGTTTTTTGCAATTTTCATGTAGAAAAATTAAAATGATCAAATTTTAGTTCACACCATTGGATTCAGCTTAAAAAAACAAGGAATTTGGTATGTTTAATCATTGCTCTATGTTCATTGGTTACCGAGATACTGAGGGTGATGAAACCAAAATGTCGTCCTATGTTAACCTTATGGGAAATAAATAAAATCGTATAACTCGCTTATGTCTCAACATATCTTGATAAAACTTGATATGTGGCTTCATTTAGTTAAGAACTATTGTATATTAGCCTGAAATCCCCCATTTTTGCATTTACGTGGCAGTAAACTTGCACACATTTTTCCCATGTTATTCTTATGGGGAGAAAATAAAAGCCTATATCATCCTTATTTTTTAACATATAATGATACAACTTGGCATAAGGCTTCCTCTAGTCGAGGTTTATTGGATATTGACTTAAAACCACCAAATTTTTACATACCTGTTGCAACAAACCTGCAAACTTGATCCCCATGTTATTCTTATGGAGAATACAAAAAATTCACATTAAGGTTTGTCCACCTTGGAGAAAGCCCCCAGATTGAGGGCTCACAAACCCATTTTTGAAACCCCCTAGGATGCCCCTTCAAAATGGCACAGCTTTTGCATGTGCACCTTATAACGTAATTTTTGACCTGCCAGCTCCCGGTCTATAGACCATCAGGACCAGCAGTAGTGGCAGTCACTCGACCCAACCTCCACGTCATTGGGGGTTCATCTGTATCTTCAATCAAGACAATGTCTCCAACCTTGATGTTTTGTTTGATTGTTGTCCATTTGGCTCTTTGTTGAAGAGTGTGCAAATATTCTGTTTTCCACCTCCTACAAAGACACTGCCCCATTGCTTGTACCAGCTGCCATCTTGACAGTTTATTCATAGGCGTGTCGTCCCAATTTTGTTCTGGAGGTGAGAGAAGTGAGTCACCTACCAAAAAATGTCCAGGAGTCAGAACATTTATTTCACTTGGATCAGGTGAGATTGCTGAAATGTTGCTCCATTATCTCGGTGCTCTAAAAACTCAACTTGAGAGCTGTAATCAAGGTCATCTGGTATTTGATTAAAATTAAAAATCATTGATTGTGTTTTCTCACTATTTGCTGTTGGCAGAGATCCATCCAATAATCTTATTTAGATTTTATTTAGTGACATCATGGAACTGGTAAAAATCCTCATCATAACACAGTTGAGCTCTTACCACAAACACAGCCCCCATAATCCTCAGCACCAGAAGTTTTGACCCCAATCCTTTCCAGAATTACATACCGGTAACTTTTTTATGACAAAGCCGCTCGTGCCACAATTGAAGTGAGTAACCTGTCGAGGGCTATAAAACCTCTGCAGCTATTTTGGGAGCCCAGATTTTCATATTCAAGGCATATTTTAGGTTATAAATAAACCACTAAAATGTAACAAAACACCACATAAATCAAACATTAAACAGCTGAAAGAAGAAAAAAAGCTGTAGGCCCTAATGAATTAGTTTGCTAAGTGGCGAACAGTATTAGTTGCCTAGTAAACCCCGGTCATTTTAACATACGTCGTTATGTCCTATGAAAAAACAATTAAATTTAAATATTTTGACAAAACATAGTGACGTAACTTAAAATACGTCGTTATGACTTATTTCAACAACTTAAAAATTGCAGATACGCCGGTACCCCAAAACTTAATATCTTTGTAATGGATGAAGATACAGATACGCCGATACGTTTCGTGGATAGATCTCGTCGAGTGTATTGAGGGTGTTGATAACTCAAAATGTCCAATTTTGAAGATACGTCGTTATGTCTTTTATGTGACGAAATATATGCACCTAGATGGTTTAATATTGGGTTATTGTTTGACTATAAAAAATATGTAATGGTGAGGTGTGTAGAAAGTTATCTTAAGAGTGCTTGGAGATTACGGATGATGAAAGACAAAAGATTCTAGAGGATTATTACTCTACACAGAATATTGAAATCAAGAGAGAGTACATTACTAGGTATGTCAAAAAAAAACAGAAACAAAAAAGAAGACAAGTACAAATGAAACATCCCGAAGATAAAGAAATTGTTGAAAAACTTGTCTGTTAAAAGCTGTTTTTAAATACGTTGTCAATAACGGAAAGAAATGTTCGGACTGCTATTGGAAAAAAGAAACTGGAGTTATAGAGAAAGAGAGAAGGGGTGGTCGTTCAGAGAAGTTAAAGTTAGGGAAGCCATATAATGTCAACTGCATTGAGTCTAAAGATTTCTTAGATTTCATGGGAGAAGCTAAACAACTTAAGAGTGTAACTGAGTGTAAGGCATGATGATAATGGTGATGGTGTGAATTGGCCAAGCATGGTAGAATATCTAGTTATGAAGGAAGAACCCAGAAAGATTTTCTTTAAGACCAGCCATCTTTGTGTATTACTCTTCCAAGAACTGCCGAACACCCCAAAGCAAAACCACAACCTCTTTATCCTGGACCTCAGAAATCACCAATGTTGTCAAAAGTAAAGTTCGCGGACTTAATGTCCTTGTGTCCTGGACCAACACCGATAGTGAGAAATAAAGAGCATGTTTTGTTTTACAAAAAATTGCCTCATCAAACTTAGAAAAGGTGCCTTTAACTGTAATCTTGGACTGTACCTTAGGTCGATCTCTCAAGTCTTAGTATCTGTTTTTTATTTAGGAAGTATAAAGGAGCTTAACAGTTTTACATATTGTTTTATATTTTAAATTTTTAGTTTTACATTTTATTACAAGTTAGGGTTTGGTATTATTATCAGGCATTCTCAAGACTTACTGTGATCATGATGATCTCAAAAAGAAACCTTTTGGTTAAACGTGAGTATTTTGTTCCTGAATAAAATTAAGCTTAGTAAGTATATTTCATAACTTTCAAGTTTTACACTCCAATTCTCAGACTGATTTTTATTCAAATCGTCTTAGTTTTATACTTTTATTTAACAGCTTACGTAAATACAAAAGTTTTTTGATAGTTCTTAAGGATTTCCATTTCTATTGCAATTCAAAGAACAACAAAGAGAAGTTAGGATGTATTTCTTTTGATGTTAATAATGTTTAACTTTACTTTCCATCTATATTGAAACATATTTTTTTATATACTGTTATACTAATAAATAATTGTTAAGGAAAGAAATTTATTGTTGACAAGATGATTTTTACTTTTTTCAAAATTTCCATATAGTTTAGCAAATTTAGATTTTTATTAATCTTTTAACATATTAAAAAACATGTGTCTATTTATTTTTACTAAGAATGTACCTGTATTGACAATTGTTCCAGAAAATAAACTTCTACAACAAAAAATAAAACCAAAATCGTAAACCGTAACATGGCGTATATTTGATTTTGAGAGTGCGGATACCAAAACATAGAGACATACCTTCTTCAAGGAGGAGGGGGGGGGGGTAAAGGAGGGAACGGAAGTCATTAGGCTTAATCAGGGTGTCCACACAAATTTCATAGTAATTTTCCCTGACTTTCCCTGACCTTCCCTGACCACAGGCCACTAATTTCCCTGACTCACGAATTTTTTACCAAGAATTTATAGCAAACATTCTTATCAATACTATGACGTTTTACATGTTATATTGAAAAAAAAACACTATATCACAAAGAGTGTTTTCTATTACATTGTATGATCACTATATATATGATCTAAACAAAAGTACAATTTCTGTTTGAAAAAAACATAAAATTCCGGGTGCTTTGATTTTGAAAAACCTGTTTTCAGTTGTCAACGCACGCTTCAGAACGATATAGGCTACTTTGATTTTTGTAACTCACGACTCACCATGTGTCAAGAATAAGGAGTTTTAATAATTTTCCCATGTATTTCTAAAGAACAATTATTCTTGCTTGGATTTCAAACAAGGCAGTTAACTTCGCTGATCGATACAGAACATATACAGGTTTTCATTCCATCAACATCATTATCATGTTATATTTAATTTTGTAAGGCGATTCTTTGCATCAAAATTGTGAGCGTCAGGCAAGTCGTAGAAAGATGGGGGGGCTCAAAGGTATCTATTCCGTGATGGTAGGAAAAATACTAAAATTGCTTGAAATTCACCAGAAAACTATTGTTTTTCGTCAATATAATTTATTACAATTTACTCTTGACAATTTCTCAATATTACAAAATTTTCTAGATCTAGAATAAGTAAAGATGTTGTGACTTAAAAAGGGATTCCTGCTGAAGCAATAAAAAAATGGTTCATTGAATAATAACACTTGATCTGACTGTTTGATTATTAGTCAATTTTAAATCAAATGAATGCCTTTACAATTTTATTCATACTACGGTGAAACAAGGGTAACACCGAGATAGATAACATCCATCATTAATGAAAATCACCACCGTAATTTTTCAGCATAATTTCTTATTTCCCTGACTTTCCCTGACCAAACATCAATTGCCCTGACTTTCCCTGATCAAAACCTACTTCCCTGACTTTCCCTGATTATCCCTGACTTTCCAGAATGTGTACAC
The DNA here is from genome assembly GCA_035578135.1 of Flexamia atlantica. Taxonomy (NCBI): domain Eukaryota; kingdom Metazoa; phylum Arthropoda; class Insecta; order Hemiptera; family Cicadellidae; genus Flexamia; species Flexamia atlantica. The sequence continues at coordinate 81,378,706 of JAQJVK010000001.1, read as the reverse complement.
CCTGTTAATTAAACCATTACATGTTGAAAAAAACACTCTTTGGCTCCAAATTTCAAAATCTTTGGAGTTATACTTTTCATGCAATGATAAAATGTTAAAACATGAAAACCTTTTAACTGCTCTCCTGAAAAATTGCAAAAATCAAGATATGTCAGTATGTCTTTTATGTGACGATATAATCAATTACTCAATTTTCTACCGATAAGAGTCTATAAACTTCTAATTGAGTCTTCCGAAGCCACATTCATAGTTGTATTAAAATATTTTTAGAAATAAGTGAGATATAAAATTTTGTTTGTTTTCCATAAGGTTAATATTGGGACAGAGTACTGTGTTAACCAATCTCAGTATCTCAGTAACTAATGATGATTCAAAATACTTATTTTTTTTTACAAGCTGAACTCAATGGTCTAATCCAAAATTAGTTTAATTGAATTTTTCTGTGTAAAGAAATAAAAAACCCATACTTTGAGGGGTTTATCTCCCTTTACCCTCTTTTCCGATTTGTCTGATCGGGCTGGTTTTCAAACTCGTCCGAGTAATTACTGCTTTGCACATCTGCGACTGATTTTGTTAAGATTGGACTTGCGAGCGCTATCGTGCTAACAGACACACAAATTTTTTTCTCAAACTTTTTTGTACACATTAGTGAGTTGGATATAATTTAATTTTTCCCTTGATAATTGTCAAAAGGTCAATACATGTTGGATTTTTGTAATAAAAATCTAATGAACAGGGCACTGAGTTGAAATGTTTAGGAGACTTTAATGGTGTATTCCGTGGTTCTCCAAAGTAACCAAATGTTCTCCGTGGTAACCAAATGTACCTGAAACTCTCTGATTTCCATCTAATTGGAGGTAATATTTTTTGTTACCTGTCAACGTCCTTTCCTTATCACTTCAGGAAACATTTTGTGTATGTTTTTGTAGGAAGGATATCTCTTTGTTCCGGTTAAACGTATTCAAAAATAAATAGATCACAATAATCTGTCTGATAAGAACTCTCATATTAAAAGCTTGGCTTTAACTTCAAAAAGTTTTGAGCCAAGATTAAAAACCTTTTCCAAAAAATCTAGAGCTGAGCCGAATAGTGAAAAGCTCCAGTAAAAAACTTAGTGGTTCGAGTACTACTCCAAAACCCCTAACTACAAGTAATTCTTTCATTCACAGAATTAGAAATAACCTTAAAAAATTACTTAGGTTTACTAAATCTAATGAACTTACTTGAAGTGTGACTAATTTTTTCTATGAATGACTGTTGAAAAATGGGTAGATCATCTTGCTTTTTTTCATTTTGTGACTCAAAATTAGTCTTATTTTTCAAAAAAGTATCCAACTGATTGTAAGAGGGTTTGTGAGTAATACATCCTTGTGCACTTTTGTTATAGCATTCCCCCTCAGAAGGACGAAGAAACTCTTTCAACAGGTCAGAAGCATTAGCTTGGCTTTTCCACTTTTGGCTATCTGAAAAAGTGCACAATAAAGAGAGTTTTAAAAGCAAAGTAATTATATTTTGACTCAAATTGGTTTGATTTACTAAGAAGGCCTAGTAGATGGAACTGGATGAATTGAAACTGGACAGCTGGGACCACTTCATGGATATCAGTTATTGCCATAATTGACCATGACCAACACAACACCTGTGTTTCCAAACGCACATGTGTTTCCTTCCAGTTAGTTTATGCTGTATTCACGGCATGACCTAACAGGAAACACTTTGTTTGTAGTGTGCCTTATCTATATTTTTCGATTAAAGTATATTTTTCTAGCCTAAGGCCCACATTACACTATCAAATGATTTATCAAAGATCTCTGATAAAAGATTTGAATTGACCAATCAAAATTCATGTCAACACATTTTCAAAACAAAAGCTTTAATTTTGATGGTCAAAAAAATCTTTTATAAAAACATTAAATTTTTTGAACATTTTTTTATTTAAAACGATTTACCAACGTATTTCTTGAAGCATGTTTTTATTTTTTTCGTTAATTTATAATGAAACATTGCTTTAGGTCTTTCATTTCTGGTCTCACTGCACTGAGTGCAGATTTCTCATATTGTATTAGGAACATACCATAGCCGCCTTTAAAGAAGGCCGCGGCGTGGTAGAACTGGCAACGCCGCGAGAGGAGTCACGAAGCGTCAGCCGGCCCATATGATATCATGGCGGATGCACGTTGCTCGCTCGTTGGATCGCTATTTTAACCAGTTTTTAAGAATAAACACTTCCAAATTCTTAGCCATATGCCTAGTTCTTGTGTAGTGCCTGGTTGCAAATCAAATTATAAGACTGCAATAAAAAATGAGGGTTGCATTCCCATATTTTCATTTCCAAAGGATTGGTCATTTTCATTTACAGATTGTGGTCTTACTATTTTAAGTGTAATTTGTGATAACAACAGCATCAATCGTGTAGTTTTTAACGAACTAACCAAAACATCTGAGAGCAATTACTACTTTTATGCTAACGAAAGTAAAAACAAAACTTTCGTAATGTATGACACTGTGCATATTTTTAAGAATATTATAAATAACTGGCTGAATTTGACCAATTTTTCTAAGTCATTTTTCATACCTGTATGGGAAAACGTAGATCCATTTTAAAGTGGAGATTTAAATAATTCACATGCTAATGAGCTAAGTTTTGAATTTGAGGATGTAACCAAAGCTTCATTCATGAATATCAGAGATCTTTACAGAAAAGAGACTAATATGTTAGTAAAGTCATCACCTAATTTGACGTTTAAAACTGTGTACCCGAACTCATTTGAAAGACAGAAAATGTAGTTGTGCATAAAAATGACAGAAAATTGAAAATACTCTCTTAGGCTATATTAGTATTCATTTCATCGCTTAACTTTAGTCTGTTTTAATAAACGTTAAGTGTTTTGATTTGTAATTCATTTAACAAATATATTTTAATCTTTTGTGTAAAATTAGGCTTTTTATTAAATATTCCCAATAGCCACTATATATATACTTTCCAGCATGAAAAAGTATTCAGCTCAAGAGTTAATTAATGAACGACCACAGTCGCTGTCTGATGGAAAAGGTATTGCAGTGGCCCTCGCAGCGCCAGGCGCTCGCGGCGGAGTGACTCCACTATGCCTTTTGATTGCAGCGTTGCCAGTTCGAACGCCGCGGCCTTCTTTAAAGGCGGCTATGAACATACCCCCCTTGCAGCAGAGCTGCATACTCAGCGAATTTGAAATGCAAAAGAACATATTTCCATCCAACATAGCGAGATTTGACTTGTTTTTGTAAGCTCTACAAAAGAATAGCATGGGGAATGAGTATGCAGGTATGCTGCCTCAGGTATATTAAAACTGGGTGGTTTTATTCAATATTTAGTAGATCTGAACTAGAGGAAGCCATTTACCAAGTTTTATCAAGATATTTTAAGAAATAAGGAAGATATCGTATTTTTAGCGAATTTCCCCTATAGGGAAGAAGCTGTTACCGTAGTACTCATGGTAAGACCTAAGCCCGAGACCATGATAACTTTTCGTTTTGGGGCTCCCAGAAGCAAAAACCACTATTCGTTCATTTTCATAAATATATATATCTATATATATATATATATATATATATATATATTATAATGATACATAATTTATTAACAGAGTACCCTTTTTTTAGTTTAAAAAACATTTATTTGACGACTAGTTTCAAATCATAAGATCATAGTCATGTCATAATAACCTCACTTTAAAATTCAATCTTATAATAACCTAATTAAATATTTACAAATCATGTGTTTCTACAAATAGATGCAGGTTTTGGGGAATAATCATATATCTTTCTAAATGTATATTTCTAAATATTTATTTTTGTCTTCTCTTTTCCAAATTATAAATTTGATCGAAGATTGGATTTTCTCGATTAATATTTATTGTGTTTAACAAATTATTAGGGTTCTTTTTATGATTAATATATATATGAAAATCTTCTTTTACAAATAGTTTTTCTTTTTCTCTTTCATATTCTAAAACAGTGAGGTTTTCTCCAATATTTTTGTAGCTGTGTCTTGTTTCTAATAAATGTTCTGCGTAATTAGACTTCATCGTTGTTTTGTTTCCTGACTTTAGGGCTTGTATGTGTTCTTTGAATCTGGTTTGAAAACTTCTACTTGTTTGACCAATGTAATATTTTTCGCATTCGCTGCAATTAATTTGGTATACTCCAGCTTTGTTTATGTCATTCGTTTTGTTTTGAGTTCTATTTTGTATTCTATTGTTTATCATTCTATATGCGTTGATTTTTGTTCTGAAGCTTGTTTTAAAGTTGGATTTATAGAATGTGCGCCTTGCTGCTTTATTTATTATCGTATTATATGGAATACATATGAACTCTTCTTTTGGTTTATCTGTTGATAGTTCTTGTTGGTTTCTCTTCTTCAATTTCTTTTTTATCATTTTTTCAATTATGTTTTGTTTGTATCCGTTTTTTATTGCCAAGTGTATGATTGTATTCTTTTCTTTATTAAATTTATTTTTTGTCATAGGGATACTGATTAGTCTGTGGGTCATAGCATGAAATGCAGCTAATTTATGTTGCCATGGGTGGTTGGAGTCCGATGGTATTATTGTTTCAGTTGTAGTGGGTTTTCTGTAGATTTCAAATGAGTGTTTATTTTTTTCTTTTGTAATTGTTATGTCTAGGAAATTAATGTTTTCATTTTGTATTTCTTTAGAAAATTTTATTTTATTCGATATGGTGTTAAGGTAGTTATGAAAGAGTTCTGCTTCGTCTTTAGTACCTTCGAAAAGGCAAAGAATGTCATCAACGTAGCGGTACCAATATTTTATTTTATATTTGAAAGGATTTATTTCATTTATTATTTTAGTAGCTTCTAAATTATTCATGTAAATATCTGCTATAAGTCCGGAAAGAGGAGATCCCATAGGTAATCCGTCTTCTTGTATATAGAACGATTCATTGTATTTGAAATAATTTTGATTCAGTGTGACTTTAGTCATTTTAATGATATCTTTAATGTGACCTGGTGAAAGCTCATTTTGGTTTTTCAGTTGATTATTAAGTATGTTTATTGTTTCCGTTATGGGTATATTTGTGTACATATCATTTACATCAAATGAAAGGAAAATAGAGTTTTCGTTAATATTAATGTTTTTGATTCGATCAATTAGTTCGTATGTATTAGAAATACTTACATTGTTTTCCCATTTAATATTATTTTTTATTTTATTATGTAAATATTTACATAAGTTGTATGTTGGAGCTTGTTGAAAATTCACTACAGGTCTTATTGGAATCCCTTCTTTGTGGGTTTCAGGTTGTCCTCTAAATCTTGGTGGTTTAGGATTAGGCATTTTTATTTTCATTTTTTGGAATGCTTTTACAACTCATTATTGTTGCGTTGGTTATTTTAGTATATTCTTCTGTTGGATCTTTTTTCAGTATTTTAAATTTTCCTTTTTGAAGGAATGTATCAACTTTGGATTCATAATCAGTTTTGTTTATTATAACGACAGCGTTACTTTTATCTGCTTTTGTTAGTATTGAGTTGTTTTCTTCTAACTTTTCTGCTATGGTCTTGACAAGCGTCATATCTTCTGAAGATTTTTTGATTAGAGTGGGCTTTGATGTTTCGAGTTTAGTTTTGTTTATTTCATGTATGAAATTATACCTTATAGGATCTTTGTTATTAATATTGGTTTTTCTAATTGAGACTTCCATATTAAGTAAATCTTCTTCGATAACCTTTCTTTTATGATCGAGGTTGATGTTGTATTTAATTGATTTACTTAGAAAGGTGGATTCTCTTTCAGTAAATTCTATGTCAGTAAGATTTTGTACTGCGGGACTAAATAAGTCTTCATCGTTAAGGTAGGATATAGTATTTCTTTGGGATTCTCGAAGGTTTGAAAGTTTTTTCCTATGTGTTTCTCTTTTTTTATTTATTATTGGCTTTATCCAGTCTTTTATGTATTCAAGAGTTTCTTCGATGGTTTCGTTATGAAACTACCGCAAAAAAGATTTGGATAAGAGAAGAGATCAATTTTTATACTCCAAACTTAAAACAATCAATGATGAAAGGAAAATCACATTGGATGAAATAAAACTAAAATTTCATAACGAAACCATCGAAGAAACTCTTGAATACATAAAAGACTGGATAAAGCCAATAATAAATAAAAAAAGAGAAACACATAGGAAAAAACTTTCAAACCTTCGAGAATCCCAAAGAAATACTATATCCTACCTTAACGATGAAGACTTATTTAGTCCCGCAGTACAAAATCTTACTGACATAGAATTTACTGAAAGAGAATCCACCTTTCTAAGTAAATCAATTAAATACAACATCAACCTCGATCATAAAAGAAAGGTTATCGAAGAAGATTTACTTAATATGGAAGTCTCAATTAGAAAAACCAATATTAATAATAAAGGTCCTATAAGGTATAATTTCATACATGAAATAAACAAAACTAAACTCGAAACATCAAAGCCCACTCTAATCAAAAAATCTTCAGAAGATATGACGCTTGTCAAGACCATAGCAGAAAAGTTAGAAGAAAACAACTCAATACTAACAAAAGCAGATAAAAGTAACGCTGTCGTTATAATAAACAAAACTGATTATGAATCCAAAGTTGATACATTACTTCAAAAAGGAAAATTTAAAATACTGAAAAAAGATCCAACAGAAGAATATACTAAAATAACCAACGCAACAATAATGAGTTGTAAAAGCATTCCAAAAAATGAAAAAATGAAAATAAAAATGCCTAATCCTAAACCACCAAGATTTAGAGGACAACCTAAAACCCACAAAGAAGGGATTCCAATAAGACCTGTAGTGAATTTTCAACAAGCTCCAACATACAACTTATGTAAATATTTACATAATAAAATACAAAATAATATTAAATGGGAAAACAATGTAAGTATTTCTAATACATACGAACTAATTGATCGAATCAAAAACATTAATATTAACGAAAACTCTATTTTCCTTTCATTTGATGTAAATGATATGTACACAAATATACCCATAACGGAAACAATAAACATACTTAATAATCAACTGAAAAACCAAAATGAGCTTTCACCAGGTCACATTAAAGATATCATTAAAATGACTAAAGTCACACTGAATCAAAATTATTTCAAATACAATGAATCGTTCTATATACAAGAAGACGGATTACCTATGGGATCTCCTCTTTCCGGACTTATAGCAGATATTTACATGAATAATTTAGAAGCTACTAAAATAATAAATGAAATAAATCCTTTCAAATATAAAATAAAATATTGGTACCGCTACGTTGATGACATTCTTTGCCTTTTCGAAGGTACTAAAGACGAAGCAGAACTCTTTCATAACTACCTTAACACCATATCGAATAAAATAAAATTTTCTAAAGAAATACAAAATGAAAACATTAATTTCCTAGACATAACAATTACAAAAGAAAAAAATAAACACTCATTTGAAATCTACAGAAAACCCACTACAACTGAAACAATAATACCATCGGACTCCAACCACCCATGGCAACATAAATTAGCTGCATTTCATGCTATGACCCACAGACTAATCAGTATCCCTATGACAAAAAATAAATTTAATAAAGAAAAGAATACAATCATACACTTGGCAATAAAAAACGGATACAAACAAAACATAATTGAAAAAATGATAAAAAAGGAATTGAAGAAGAGAAACCAACAAGAACTATCAACAGATAAACCAAAAGAAGAGTTCATATGTATTCCATATAATACGATAATAAATAAAGCAGCAAGGCGCACATTCTATAAATCCAACTTTAAAACAAGCTTCAGAACAAAAAACAACGCATATAGAATGATAAACAATAGAATACAAAATAGAACTCAAAACAAAACGAATGACATAAACAAAGCTGGAGTATACCAACTTAATTGCAGCGAATGCGAAAAATATTACATTGGTCAAACAAGTAGAAGTTTTCAAACCAGATTCAAAGAACACATACAAGCCCTAAAGTCAGGAAACAAAACAACGATGAAGTCTAATTACGCAGAACATTTATTAGAAACAAGACACAGCTACAAAAATATTGGAGAAAACCTCACTGTTTTAGAATATGAAAGAGAAAAAGAAAAACTATTTGTAAAAGAAGATTTTCATATATATATTAATCATAAAAAGAACCCTAATAATTTGTTAAACATAATAAATATTAATCGAGAAAATCCAATCTTCGATCAAATTTATAATTTGGAAAAGAGAAGACAAAAATAAATATTTAGAAATATACATTTAGAAAGATATATGATTATTCCCCAAAACCTGCATCTATTTGTAGAAACACATGATTTGTAAATATTTATTTTGGTTATTATAAGATTGAATTTTAAAGTGAGGTTATTATGACATGACTATGATCTTATGATTTGAAACTAGTCGTCAAATAAATGTTTTTTAAACTAAAAAAAGGGTACTCTGTTAATAAATTATGTATCATTATAACATATTAGTAGCCCTAATCACAATAATAATTTTTTCAATATATATATATATATATATATGTGTGTCTTTAAGCATGATAACTCGCGTAAAAATGGTCCAATCTTAATGAAATTTGGCATGGATGTGTAAAGTAGTAATTATTCGGACGAGTTCGTAATCCAGCCCAATCGGGGGGTTGAGGGGGGTAACCCCCCTCAAAATGGGTTTTTTGAGTTTTTTACATCGAAAAATAAAAATAATCCAATTTTTGTTGACACCATTAAATTCAGCTCAAAAAAACAAACAATTTAGTATTTTGAATCACTGCTCTATGTCCATTAGTTACCGAGATATTGAAAGTGGTAAACACAGTACGTTGTCCCAATGTTAACCTTATGGGAAATAAGTAAAATTCTATATCACGCTTATTTCTCAACATATCTGAATAAAACTTGGTTTGTGGCTTCATCTAGATGAGATCTAATGTTTAATAGTCTAATATCACCAATATTTCCACTTTCAATGCAGCAAACCTGCATACTCATTCCCCATGTTATTCTTATGGAGCTTACAAAAACATGTCAAATCTCGCTATATTGGATTGAAATATGTTGTTTTGCACTGGAAATTCGCTGAGTATGCAGGTCTGCTGCAACGGGGGTATTTTATTTCCCATAAGGATAACATTTATTTATTTATTTCGCATGCTACAATACAGAAAATATTTCCAATTACATCGTAGCACTATTTTACACAAAATATTACATAGGAAGCATAGTCCAGTAAAAATACTGTTTAACCTAGAACAAATTGCAACACGAGCATTTTTGACGGTATAATGCTCAAAAAAATGTGCATATTAACATATCCAAAATCGGACAAAATCGGACCATGGGAAACCCCTTAAAATCACGTTTCAAAATGGCGGCTTTTTTTAACATTGGAAAGTTTTTGAAAAAAGCCACTCGGTTGCATTTTTTATCTACATTTAACAAGATATTGAGTTGGGACCGCCGCCAATAATTTTTGAGTGGCTAGTCGTGCATTTTGACAGGGTAAAAATTTTTGGCCGCCATCTTGGATCCGCCATATTGGATTTATTTTATTTTTTTCAAATGTAAAAGTGGTCGTGTGACACATAATTTAGAACTAGATTTTTACGCTGATTTCAATGCTGAAGTCCGTTTTCAAAAATATCGATTCGTTTTTAAGATATGCTCAAAATAAAATTCTTCCCTGTACATTTCTTATGGGGGCTAAATAAAAAATAACATTTTTACGATTATTTTTCTTATATCTCAGGAACCAAGCAAGGCTTTCAGTTCGTTTTGATCTTAAAATGATGAGTGATTTTTTGGCTTTTATTTGGGCTATTGATCACTAAAATCGGACAAGTGTGAAACGAGCTATAAAGCTAAATGCTACATGAAAATTGATTTTTTTTAAATTTGTTTTTTGTTAAAGATTTATATCTCAGGTTTGAAATGAGTTAAAAAGTTTCTTCTGGTGTCAAATTACTCGGTAAAGTATAAGCTTTCATATGAACTATGACTAATCGAAATCTGACTAATATAAATGGAGTTATTATCCATAATACAACTCAAATTCTTCTAATTTTCGAAATTTGTCACCACTTAAAGACTTATATCTCCAAATTTAACAGAGACTCAGGCCTAATTAAGGTCTTAATGAACTCAGTACATTACTGGCTTTAACTTAAGCTCTTAACTATTTAAATAGTTTGAGTTAGATGCGAGTTATGGATCTTTAATCAACATAAACATATTTTTTTCAGAATTTTAAATTTAGTTAAGGACGGGTATCTCCAGTTTTGTTTAAGGAATATAGGTTTGAATGGTTTCAAAACACTCAGTGAGCTATCAGCTTTCATTTGAGCCATTGATCATTAAAATCGGACAAGTTTGGAGTGAGTTATATTGTTTTTACTAATTTTTTGGTAACTATTTTTTGTGTCACATTTAAAGCTTATAGGGTATCAATAAAACCAACCATTTACCTATTTTAAAGGGGAAACTGTGTAATCCAGGAATGCTAAACAGAATTGTCCTCCACTAACTCAGATATGTAGAATTCATTGAAAATGTGTTCATCACGATTTATCTTTAGGGTGTTCCACAAATTAAGGCCAAGGGTAAAAATATCACAATATTGTTAAGTAAACCTATACCACGTTTTATATCATTTTACAGGTCCTGCTGAACGGAACATTTTGAGGAAAACTGAACTAAATTATCTCTAGCCGTTTCAAAAGGCAGCCACTTTAGAGATATTTTCCAATATTTACGGAAAACATTGGATTTTTTTAAACCACTACAAGTATTTTAGTTCTGTTTAGAAATTCTTAATCCTTGTCAACCCAGTTTTGCTATGGTAACTGCTATGACCAAATTATATAAAATCAAATATAGTTCCTATGGAAACCAAATAAAAACTACAAACATTATTCAAAACACTAGTGAGAAATAATGCATACGGGGTGAAACTTAAAGGGACATTAAGGACCTGGGTAGACCCATGTTTTGCCTGGGTAGATGATATACCTTGGTGCGAAATTTCAGCCTATTCCCCTCAGAAGGTTTTGCAGTTACCTGAAACAACTTACACAAAAACAACACCGAAACGACCTTTATTTCATATTATATAAATAAATAAATACATACATAACTAAATAAATTATATATATACCGGGTGTCCCATAATAGCCCCCTTCCTAACCTTTTCCTATATTTTTTCAAATATCAATTTTACACCACCCCCAATCATTATTGGGTACTTAATACTTAATTTTGAGAGGGTACTCAATTTTGGCCGCCATCTTGGATCCGCTGCATTGGATCCAAAATAAATTTTCCAAATGTAAAAGTGGTGTTGTGACCCATCATTTCAAATTGTATTTTTTCACTGATTACAATACCGCAATCTGTTTTTTAATATATCAATTAATTCTCGAGATATGGGTACTTTTAATTAATTTATTTTCAACCAATTTAAACATTACAAATTGATAAAATAGGCCCATAACCACAAAATAATGCTAGATAGTGACGAATAACCACCACCAGTCATTGTTGAGTGCTTTACACTTAACTTTCACCGATGTAATTTTTTTGGCCGCCATATTGGATCCGCCATTTTCGAATGAGCCAAGTTATTTAAAATATGAAGTTGGTATTGTGACCCATAATTTTAAACTAGCTTTTTACGGCAAATTCAATGCCACAACCCGTTTTTAGCTGTACAACTTATTTTTTGAAAAATTCAGGTTTTTTTAGATGTTCATTAGAAACATGTCAATATCTTGAAAACTAAACACTATAGTAAAAAACGGGTTACGGCATTGAATTCAGCGTAAAAATTTAGTTTGAAATAATGGGTCACAATACTAACTTCATATTTGAAATAACTTGCCTCATTTTATAATGGCGGATCCAAGATGGCAGTTTAAAGTTATTACCTCGTCAAAATGCAGTTACAGCCACTCAACAAATATTGCCTGTGGTTCCTGATCAATATCTCTGGAAACGTAGACGAAGAAAAGATAAGCTTAAGTTTTTGATAAACGATATCCGGAGAAGCCGCCATTTTGAAATGTGATTTTTTTGGTTCTCCCGTAGACCGTTTTTGTCCGATATTGGATGTGTCGGAATAAATATTTCTTTAGCAGATTTCCATTAAAAAACGATTGTGCTGAAATTTGGTTTAAAATTATAAGTTTTTTTAACAATTTAAAAAATAAAATAAATTCGTCATATTTAAATAACGAAACAAGATTTTTGAAAACGGACTTCAGGATTGTAATTAGCGAAAAAATCTAGTCTTAAATGATGTGTCATATGACCACCTTTACTTTTGAAAAAAATATTTGAAATCCAAAATGGCGGATCCAAGATGGCGGCCAAAAATTTTTACCTAGACAAAATGCACGACTAGCCACTCAAAAATTATTGGCGGTGGTCTCAACTCAATATCTTGTTAAATGTAGGTAAAAAATGCAGCCGAGTGGCTTTTTTCAAAAGCTTCCCAATGTTAAAAAAACTGCCATTTTGAAACGTGATTTTTGGGGCTTTCCCGTTGACTGATTTTGTTAGATTTTGGATATGTTTGAATAAGTATTTTTTGTTATATTTTCATGAAAAAAGGTTGTGTTGCAGTTTGGTCTAAGCTGGTGAGCATTTTAACAAATTTTAAAAAAATTAAAAAAATAAATTCGTTATATCTTAAAAACAAAAACAGATTTTTGAAAACGGATTTCAGCATTGGAATCAGCGTAAAAATCTAGTTCTAAATGATGTGTCACATGACCACCTTTGTATTTGAAAAAAAATAATTGAATCCAATATGGCGGATCCAAGATGGCGGCCAGAATTTAAAATCCTATGACAATGAAGTATTACCCCCCTAACGGTTTTCTGTAGCATTTCTAATTTTATATCTCTAGAGATGTAGTTGAAAACTAAAAATAAAACTTAATTTTAAATTTTTCCATTGTAATCCGCCATTTTGAAACACAATTTTAGGGAGTTTCCCATGGACCGATTTTGTCCGATTTTGGATATGTTAAAAAGCACATTTTTTTGGACAGATTTCCACCAAAAACCCTCGTGTTGCAATTTGTTCTAGGTTAAGGGTGTTTTTTGCGTAGATTTACTGGACTAGCACACTATAAGTGACAGCTAAAAGATTACAAAAATAACTAAAAACAGGCAAACATAACAGGCAAAAGAAATGTATATGAAAAATAATAATTAAGCATAATAATCAGCTAGGAAAGAAATATATCATGTATTATGACTGACGCAAAAATTGCAATATTAAATTCTTATAAAGCCTTATAAAAAACATGGGGAATGAGTATGCAGGTTTGCTACCATAAATATGGAAATTTCAGGGATTTTAGACTTAAACACATTAGATCTCATCTAGATGAAGCCACAAACCAAGTTACATTACAATATATGTTGAGAAATAAGCGAGGTATAGAAATTGATTTAATTCCCAACATTGGGACGTAACCAATCGACAGAGCAGTGATTCAAAATACTAAATTGTGTTTTTTCAGCTGAATTCAATGGTGATAAGAAAAATTAGATTATTTTTATTTTTCTATATAAAAAACACAAAAAAATTCCATTTTTGGGGGGTTTATCCCCCTTTACCCCCCCCCCCCCTCCATTGGTCTGATCATGCTGGTTTATGAAGTCATCCAAATGACTACCACTTTACACATATATTCTCTCTCTCTCTCTCTCTCTAGAAATATATATGTAATCTGAAATTTGAACGAATTGTGTTTTAGGGGGGAAACGAATTTCCCCTACAGGGAAGATTTACCACTCGTCTCATGTTAGGACCTAACTTCCTTTCTTCGTCCCCTTAGTGGACGAAGAAGGACGAAGGATGAGGAGCGTCTCTCAAGCTGCCCCCACCACACCGGCCACCGGGCCTGACCGGGCTCTGTCGGTCCTTGGGGCGACCTGGCCTGGTGACGGTCAGGTCCGGTAAGGCCCGGGATGGGACGGTCAGGTCTAATGCACAGTGCCTCATATGACTACGTGTATTTTGACATTTGACGCTTGGCCGGTCCCGTACCGAACCGGTCATGTCCGCTGTAAGTGCGCGCCCTGCTTTATAGGAAATAAAAAAATTCTATATCTTCCTTTTTTTTATCACATCTTGATAAAACTTAATAAATGGCTTCTTCTGGTTTAGATCTAGACTACTAAATATTGAATTAAAACCACCCAGTTTTAATATCCCTGTTGAAGCAAACCTGCATACTCATTCCCAATGTTATTCTTAGGGAGCTCACGAAAAATGTCAAATCTCGCTATATTGGAAGGGAATATGTTCTTTTGCATTTGAAATTCGCTGAGTATGTACGTCTGCTACAATTTGATATCTAGAGGCACAAAAACAAAAGGTCCCGCGCAAAGGTCTTAATCACTTAATCACTTTAATAAGACAGGTACCTCATTGAGGACGTTACCCTGAATATGAGTGAAGGATGAGTGTGATGATCGTGATGATAGTGGCGCGATCTTGTAGCCTTGATACTTACTAAGGTTGGCATGTTCCTTAGACAGGATTATTAATTAATAGCCCAACAACCAATGGCAGCTGGTTCCAGAAACAACCCTTCAAAAAGCTACTAACTTTTCTCGGGATCAATCCAGCTACCTACAAGTTTGTAGGCGGGCACTATAACCACTACACCAACCAGCCAGTTAGTCTTGCCATGAGACCAATGAAAAGCTTCTTCTCCATAGGGGAAATTCACTAAAAGGTTATAAACTCATTGGTACTGTGTAAATGTCAAAAATTCAAATAATTGTAATTTTATGGTTGGATTCTTCAAGGGATATTTTTCACTGTATTGAAAAACTCAAACTTCTGACTGAACATGTTTTAAGGTTTTACTTCTTTTTTTTCATAGCTGTGCTGTTCAGCTGAAATGCTTAAATAATCATTTCTCATACCATAAAAATAAGGGGTAATACCAGTCTGTAGCCCTGGTACGCACAGGACTGGTGATTCCTCTTGAAAGAGGGTTCAAACAATAGCCTTCATTGTTTTAAATTGTTTACAAAGGAAAAGGTTAGTTATCCTTACCACAACAGTTATTTAGATTCAGATCAAGAACCCCACGAGCGTAGTTATTTACACCATCACTTTTATCCACTATTGCAGAATAGTCTTCAAGCTTCGTATTGAGGATATGGCAAGTCGTTTCATTGCTAGTCCTAAATTAAAAAAAAAGTTTAACAATTTTTTTTTAAACAGGCACACAAACCATGGGTGAATTCACATAGAGAGACAAAGGTTGCCCTAAACTTTATTAGTATTTTTTTTTTCAATACCAACCAAAATATTGTCAATGCAAGGGCAGATTTAAGCCATGATCCTCGGGGGGTGAAAGCTTATCATTAATCATGTTTTAGTCCTTAACACGTTCGCTGCTGGCCACTAGATGGCGCGGACTATGTGAGGCAATCCCTTATCTAAATGACCCTGGTGGTAATTTTTGGAAATGTTTTTTATTGTGGGAAAAGTATGTCCCCAAGAGCTGCAAGGAAATATAGAACGCTCATGAGGAGCTGGCTAATCCATGACAATGTTAAACAACAATGAACGGTGCCGTTCCGGAACGTTCCTAGCTCCTGGCGCCATGTTACCGGTGACATTCCGGAACGTCCGCCGCAGCGAACGTGTTAAATGTATAGTACATAATAAATAAGAAAAAAGTTCCTATAAACATGTGTCCTAAAATGCTCGGTTATCCGTCTGTCGGTCTGTATGTGTTTTTAACATGATTTTGCATAACTTTGGAACTACTAAAGATATCAACTTCAAACTTGGTACTTACATGCTGACTAATAGGACCAATTTTGATGCGGAGTATCAAGTTTCTACTCTGTACCATTTCAAAATGGCAGCCATTTTATATTTTAAAAATTAATATCTAAAAAACCGTAAATTTTAAAGAAATCGTTCAAGAGACAAAAAATTTGCGTAATTTTATTTCCTACAAAACCATATAAATATTATAAAGATCGAACGACAAATAACATTTACATATAGAGATGGAGAGGGGTGGGGGAAGAAGTGTTTGGGTGTCGGCATTGGTAAACATTAGGAGTCATTAAGCGTCAGTTAGTGGTGGAGTTTGACTCGGCTATATGAGTGAAATTTTTTTATCAGGCCCTTTTAAGAAAAACATTTTAGAAATTTTGTTTTCTCTTTTTCAAAACGTTTTAATTTTTTTTTATTCAATTGACATTTTAAGTTTCATAGATTATCCATGGAAACGCAAAATCTGTTGAGTATCATCTATATACTTAGGCTAATGCAATAAGGTTTTTTTCTGTTAGATCCCTTTTTCAGGCGTCCTACTGAACCGATTTTTACGATTGAGGTGTCATTTTAAAGCTTATAATGTAGCGCACCTGCGACAGATAGTTAAAATAGACATTACTTTTTCGGCTTCGACCCCCAAGGCTTTAATTTATTTATAGAGGGCGCTTCCAACGGTCCAGTGCTGACCAACTTGCTAAATGTAAATCGTAATTTAACGGCTGATTACCTTCAGACGAATTGTCAACCAGGGACATTGTAAACAAAAATAGATATATACCCTGAAAATGTAACTAAGAGAAACAACAACTTTTGAACAGTGAACAGTTATTTTTAGATATTGATTCGGTAGGTAAATCACTCTTTGATGTGTATATCAACATGTTTCAAATGTTGTAAATTATCTAATTTTATTCGTGTACAAAATTTTAAACGAACATTCATTTCATTTTCATATGACGATGTTTTTCTTGAATGTTCAAAGTTTTTTCCAGCAAGGAAGTAAATTTATCACTGTAAAAGGAAATCGTTACATTATTCGTTAAGCCTTGATGACGATTTGTGAATCCCGAAATAGAAAAAAGAAGAATCCAAAGAGAAAATAGAGAAGTCAAGTTTAGAGAGAACAGGGGAAACATGCATAACCTTCGGCAAGAACAGATAACTGCTAAGAGAGGCAAAGATTGTACAGCGGAGCGACATTGTACCACATATATACTTCCAGCGACTTAAATATTATATAAAAGCAAACGTAATAATCACATGCGGTATCCTACTGTTGAGCTAAGTTATTTCAAGAAGATAATCAAATTCAAATACATAGTGTGGGGACGACGGACAATGTGTGTGTATGTTTTTTTCAGCTAAGCTTCTTAAAACATTTAACATTTCAATTTCAAGTTTGAACAGGTTAACTTTTTAATAATTGTGAATTTAAAGAAGGTAATTAATTTTTTTTGAATTTTAGGTTATAGTTTATCACGAACAAACACAATATTAAAATGCGCAATTTGCGCATGGGACCCCTAGTATTTTATAATACAGCATCCTTCATGTAACAACATGAATTTTTGTCACAGACCGCAACCAACATAAAAATGAAGACTAAAAATATTTAATGTGATTTGATAAATATGTTTCAGTGTAAACATATTTATCCGAAACAAATAAAGGCAAGGCAAATAAATAAGAATAATTTATCCGAAACAAATAAATAAGGCAGCTCATTAAGCCTTTAGTAAATTTGGTATTTATAAAAAAAAGTTGAAAAGCTAAAAAAGCAATGAAGCCTCAATGAAGCACACGCACACGCACACGCACACGCACGCGCACGCACGCGCGCACACACACACACACACACACACACACACACACACACACACACACACACACACACACACACACACACACAATTAATTTATTTGTTTGTTAAGACAAACAATTAACCTTTGGGGAATCATACTAACTCAACCCAGATTATTTTTTTACGCTACCAAAAATTTTGAGTGTCCCCCAAAAATGGGGGATTTTGGGGGCAACTCAAATTTTTCAAATGCAAACCCCTTTTGAGTGACCTCTTATTTTAAAGAGCTTTCAAAAAGTAGATGAATGGTGAAAATTGGAGGTCTCTATCGTGTTTCTATCTGAATTGACAGCTTGTCAAAATTTTGAGTACAACACATACTTGAAACCTGGCGTCTAGGACATTTGGAGTTTTAATTCACCGTTGGTGACGTAAAAATGAAACGAGCCTGGGAGAAATGTTGTTAAATGAAAAACTAGATTCTTTTGGTGATATTTAAAATTTTGAGTGTCCCCCAAAAATGGGGGATTTTGGGGACAACTCAAAATTTTCAAATGCAAACCCCTTTTGAGTGACCCCTCATTTTAAAGAGCTTTAAAAAAATAGGCGATTGGTGGAGGTTGGAGGTCGCTAACGTATTTCTATCAAAATTGGCAGCTTGTCAAAGTTTTGAATACGACTCTTAGAAACTTACAATTAAAATTTGTTTAATTTTTTATATGCTATGTTATGACTGTCTTTATAGTGAAAAATAATAGTATGAATATCAATTTTTTTGCAGCGCTCTGAGCTGCACGGGGTTAGTCTAGTTAATTTTAAAAGCAAATTTAAAGATTTTTTAAGTTTTAGAGTATTGAATAATTTTTATTTAGTAAATGTCAAGCGGCTATTACCAATAATTCCTCTTTATCTCAAAATTATCATTTATGGGAAAATGACTTTTAGGAATTGAACCGTCTCCTCTCTGATAATTGTTATCATAATTTAGTCTTAATATGAGACTTAAATGGAAGAACAGGTAATTTGCAAACTATTCATGAACATTTTGACTTAGACCATAGTAAGGCAATACATAAAGCTCGCAAGTCAAAAGACATAGTTTTAAATAGTAAAGGGAAAAATAGTTTAGAATTGTGTGAAAATCAGGGGTTTGTAATATTAAATGGTAGGACAAAAAGTGACAGTCATGGAGAATTTACATTTATAGGGGCGCAGGGGATGTCTGTAATAGATTACGCTTTAGTGACAATAGATAGTCTAAAGGTGGTCAAGAATTTTAGAGTTTTAAATTATATAGAATCGGATCACATGCCAATCGAGCTAAAATTGAAGATGAGTGTTGGTAAAAATGATAGAAATAATGGGGCAGTGCTCTTTTTACTACCAAGATTAAAAGGGGGTTGATAAAGAGGAAAAAGCGTACAAAGAGGAGATAGCGTATAAAGAGAAGCTGAGTTTGGCTGTTGATGGTGTAAGCATAGGCAATAATTCTCAATATAAATAATCTAGTTGATTGTATAAAACTGTCTGCTAATATAAATAAAAGTAATCCTAGTGGTAAAATCAACAACTGTTCCCTTTTACAAAATAAACAGCCTTGGTTCGATTGGTAGTGTTATTCACTAAGAAAAAAGGTGTACTTTTAAGGATTACTTAAAATTTTTAGGAAAACAAATTCTGTGGAAGCAAAAAATGTTTATCTCGAGGAGAATAAACAGTTAAAATTATTATGTAAACAGAATAAGATCCAGAATCAAAATGATTTATTGACTCATAAAATAGTGAGTCATAAATCATGACTTTGGAGAGTCATAGTAATAACGAACAAACATGGGAGGCAATAAATAAATTTAAGTCAAAGAAACACATTGTTGTAGGTGCAATTAAGTCAGATGAATGGGTTAGACATTTTCAGAATTTGTTAAATCCCCCATTATTAGCGTCTAATATAGCTTACCCCGAGCCTTTTCTTGAGGATGCTTATCTTGATGGTGATATTGGTCTTGAAGAAATGAAAACTGTTGTTAGGTCAATGAAAAATTCTAAAGCTCCCGGAAGTGACGGAATTCCTTAGGAATTTTATAAAAATAGTACTGATAGTTTTTTGAGAAAGCTTTGCAAGTTTTTTAATGTTATTTTTAGATCAAACTTGGTCCCTGATAAGTTTAGAAGGGCTATTATTTGTCCGATGCATACAAAGGGCGATCTGAATAACGTACAGAACTACCGAGGACTTTCATTCATCGACTGTGTGGCTAAGATATACGCAGGCAGGCCCGCCGAGAGGGGGGGGGCAGCGAGGGCATTGCCCAGGGGCCCGGGCTTACAAGGGGTCCGGAATTACAAGGGGCCCGGGCCTGGTCTAAAATGTAGTATGTAGTTATAACGTTACAATATGATAGAGAATAATGCTGAACGTATTTTTTCAAAAATTTCACAATCCATGTTGTATTTTAAATAAAATATTTTTAACGTCTTCTTAAGATTTATTGATGATAATTGTTACAAAAGTTTTAAGTTTAAGGCTCATTGCGTAAGCTGCGGGGCACTGGCACTGATGTGATATTATTGCTGACCGCGACGCACGACGGGTGACGCTACAAGTCGTAGGATTGTGTAGCCGCCACAGGCAATTTCAGCCTGAGGGAAAAAAAGGGAAATTTCGGGCTTTGGCGAGGGAGAAACTGTCGAAGCGAAGTGGAAACACTGGTTTAGTGGTAGTTCGTTGTTTGGATGAAAATATAGATTGAGTTGAGTATGAAAATATAGAAATCTTTAACTAGCTTTTTATTACAAAAGCGAGAGATCTTTAAATAACAGATCTCTTTTCAAATAGAAAATTCCTTTATGGCCTTAACTTAAAAATGTATTTAAAATCTGAGATGGTGTGAAAAGTGCTATTAATAAGTTTAAGACCATCAACCACCGCGCCGCCGCCGTTATGTTGTGGGGGGGGGGGGGGGAGTGGAGTGGGCCCGCGGCAACGATTGCCCAGGGGCCCGAGATTTCTCTCTGGGGGCCTGTACGCAGGTATTATTTTTAAGAGATTAAACTGTTGGGTGACCGAGCGGCAAATCCTAAATGAGTATCAAGCAGGCTTCAGGAAAAATTACTCGACAATTGACAACATTTTTAATTTGACAAATATTATAGAGTTGCGGACAGAAGCACAGAGAGAAAAGTTGTTTGCTTTTTTGTATGTGAATACAGTTCTATTCGATGATATATCAATTTTTGCATTTTTTATAACCCAAATCATGAAAGGTGCGGTCAGGGAAAAGGGATACGGTCTGGAAAAAACGAGTCGTAATTTAGGTGTTTTACTCAATTTATTTAATGCCTCTGTTTTAAATTATCATTTTAAATCATCCATGGCACTTTAATATGTCAATACCCTGGTTATTTGGGAGTTGACTATACTCTATTCCCTAAAACTTTAAAATAACATTTAAGCATTACCTTTAGTATCTACATATTTCAAAAACTACAATTTTACTTTTTCATAAATCCTTCAATTGTACTGTTATAAGATAAAATTGTGTTTCACTTCAACTGAATAGTGCAATTTACAATGAAATTTATAATGATTTTCATGACCGCACCCCAGTACAATCAATAAGACTATTGTGGTCGTGAAGAAAATGGTTGTGGTCGTGAGAAAAATGCGGTTGTGAAATCACAATATTTGGCTCTGTTCTGGTGGTAGCTCTGCACCTCATCTTTGAGAAGACAAATTGGACTTCTAAGTTAGCCTAGCAATTAAAATATCATATCAACAACAATTAACACCATGTCTACTGTAACAAATGACTACATACAGACTTGGACACATAAAAATTACTTGAAGATTATTGGGCAACACCCACCTTAATTTAATGATGTGCTGATCCTCCAAGTTGTAAAAAACAATGGTCACACAAGCACACAGATACCGGATCGCACACAACTGTCCCGACGTTTCGCGTGAAAACATAAAAACATCACGCCTCTTCGGGGGAATTAAAATCTCGCCTACGATTTTTTGCAAGGAGTCGCTCCGACCGTCTTACCGCGACTGGCCTGTCCGGCGGGTTCACATTCTTATCAGCAGGAGGGGGCGGGGGGGGTCTATTGTCCTGGCTCTGTTAACTTCCTTTTCCAACGAAAATTTTATGGTGGTTCTCAGGCTGTTTAGATGATTTAAGAAAATATCTGGCAATTCATTATCCTCCCATATGCAAAACACATCATCCAGGTACCTAAACCAGCAAAGTGGCGAGCTATTGAAACTACTGATGGCAAGCTGTTCAAAAAAATCCATATATGTATTACTGAGGAGCGGACTCAAAACTCCACCCATCGGTAAACCTGAGACTTGTTTGTAAAACAGATTTTCAACCTGAAAATAGCTATTCTCAACACATACTGACAGTAATTCCATAATTGTACCTACGGGCATTTTAGTTCTATCTGTTAAACTGTTGTCAGATTCCAGTTTATCCTTAACTATTATTAACATTTCTGCAACAGGAACATTTGTGAATTAACTTTTCACATCATAACCATTACATTGCTATCTTTGGTTTTAATTGTCTTTATTTTTTCTATGAAATCGCTTGAGTTTTTTATGTAGGTATCTGAGTGACCAAATAATGGAGTTAACACAGGAAGTATATGTTTTGAGAGGGCGTATGTGGGTGAGTCAATGGAGCTTACTATCGGACGAAGAGGTATGTTATCTTTATGGAGCTTCGGCAGACCATACAAGTGTGGTGGTTTCAGTTAAGGATAAACTGGAATCTGACAACAGTTTAACAGACAGAACTAAAATGCCCGTAGGTACAATTATGGAATTACTGTCAGTATGTGTTGAGAATAGCTATTTTCAGGTTGAAAATCTGTTTTACAAACAAGTCTCAGGTTTACCGATGGGTGGAGTTTTGAGTCCGCTCCTCAGTAATACATATATGGATTTTTTTGAACAGCTTGCCATCAGTAGTTTCAATAGGTCGCCACTTTGCTGGTTTAGGTATCTGGATGATGTGTTTTGCATATGGGAGGATAATGAATTGCCAGATATTTTCTTAAATCATCTAAACAGCCTGAGAACCACCATAAAATTCTCGTTGGAAAAGGAAGTTAATGATGCGCTACCTTTTTTGGATGTTTTGGTTTTCAAAGTAGGTGACAGCTTAAACACTAAAGTATTCAGGAAGCCTACTAGCACAGGCCAATATTTAAATTACAAGTCTAATCATGCTGGAAGTGTAAAATTAGCCTTAGCACAGGGATTGTTTAGCAGAGCTATTAGGTACACCACTAGGGAAACTGACCGACATACCGAAGTCGAGGCGGTGTTCAATGAATTAAAAGCTATCCAGAAAACGTATATGGCACCATATGGCATATAGCATATCATTTTAAGCGTCTTTTAAAGGCAAACAACTTTTTCAATTTACACCTATTGTCTATTTTTTGTAGGATTGTAGTAATAAGGCAAAAACTCCATTTTCCCATATAAAAAGCATGTTATTTGCATTAAGGAACAGCATAAGATTTTTTCCCCAGCTCATTATCGAGCTATTCTTTAAGAAAATGTGTTATAGTGACAAATTTTGTTAGATTTTTTAATTCTAAAAATTCTCATGTCTAAAGAATGTAAAAACACCTAAAACTGAAAATTCTTAAATAGCAGGGTATAATAAATGTTATATGAAACCAAATGTGTTTATAAAACGAACGTTTATAGCATTTCAATATCTCTTACGGTTTTGAAACTTCAGCCGAAAACCATTATTATGCCAGTTTATGAAATTCAACTACTTATTTTTATTTCAACAAACAGGTTTTTACGATTAAATTAACAGTCTTTGCAATGAAAAAAGAAAAATCACAACATCTTCCAGTTTTTCAACGTGGCAGTATACATTTGTAGTAACAATATTTAATGTTTATCTTTAAATAATGACACCAATAACAATAATTTATGCTATAAGGCTTTTTTACGATCTTCAGATCTGAAAATGTTTAGAAATTAAAAAACATCTAACGAAAAATGTCACCATTACACATTCATTTAAAGAATAGCTTGATAATAAGGTGGGGGGAAAATCTTGTGCTGTTCCATAAGGCAATTAACATGCATTTTATATGGGAAAATGGAGTATTTGGCTTATTATTACAATTCTACAAACAATAGACAGTAGGTGTAAATTGAAAAGTTGTACGTCTTTAAAAGACGCTTAAAATGATATGCTATTTGCCATATGGTGCCATTTGACTTTTTTGATTTTCAGGGCTACCAACATTACAAAAAAATAAAATTTTGATAAAAATTGATAATTTTAAAAATTATGACATGTAACACATCATTGTAAAGCTGTGTTTACCAGGATTAGGAATTTTTAATCAGAACTGAAAAATGTTTAGCGGTTTCGAAAATACAGGGTATTCCGTCAATAGACAAAAAAATCAAAGAAATGACCGCCATCTTGAGACGGATTGAGATAATTAAGTTCTGTATCACCAAAATGTTCCTCTAAACAAGACCTCTCTAAAAATGTACAATGTGTCATAGGTTTACATAAGAAAATTTCGAGATTCGAACCCGTGACCTTCATTTCTGGAACACTCTGTGTTCAGATTGCATTGTAAATATTTTAAATGAATTCTTCATATTTGATTTAGGGGGGAGTAATTTTATTTGGCGTTTCTAGGTTAAACCGTACTCCCGTAAAACTATGTGCATTGTGCACGGGTGGTCTGCCTCACCCTATATATGTCATTGTGTAATTAAGAGTCCATACTTGATTAAGTAGGACTCACACAGGTGAATAAAGTTAAATTCAAGATATAGGCTAGATTAAATAAAAATAAAAATTCAAGTTACAGAGGTGGACAGATGGACGCTGCACTGGACATGATTCACTGGTATATTGTGACAAAGTTCCCTAACTGGGGTTTTGACTTGCAGAGGTATGCTGAGAAAACTTTGAATATTGGAGATAGTTAGAGACTGTGTGTCTCTGACTTACACACGAAAATAAAAATCGTAAAATTATTTTGAGTTTTGCATAGTTATTATTTGAAACAGGTTTTTACAAATGAATTGAAAGTATAAGCCTCGGGCTCACCTATTAACTTGGTGATTGAATGCAGTAGAACCTCAATCAACCGTCACTCTTTAAACCATCAATCTCTGTTATCCGTCACCACTACTGTGCTTTTAATGTGTTGTAATAGACGGCGTAAAACACTGAACATGTACATGTATAACTTACAGTATAGTAGTTCTGTTTAACCCTCCATAGGGCGCATACTGGAGGTTACCTCCATATTCTTGAATTTTTCCTCATAAAATACGTAAGGGTGCAGTCGGCAGTCTCACGCAGTCTGACAGTACGTTTTCGATCGGACTGGAGGTAACTTCCAGTGACGTGAAAAACAGAGTTGTACGATATATTTTTTAATATATATTTTAAGGTTAGGTTCATTTTGAAAAGCTCTGGGCTGTAATATTTGGTATAAAAGGAAAGGGATAGACAACTAGCTTACCTGGGAAAGATGAAAAGCAGCAGATAAAGCATAGAACACACACAAATATTCACACAAAGGAAATTCTTGATATTTCGACCCTCATGGGGTCTTCATCAGAAGGGGAAATGTGAGATTCTCTCACATTCTCTCACATTTCCCCTTCTGATGAAGACCCCATGAGGGTCAAAATATCAAGAATTTCCTTTGTGTGAATATTTGTGTGTGTTCTATGCTTTATCTGCTGCTTTTCATCTTTCCCAGGTAAGCTAGCTGTCCATCCCTTTCCTTTTATACTTAATATATATTTTGAAATCCATATAAACCATTTTTTATATCTATATAAATAAAATTAATGTTTTGTCTGTACATTGCATAGAATTATGAAATTTTTGGTTATTTTTGCGTTTTGAAGGTCAGAGAATCCGAATCAAGCCTTATCTCAATTTATGTCACTATTTGTGTTGGTAACGCTCAACATCACACTTTAGACCGCTTTTCACGCAAAAACTAGAGTACTGTTATGGCTGAAACTTTTTTCCTGTGTTTTGTGCACATATGAGAAGGTGTAAGACGAATTAAAACTAGCGTAAGTCTTCTTGAATAAACAGCAAGCTTCTAAAAACCAAATTTTATTTTATTTCGACCAAGTTTGTTTTGGATTTCCCCATAATTCATGGGGATGACGTTTTGTTTACGTTTTCAGTGTTCCAAGCAGATGGTAGTTACCTTCACTGGTGGATTCGTTGTTACAGATGATTTCATTCAGTTTTATGTTTTGGTTTATAATATTTATTTTTTTATGTACTACAGTAGAGTCCCACAAACCCGGACTAATGTGGACCGAACAGTGTCCGGGTTTGAGAAATTTCCGAGTTATCGGGATATGAGTAAAAATAAGAAAAAATAAGAATAGTTTCTGTTATTTCTATAAGAAATCATTTATTTATTACATAGTAAAAAATAAAAAACTACATTATCAGCTAAAAAAAACTTAAAGAAAAACCAAAACTGTTTTATATGTGTCACACCATGCTCTGGACTTGAATCTCAGTGCACTTCATTGCTCTGGCAGGCTTCCCGAGTTATCCAGAATTCCGGGTTATCGAATTCCGGGTTTGCGGGACTCTACTGTACTAGCAGCCCGCGTCACTTAGTGACTTATAAAAAATACTTGATAAAATAGGTTGTAGTTTAATGTTGATTATGTATGGAGTTTTGCAGCGTAAAATACCTTTCAATGATGAACTGTGTGAATTGTTGTGATTTATTTAGTTTTATACTAATTTTTTATGTCATAGCACTGGAATAAAATTGTCGGTAATCAAAACATCTCATCGGGGCAAACTTTTAAAAATAACTTATTGCTTTATACTCGAAACTTCAATTTGGGTAAGAAATTCCTCAACGGAATTTAAGAAGTTCATTTATTTCATCTACTTTCAAAGTGTCCATGTTTACACTTTTGTACATTATACCATTCTACACTTTGAAATTTCGAGAGTGCGTCAGCATTCATTTCACATTAAATGGGGGTTAATTTACATGGATCTTCATTGCTTGGCGCATCTTCATGTCTCTGTTTTAGAGTTCATTCCACACATTTTCTACGCGTCAGTTTCTTGCATTCATCTTTGTAAGGTATTAACAACAATCGGTAAGAAGATAGACAGGTCAAACCACTGATTTACTCAAAGAATTAAATTTTCAAACAGACCCGCTTTTTGTTTCGCATCTTAAATAAATATTTGGCAAATTTTTACCTAAGCAAATAATGTTCTTGAACTTTCTATGAAAAGCCTTCATTAATTTAGGCATATTGTTAGTGGTACATTTCAAAATCGAGTAAAATAGGTAGGCTAACTGTTAACACTTCAATATCCTCCCATTTCAAGTAAATTTAAAAAATACAGGTTTTAAATTTATATTGTGATTTAACACTTGAATTTTTTAGGCTAATATTCAACTAATATTTATATTTTAAAGCTCAAAACATTGAAACGTGCATCAATGTGTCTTCAATAGTTTGTTATAAAATTCCATCTCCAGAGCACCTCCTATTTACTTATGTTCCTTTTTAAGAAAAGAATACCCCCGTTGCAGCAGACCTGCATACTCAGCGAATTTCAAATGCAAAACAACATATTTCAATCCAACATACCGAGATTCAACATGTTTTAGCGAATTTCCCCTATAGGGAAGAAGCTGTTACCGTAGGTCTCATGGTAAGACCTAAGCCTAAAACCATCATAACTTTTCTTTTTGAGGTCCTCAGATGCCAAAAACACCATTTGTTCACTTTCATAAATATATATAATATATATATATATATATATATATATGTGTGTCTTTAAGCACGATAACTTGCGGAAAAATGGTCCAATCGGAATGAAATTTGGCATAGACGTGTAAAGTAGTAATTATTCGGACGAGTTCGTAAACCAGCCCGATCGGACCACCGGAAGGGGGGGTAAAGGGGGGTAAACCCCCCCAAAAATGGGTATTTGAGATTTTTACATAGAAAAATACAATTTTTCAAATTTTTATTGGCACCATTGAATTTAGCCCAAAAAAACAAACAGTTTAGTATTTTGAATCATGGCTCTATGTCCATTGGTTGCCGAGATATTGAAAGTGGTAAACACAGTACGTTGTCCCAATGTTAATCTTATGGGAAATAAGTAAAATTCTCTATCACACTTATTTCTCAACATATCTTGATAAAACTTGGTAAAAGGCTTCTTCTAGTTCAGATCTACTAAATATTGAATTAAAACCTCCCAGTTTTAATATACCTGTAGCAGCAAACCTCCATACTCATTCCCCATGTTATTCTTATGGAGCTTACAAAAACATGTCAAATCTCGCTATGTTGGATTGAAATATGTTGTTTTGCACTTGAAATTCGCTGAGTATGCAGGTCTGCTGCAACGGGGGTATTTGTAAGCTCCATGAGAATAACATGGGGAATGAGTATGCAGGTTTGCTGCTACAGGTATATTAAAACTGGGTGGTTTTAATTAAATATTTAGTTGATCTGAACTAGAAGAAGCCATTTACCAAGTTTTATCAAGATATGTTGAGAAATAAGCGAAATATAGAATTTTCTCTATTTCCCATAAGGTTAACATTGGGACAACGTACTGTGTTTACCACTTTCAATATCTCAGAAACCAATGGACATAGAGCAGTGATTTAAAATACTAAATTGTTTGTTTTTTTGAGCTGAATTTAATAATGCTAGCAAAAATTGGATAATTTTCAATATTCTATGCAAAAAACTCAAAAAACCCATTTTTGGGGGGTTTACCCCCCTTTACCCCCCCCTTCCGGTGGTCCGATCGGGCTGGTTCACGAACTCGTCTGAGTGATTACCACTTTACATGTCTGTACCAAATTTCACTAAGATCGGACCATATTTACGGCCGCTATCTTGTTAACAGACATACATATATATAGATATATATATTCAAACGAATAGTGTTTTTTGCTTCTGGGGGCCCCAAAATGAAAAGTTAACATGGTCTCGGGCTTAGGTCTTACCATGAGACCTACGGTAATAGCTAATTCCTTTAAGGAAATTCGCTAAAATACAGTAAATTAAGATGATTACAGACTGTTGGTCTTAGTTTCAATATGCTGAATACTCTTGCTTATTTTCTGTTGTCCTAAAAAAAAATTCAGTATTTTAAGAAATCAAAATCATAACGACATTTTCTTGCCCTGCATTCTGTGGCATATCTCTGGAACTATTTCAAATCTTGATCATCTGTTTTGTTACAAATGTGAATTTGAAAAAGTTCATAGGTTCTACTACAGATAGTAGCACTTTCACTGAAATTTCAAAAGCCTCCTGTGTGAAGGCTTTTCATGGGATATTCTCCAAACCCACAAAAGGCACATCTAGAGAGTAATAGCTTTAATTTGATACCAAATACGTGTAGAAAAAGTTAATTTCTAGGGGTCGATTTGATTTGGACAAAATACCAGAAATTCTTTTAACAATATAGATGGATATAAAAGTAGCATTTAATTTTCGTACATCGTTAGTTTTCTTACATTTACTCGTGGAATCTACTCATCAAGTATAAAAGGTTTGATATTTAGGCAATTTATTAAATCACAAGTATTTTTGAAATCAAACTCCAAAATCCTGAAACACAAATTTTATTTTATCTCGACTAAGTTTGGTTTGTGTGCGAATTGAGGTTTTTATTGGTAACAGCTGTGATTAGAAATGTGCGTTAATGTAGAATGACACAATTGATTTTAATTTAACAACTGATTGTCACTTTTTGTTTGAGATAAATGTAGTGTAAAGTGAGAATCAACAACATAGGATCTGAATATGCCCCATAAAAGAAAAAGTGATCTGGGTCAAAAATCTATCAATGCTAAACGATTGAAATTGAGGAGAAATAATTTTGTCGTGGATGATAATCTGCTAGAACCTAGCAATAGCAATTACAAATTTTTGACTGATGAGGAAGTAAGACCATCCACCAGTCGAAAGACGGATGATAATCTGCTAGAACCTAGCAATAGCAATTACAAATTTTTGACTGATGAGGAAGTAAGACCATCCACCAGTCGAAAGACGGATGATGATCTGCTAGAACCTAGCAATAGCAATAACACATTTTTAACTGATGAGGAAGTGAGACCATCCACCAGTCGAGAGGGAATGGCTCCATTTAGATCTCGGAATACAGAGGAAGAGCAGGAAGAACGTCGACAAATAGAAAGAATACAACTAAGTCAGCAAAGAGAAAATTAAACTGAAGAAGATCGTGAAACCCGACGGAACAGTAACCGCATTCGACAAGGTGAAAGAAGAGAAAATGAAAGGGAAAAAGAACGTTAAGCTCGACAGAACCTTAACCGCATTCGTTATTATGATAGAAGACAAAATGAAACAGAAGAGGAAAGAGAAACTCGGCAAGAACAAAACAGATTTTGGCAAAACCAACGAAGAAATAACAAAATGCTCGTGTGGGAGGCTCGACTTTCCACCAACAATGCGAGGTACCATCGCAATGTCGAAGGACGGAATCTTCTGTTGCACAATGAGGCGGTCCGGGTGGAGGACTATCGAGCTAACCAGGATCTCGCCTATAGAAATGCCTGCATTGCCAATGATACCCAAAGACACAGAGTAAATAGAGAAATAGAGAGTGATGAAGAAAGACGCAACAGAATCATGGGAGAGGGGTTACGGCATGTGGAAAGGAACCTGATACAATGGCTTGACAAACGTAACAGCGGATTCCAATGCGATCCTCTAATAAACTATAGTGAAGCAGCTAGCATTCGAGACTTTGGCAAAGTTTGTAGATTTTGCAGACACTTCACATGCCATTACGGACCAGAAAGGGATGTCTTGTCCCCTCCCCTCCGCTCCGCGCTCTCGCGCCAAAGCCTAGTTCAGCTACTTGTTGGACTTGAATTTGGTAATTTTTTGGCGCTTCAGAAGCGTGAGGAGTGGTTTTATCGTGTATTCAATGTAATTTCGGTTTAATTCTGTATTATACATATGTAAAAACCATGAAAACACTTTAAAAATGGTTATAAATATGATCATTCCCCTTGTTTGAACTTTTACACTTGGGTATGGCCTTAAAACTCACTTATGTTACTTTTTAGGGCATTTCACTCACTTTGGCACTAATTGTGAGCGTCATAAGGGTTTTTAGCCTCAAGTAGGTCAATTTCAAGTAAAACCTAGTGTTTGCTACCCAGTGTACATGAAAAGTACGACTTAAAAGTTGATTGTTAATTTCAAAGTTGAAATGGAAATGAAATAGCTTAATATCCTTTTATGAAGAGTATTTTGTTGTATACACTCTGCAGTAAAGGTGACTTTGCTACCAAGAACTGTTTTTCATTAATACACACAATAAATGTATATAAGTGTGATAGAACAAAGAAATTAGACAAATTTAAGTTTAAACCACTAAATTTTTGGTTTGACGAGGTGTAGCTGGACAGTATAAATATTTAATTTTGATTGGCAAATGCCTACATCAATTTAAAAATGGTTGACCAGACTCGCTCAGAACCATGGCGTTTAATTTCGTATCATCCATTGCCCAGCACCAATAACTTCATGGTGCTGTAAGACGTTGAAAAACAGACTCATAATAAGGTGTATATATTTTGATTGGATATGAAACTGCGCATATTTCCGATATCGGCAGTGTGATTTTTATGTATATGTGGCTAAAATTGTCAAAGATATGGCCGATTAAAGTTTTGAAACTATTTAAACGTATTTTCGGCTATTTATGGCACACTCATAAGTCAAACCTTGTTGAAGATGCTTTTATGCCAAAGCCTAGATGTATATCAACAGAAATACTGTACTCAGTAAAAAAAACTCGTTTTTTATAGTTTACTTATTAATTTACAAACAAACTCTGATTTAAAGTAAAGTATTGGACAAATTTACCCGCTATATTTATAGCTAAATGTTGATAGAATTTAATAATTCTAGTGACAGTCTTTTACTACTGTCGAAATATTGTACCGTATATTGCTATATCGAAAAAGGCAAATGAAAAAAATTACCTAAGGATGTGATGTCACTGAAGTAATAAAAACTAGACTTTAACTAAATTTGATGTACTTGCGTGCTAGATTCTTTGTATGATGATTAAAATTAGTGCCAAAGTGGGTACAATGCTCTAAAAAGTACCAAAAGTTGAATTTTAAGGTCATACAATGAGAGGGAAAGTACCAAAATTGTATTTAAAACTGATATCAAAACTCGAAAGGCTCCAAAAGTGAATATTAACATCAAGAAAAATTGAAAAGTTCCAAAATCGAGTCCCATACTCACACTCCAAGACCAAAGCTCTAAAACGTTAATGCGCGCGAGGCGTGGAGTGGAGGGGAGGGGACAAGACATCCCTTTCTGGTCCGTAATGGCATGTGAAGTGTCTGAGTCTACAGGGTGTGACAGCTACCACCACATGCCATTACCTACGACAGGGGTTGTTTCCCCCTCCTCCCAAAAAAAACCATTGGATTTTTTGGGGAATTTTTTGAAAATTTTTTTTTTATTTTTTTAAACAATTTTTTTATATTTTTTTGCGACTTTAAACCAGCCCTTATGACTCTAGACCACTTGTTACTCAAATTTGGCTATTTTTAGAGTTATTACACGTAATTATAACCCTCGTATACATGGTTAGGGCTGTATAAGTGAATTTTGGCTCTTTCGAGTTGGATATTACAGTGATGGCTTCCATAGAAAAGGGTTAAATATCAAAGGGCTTGTGTTTGTAAAGAAATCTATTGAAATGGATTAAATTTGTTTAATAGTAGAGCGTTAAAACTAGCTTAAATGCGTCTATAAGAACTATCTAGAGCAATATCCGAGTGCCTGGAATACTCGCCAAAAAACGGTAGAAACAAATTTATTTTGTAATCTTTTACGACTAATATCGACTCTAGGGTGTGTATAGATTGGATATAACGTGTCGAAAATTATTAGTTGTACTCAATGTAAAAACTAGAGCCGATATAAATTTAGATTGTTTTCAAACCGAATTAAACCAAGTATTTTGCCTTATATCGACGATAACTTGTGAAGCCCAAGTCATATCAGGATGCGGTTTACATAGGATTAAAGCTAATTTTACCCTCTACAATACAAAAGCGGTTACATCACTGGGCCACCCTTGAAATTTGCCCGTCGTGACGCGCGGACGGCGTCACGGCACTGCCAGGTGTGGACAAGATGGCGGCCGGAGCGCCGCCGTCAGCCCACAGTGGCTCTCTGATGGTATGTATTTTCGGGGAAAAACCTCGTTTAAACGTGATTGTAAGACGATGGGCTCCTTGTCCCGATTACGGACATGCGATTTATTCCTCAATCAGACTTAAATTGCGATAGTTGGCGAATTTTTAACTGTGATAATTCGAAACTGTACTCGACTCGGCAATTTTTTTGCATTGTTATCGATATAATTATCAACAAGTGTAATTTTTTTCGTGCCTGCAACTGAATAAGTGGTCCACTTTTTGTTATGTCTTATCAGAT
This sequence comes from Flexamia atlantica, assembly GCA_035578135.1. Classification (NCBI taxonomy): domain Eukaryota; kingdom Metazoa; phylum Arthropoda; class Insecta; order Hemiptera; family Cicadellidae; genus Flexamia; species Flexamia atlantica. Next base: position 81,345,508 of record JAQJVK010000001.1, on the reverse strand, counting down.
AAAAACTAACTAAATAAACTGTATTTACAATAATTTTACCAATTTTCAGTTTCAATTGTAGTGTAAAAGCGTCTTTATTTGTGATATTAAGAATAAACAAAGCCGTTAGGATAATCAAAAATGGTTACATTCCATAGCGTACACGTGTAAAATGTGAAACATATTGGGAAAAGTGCATTATTGCAGATAGTTTTGTTGAAAACTTGCGATTAAACCGACATTTTCGATACTTGCATTGTTCCAAATTCGATGTTTTATACCAAATATCGACTAATTATGAGCTTGTAACTACTTTAAATCGTAAAATTATATCTCGGATGTTTAGTTTTGGTTGTAGATACACAAATATATCAAAAATTGTCGTTATATACTTACCAAACAGCAGCATTAAATTGATTGTAAATACTTTTTCTTGTAGACGCAACCCAACAACTTGGAAATTTGGCTAAATTAAGCGGTTTTTACACTTTTTCAAACATTATTTGTATAATACATCATTAATAGAGTATATACCATTTAAATAAATGTTTTCAAACGCGATTTTAGAGTACAAATTGGTTATTTTCAACAACTTTCAGCCGTTTTTCTGGCTAAATCACTTTTAATTACAGCATAAATTGCATATTTCGGCGTATTTTAGAACAAACAAGTGTCGATTTTTATACAACGTGCTAATTTGACAAGTATTGATTTCAATTAAACTGTCTGGTGTTATAATATACTCGTATAAAAATTGTTTTCCAACTTTCTAACAAACCACGCCTGCAACTCGAGATATGCAATTTCTCGTCTCAACTGTTAATAGTCATTCGATTGTTGCAGGCTAATTTTCGAGTTTTTGCCCCAAATGTACATAGTTTAAAGGGTATTTTTTACCAGAGTTACACATATGAAAGCCTTCAAAATTCCCTTTCACCCGATACTACTCGTATCTCGCTACGATTTTTCTGATGCCAAATAGACGCGATTGATTAATTTCGTGATTACTATTTTCAATATACGAGTTGATTATCGAGATTGGGACTGTAATTTACCATTAAAAGGGTAAATTATTATACATTTATCGAGATAAATACAAGCTAGGATATAAGGGTCTAAAAATAATTTTTAAAAATCGAAAAAAATTTTGAAAATATTTTTTTGTAAATTTAAAAAAAAATCTCAAATGTTTTTTTTTGGGAGGAGGGGGAAACAACCCCAGTCGCAGGTAATGGCATTTGGTGGTAGCTGTCACACCCTGTAGACTCAGACACTTCATATGCCATTATGGACCAGAAAGGGATGAAAAGACAAAATCTACTCTTTCTAAATCTAATCTAATCTACTCTTTGCCCAAGGGCAAAGGAGCCACCTGGAATATGTTGCGCTTCTGTTAAAGTGTTTGAGGCACCTGAGCCTCTTCGTACACGGATATCGGATGATTCACCTCAGTCTAGACATTTTCTTCGTAATATCAGAGCTTACAATAGTGCATTTCAGATGACTTCTTTCGGAGGAAATGAGATATGTGAAGGTGGATATATGCCTTCTTTCAAAGTTCAGGGTCAGGTTTATCATCTAATCGGTTCTCTTTTACCTCCCCCCGGCCAATCTCCATCTTATCTACAAATTTACTTTGTAGGATGGGACCATGATCAGCTTAAAATAAGGCAAAACTTATTTCAAAACCTTGAACCTGACATATTAGCTGCTTTGCAGACCATGCTTCAGGAAAACAACGCCTACTTGCAAAGTTTCAGATCTGCTTTAGAAACAATGCCTCTGGATTACCCTAATTTCAAAATTGTTATTAGAGCCGACAGGCTTCCTACAGGCGAACATCCAGGCAGGTACAATGCACCAACGGTAAATGAAGTTGCTGTGTTAATGATTGGAGATCCCAATGACCATCGAGACATAATTTTATATTCAAGAGAAAATGGTTTGAAGTGGATCTATGAAACCCACTGTTCATATGATGCCCTTCAGTACCCTCTTATGTTTTGTATGGGTGAAGATAGGTATAGTTTCAACTTGCACCATTTAAACCCAAATTCTAGGCAGCCAACCACCTAGAAGACTAGCTCCAGAGAGTTTTACAACTATAGAATGATGATTAGAGAAGGTGATGTGAATCACATTCACAAATACAGGGTGTTTTTTTTTTTTTAACGCAACCCATTTTTAAGATTGAATAATGCACATATAAATATGAAATGAGTATTGTTTTATTGATCTTTACATTTTATACAACCTATTACTTAAGTTTGATCACATTTAGTTTATATTACATACTCAGTCTGCCATTAGCATTTGTACAAAGTTATGCTCTTTCCATCAAATTCCCAAACACGTGTTGCTGAATATCCTGTGAATTGTTTTCGTAGGCCTTAATATTTATGTTTCCCCAAATAAAATAGTATAGTGGGGTCAAATCCGGGGATCTTGGGGGAAATAATCTTTCACCGAGAAAATAGTTTTGGGTTACGTTTTTAATGTGTGTCTTTCAGCAGGATAACTCGCGTAAAAGTGATCCGATCTGAATGACATTTGCCACAGACATGTAAAGTAGTATTATTCTACGAAAACAGCACCTCAAAACAAACATAACAAATTTAATGCAATAAATTCAAAGAGGTACCTTGCAACAAATGTTCGGGAATTTGATGGAGAAAGCATAACTGTATACAAATGCCAATGACGGACTGTTTGAGCACATAATGTAAACTAAATGTGATCAAACTTAAATAATAAGTTGTACAAAATGTAAAGATCAATAAAACAATACACATTACATAAGTATTGTTCAATCTTAAAAATGGGTTGCGTTTAAAAAAAAAACACCCTGTACAAACAGCTCCTAAACCAATACTTGGTTAACATGTATGCCAAGGTGGAGAGTGAAAGGCTGTTGTACCTCCGGACGCACCTAAGAGAACTCAGAGCAGAGAACTACATACATATCCAAGACGCTTTACGGCGAGACGACAACATAGAAAACATAGGACAAAAGATCATTTTACCTGCCACTTTCACTGGGGGTCCGAGATATATGCATTCTCGCACAGAGGACACATTCTGCTATGTTAGGAAGTTTGGCCGTCCAGACCTTTTCATAACAATTACAACGAATCCAAAATGAACAGAAATCGCAACCTTAATTGGGGAAAGACAATCTGCTCAGGACCGATATGACGTGGTACCACGAGTTTTTCAACTGAAACTTAACTCTCTCATGGCAATTTTAACAAAAGGCCAGATTTTTGGATCAGTTCGCTGTTACATGTGTTCTGTCGAATGGCAGAAGCGCGGTCTTCCACCAAGCATATACTGATTTGGCTTGAAGAATCTATACCTCCAAACAGAGTGGATCAAGTTATTTCTGCAGAACTTCCAAGCCCTCAAACTGACCCTGGACTTGCGACATCATTAAAACCCACATGCTGCATGGCCCTTGTGGAGCTTTTAGTATTAGGTAATGCAAACTTCCTTGTATGAAGGATGGTAAGTGCAGCAAAAGGTATCCAAGGCCATTCGTCAGTGAAACAACAACGGGAGACAATGGATACCCTACCTACAGAAGGCGCTCCCCAGAGGGCGGAGGTCATCATGTCCTTATCAAAGTTGGAAACGAAGAAATCCCAATGGACAACCGATGGGTAGTACCTTACTCACCTGTCTTATCACGTACATTTAAAACCCTTATTTAAATGTCTTATTAAATACATTTGCAAGTATATTAATAAGGGTACTGACCAGGCCACATTCGCTGTTAGTGACAAATCCTCAGATGAAATAAAAATGTACCAGAGCGGGTATTACACATGTACATCTGAGGCAGTTTGGCGGATTATATCTTTTCCAATACATAAGATGTTCCCTGCTGTGTCACAGTTGGAGGTCCATCTTCCAGATGAGCAACGAGTCTATTTTCACCCAGAAAATGTTAGGGAAAGAATGGAATGAAGCACAACAACTCTTTTGGCATTTTTCGATCTCTGTCAAACGGACGATTTCGCTAGAACTCAGCTCTATAATGAGGTGCCGTCATACTATACATTCTCGAAACAGAGAGGTTGGTCAAAGAGGCAGAGAGGACAAATTGTAGAAGGTCATCCAAATGTACGACAGGACCCGTGCATCGGCAGAGTGTACACCGTACATCCAGGCTGTAGTGAGCGCTATTACCTTAGACTGCTCTTACACTCTGTTCAAGGACCAACGTCTTTTGGTTATCTGAAAACAGTTGATATACCTGTCCGTAGGCGCGATAACTTTTATAAAAAAGGTCCGATCTTGATGAAATTTGGAACAAACGTGTAAAGTGTCATTCATGACTTCGAGTTCGCAAACCAGCAAGATTGATTTACTCTAAGAAGGTTTTTTTCACAAAATAAAATTTATTTTCAAGATTTAACACCTTTTTACGAATTATTTTTAAACTTAATTGTCAAAATTGAATTCAGCTTGAAAAACAAACAATTTAGCATTTTGAATTATTATTCTACGTCAATCCGTTGCTTAGATATTGGATAATATTGGATGTGCTAAACACAGTACGTTGTCCAATATTGTTTTTTTCCCTCCAAAAAGTATAGTCACCCTGATTTGAGATGTTTTAAAAAAATACAATTCTGAACATATGATTGAATTTGCAGGTGTTGAATATTTTATTTGTGTTCATTTTGAATAGTTAAAGTTCATTGATCAAGATTTTGCAGAAAATATATACTATATCAAAAAATACAAATTATTTTTAAATTTAATAAAGTAAGAGCATTTGGAAGGGGGGGGGGAGATGTCTCGGTCTAAACTGCCTGAAAATGTAGCATAATATATGATATGTTTAATTATGAGGATTGATAATATGTTTTATTGAAATTGGCTGGAGATGTACGTCTGTTGCAACAGGGATGTTTTAATTACTATAAAACTGACCATATGATTGAATTTAATTTTTTCATGAGATTGAATTATTTGTTTGTTTTGAGTGTTTTGAGTTCATTGGTTATATGTTTGTTGACATTTATATTCTATAACAAGATTACAGTTATTAAAACTTAAAAGACTAAGAATTATATAAAATACAAAAGTGTATGTATTAGGGCCTACTAATGAAAACCAATATGGTCTCTTTGTTAATTTTCCTCATGTTTAAAGCTCATGAATGATTAAATATGCGTTTTTAGTATATTATTTACTTAACGTATTCAAATGATACTTTCTTTCAAACAAGTTGAATGCTCACATATACAAAATTTTGTATTATTGTATTATTTATAAATCCTATGGAAATTCGCTGAGTACGCAGGTCTGCTGCGACGGGGGTATTTATTCATGTTGGAACCTTCTTTGCCAAATGCTTTTATGTGACTAAAAGTATTTTTACTTTGGTAGTTATAAAATGTATAAAATTTGAATAAAAATGTGTCCAATTTAAATCATGAGCGAAGCCACGGGCAACTGCTAGTAGATAATTAAATTAAATATTTTTTTTTTACATTTAATTCAGTACTTTTTTTCATTGGTAAGCCATGTTACTTGCAACCTTTTTTCACTAAACTTTTTTATCATTCTTATTTAAATATTTTATATATAATTACAGTGAAATGTTTCATGCATTTAAATACCTAATTGTGATGCAGAAAGTGAAAAGAGACCTCAAGTCAAAATTGTCCGGTTTTGAGTTATTAACATCCTGAAATTCAGCAATAAATTGCGAACAATTTTATATATAATTTATAGTGCTATGAATTTTTGTCTTTGAGCTATTGGCATTTGAATTTTAACTAGTAAAAACGGGTATTTTAGGAAATATTTAAGAAATGAATTCGGTATCAAAATAAAGCTGAAAACTAGATCTTTAAATCTAAAATGAAACATACGTGATAAACTTAAAATTTCATCGTTTGAAAAATGAGAAAAAGAAGTTTGAAAAGGGACCTCAAGTCGGAAGGCAGAATACCGAGGAGTAAAAGATAAATACATTGTCAAGACGGTGATTTTTGGACTTATGCTAAATCGATTATTTTTTTATATTTCTCGGATTCTTATTGCTAAAATAACCGAATGAATGTGTACAGGAAAGGTTAAGGAATCATCGTATCCAATCGAAATCTAAAATTCAATATTTTTGACCCAATTTGACTAAAATGCCCGTACTGTAAAATTTACTCCAGCGACTTGAGGTCCCTTTTCACTTTCCGCATCACAATTTAAATGTGTGTTTAAGGTTTTGTTCAATTTATTACATGTTTTAATTTAAAAAATATGTTAAAAGCAAATGCTTCGTGTTATTTCACTATCTGGAGGTTTGATGCGCCCAACGGAGGGTTAACGCTTTGTAATTGAAATTGAATGAGAAATATGTATTATCCACTTATACAGGGTACCTATAATTTTTTCCAAAATTTTATAGATCTTTTAGGCAGAGTACGTCGTAACTTTAGGGTCCCAAGGGTGACGGCTAACAGAGGTTCCACTGCATTCAAAATTAATTACTTACTTTTAGAGGTGTGCGGATAGTGAATTTTTGGATCGGATAGCTTATGTTCGGATCGGTTTCGGATCGGATAACAACAGGTTCGGATCGGATAGTACCGGATTCGGATATTTACGGCACGGCGTAATGAGCAGATTTAAGTTTTCTCATAAGCCTAAGGTAATTGCAAGGAATTACCATATTATCCTAATGTGTAAGGTAAGGTTTGCCTTGATAGCCCTGAGTTGTTGATTGTTCAGATATATTGTTTTCAATGCAGGCCAAGTGTCAATTAAGTATGCAAAGGTACAACTATATATAATTATCTGTTAATAATTTGGAAATTTATTGATTCCCCTTAAGCATAGTTAGTATTTAATTAAACAAGGTAATAACCTAAATAAATTTCAGAATTAGGTTACTTGAAAATTCATTTTTCAATGCAAACTAAATTTGTTCATTTTTATGCCTCTGTATTTTTTGTTCTTTTCCTTTTCATAAATCAATAAATTATTTGATCAATAACTAGGCCTAAGTGATAAGACAAGAGAATTAAATATAAAACTTGATTCACCAATCTCTTCACTTTTGAAGAAAGCTCTACATTTTTATTCATGCATTAATGCCTGACAACCAAGATTTTGATTCACTACAAAATAATACTATAAAATAATAAGTCTGAGCAGTAAACTTAACCTAAATTTCAAGATAAGTTTCAAATGTTGTAGGTTTCAGTATTAAAGCTTGGTCATTTAATTAGAACAAAAGTCTATTTGTTTTAGAAAACAAACAACAAACAAACTCACTAATTATTATCACAGGCATAGGTTGTCAATTAAGCATTTTATTGTTATCTAAGAATGTCCATTTTAATCACGTATTGGAAATACGGCTCGGCTTAGTTTGTCAAAGATTAATATTTCATCAAAATAAAAACTTAATTTTGATCATTCAACTTTGTATTTCAAGGTAGGTAATTACTTAGTTGATAAATAAAGTAATACAATTGAAAGAAAGACATTATTGAGCTAATTCAGCTTTTAAGCAGACGACGCCATTCAAACACGATGTGAGATGGAAAGACAAAAAATGAAATGAACAGGTTCGCCAAATCTTTGGCAGCCCAAAATTATTGTAGGCTTTTTATTTTATCGTATCAACAGGCCACTTAAGATATATACGGCCTGAAATAGTCGTATGAAACATCAACACGACTATTTATTTATGTGGTATTTACGGGATATTTCGTTTTGGCAATTGAAGACGACTGCGGGGACACTGTCGGTCATTGACGAACTCTGATTTGTCTTGATTGCGATTCTCTCTCGTACCAATCGATGTTTTGTCGGTAACGGATACTGATCGAGATCACGACAGTGACAGAACTAATACAGGATGTACTATTATTTGTTAACTGATTTAATGCTACGATACAAGAATTTATCTTAGGATGTTCGTTATCGCGTCGGGTATTGCGCAATACTCTGATCGTATACAACGATCTCGATCTTATCACGAGTCGCAATATCAGCAACCGAAATACATCGCTTGATGCATACCACTACATAATCGCATCGTGTTGAGGCGTTGTTCAAGCTGCAATCGCGAATCGCCGCATTTCAAAGTGTCATTTTTGCTCTGCGATGTTTTCTCTCACCACTGTACTCTCGTTGGCAGTGACTAGTTTTGTTTGGAAGACTTTCCGAACTTTAAAATTTGATCCTTCTTAAAACTTTTCCCCAAAATATGCAGTCTATCCGATAGAGTCGGATATATAATCAATCTTACCGGATAGTTATAAAACCCTCGGATCGGATTCGGATATCCAATCCGATCCGAATCCGATCCGAATTTTCGGATATCCGCACACCTCTACTTTAATTGCCTGGTTTAGAACAAGTTAAACATTTGAAGATATCCACTATCAAAATCTAAAGCAAAATATTTTTTGAAAGGAACCCCTGCTTCCATTTTTTTACATGACAAAGTACCCATCGAGCTGATTTTGGCCAAGTTAATTAGCTACCTTTATGATTTGAAATATTAAGGGCCGGTTTACATTGGTCGAGTAACGCAACTGGAGTCAACTCTGCCAAGTTGCTAGTATCAGCTAATCCCTATTGTTTAATCAACTTGCCTACCACTTGAATTGTTTATCTGTTTACACTAGGGGAATTGAAGATCGAGGATTAACCAAGGCCGCACAAAAAAAGAGGCCATGCTGCAGGATGTGTGAATCAAACTAGTGGACCCGCTCAAGGTCTGGCTCAGGACTTACAGTTAGTTGTGCTGTTCATCAGTCTACTTTCAAAACTAAATACCGTATCATTGACATTGGAAATAAACATAAACAAGTATTGTTTTTACAATAATATTTTATTTACTATCTTACCATTCTACATTTAGGCTACTATCTTTCATTAGTTTTTAAACTCAAGTAATCTAGATTTTAACTTATTGCCATTGAGAGTTAGAAATGAGCATTAATTAGGCCTATAGCCTAAATTATGTTTGATTATTATGTGTTATAGCATGTAATTAAATTTGTATTGTGGAAAAGAATACAAAAGAATAACCAGGAAAATCTGGCTTTATTCGACAAAATTTAACATAGTTGTTTTGTCTTAACTGAGTGACTAAGTAAACAGAACATAGATAAAGTAAATAAATAAACACCATATGATTACTTGAATACAGGTGAATTTTGCATTCATGAAGTAGTTGTAAATTATATATCATGTATTTTTTATAATACACAAAACACGAAACTGTCCATTTATCTGAATGTAGTTGACAAACTTGTCATTAGGACCCTATTCTTTTATTTATTTTGAATTAAAGTATTTATTTTATTATGTCTTTAAGACACATTAAATAGTAAAATACTAATTTTATGTCAATAATTGGTGCTCTTACTATGAGGGTAGGCTGAAACTCTATTGAATTGTGCTGCTACCTTGCAGGAGACACCAGGACTAACCAACAACAAATGGCATCAAAAAGGACCTACAGTTTAACATGAGATTCTTACCATAATTTTATCAATTAATTTCCGTACCAACTGGTCTAGTTATAAGGATGGTCTTATAAATGAATGTATTATTCCCCAATGGGGAAGTTACTTAATCCCCACTAGAGATGCCACTCCCACAAGCCATCGCTTACAACTATCCACAGTTTGTGACCTTCAAGTGGCTGGATTATAGGACACACCACTGTCCCAGTGATTCACCATCCTTGATAATCATTGTCGCTGATGACAGTGGTGATCAAAACAAACACACTTGACTTTCCAAAATTGAGACCCTACGCTCTGCTCTCCGTCTGGTTTTACCACATAGGCCATAGGCAACATAAATTTGTTTTCTCAGACACTCATCTACGCTGCGCTCTGCAGTCTTTTAGTTTGTAGGAACCCTAATACTAAGAAAAAATCTACATCTAGGTCCAAAGTATTTCACTTACAAGTTCAGAGAAGCATAATATACTTGATGTGTGCATTGCCTTTCAAGTTTGCATTTTACAAAACTGTTTGAATTTTTCTTGAATGAAGTCTTTTGGTAATTGTGTATAAAATCTGCACTGCTGTTTTCTGTCCACTTTTTCATCTCTGAAATTAAAATAGTTCTATGTACTAAATGTTTAAGACTGATAGGTAAGGAAGAGTGGGGCAGTTTCATACAGGGGCACTTTCATACAGTCTAAATTTCCCGCCTTACAGAAGAGCAGGAAACAAATCATTCATACCACCTACGGGCCTCATCATGTTATACTTCCGATATAAGTTTCAATTCTGCAGTGTATTTCAATTGAGAGATATTTAACATTTACTGGAACCTGAGAAAAAAGTTTTTTTGACTTTCTGAGAAAAGGGAGGTAAAAGTAATTTTTTAAATATTTTTTCTGTTATTTATGCATTATTAGACAACCCAATGATTTGGACAACATATACACTACCTGTAGCGCTGTAGCTCTCCAATTCTAACTTATAAAGTTATATGGGGATTTATAACATAACCACACTTGGGGCACTTTCATTCATTGAAACGGGGCAGTTTCAAACATTAATTGTCTTTACTATTTATCAGTGTTGAATAATTTATCTTTGTAAAAATATCATAAAAATACTTCGTTAAAGTATCAGCCTACAGTTAAACTCAAAATATTAATATTTTAATTTTCTTTAGGGTGGCAAACGGCGATATATTGCAGGAAATTACGCAGATGAAAATGTTTTCACAGTTAATTTTACGTCTAACTTTCATTAATAGTAAGTTTTGGGGCTATTGATTTGGAAGAAATGTACCAAAACTTCCATTTTGGAACAGGACTTCATACAGTTCTATTTTCCTGTTAATATTTTAACAAGTAACATTGTGTAACACTAATTTTAGGCCTAATTATCGTTAGTAATAAGTTTTTAAACAGCTTAAAACATCAAACATAAGTTTTAATGCTATTTTTTTAATTAATTTCCCTTTGTATGAATCTACCCCAATGAAGTATGACACAGCCCCAATTTGGGGTAGTTTCATACAAAGTGCAGTGTTTTGGTAAAAAAATATTTTGTTCATTTGTATGAGAGATAAATTAATATAAACACTTTCATGATAATGGTTAGATGACATGCAATATCATAATACAATTTCAGAACATTTCGTTTGGAAATAAGGGAGCTAAAAAAACTAAAAGTTGTTTGATAGATGTAATTTTGTATGAACCTGCCCCACTCTCCTCTACTATAGCTCTGGACGGCCTTATTGGCGGGTGAGTGAGTGCGCTGTTGTCGTAATTAGTGTTTAATATCTACAATGTTTTGGAAATAAATCACATGGTCATTTGTTTATGTAAAGGTACTTTACACAAGAAAATATTTTGCTGCAACCGCAAGTGCAACTAATGTTAAATGCTTGCAAGCTCAACACAATTCATGAAGTACGACGACAAAAGTGTGGAAACACATTCTTAAATGTAAACAAATCATTTAAGATGAATGGTTGCCAAAACAAAAAGATCAGCTGATGCATTGCTCTAATATCTTCCAGAAATTTCAATTGCGTAAGAAATCTCTCGTTGAAATATTACAGAGCATTCTTTTGTAGTGTAAATGAGATGAAACGTAAACAAAGTTATGACAGTTCTACCAAAACATGTGTTTATTTAGCAGACATTTTGGGAGATTACAATTTTCGCCACTCGCCAGTAAGGCTGTCCAGAACTATTGTTTACTGCTCGCTGTAGAACTCCAATTGAAGTAAATGTTCACTTTACGGTACTCCTTCCGAAACTGAAAATTTTTGTTAGCGAATTTCCTTAAAGGAATAAGCTATTACAGTAGTACTCATGGTAAGACCTAAGTCCGAGACCATGTTAACTTTTCATTTTGGGGTCCCCAGAAGCAAAAAACACCATTCGTTTGAATTTTAGCGAATTTCCCCTATAGGGAAGAAGCTGTTACCGTAGGTCTCATGGTAAGACCTAAGCCCCAGACCATGATAACTTTTCATTTTGGAACCCCCAGAAGCAAAAAACACCATTCGTTCGAATTTTTAGATATATATATATATATATCTATATATGTGTCTGTTAGCACGATAGCGGCCGTAAAAATGGTCTGATCTTGATGAAATTTGGTACAGACATGTAAAGTGGTAATCAATTGGACGAGTTCGTGAACCAGCCCGATCGGACCACTGGAAGGGGGGGGTAAAGGGGGATAAACCCCCTCAAAAATGGGTTTTTTGAGCTTTTTACATAGAAAAATAAGTTATCAAATTTTTGTTGGCACCATTGAATTCAGCTCAAAAAAACAAACAATTTAGTATTTTGAATCACTGCTCTATGTCCATTGGTTACCGAGATATTGAATGTGGTAAACACAGTACGTTGTCCCAATGTTAACCTTATGGGAAATAAGTAAAATTCTATATATCATTTATTTCTCAACATATCTTGATAAAACCTGGTAAATGACTTCTTCTAGTTCAGATCTACTAAATATTGAATTAAAACCAACCAGTTTAAACATACCTGTAGCAGTAAACCTGCATACTCATTCCCCAAGTTAATCTTATGGAGCTTAAAAAAACATGTCAAATCTCGCTATGTTAGATTAAAATAAATTGTTTTGCATTTGAAATTCGCTGAGTATGCAGGTCTGCTGCAACGGGGGTATTTATATATATATCTATATATATATATGTCTGTTAACACGATAGCGGCTGTAAATATGGTCCGATCTTAATGAAATTTGGTACAGACGTGTAAAGTGGTAATCACTCGGACGAGTTCGTGAACCAGCCCAATCGGACCACCGGAAGGGGGGTAAAGGGGGATAAACCCCCCCAAAAATGGGTTTTTTGATTTTTTCACATAGAAAAATCAAATTTATCAAATTTTTGTTGGCACCATTGAATTCAGCTAAAAAAACAAACAATTTGGTATTTTGAATTACTGCTCTATGTCCATTGGTTACCGATATATTGAAAGTGGTAAACCCAGTACGACCTCAATGTTAACCGTGTCAATGTCAGTGTCTCAATGTTAACCTTATGGGAAATAAGTAAAATTCTATATTTCGCTTATTTCTCAACATATCTTGATAAAATTTGGTAAATGGCTTCTTCTAGTTCAGATCTACTAAATATTGAATTAAAACCAACCAGTTTAAACATACCTGTAGCAGCAAACCTGCATACTCTTTCTCCTTTTTATTCTTATGGAGCTTACAAAAACATGTCAAATCTCGCTATGTTGGATTGAAATATGTTGTTTTGGACTTGAAATTCGCTGAGTATGCAGGTCTGCTGCAACGGGGGTATTACAAAATGTAGGAAATAACGCGCTGATTCCAAAAATGATAGTTTTTTCCGCGGGAAACATCGGAAAATGCCGGAAAATCGGAAAAAACTTTTCACCCCAGAAATGGGTCATGTCGGAACTCAAATTAACCAGGAGAATGAGCTGAACAAGAATATGAATTTTTGAGATCCGATGCATATTAAAGGAATTACAGCAAGAAAAGTGTCGTAAAAGTTGTGTAGATTTGCACAATATGAATTATTTGTTGTTAATTTGTTATGATTTTTCTCAATTTGTGGTAGTTAAGCTTAGGTTAGGTTAGGATTGGTTAGGTTAGGTTAGGTTTGGTTAGGTTAGGTTAGGATAGGATAGCTTAGGTTTAAATAAGATATGTTTTAATGGCAGAGTTTGTATTTGTTATTGTTAGAGTTATATATTTATGTCATGTTTTCACTTTCCCAACCTTATCTTTGCTTTACAATAGAATTTTAAACAAATCCTAATAAAAGAAGGGGGGAATCGAGTATTAGGTTTTAGAAAATGTACTCTGTAGGGTAAACCAAATTGAATATCTTTCTACTTTTTATGCCTTCATATCAAGGCTCCTAATAGACGTCTTTTCACCAACTTTAAGACCTGCATCTTTTTTGGTTCTATTTAATAAAAATAAAAATATTTTTCATACCAAATTGCCCCTTAGGGGGGAATTGGGGACTACACCGTAAGACATATTAAAGCCCATATATAAAATAGTGGGGAAATGGGTGTTATTAAGAAAACACAAAGGAGCATTTTAAGACAAATTTTGTTGATCAAATATTTCTTGACAATTTTATAGAATGTTAAACTAAATTTCGGAAAACTTTACAGTTTTTTTTAGATAATTATTAATAGTTAATCCTTATGACCTAGGATAGTAAACATTGTATTTTAGGTAGTTTATACGAGGTACTTTAACATAATACAAGTTAGATTGTCCTAACTTTTACAGAAAAAAATTTACAAGATTAAAACTTCGAAAAATTTTTGTGAAAACCTGTTTGCCTCGAACAATCATACACAGTTAAATTAATAAAAACACTTACATTATTTTATAAATTAACTTACTGTAGGCTAGGCCTACTCAATACTAAGTCAATAAAATAAAAAACTTCTTTTTTCATAGGCTAAATAAAAACTAAACAAATAAAAATAAAATCAGTAGTCTGTACCACCTAGAACCGGAATTATTCAATAGGCCAGGGGTGCCCAGAAGGAGGGGGCATGGCGCAATTTGCGCCATCAAAATTTTTGGGGGGGCAAGATTTTTCGGGCGGAATCTTGGTTTTTTGTGAGCAATTTTAAACCAGCGAATAAGGGAAAATTACAAACAAATAAATGATCATAACCATACGCAACAGTTAAAAGTATTGTTTATTTATCTAACCATTTCATCAGGAATGCTATCGTCATATGAATGTTCGCCATGTAAACCATCCTCGGAATCTCCACGTCAATCCATAATTGTTAAATTATTTTGAAAGGCGGTTGGCAATGGCTCGACTGGCAACCCTGTCTGACATCGGGCCCATAAGAAACAGGGTCTTAAAAAAAACAAAAAAAAAACAGGGGGGCTGTTTTTAAAAGACGGGGTCCGTGGCCCCGGTCTGACACAGCCGTTAGCAATGTTGCCAAAAACCGGATATTTACCCGGTTTTCGGGTATTTTTAAGGCCGTGCGGAGATTTGGCGGTGATTAAAAAAACCGGGTTTAACCGGGGATGTAACACTTGGGTTGAGGAAATTTACTCAACAAAAAACGGGTAAAATCGGGGATTTTCACAAGGATTTATTGGAACTCTATGTATTTTATTTTTTGAACGAAAGTTGGTATTATGTATTTGGTATGGTTGTACTGTATTGGTTATTTCGTTACAGTGTTACCAGACACCGGGTTTTAGCCCGGTTTGCGGATATTTTGATGTCCATTTGGGGACTTAATTGAGAGCTTTAAGAAAAATCGAGTAAAATCCGGGATTTTAGACTTGAGCTGCGGGGATTTACCTGGCATCCTAAATACATAAAAAACGGGTAAAGCCGGGGATTTTTGCCTTATGGTTTGCTTTGCAAATATCCAATGTCCATATAAGGTGAGAAAAATAATTTTGTTTTTATGGTTTTCAAGAACAATACTTGAGGTAAATATAGACGTATTTTAATACATACTGTGCAGTTTATTGTTGTAATATTTCCCTCCTTACCCATCAAGTTTAGGAAAGTATCCGTTTTTGGTTGTTTTCAAAGTCGTTACGTGGTTTTTCGGCTAACTACCCGGATTTTGGTAACTGGAGCGATTTTGCAGGGATTAGCACCGAAAAACCGGGTAAAAGTGAGGATTATTAATGGAGTTGGCGGGTAAAATGCCAAATCCTGTGCAATGCAACACTGGCCGTTAGAGATTAGACTATAGCAACAGTCAACAGTCGTATGAAGCACGGTTGGTGTGCCTGCTTGGGCTGCGGTGAGGCAGTTTTACAAATAGTTTTATTACTGAGAGAAGTGAATGGTGATTATAGGTTCACATTTTGTTGCGATATCGTGGTTGGATATTAATTTTAGCTAGTTAGATATGCAGAAACTGAATTGTATTCTGTATTTTTTTATCTGTGGCAAACTACGGAGTGGTTATATGTGTGTTTTGTTCAATGAACAGTAGGCCTCCCAGCCTAGTCAAGTAGTTTAGTCTTTGAGGATTGAAATTAAAATCGACAACGGACCATCGAAAAAGTACGTTCCAGACATCAACGTTCCAGACCCAAGTCAATCAACAAGCACAAAATGACGTTGACGTTCCTCATACCTCTACCAGCACCCAAGACCAAGATGTTTTTTTACCAACAAGCATTTAATATGTTTTTGAACCTATCTGCGAGAACGTTGACGTTTCAATATTACTGATTCGGTGTTTAATGATGTAAAATCTCAACAATATATTATATTTACAGCCAAGTTCATTCATTACGTAATTTATTAAATGTAAAAAAAATTAATTAATTTCTGGTTATTGTAAAAATCAATTTATGGAAACCATATTAAATTAATGCATCACTAAACTGCGAAAATTACAAATACTTGTAGGCTGCAAAAGATTTTCCGCCACACATCGACGTAGTCACCAGTTTTACTAACTTTATTTGGTAGCCGAAACCAGCTTTTTTCCACCAGAGGGCCCGGCCCTAGGGCCAAAAGTCAGCTGATCGTTTATTTGCTTGAATCAACGTGAGAACAACTTATAATTATTGAGCACTCAATATGCTCCAAAGACGATCATATGATTGCGATCATATGACTTTCATAGCTCACTTGTATTTGTTTAAACCATGATAAAGAAGTCGCTCATAACCTCAAAGTTTTGTTTTCAAGTATGTCAAATAAATAATAAGATTTTCATGTTATATATGCTATATTTCAATGTAGTGTGGTGGTCCGCACTTCGGCCGAAAGGGTTTTGTTTTTGGGTTTTGCTGCAAAACCTCATTTTCGGCCCTTGCGTTGCTAAACTGCTAAAGATACCATCACAACACTGATTATTTGTATGTATCACTAGTTGCACATACTGTAAAAAGTACTTCATTATTTTCATTAACTAGCAACATATTAGTGACTTTTATTCACGCTATTGGAATTAAACTTACCTATAAATAAATGTGTTTTATATATTGAAGTGATATCACTTTATTACCTAATGCTGGTATGCTTAATTATTGTATGCTTCATCACTTTATTACTTGATAGTAGTCATTTGTGTTTTTAAGAGTTTGGTAAACAAAACGCAATGATACCCTTTGATAGGGCAGGATATGAGATGTGTGTTTTTATTGACATACTACTAACTAATGTTAGAAATTAAAGTGTGGGGGGTGGTCATGTTTTTGGGGGGGCATCAGGCTTGGTTTGGGGGGGGGGGCATGCGCCATTGCCCTTGGGGGGGCTGGGCACCCCTGCAGTAGGCTATCTTATTTTCCAGGTTAGCCCATCCATAAATGGCTGAATTACACTTGGGAAGTCGCCTATATTTCTAAAAACTAATTAAGCCTAGGGGTTTCACGTTAAAACTAGTACTTTGTCATAATCACAAACAAATAGTATTCATTGTCCCGTAGGGCGGCAATTGGGTACCGTACTGAAATTTTCAACCCCTAAAAAGCTACCCTTTAGAGATAATTTAAAAATTCCAAAACTCTAGCAAACTACTACACTTTGGTTTTATGAGGTGAGTGTACATATTTTGCATAAATTAAAATTGTTATAATGTTTCTATGGTTACTTGGACAAAGTTAGTGAGGCACTTTGTGAATCGAAAAACGTACGGTAAGGGTCGAACAAATTATTTTTTAACTTGTTTATATTTAAGGATAACAACTTTAAAAAAAAATGGTGGTGTAAAAAACATAACTAGCTATCTCTACATATTTTTCAATCCTTCCTAACATAAAGGGCTGATTAAGTTAAATAAAAATTTTTAAAAAAGTAGTACCCATTGACCCCCGGTACCCAATTCCCCCCTTCTACCCTACTAACCTAACCTTAACCTAACATAATATCTAACCTTACCCAACTAAACCTGACCTCATCCAGTCCAAGCTAACACAACCATACTTAATCTACCTAATTCCTTCAAAATGAATGTATATAACCTAAAACAACCTAACAAAAATAATGTAGGCCTATCAAATTATTTGATATTTTTTTCAGTACTTTGGTATTATACGGAGGCTACCCTCATACAGCGCGCTGCGGCGGTTGTGTTAAGTTAGGTTATCATAAATATGTTAGTAGTAGGAGTTTCCTCATTTCGTTGCAAATCGAATGATACCAAATGAGTCTTACTTTCGCCCGCCAAAACCCGTTGACAGGTGATGCGCGACCTCCGATCAACGACCAGACCTGTACCTACTTGGAAGGGATTTGGCGGGCTAAGTATGACTCATCTGGTATCGTTTAATTTGTAACATAACAAGGGAAGTCCTAATAACATATTTATGATAACCTAGCCTAACATAACCGCCGCAGCGCGCTCTGTAAGGTGGTGATCGGATGTGGACGATAGCGGCGGTGACGACTTGAATACTCAATCGTAGCTGACATCACTGCCTTCTGGGAGGCAGAACACAAATACCGTTCATCATAATTAAGTCAAATTTGGCCAGTAAGTCGATTTAAGTACGTTCTTCCTAATGATGTAGTTATAACTTATTTGGTGTCCAGCAAAACAATCTCTCTAAAAAACAGTGGCCTCCGTATAATACCAAAGTACCTTTTTTTCTGTTACCATATGTTGGATTATGAAAATTCTCTCTTAATATAGTTCAGCTCTCAATTTCCCTTAATTTGAGTACCCACATGACATACTTTTGGCGAAGTTTTTCTTCCGCTTTTCCAGCCGCATCTTTGTTAATACTCATCGGATCTTGAAAATTCCTATTTCTGTTAAAAAGTTTCTTCCGGTTCTTCCGATTTTACGGCATTTCCCGACGTTTTCCTTGGAAAAAACTATCATTTTTGAAATCAGCGCGTTATTTTCTACATTTTGAAAAAAAATCAATTTAGGGAGGAGTATTGTAAAGTGAACATTTACCCCGATGGTCAAATAAGTTAACTTAAAAGTTAGCCTCATAATGCCAGTTATCGTTTGTCAGTTAATTATCGTTCAGTCATTCCTACAGCAGATGACTGAACCGAATAACTTAGAATTCAAGATAAGTCAACTATATTGAATCATCTACTGAATGGAGTACAGTATTCTAGCCTATATGATATTTGTCGTTTGTATTTTCTTTCATTACTATGCTGATGGTTGTCTGAAACAACCAAATAAGATTGATCAATGAGGCCTATATCGGTTCAGCGTTGATCTAGGCCCAATTTATTTACTGATCTTCTAATGAATGGTCAATTGAATACTGAATAAAAATGAGCTTCACCCTTATTAAAATTTGATTTGATTGAGTTTGGCTATAGCCTACAAGTTCAGTTGACAGTTACTTAGGCCTACTGAGCCTGAAATAACCAGTAAACATAACCTGTACGAGCAGAAGATCCAGAAAATAAGCTGAATCCAAAATAAATTATAACTTCAGAATTTAAAATACCGAAGGCATGTACTATGTAAAATTAAAATAGTATTCAACAACGTCCTAGGAGGTTTACTCGAAAATCAAAATCTACTTAACTAACACCACTGTCAACTGCAAATAAGCTCAACAAATACAACACCACTTTTCAAAACTGGTACCATACATCGAAGCTTCCTTGTGCTATAGCAACCTAATATATCAATATATTATAGATAATACCGATTATTTTCACTAATCATGGACTTAAGACTTAAATGAAATGGTAACCAAAACAATGCAACCAGTAGACAATGACGCAACTTGGTTTGAATTTAACGCGCCCACCGGGCCCACCAATTGCTTCCAATCAAGGAGGTTATATTACTATACTGGAGGTAGCACTGCCTTCACAAACAGCATTGGAAAGCGTGCCGCAGTTGGTACTAACTGATGTACCGTTCTTTGAGTTGATTCAACTGATTCAAAAACTGATGTAATCATTTCGGAGAGTTGAATCATGTTGATCTGATTCGAATTATGATTGAACGGTTTCTTTGCCTTGGAACAGATAAGGCCAAATACGATATTATATAAATAATAGAATAAAAAATGTTATTTTTTAAACCCTATGAATAAAGCATAATTAATTTAAAGTTCAATATATGTGTTAGTATCCGGCCAGTAAATGACAACTTCACTACTTATGTACAATTTTGCCATCAGCCATGTTATTATACAAACATTACTGTCGCTCAGCAATATTGTACCAGTACCACTAAAAGAAAATTGTCCTACTATTTATGTTGCTTACCTGCCAAGTTTCTACCATAATTCTCGTATCTGCATAGTGAATGATTATATCAATTACTTTTAGCGTTTTAGCCAAGGTATCTGTTTTGCTATTTTTACTTTATTTTGCCAGTAAAGATATACCCAAAAATAAATTAGGTGAAGTTATTTTCAAATAAAAATCACCTAATAAGTACTCGTTAGCAGTTTATTATGAGTGTTTAATTCGTTGTTTAAAATATTATTGATTTCCGGTTCCGGAATGAACCAAGCTCAAAATTGAGTCGTGACTCGACTGAATCACTCGATTGATTCGTTCATTTTGGGAAGTCGAAGAAATTGAGGTATTTTGCAAAGGTTGGTACTAACTGATGTACCATTTTTGTGATATTTTGTTCTAAACAGCCGGCACACTGTTTTACCATGGAGTGCTGCCTCCAGTATAGTAATATAACCTCCTTGCTTCCAATCCTTCCCCACCCCACCAATGTTACCACCACGTTTCCACTACCGAGTCGCGCGTAATAGCACAGAGAAAGGAGCAGACGCAGAGGGTCAAACCGGGGACATAGAAGACAGGGGCTGGCTCACGGGAGCGAGAGAAGTGTCCACGCTACCTCCCCTACTTCCCCTCTCCATGGCGTCACCTTGAGTACACTATGGCCCCGCGGCAGGACGGCCCGCTGTTTCGTTACATCTCGCTCGTTTACACGCTCGTGGACTCTTATAAAATTTTTGTTTTCGTCGAACATTATATATTTGTATTCTGCATATTTTGACGCGCCTAATGGTGTAAAAATCTGTTAGGTAAGACTTGCAAATGATTAAAAAAACTTTAAGTATTTTAATCTTTGTGACACGTAAAAGTTAGTCGGCTACTACTTTTTTTATTTTTAGGTCAGGAAAGTTTCGTCTGCACGAAAGTTGTAGGTAATCAAATGAACTTCCAACTTTGTATTTAACGTTTTTTTTCTAATTGGTCTAGTTTTTTCAGAAAAAAAACAGGATTAATAGTGCGGCAAAGTTCAAACTCGAGTGCGCGGCTCGTCGTTTCGCAAGTTAACGCTATACTTCAGGATTACTTATCCACATAATAACAAAAAAGTGTAATTGTTGTCGATTACAAATACATTTTGTGTCTTATATATCAGAGAAATATAAATTATTATAATTTCAGTCGAGCCTAAAAGACCTAAGATTTAATAATTTACTTTGTCTATCTTGTATTTATGTAGATCTAATTTATTTTTTCCAATAACACTGATCTGTATAGAATTGCACGAGAAGTGAGTTCAATAATAGGTGTCTCAAACAATGGAAATAGCTAGGATTTATTAGGTATAATTAAGGGTATTATTCACTGGTGGGTGGCAACACTGAAAGGCGCGAAATCAGCGCGGGAAGTTTTCCAATTCCACGGAAGTGGTGCTTTAAGTTCATCTTCACTTTTCTGTAAAGGTGCGTGTACAAAGTTTTGCGCTGTTTTGTGTTTAATTTACTGATATACATGTAGGCTACAATGAGTGTTTGCTCTGTCGCGGTATGTAAGAATTATTCTAGAAAAACTACTGGTGTTACTTACCACTCATTTCCGACGGATCCCGCGATTCGTGCAACGTGGGTTGTTAAGTGTAAGCGGGCGGATCCTGTAAATCCGAAAACTTCTATGGCCCCGGGTCAAACGGTGCGGCACGGAGAGCAAAATTTCACCCGCCGCTTAGCGGATTGATGACGTCATGATAGCAACTACGACACTATCGGATGGACTCGATATTAAGTCGGTCGTTATCGATAGTTCACTTGTCGGTTGACCGGACTAGCTTGTCGTCTGCTTTTTATCAAGTGAAGTTGCAATCAGCTGTCTTGCAGTAGGCCAAGGGATTGTTATGGTCATAAGCCCTTTATCTACGACCATTGCAATAAGCACCAATTATGGTATTACAATAAACATTATAATGATATACATTAAAACACCAAAAACCAAGTAGTACTCTAATGACGACTTTAGAGTACTGGAGTCACTTTAGAGTACTGGTTCTAGACCAATGAGAGCTCGGCATTTGACGGAAGTAGTGTCATAATAACAATTACGCAATTCGCACATCAGCTGATTGTTGCATTACGATTCATGTTTGAGTTTACTTATCCCATCAGCTGATTGTTCAACGATTCATGGTTCAGTCTGCTTATTTGCCTAACCTCAAATTTTAGTTGACCTATTCCATCATTAGTAAAAGTCATGAGTTTTGTTTAACTTCGGGGGAAATTTTGTCGTATATTGTTGGTCGTAGATAAAATAGTGTATGCAACGATTGTATTAGGCCTATTGTATTAGGACTCGTGAGATATTTAGAACACTCGCTTCGCTCGTGTTCTAACTTACATCTCACTCGTGGCTTAAAGGCATTCATTATACAATCGTTGCATAAACTACTATTATCTCATTCAGTTTTAATAAATAAAACAGATTGTTTTGGTCTTAAGCCCTTTATCTCATTCAGTTAAAGAATAAAATCTATATTTAAGTTGTCTACAGCCTGTTAATTTATCTAACAACTAGCAGGTGCCCGTGGCTTTGCTCACGATAAAAACTGTAACTCTCGCTGCCTAAATGAAGATAGGGCCACATACTGACTTTATGATTAAACAGATTAGTTACAAAAACGAATGACGACTTTAATTTAACTAACTAAACTAAATTCAACTTTTATACAGTACATATCACCTAAGAAATCAACAAAACAACCATAAAACCATTATGAAAGTAACCAAATTATAAATCAGCTGTAAAATCGTATCCATGTGTGAAGCTGAACCACCTGCTTGTTGAATGAACATTGAAAATTAAACAAAAAAGCTCATCCATTCCACTTGCGAAGGAAAATTTATAAACTTCGACCCCGCCAAAACCCCTTAAAACTTTGATTTAAAAAACCGTTCTTAGCGGATGCTTTGATGCTTACGCCCTAGTAGTGGCGAGGTGGCGTTTCTGGCCCAATCAAACTTTGACAGCCAGTCAATTTTTTGACAGCTACTTCCGGTCACGTGACCGGAAGTGACGTCATCAGCTGTGACGTAGCTGTGACGTGTTGGTGGTGGGTATTTAAAGTTTAAATGCCCTGCTGTGCTGGGTATTTAAATTTTAAATGGCCGGAAGTGTGTCAAGGTCGTTTGGGGATGTTTTTAAAAAAGATCTTGCATTTTCGGAAAATCCGAAAATGCAAGATATTTTATTGTTTTATTTATTTGTTTTTTTACAAAAGTATTATTTTACAAGTTAGTAAAGTTTGCTCCCAAATTTGAAAAGTAAGTTGTTGTCGGTGCTGAAATTTCTTGTTTATTTTCATTCTTCTTGTTGTAAGTTGGCAAAAACACATTTTTTTCGTTTTGATTGTTTGTTGCATAAAGTTCTAAAGATAAACCAAACCCAGTGGTTATAAGTTGTTTTAGTTCTTCACTAAAAATTTCCAAATCCTTGTAGGTTGTAAGATTGATAGTGTTGTAGTGAATCCCGCGAATGTTGAGAGACATGACTAGAGTTGTTTACTCGACGAGAGGTGTAGCAGGAATGACTATTGCAAAGCCGGTGCTGCAGGTACCTCCGATGGTAGTGGGGGTAGTGGTGGGGGTAATGGCAGGTGTTTGTTTAATCACTTTGAATTTAATCGTTGCCACAATAGACCGAGTCGATGTTGCAATTCTTCTAGGTTATCCAACCGGTTCTTTTGATATGTTTTGCAACTACATTTACAATAGCAGAAAGAATTACATTTTGTACAAGCTTTTCCGTCAACTTGATCTTCAGGTATTCTAAAACATTTTTCTTTGCAACAATAAGTTATAAGTGTTAGATTATTTCTTTTGGATGACATGTTGGTTGTAGCTTGTCTTAAACAGAACTGAGCCTCTCAACGTTAAAGTTTCGTATTTATGTAAAGTATTCGAATAAAACTATCGAATAAAATAATCGAATAATGCTATCGAATAAAATAATTGAATAATACTATCGATTAAAAATTTCAAGGTCATCCGTTTGAGGTTTTAAAAAAATACAACATATCAGTATATAAAAACATATACTGATATGTTGTTTTTATCTTTTTATTTAAAACATTTTTTTTACAATGTTATTTTTGTGCGATGTGCAGAGTTAGTTCCGTAGAGTTGTTTCCGCTCATTCCGTGTGACACCAAATATAATGATCCTGGTTGAATTTCCCGCAGATCTTCATTTTGCAGCAACTGGACGAATCGTTTTGGAAGATATACTTGAAACTTTGGTTCATCACCCGGTGTATATGGTGCATCGGATAAAGATGCGACGACTGCGTCTCCATGCGTTGCATCAATTTTCTTCATTTCATGAACAATATAATGTTTCTGTTCTTTTAATTCTGAACATTTCTTGATAATTAGGGTATTTGATTTTGAATGCAAGTTGAATTGTTCAACTAAACATTGGAGAAACTGTTGTGATGCCATCCTTCACAGGAGATGTTGTCTGTTCGGAGTATGGAGTTAGACTGATACTCGGGGTGTGTTGCCTCTTCGTTTATATAACCTTCGGAACCCCCACTACATTCTTCCGTTTGTTGTTGTAAGTAAGCAGCCAAGTGATACGCGTTTTGTAATGCGCATTGAGATTGGTTGTGTTTCGGATTTATTGTAGAAACACAAATATTTCTAGCATCAAAGTGAAATGTTTTGTCCACTTTTATGTTTAAAACTTCTTTGTTTGTGTACTGTCGTATCCAATTCTTTTTTTCCAATCCTCTGGTATATATGTGTGTAAATTGTTTGCAAAAATGAAACATAATTTTGTGTACATTGTTGTACGGTAGGAAACCTTCATACCAATGGATATGATGAAAATTATTTGTTAGCCATCTGTTTGTTATTTTAGCTTTTGACTTTAGTTCATGGACAGAACACGGTGCTTCAAATAAAAATGGGTATGCTACTTGTGTAAGCAAATCCAAAATTACCAATTCTTTTATGATAAATCTATCATCGTTTCCGCGAAATGCTTGAAATTCAATTACACAAGGTTTTGCTGCCATTTCTTCATCCTGTCTGCTCATCATGGTGTCTGCTGATCAACTGTTTTCCACACCACGGTAGGTTAGATATATATAAACCAGGCCGTACAGTTGTAGGCGCGTTGGTGTATGTTTAACGTGGGCACCATCCCCAGTAGGCCTACCCCACGGTTTATTCTTTTGTTAAATTACATTGTAGTTTTAACCTAGCAAAGTTTCTTCTTCTGTATTATTGTTGTTGTTGGTTTCTTCTTCTGTACTGTTGTTGTTGGTTTCTTCTTCTGTAGCCTCCGTTGCAACTTCGGTAAAAGGTTCAAAGTTTCTTAACTGCCTCCACATTTCCACTTCGTGAGGTATTCTATTAAAGATGGATGTATCTATTGGTCCGTATTGTAAAGTGCTTTCTGGTTGTTTTTCGCATGCATCTACCAGATATTCCTTAATAACAGAGCTTGAAAATACTAATTGTTTCATATACCTGGTAATAGGTGATGTTGCATAGTTTAAAATGTAAAATTCTTCACGTGTTAGAAGAATTTTATTTTCAAATTGTGTCGAGTCTCTAATTCTTACTTGTTGTTGACCACGATGTTTAATAATGTCAATTTCATTGTCACAATCCAAAAGTCGAATGTTAGTTTTTCTTCCAAAGAAACTGTTGGCTAAATAACATTCAATAAGATGTAGATGTTTTAAAAAGGAATCCCAAGCATTTTCTGAAAATAAAACCATCTTTGTTCCATGGCTTAGGATTACTGCGGGAGGGTAGTCTAATGATTTTACCAATCCTATCGACACACTTTTACTCATGCAAGATGAAATAAGATAAAAGATGCGAAGGAAAACGTCAGTTAAAATGTTTGGGGGAATATTTTCTTCAAGTTTTCTTTTCTTTCTTACGTTTGTTTTATTATTTTCCAACTTTTTATTTTGTTTTCCAAACTTTAAAAAGTTATCAATTTCCTTTACAATATTTTCTTCAAAATGTTTATCATCATTTTCCAATAAAGGTGCTGTTTCGGAAACGTCTTGTACAACTGATAAAGAACTCATTTTGTTTATAATGCTGTAGACGATGTTACCCATACAACTGTAGACAGTAAACTAAACAATTTTCGTTCCCGCTCCTGCTTTTATAACCGAGTGGTGGTGGTATTTTTTTTCCTTTTCATTTTACAAAACTGCTTTTACAATTCCTGTTAAAGGTGTATATGTAACAATTTTGTCATGTAAAATTAAACAATAAGCAGATGTATCTTTGGGTACATTTTGTTCAAATTCCATTTCTATTTTTATATCTACACTGGAAGATTTTACAGATTCGTTTTGTTTTGAACAATCAACTACAACAATCGGATAGTTAGATTTAAATTGGTTTGGCGTTAATAAAGGTGTGTTTGTTTTTCCATAATATGAATTTTGGAATCTTGCGTACATATCGTACAAAACGCTAAACCTATCTTTTGTAAAGTTTATGTTGAAGTTGTCGTATGGAAAGAATTGAGAGTTTAGAAACACCTTAAAATTTGTAAGTTTGCAATGATCAAATTCACCAGCATGTTTAGTTATTTCATTTCTTCTTTTTGTTTGTAATCCAAATATTACATATCTTGCCTTTTCCAAATGAGTAGAAGTTTTTACAGTCCATGTATGACGTTGTGTTTTCGGTAAAACCGGATATTCATGAAACTCCCAACTTCTAAATGGTATTACGATATCACGATCTGATTTTAAAGTTCTTAATAATGAAATTCTATTCTGATCGTTTAACCGTACATGCGGTACTCTCCAAACAATCTTGTCTAATTGCATTTTCCAGTCTAAAGTAGCTTCCGTTGTTCCATCAGGCGCCATAATAATATCTTTGTCGTTTGATGATCTTAACAAAACTAATTCTTGTTTTACGTTTATTATTATTTTTCGGTAATCTTCGGCAAAGCCTAAAAGTAATCTTAAAGGAATGTAAAAGTCAAAATTGCCTGAACTGTTTGGAGTGATTATATTGGAATCGGGCGCTACCCATCCTGCGGCGGCTAGCATATTTTTTCACTCGGTGTTAAAGATGCTAATCCTTTTAATGTACTTGTAATTCCCATCTTTTTTGTTGAATCTACTGTAACTCCGGAAATTTCATATCTTATTTCATCAAACAAATATGCCATGGGGTTATTTATGAACGGAATAGTACTTGCAGTGCTTCCATCTCTTTTTGTTACTCTTCCTTCGATATACAAATAACTTACACATGGAAGTGTATAAATATCCTGTTGTTGTATGGGAATTCTAATTTCATCATTATTATTTAATTTTGATGAAGCGTAAGGGTTGTGCGTATGATATTCCTTTTCCCATAAGGTTTCGTCGAATGTCGGACCCTGCGCTATATCCAATATTTCCATTATTAATAAGTTTTAATCCAATTTCTTCTAGAAAACGAATGTTATCACTTGTTAATCCTTCTATAGCTGAAGTGCTACTGACTTGTTTACCAGTCAGCTCTTTCTTTTTAAATGATAACCCCATTGTTATACGGTTGATTTTATATGTATTCGTATAGTTATAGGTTCGTCTCTAAAATCAATATGATTTCCGTCTTGATCTAGTATGTTCACCACAATGTCTGAAATAAAACTGGTGTTTAACGGTAGGTACACCAAGTTTTGTGGCTTTTCCACAATTTTAAAACCCGGAGCGACCGTTGGATAAAATGTGTGCAATATATGAGTATTTTCACCATCTCTATAAGAACCATGTATAATATTACATGTAACATCTATACTGTTAACTTTCATTATTGTCACAGTTCTAGCACCTGAATGGTTAATATTAGGTTCTAAAATTTTTGTTGTTTTAAGAAATCCTAATAAACTACCAATTGAATGTTCTTTGCTAAAATCTATATAATATTTAGATTTAATTTCAGCTTTCATAGCATTGTTATTTCCTTTTATTGTTATATTATCTTTTCCCATATGATTTTGTATCGCTTCATTTATATCATCAATTTCATATGCTACAGTGGGTAAACTAAATACTTGTATATCTGAATATTTGTTTGTATTTTTATCTTTTGTTTTGTAATAATGTATTTTGTCATTAACATTTTCAGTAACGTTGGGAATAGAATTATAAGTTGTTATATCTAATAATGCGGCTTCCCATAATTTATCTTTTTCCAAACGTAACGCAGGGAAAAGAACACTTCGCAAAGTAGATGAAGTTCCAGTTAATGATACTGTATAGGAAGACATCTTAAAGTTGACTAACGCTTTTTGTTAAAAAATCTAACCATAAATGTCCACAGATTACCGTATCATCAGGTTGCTCTCTTTTATAATTGTATAGTACATTTTTAGCTGTTTTAAAGTAATATTGTAGTTCTTTTGGTGGTGGGAGATTACCAAAACTATCAAAGTAGTAAATAGTTGATCCTAGTTTCTTATAACATACCCAATGAGTGCCTGATCCTTTACTATTATCTAAATTTACTATTCCGGTTTCATTTTTCCATATTTTAACAGGTAATGCATCTTTCATAAACACTCCTCTAAAAAATGGAATTTTTAAACAAGAATTATCAGTAATTAATTCTTTATCTGTTAATTCTTTATTTGGAATTAGTAATTGTTTTTTTCTGTTTAATACACACGATACGGTCTTAGGTATAATCCTCCTCCTTTTTTTTATCATTGACCATATTGTTTGTTTCTTTTTATTTTTACCTGCGGTGGATCGTCGTTTTCTTCTTATATTTCCTCCACGTTTCTTTGCAGGTTTTCTCCTCCTTTTTCCACCTCCTTTCTTCTTTCCACCTCCAAACATCGTTTTACCCTTCATTTCTGCTGATACCGCTAAAGCTGCTGCTTTTTCACCGATACTAGCGTCACTGGATGTTACTCTTTGCCAAGCTTTTTCAGCAAGTGCTCTATCCGCTATTGATCTATTTTTAGTATCTGCAAACTTTGAATATGCTATATCGTGTTGTTTGCAGGCTTGATCAAGTTTATTTATTCCAAGATCTCCTCTAGCAAGTCTTTTTTTCAATTTTGTTCCAGGACCACAATATTGATAACCTCCTGGTAAATGTAGTTCTACAGGTAATAAATCGATAGCTTTGTTAACTATAGCTCCAACCGGCTTAGTAATAAGAGAAAGTGCTGTTGATGCTATTCCTCTTCCTCTCTTTATAACGTGTCGATTATGACTGATGCGTTGAACTTTCAACATGGTTTTTTATAGTGAAAGGAAATGCCAAATACTTGTTTATTTTATAAATTCTTTATAATGAATGATGCACTTATCCTTTGACATTGTTTATTTATAATAAACATGTATTTTGTTTATGGGTAATAAACTTTTACCCAGTCTTTTGGTAGGATTGTATCCTTTTTATCAACATCAACTTGAGCAAATCTTAAATTTTCAGTTTTCATATTTAAAAAATATTTTTCCATAACATTTTTCTTAACCCAATGTAGTTTTTGATCAGCTTTTATGGGCTTTATCGTGTTATAAACATCATATAACACTACACTTAAGAGTCTTATAATGTAATTTACATTAACAGCATCAACAATATCAATAGGGTCATCTAAGCTAGTCAATCGCAAGTTTTGACAATAAAAAAACTTTTTGTGTTTTTCTGTTCTTAAGCATCTTTCACGCCATTCTTTTACTCTAACTGCATCACTGTCATGTACTCCCATTCCAACATTAAATAGTGGTCTTTCTTTACAATTAAAGCCTTGTTGACCAATTCTTGATGAAATTTCTTTTAATGCAGGAACTTGTTCAATTGTTGCTACATCAACATCATTCAACCCTTCTTTAACATTAGTAATTATTTTTGCATCCGCATCCCATTTGTTATTGTTTAATTTCATTATTTGACTTATTGTAGCTGCATCTGATTTTGCAGTTCCCTCCTTAACGTTAGTTAACACTTTATTTTTGCAATCAATTGACTTAATATCATGTGTAATACAATGATCTGTAACATATTGAAGGTTTACCGCATCTTTCATATCTTTAGGGTCTCCAATATCGTGTATTACAAAGTTGTAAAAGGAAAATTTATCTGTTTTTTCAGGTATGACTGAATGTAAATACTTTTTGGTAACTGAATCTTGATCATTAACAGGATCTGCTATATTGGCTATTCTAAGATCTTTTGCATCATATGCTTTATTATTACTTTTAGGATCATATCTTAAGGTTTGGTTTATGTACCACATTAAATATTCTTTATTTACCGAATCATTCTTATCTATTGGTTTTGGAAGATTTGCAATTCTATAAAAATTAGCGTTATACACTTCATTTTGAAGCTTTAAGCTAGGTAATGTTTCACTTCTTAAAGTTTTACAATTAACCGCATCATTATCATCTTTTGGATCATTTACAAACTTTAAACGTTTGTTATTTATATCATAATCTCCATCGGATGTTAGTGGTAAACCACCTCTTTTTCCATAAGATCCTGATTTGCTTCCAGTTTCGGAATACCGTCCAAACTTATCCACACTCATGGTTATACTGAATATTTAATCAGTTATACTTGTATTATATATACTCATATTTTTTTTATGAAATTACTCCTCGATTTCGTAGTTCGCCGACCAAAGCTACCCATTCATTTTCTAAACCACTATGTCCGTTTTGTTTAGCTTCATATATCAACTTCATTCTGTCAACCAATTTGTTTATATCGTTGTAGTATATTATATTAGTATCATACAAGTTTTTTAATAATCCTTTTCCTGATAAACTTGATTGATTTGTTTTTCTTCTTTTATGTAAAATATTTATTTCAGCAGAAGATAATGATTTTCTTTTTATGGGTTCCCTTCTTTTTGGTGGGAAAAGTTTAGCAATAATAGTTTTATATTTTTCTGATGCATTTCTATGAACATTGAAATTTTTAGAATAATTTTTCTTATGCGCATTTGTATCCTCCAATATTTGTTTAAAAATGTTTAAATCCTTTTTAGTATATTTATTAGGTTTCGGCTTAAAAATAAGTTCAAACAATCCTTTTGTACCCTTGTATTGTTTATTATTTATAATAATATTGTCATGTTCGTCTACATCAAGTTTGCTATCTCCAATCATTAGCCCATTTTCTTCTATTCTAGCACCAAAAGTATGATATTTTCGAGTTGGTTGTGCAGAATGTAACATTTTTAATACAAAATGTCTTGCAAGCGGCCCTTTATACGCAATATCCGAGCCCAATTTGCTCAAGTTGGATGGATTAATAGGCTCTTCTTCTTCTTGTTGTTCTTCGCTTGTAGAAAGACCTTCTTTTTCTGTTAAAACATCCGTTTCTTCACCTAGTTCGCTTTCTTCTTCAGTTGTTTCTCCTTGTTGTGTAAAACTTGTATCACCTTCATATTCTTCTTTTTGTTCAAATTTTGAAATGGGTAAAATAGCATCTCCGGAAAAATTAAATGTTGAATGTTTAACATTTTGTCCTAATTGTTTTAATGGCTCCGTAATAGGTTTAAATGTTGATTCCAGAAATTTCTCTCTTTCACTTATTCCTAATCTTAACGCTCTGTTTTTATGTCTAATAGAATCACTAAGTGATTTTATTTCTTTTAATAGCTTTTCCTGATTAACCATGTTTACACCATGGAGACTTGTACGATAATGTTGTTAATTAATGTATTAAAACAAATTTATCAAAACCTATGCGGTAACGACCATCTGTTATAGCTTTATCTTTCATAATTACCAAAAATCCATATTTTTCCGCCCAAGCTTTTCCACAAAGCTCTTTGAATTTATCAAATGACATATCAGCATTTACATGATCGTTGTATATATGTTTTAGGTTTGTATCGTCTTGTTTGAATAAAACTAAAATATTTGCATTGTCTCTAATTAGTAGTTTTGGAATTTTGCTATATGTTTGTCCGATATATATGCTATCAATATTATTATGTCTTCCCATGGCAAAATAGTTTCTAATAGTATCATGATTTTCACTAGATACATCATCAAATACAAATACAGAATAAGGCTTAGCCTGGTCTGGTTGCATAACACTGTCACTAGCATTAAATTTGTAATAGTTAACATCAGGCACATCAGTCAGGATCTTTTCCAACAATTGATACTTTGGTTGATGTAAGGACTTTGAAAAAATATATAGGTTATTAAATCGCAATCCTTTTGTGTTTGTAATTAAGTTAAACACAACGTTAGTTTTGCCACAGTTTGAAGGACCGCTGACTATACATCGTACAGTGTTTGGAAATAAACTGCCGTGTTTACCATTGTTGATTTTAACGTTATCTACGGTTAAATCATCAATGTTATTAATATTAAATTTATCTTTATGGTGAACAATCTCCATCTTATTCAAAGGCAGAAGAGTAAATAAGTTGATTTAAAACTAAATCAAATCCCTTATAGGTATCCACGAATCTTCAGTTTTATCAAACCCCAACCAACGTACTTTAACTTGGTCTTTTTTCCTTTGCAACACCTTTTCAACAAGATAAACATCGCCTACTGTTGACTTTAACAATTCATGTCCGTAAAAACCGCCTTGTAACTAAATTCCTTTGTTATCTTTTAAAATATAAGTTTCCGGTACAGTAGGTTGTACTTTATACACTGTAAAAACTTCGTTTGTCCAATTGGGCAGGTATTTTTTAGTAAACACTCCTTTGTATTTACTAATTCGAACTTTATCATTTACATTAAATTTTCTTGGTTTTCTTTGTTCCGCTTTTGGCTGTGTATTCTTTTTAATTCGTTGTAAAACTAGTTTAGCGTTTTTCTTATTCACTTTGTTAGGTGCCATAACGATAGTTCTATGAAACTTGTTGTTGTAATCGCTTATTAATTTTGGTAAGATATCAACCCATACGTAAGAACCTCTTTTCGAAAACATTTTATACATTGCACCTTTTAAGGTTCTATTAAATCTTTCAATTATAGCTGCCTTTTTCTCAGAATTTGTGGAATAATGATTTATGTTATATTTTTTCATTAACAAGGCAAAAGGTTTATTAAAAAATTCTTTCCCATCATCAGTTTGTAAATGTTTAATTTTATTTTTATCTCTTTTTATAGCTACTTCCATAGCTTTTGTTATGCTGTTACCAGTTTTGTCTTTTAATGGCAAAGCATCTGCAACTTTAGTAAAACAATTAATAATCGTAAGTATGTATTTAAATCCTTTATTTATTTTACCATGCGGTTGCATTTCAATTAAATCTGCTTGATATAAATCATTTATTTCTTTTACAACAGTATTTCGTCGTGGAAACTTTATTCTTGCAGGTTTATGAAGTTCATTAACAATCTTTTCCTTTAAGTCTGTCATGATGATTTTACTAACAAAGTCAAGTTAGTATTGAGTGTTTCTTTTTCTGCATCCGCTTTTATAGTTCAAGGTCATTTCAACATATTTAAAAAAAAGGGGAAATCACAGCGAGCATGCTGTGATTTCCCCTTTTTTTCTTTTTTTCTTTTTTTATTTTTTTCTTTTTTTATTTTTTTTCTTTTTTTCTTTTTTATTTTTTTTCTTTTTTTCTTTTTCTTTTTACTCATTGATAGGATTGAGAGAGTAGTGGCCGAATGGTAGAGTGTGAATTTTGTCTGGAAGAATGTGTCGTTTGTCATCATTGGAGCAGAGTGCTTTTTTCACTTCTGTTACGCTGTACAGTTGAT
This sequence comes from Flexamia atlantica, assembly GCA_035578135.1. NCBI lineage: Eukaryota > Metazoa > Arthropoda > Insecta > Hemiptera > Cicadellidae > Flexamia > Flexamia atlantica. The sequence goes on along the minus strand of JAQJVK010000001.1, from coordinate 81,311,641 downwards.
GGTTGAAACTTCTGATGGTGTTGAATCTTGCAGTTATAGTCGTTTCTTTAAATAAGCATTGCTTGTAGTGTTCAAAATTTACATTCTTCTTAAGATACAAACTTTTTACTCCCTTAGCCTTTTTAATAATATTGTTTTCTTCTTTATGCAATTATAGTGAATACAATTTTGACATTAGTGCAATAAGTTCTTTCAGTAAAATTCCATTTGCTTCGTCTTTAAATTTTCCAGTTTCTTTTTGTTCCGATCATTGTCATAATTTAAATGATCTTTTGGATAGTCACTAAAATCAAATTCATTTTTGTGAACAAATGTTCGAAGATCCAAATACATATCTTCAGTAAGAATCCAGTAGATGAAAGCGTCCGTGTCCATTAGGCGATTCCGATGTTATCTCTACCGTAGAAGGCGACCATTTTGTTGTAGTGGAAATCATACATGTGGGTTTTGGAAATATCCAAGATTGACATTCCAACGTACAACGGACGATCCATTTTCACGCTTGTCTTCTTCATAGATACTGCCACAAGGTTTTCATTGATGATAACGGATGTTCCAAAGTTTGGTTTTTGTACAAGTTTTTCTAGTTTTATAGGATCTGTAATTAATTTAACATTTTTGTGTTTTCTTTTGTTTTCCAATGTTTTTCCAAATATCGCATTATTCATTAATTTAAAAAAGTCCTTTTGAAATGTTGATGTTGCAGCTGCTCTTCTTCTGGTGTTTGAATCAATGTACGGTTTTAACCAGCAAGATTGGGAAGATTTTAAAACTCTATGAATTTTAGTTATACGTAAACCCAATTGGAGTGCTTGTTGAACAACCCAAAAGTGAGCTACGTATCTTTGTTTATTTTCAAGAGTCATCATTAATTTTGGATGTTTGCCAATTAGTGAAACTTCTGTTTTTGCAAGGAGCGGAAGATCGTAATGAAGATCATGCAAGTGTTCTGGATATTCAAAGTCACAGTCCAATATGTATCCGGTGTCTCCGTCTTTTGAAATTTGCGAAATATCACCAAGAGAGTCTGGATTAACCCATTCAAAGTTTCCAAAAGGAAGTGGATTAGACATGGCCCATCCGTATAAATTGTTGGCATCGAAATATCCTAAGAACACTGATGGTTTTTCTTTATCGTAGTTTGGAAGATATTTGTTGTTAGCTTTAACATGTCTAGTAACACTTTGGGTCAATCCACCTCTAACGCCCGATTCGATCATCAACACCATGTCAATATCTGTTAATAATTGAAGGTTGCACTTTGTTTCTTTTAGCATAGCTTGCCAAGCTAGTCCCGGAGAAGTATAAGAATGAAGAGGGTCTAATCCGTAAGCTTCAAAGCAGGTGTTTCTAAATTCTTCCATCACATCGCAGAGAAGGGTCACATCAAGTTTTACATAAAAGTCAGAATAATCTCCCAGAGTGTTCATTTCCAATTCGTCCCAAACTCTGCATGCGTGTTGATAGTCTTCAGGTGAAATGTCCAAATCGGTAAGTTTACTTTTGAAAGCTTCTGGTGGAGGAAGTGACGTTTCTTGAAATTTATGTAGTCCATCGATGTAATCATACGGGAAAACTCCTTTCCGAAGAACCAAATCCATTTTTTCTGCAGGTACAATTTTGCTTGTTTCTATTAAATTTTGTCTTCTTAAATTTTCAGAAAGTTTCATAAGACTGGAAGGCATAAATCTAAAAGAATCAACAAATCTAAGTTTAATTTTGCCTACCTTTTTTGAAAAGCTTATAAATTTTTCCATAGTTTGTGCTATAAAGTCTATTTCACCGTTGTCTCTTGCTAATTCGGGAATGATAAAATGTCCATCGTATCCGCTAAGATTGTGAAAAACCACGGGAATAAAAGATGGTAGTTTGTAGTTGATGTTACATCCGTTGCAAGCTGCACCTCTGTAGGCTCCTGTCAGATGGTCATGGTCGCGAACTTTAACTTTAGTTTCTGTAAATTGATTGTTACACAAATAGCATGTTGTCGAATCATAAAGATAAAGTTCTTCCGGTGTCATAGGTGACATAGGAACCACATTGCTATACATTGCTTCCACTTTCCAAGCGATGTCGTATAAATCATCAACAAAGTATCGAGCTGCTTCTTCTCCACGATAGATCTTTGGTGTAGATGTCAAACCATATTCTTGAAGATGTTGTTCAGATAAAGTGGATTTTACTATTAAACAGTAGCTGTTTGGTTTGTGAAGTTGATACTTTGTTCTGCTTGTAATTTCCTCTCCTTCTTCTTGTTCAAGTGGAAGCAATGAAGATTCAAAATCTGCATACACTACAACGGGAATTCTGTATTGTTGGATAACTTTATCAAATTTTACTTGTGATCTGCTAGGGTGTGGTAATTTAATTCTTACTTCATAGTTTCCATTGCATAATCTTTTATGTTCTGTTAACCATTCTGAACCTCCTCTTCTTAAAGGTTTGTTTACAAAACAGAAACATCTTTTACAAGTGGTTTTTGGTTGTTCACGTTTTGATAACTGTTTGCAAACTAGAGCTTCAAAATCTTTAATATATACATAATGTGAGATATCACCTTTAGTTATAAATAATAAATCAGTATGATCTCTGCGTTCGGTGGGTGTTATACGTAAGGGATAGACATTGTTGGATGAATCCAAGCCAAAGATGTTTACAGATGCAAAAGGATTTTTCTTTTCAAATTTTGATATGTCTTGAAACAGGATAAGTCATGCCTTGAAAGTTATACATATAGCAAACCTCATCGTATGCTCTACTCGGTCGCTCCACATGATCTTCTACATATTTTGCAAGCATTGCATACTTGAAACATTCAGCATTTTCATTTTGTACATTAACACAAGATTTGGTTACTCGAATCTTCCTTGGCAAAGCAATATAACTACTACCTCTCATTCCATATCCATGTTTATGAACTCTCACATCTAAGCTTGTTATACTTAACAAACTCCATCCAGAACCTCTTCCTTCATGTTCTTGTAATTTTGTTAAAAGTTCTTCAAAACAATCATCCACAATTGAGCTTATATCCGATGCAAACATGATGGTTTTGTTTTTAGTTAAAAATCCTCTTGGTGATGTTTCATTCTGAATATTTGTAAATACAGTATCTAATAATATTCCAAACTTTATAAAATTTAATCTTCTTAGTTCATTCTTCAATGTTTCTGTTACTAATGTTTTTGCTTTCAATATAAATTGTGCTAGTTGCAATTGAGCATTGTCAATCTTAAAATGAGTTACTACACTGCCTGGTAAAGCTCGGGCGTATAATTCCACATCCAAAGATGGTCCGGGTGCGTATTGAATAACACTTGGTCTTGAATTTAGTTGTTGTTGATGGGTAGCCAGCATTTGATCTAATTCTTCCAAATCTTCTTCTTCTGCATTGTTTCTTGTTTCGTTGTTATGGTACACTTCTTTGTGTATTTGTAGTAAGTTTTCATTTTCAAAAGATTCTTCACAACTGATGCAGTAATACATGACGTAGGTGTGCTCTCCACAAAAGTTGCAGTAATAATAAAAACCACTCTTAAACTACCCCTATTTATAGCACTACCCCCACCACTTTTTCTGTATTAAACACAAAAAGTGTTAATAACAGTTAAATTTCTTATATTTCAAAACTCCTAAGTGTCAAGGTCAAATAATGCAAGTTTAAAAAAACATCTAAGTGTCAAATAATGCAGGTATTAAAAAAAATCTAAGTGTCAAGGTCAAATAATGGAAGTTTTAAAAAAAATCTAAGTGACAAGGTCAAATAATGGAAGTTTTAAAAAAATTCTAAGTCTCAAGGTCAAATAATGGAAGTTTTAAAAAAATCTAAGTGCTAAGGTCAAATAATTTAAGTTCAAAATAATACATATTATGCGTCGTAAGTGTGATCATCATTGCTGTTGTTTAAATATGTTATTTCCAAATCGTTATCGCTTTCATCTTCCTCCATGTCCGATGCCGGAAACAAACGTCGCCGAACAAGAGCATGTATATATTGTACTGGATCATAGTTAATTGTTACAACATGTGTTAACGGTGTTTCTTCGGCTATTGCTACTGGTACTTCCAAAATATTTTCTTCATCAGTTGTAGCATCAGACGTAGCATCAGATGTAACATCGGATGTAGCATCAGATGTATCTTCTACTGGAATCAAACTATTTTCAAAAATACTTTCGTCATCCGTTAAATCTTCTGGTTCAACCATTTTATATATTTTTTCACAAATTGTACATCCAAAAGGAAAATTGTTGTCTGTTGGAGGCATTATAAAAGAAACTTCATATTGTAAAATAAATGTTGAAGCAAATGTTTGAAAATTTTTCTAAGTCCGAAAGTATTAATTATTAGGAAGTTTTACAAGTCCAATGTAAAGTAAAATAAAGAAAGAAGTGTTGTTGCCTGTTTAAACAGTTGCAAAAGAATGATAGGTTTGAAAATTTTTCAAAGTCCTAAAATATTAAATATTGAGAAGTTTTAACACTTAAAATTTTTACAAATCCAATGTAAAGTAAAGAAAGAAATGTTGTTGCCTGTTGGAACAATGGCAAAAGAATGATGGAAACCAAACCCGCAGCAAGGGTCCTGTGGTTTGGGAGGGGGTAAGCGAGGAGGGGGGATGACCTCAAGCCGAGTTGGGGTCCGGGATCTACGCGTGTGGTTCGGCATCAGTTGCTCGCTAGACAGTGAGGTGGTAACATGTTCAGAAGGCGCCCTGAACATTTTATCATTTTTGCTGTTTGGTGAAAATATCTTGGTGTTATTTGTATCTTGACAAATCACACCTTCATCTTGTACATCTTGACGTAGGACTGATTAATTTTAAGGCATGTTAGTTGTTTGTGCTTGTAGATACCCTAGGGTTTGTAGTTTGTTTTTAATTTGGTAGTTAGTATTATTTTAAAATCTTTCTTTTACTTACAATATATTTCTGCCTGGAATGTTTAAATTTAAAGTAATATTTTTGTTTTTAAGAATGTTATATGATATGTTTTTAATACCTTTCTATTCCAATTTCCTTTTTCCAACAAGCTTGTTGAGGGCATTCCCTCTCTTGTCTTGTACTCCTTTTTAGTTAGGGACACCTTTCAATTCCAATTTCCTTTCCTTTTTTTCCTTCCATCTTTTGCACGGTAAAACCAATAATGGTAAAACCGGCTACCGCTTTTGTAGTGATTACGCTCACCAAAGCGGGTCACTTACAACCTCTATACGTGCTGGATGGGTAGTTCGCCTACCTCCGGAGTTTCGCTGGACCTCAGTTGTTCTGCGTCGCTAATGGCGAGACACTGGCTCCTTTAGTGTTAGGAAATAAAAAACATATTTGTATAACATTTTTCCTAAATTTAATTAAGCAACTTGCTATTTCAAAATAACATTTTTGTTTTAGCTTAGCGTTGTGCGCTTATGGTGAGGTGTGTGAGTTCGCTTACGTGATGATCACACTGTAATCATGATGTGCAGCGCTGGGCTGTCTAGCTATTTTTTTAAACTAAATTTTATTTCTTTATTTTTTTATTTTTATTAATTCTTAAACTCTAGGCAGATTGTATTGTAAATTAGCTTTTCTTCTTTTAGGTTTCCGGGGGTGTACGGTTCTGTAAAACCGTACACCCCCATTTTCTTTTTAGTTATCGAATGACCTTGACCTACTTATTTTCAAGGTCAACAAAAAGACTTAGCGAAAATTTCTAAGTCTCAAGGTCATTTATATATAGGTAGATTTAGCTTTTCTTCTGTTAGGTTTCTGAGGTGTACGGTTCTGTAAAACCGTACACCTCCATTTTCTTTTTAATTATTGAATGACCTTGACCTATTTATTTTCAAGGTCAATAGCAGTTAGCGAAAATTTATAAGTGTAAAAAGTAGGTCAAGGTCACCAAAAAATACCCTATGAACGGGGGAATAGACCGCTAAGTAATTCTTTTAGAATTACAAAGTGGTCTATTCCCCCGCTCCTATTTTTTTTATTTCATTTTTACACTAACCTCTCAGTTTTAACAAAAGGAGGTATTTGTTGTGCGCACTGCATAATGTTTGATTTATACAACACATCTTTTACCCTTTTTTAATAATATACGAACATTGTTCTTTTTAGGACTAGATTCTAAAAGTAAAAAGTCATTCTGTTATCCCGCTTTTATAAGAAATTACCCCTCCATTGTAAATTTTGAAAATAGGTAAAGGTCATTCAAAAATACCCTATGAGCGGGGGAATAGACCGCTAAGTAATTCTCTTGGAATTACAAAGTGGTCTATTCCCCCGCTCCATTTTTTTTTGTCTTGTGTTTAATTTGACCATTTAACTTTATCAGATGGAGATTTTCTTACTAAATAATAATGAACATTACTGATATTTGGAATTTGAAGATTTACTGGTAATTTGAGCAAGTAGAGTTCATCACAACATCTAAGAACAACATCCCTGTTACTGATCTTTTTTACAAAAACATATTTGTGGTTTAATTTCAATCTGTTGATTTTAATTCTTTTATAGTTTTCAATTTTTTCTGGCAATTCACTTTTGGAAGGTTCAATTTTAACTTTTTTAGAAGGTTGAATTTTGACTTTTTCGGAAGGTTGAATTTTGGAAGGTTCACGTTTGTTATGCAAATTACACAATTTTTCACCTACACTACACAACTTCACACACCTTTCACCTTTGTTCGCTCCTTTTTTTAAAATATGAGCACATTGTTCTTTCTTAAAACAGGATTTTCTTAATTTTTGAAGTTTTTGAAGTTTTTCAGAAATTTTGTTAGGAGATTTTTTCGGTGAAGATTTTTTTGGAGAAGGAGATTTTTTCGGTGAAGATTTTTTTGGAGAAGGAGATTTCTGTTTCACAATAGAAACAACAGATGATGATGATGATGTTGTTGATGACGAGGAAGAAGACCTGGACGAAGACGAAGTGCCTGCCATAGCGCTGGATCCTAAGAAAGTAAAGATTACTTTGTTTACCCTGCCTTTATAACAGCTCCCCACCCATTTACCCCCTCTACTTTTCGAGGTCAAAAAAATATTCATCCAAGCTTTCTAACACTGGCAAGGAAACAGTTTCAAAAGGTTGATACAAAATTTCATAAATGTCTTGGTTTAAATTTTGCGAAGTTTGAAGATATTCTTCTATTTCCTGTACAAATTTCTGTTCGAATTGTTGGAATTCTTCTATTTCCTGTAAAAATGTCTGTTCGGATTGTTCAAATTCTTGTTGTTCTAAGTTAAATGTTGGTGATTTCAAGTCTTCTTCCAATTTTTTAATGTAATCTATTGCATTTTGAACTATAGATTGTCTGTTAATTTTTTTTGTTTTTGACTTTCCGGTACAACTAATTTTAATTTTTCAAAAGCTTTTTTTAATCTGTGTTGTCTTCTTTGTTCCCTTCGGTTTCTACTTAATTTTTGATCAATCAGGTATTTTTGGAAAGATTCCATAACGTTTTGTTGATTCAAAATGTGGCAAACTATTAATTCTATAAAGCTTCTATCCGCTCAATATATAGTGGAAACCCGGGGGAGGGGGAATCACCTTCGCCATCAAGGTGATTGGTACGTATTTAAAGCTTTGAGGTGTGCATAGCCAGACCATAACTATGAGCTCCTTGTACGAGTTGTGTTTGCAGCGGATCTGCTCAGACAACCCTATGCTCCAGCATATCAGGGACGTGTCAGAGCCGCTGCCGCAAATCTTGCAAGGCGAGCTCATTTATGAGCACAAAAAACGGTGTGTTTCTAAAACTAAAATTTGGTGGGAAATGCCAAATGCTGGCAAAAAAATATGCGCCCTATGTCACATATTACGTTTTCATTAACTGCATTGTTTTTTCTATTTACAATATATTATTTTATTAATTTTCTTTAAATTAATATTTTTTTTAGCGGCTTCCTGGTGCGAATCCGGATCAAGAACTGTACAGATACCTAAAACATGAATCTGAAAATGTAGGATACAAATTGAAGACGCCGATAACGCAAGAATATTGTCATCTTTGTGGTTGGTTTCCTCTGGAGCAATATGATATTAAATGTATGTGTTTATAAACACATATCAATAGAAGAAATTAAATAGGAGCGGGGAACAGAGCAGCTTGTGGTTTAACCACTTACTGCTCTGTTCCCCGTTCATAGGGTATGTTCAGATGACCTTGACCTAGTTATTTTGAAGGTCTATTGTAACTTAACAAAAATTTTCTAAGTCCATAACGAGGTCTAGGTCATTTAAATCTTAGCGGAAGAATGAAAAGAATAGCTACCAACATGCATTGTTGGTATCTATTCTTTTCTTTCCTCCTAGAAAACCCCCTTAGTCCGTGTCAACTTTGATGTAAAGTTTTGTACAAAATTGTACATAATAAAGGACCCATGATTCAAGTCCTTCGTAATCCATAGAATCCGAAGTGCAACAGATTTTTGTACCGTCTGCTTTAACAGCTTCAAGTACTCCACTGATGCAATTCAGATTGCTATGATACGTTTTTATGTACCATAGTTCTCTTTTGGCTTCAACAAAGTTGTGCACAGCACCAACGATCATGAGGGATTCCATGGCAAATATAACCACAAGACTGCAGCACACCTTATATATACTGTCGGTCCAAGGCGGTGGCCTCCTATGGCGACCTAGTTAACCCAATGGAGGGCGTTGTCCTTTGCCATCAAGGTGATTGGTACGTATTTAAGGCTGTGAGGTAAGCATAGTCAGCCCATAACAATGAGCTCCTTATACGAGTTATGTTTGCAGCGGATCTGCTCAGACAACCCTATGCTTCGGCAAATTAGGGAGGTGTCAGAGCCGCTGCCGCAAATCTTGCAAAGCGAGCTCATTACTGAGCACAAGAAACGTTGTATATTTAAAACCAAAATTTGGTTTCAATTGGCAGATGGCGAGAAAATATGTGCCCTATGTGACTGGGTACGTTTTCATTAACAGTATTGTTCTTTTCTATTTACAATATATTATTTTATTAAATATCTTTAAACTATTTTTTTTAGGCTCTTCCTTCAGCCGAAGAGGGAGAACCGTTGCATAGGCAAATGATATATCGATTTGGAATCATAGGATACAAACTGGAAACACCAAGACCGCAAGAATTGTGCTAGCTGTGTGGATTCTTCCCATTTGCCAAATATCAACTTAAATGTATGTGTTTATAAACATATATTATATGTTTATAAAGACATATCAATAAAAGAAATTAAATAGGGACGGGGAACAGAGCAGTTTGTGGTTTAACCACTTACTGCTCTGTTCCCCGTTCATAGGGTATCTTCAGATGACCTTGACCCACTTTTAAAAACTGGGTGGGGGAAACGCATATATATAAACCGTGGATTAAGTAAAAGACAACATTTCCCTGATCAGCATGGAAACTTTCCGGATGTCTTACAATGTTCATTGCACTCCTGTACAACATGTTCAGTTTATGTTAAATTTAATCCATTTTCTTCAAAATGTAAATTTTTTTGCAATTTCTGTTACTGGAGAAAGATTGGTAAATTTAACATTAGAAACTGTCATGGTTACAATCAACCCTTTAATAGATCCTAATTGGTTTTCAACAGTGGAATCATATATTGATACTATGGCTTTCGAACAAGGATATCATTATCTTTGGGTTGATGTTAGTTACATCAACTTTCAAAACGAAACAGATAATGATGATGGATATGATTCTGCCACATAAAAATAGACATTAACGGAACTTCTTTCCCTGCCTTTTAGGAAAAAAGAGAGGAACAGTGTTAATAACACTGTTCCTCTCTTTTTTCCGCTTAAAGTTAAATGACCTTGACCTAATTTTTATAGTTTAGAAATATACGAAGTAAAAAATAATAGAAAATGTACATTTTTTTAAAGTTTTTGCGTTATAACTTTTACACCGTTGGTTATATCGAAAAATGTTACTGGACCTTTTTTGTTTGTCTTTTAATTCCGCTTAATTTGACTACCCGCACGTTGGATTTGGAGCATTTTTGTTATATCCACTGCCATCGTGTACGGCGACGCAGTTCTAAAGTTGAACGGCGACGAAATCAAGTGGGTGGGGTTTCCGGGGGGATGCGGGGGGGGTTTCCGGGGGGATGCGGGGGGGGGTTCCGGGGGGATGCGGGGGGGATGTTTTCCGGGGGGGGGTTTTCCGGGGGGGGGGTTTTCCGGGGGGATGCGGGGGGGGGTTTCCGGGGGGGGGGGTTTCCGGGGGGATGCGGGGGGGGGGGGGTTAAAAAAAACCGACCACCCAACCCCTTTGGAAGGGGTTGGGGGGTCGGTTAGGTTAGGTTAGATAGTGACCAAGGGTTGAGGCTTTAACAAACACCTAAATATTAATAACCAACGCGAAAACTAAACTCACCATCAACAGAAATTAAAACATTTACAAAAACCCAAATGTTAAAAATAATAATTATTTAATAAAAGATACAACACAAAACTGAAATCTTAGGTTATTTAAAACTTTAACAACATATTTAAGTCTCAAAAGTAGAGTTTTAAAATCAATCAATATATAAGTCAAACAAGTAAGTCTTTTCAAATTAAAATATCTAAGTCTAAAAAATAGGTCATTTAAAATAATTCTAAGTCCGAAAGTAGAACAATCAAAACTAGGTCAGGGTCATTTAAAAATTATAAAAAAAGGGGGGTGGGGAAGCGTGGGGTCCCTACCTTATTCTACTACTTTACTTCTATACTACTTTATTATAACTTATGCTACCCCTTAAATGCTATCAAGCATGCGGTTACGGTGTGATCATCACGTAAGCGAACTCACACACCTCACCGCCCTATCATATCTTAACCCCTACCTAACGTTCCCCCTATTCTATCTTATACTATGTAATATTACAGTTACGGTGTGATCACCACGTAAGCGAACTCACACACCTCCCTATAATATTACACCTAACTTAATATTACAGTTACGATGTGATCATCACGTAAGCGAACTCACACACCTCACCGTAATATTAACCCTGACAATTAAACCACGCAGGAAATGGAAAGGTAGGTGGATTGCCATTGCGACCGACTATTATAGAAGGGCGCCTCTCCCACAATAGCCGAACGCAGTGTGTGCTTGACATAAGCCATCCCACACACCATGGCGAACATTACGTTACAGCATAACCCTCCACGTAAGCGGACCAGTTACACCTTCACCGTAATGCCAAAGAGAAACGTTGCGCGCTTGCTTATATCAGCGAGCTCGAGACTCGACCTCGCTAGCGAGCCTTGACTAGTAGGTCAACGTGTCGCTCTGCCGGGGCCGGTAGCCTTGGCCGGGTCGCTAGCCACCACTCTCACAACTTCGTCTGGCCTACTTGGACCTGGTCGCTAGCCTCAGCTTTCACTACCTTGACTACAAGGTTGTTGTGTCTGCTGCCTATAAGAACCCCATTCGCCCGCCTTGTGTTATTTTGCCACTCGCCACCATCGCTGTTACTATCCATTCCCACGTTTTTAACCATTTTTCCTATTTTATTATATTATCCATTTTATTATTCTTTTTATATCACTATGGACTCCTCTGCATCTTCTTCATCTACCCCCATTCTCCTGAGTCTGCTGCAGAAACCTCTGCAGCAGAAACCAACTACAATTCCGGTATCTATTGACCTTTCTTCTATTTCTACTGATTTTCTTCTAAAAAAACCAACTTCTCCCGTCCTCTCCTCCTCCATTAACGACATAATAGCTGATGCTGTTAATGAAGATCAACCCCAATTATTTAAGAATCCCACACCAGTTGTAGAAACCATCACGATTGAAGAAATTCCTCCGGCCCCAATTTGTGACGACATTTTAAGTGAAGACTGGATGGAATTGTGCGGACTGCACCCTTCCTCTACCCCCCAACAAATTCAACCCGCACCAATCAAAGAAACCCCCACCCCCCAAACAATTCATCCCGCACCAGTAAAGAACATCAGACTAAAGGAATTAAAGAAAAACAAAAAATATAACCTGTACAAAATTGAAGAAAACAAAATTTATATCTACAACGAGGAGAGGACGAAAATTTATATCCTCACAACTCCAAAAACCAAACCACCACTTGTCCCAACAGATCCAAAATTTTTACTAGTAACAGCGGAGGGTGGAAAATTGAGAATAAATATCTTAAATTAAACCTTATATTCCTTCCCCTCCTCAATCAAAGTCCACCCTGGTGGCAAAATCGGCCCTTCTAAGGGCCACCCTAAGACTTTCAAATTTAGGCTTAAGTTTAAGCCTCAACCCTTGGTGACTACAAGCGGTTCATATACCTCTAAGTCCCAAAGGTTGAGTCAATAGCGGGGGGCTTTCGCTAAAGCCTCAACCCTTGGTGACTAACAAGTGGTCTGTGTACCACTAAGTCACAAAGGGTTGGACGCTAAAGCCTCAACCCTTGGTGACTAACAAGCGGTTCACATACCTCTAAGTCCCAAAGGTTGAGTCAATAGCGGGGAGCTTTCGCTAAAGCCTTAACCTTTGGTGACTAACAAGAGGTCCGTGTACCTCTAAGTCCCATAGGGGCTTTCGCAAACCACCCCTTGTTAGTCACCAAGGGTTGAGGCTTTAGCGAAAGCCTAAATTTGAAAGTCTTAGGTCGGCCCTTAGAAGGGCCTTTTTTGCCACCAGGGTTGACTGTGGAGGTGGGAAAAGGTTTTACTCGGTAAAATTTATTTTTAACTTGGCACCTTTTTTTATTTATTATCAAGTGTCGAGGGTTAAGGGGAATAGCAATTTTTTTGGGAATGTCAATGACATAAATTTTGGTTTTTTCAGAATTAAAAATGAAATAGAAGAAGATAAATGTCTTAAGATTTCATATTTTCGGTTAAGTTTCAGTTTTTTTAGATGAAATTTTTGCTGGGGTACGTTTGAAGATACAGGAGAAAGAGGTGGTTCGGTTCTAATTTTGGTGCCGGTAAGAATGTTTTTCCAAACTTGCTGAAAAGGTTTTCGAGCAATAGTGGTTGTAACATCATACCAATCACGATTGTTGTTCGATTGAATAATTCGTACCCCAAGCAGTTGAAGATAGGAAAACCAGTTATACCAAATCTCGGTATACTCGGAGCGGTTCATAGTGAAATTGAAGTAGGTGTTGTTAGGACGGTGGTAAAGGAAAGAATAACTTGTCGAGTGTAGAGTGTAGAGTGTGTTAAGCAATCAAGGACTGGTGTGCCGGGTGATGCAACAAGGACGACGACCTGTATTCGCCGGCCGGCCGCAAGCGAAAGTGCGGCGCAAGGTCGACCAGTTGTATTGCTAACTGGTCGGCAACAAGCGAAAGCATGCGAGGTCAAACCCTGCCCACTCGGTCTCGTTTATCTTTTAAAACTCGCATGATAGGGTTTGCAAACATATTAATTCAAACATGTTGTAAAAATTTTCTTACGATATTTTGTTACAAATATTTTTAAGGCAAATGTTAAGAAACCATGTTTTTATTTTAATCGCAACTACAGTTTCGATTTCTTTAACTAAATATTATAACTAAGTATTAAGGTAATATAATAAAGTAGCATCTTTAAAAATATTGTAACTTGTACAAAGTTAAATAAGTATTTTAAGCCAAATGTTAAAAACAATTGTTTAGTACTGAGATGTTCACCCTACAACACCTACGTTAGAACTAACACTACAAATCCAAAAATTGCGAGGAGTCTCTCATGGTGGTGGGGGGGAGGGCAGATGTTCCGGGCTGCACATGTCAAGGGAGGTTGCAGCGCCACTACTGACACATCAGTTTGCTAGTAGAACTGGCAGAGTAAACATCTAAATAAACATGAGTTCTGTTTTATATGTTTCTTTTATTAAAGATGGACTTTGCATTGAAACGAAAAGTTTTCCTATTGATGCAGATCCTATACAACAAATTTTAGTACATCCTCCAGAAAGTTATGATTCCATCTACATTTCAGTGCAAGAACCAAACGACCCCCCACCACCAACAACTCCTGATGCACAGTAGGACACGGCTACCACACGTCATTAAAGCTTCAGCTCTTTACCCGAGCACACATGGACTCTGAGCTTCAAGATAATACTGTTTCTTCTACATCTACACCAATTTCCGAACAATTACTTACTACAAATGAAACTACTACAAGTCTACAAGTAAATGAAATTTCATCAACTGTTAGTTCTGATGCGCAAGCAATAATGTTATCATTAATTGGTTTCGACTAAAAATTCAACAATGGAAGAAGAAAGAAATTCGCTACTTTACAACTTGGTTTTTGTGAACCCGTCGAAATTTATTATTTGCCTACTTTCATTTTTATGTGGTTACAATTTTGGTTACCTTGTTCAGGAAATGCTAACAGATAAAAAGGAAGAACATTCGCTATATTTTAAAGTTTATGTTTATGTAATTGCATCTTTATTTGGATACTTTGTAGCAGGATATTTTCTTGTTAATTTGTCAATTCCATTTTTTACATGGTATTTTAACAGACGTGAAAATCAACAAAACAACAGTTTGTAAAAAGAAGCAAAAATTATCTTGCATTTTCGGATTTTCCGAAAATGCAAGATCTTTTTTAAAAACATCCCCAAACGACCTTGACACACTTCCGGCCATTTAAAATTTAAATACCCAGCACAGCAGGGCATTTAAACTTTAAATACCCACCACCAACACGTCACAGTTTCGTCACAGCTGATGACGTCACTTCCGGTCACGTGACCGGAAGTAGCTGTCAAAAAATTGACTGGCTGTCAAAGTTTGATTGGGCCAGAAACGCCACCTCGCCACTACTCGCCCTTAAGATCGTTCATGCAAAGGTCCAAGGTTCTAAGTCAAGTAGTTTGGGCTGTGCAGTGATAGGTCAGTGGTATAAAGAAGATGGCACTTTCATTAACCAGAAAGATGTGTCCAGGAATCCTCAAAGTCCGCAGGTCTGCTGCGACTGAGCTATTATATTGCTGCCCCCCGCAGGAGGTATTTCTATTTGGCCTCCCTGCACTATACATGTGAGCAGATTCACCGCCCCGCCGATAAAGGTCTCAAGGGTGCCACTGCCCTGGGTAGGCTTATGCCCAATATCGTTGAATCTGCTCGCATGCATGGTATAAAGTGGCCATTTAGCAGGAATATAAATATCTCTGTCGCAGCAGAGATATTTATATTGCGTACTTAGAGAATCATAAAGCTGTTTTCTGTTTCATGAAAGCACATATACGTAAAACGTAGGAATTGCCTTGATTTAATGCCAAAAAAATTCTAAGATTTTTAGGGTCTATCTTGAACATAAAAATACCCCCGTTGCAGCAGAACTACAGACTATGTGCATGACCTTATTTTATTTCTTCCATAAGAATAACATGGGGAATGAGTATATATGCAGGTCTACTGCAACAGTCATGCGAAAATTTGGGGTTAAAAAAATTAAAATTTGGTGGTTTAAAACAATATCAGGTGAATCTGAACCGAAAAAGCCACATACCAAGTTTTATCAAGATATGTTGAGTAATAACCGAGATATAGAATTTTTCTACAGGGACATTGTACTGTGTTTTTAGCTTTAAATATAGTTTGAATAGTGTTTTTTGCTTCTGGGAGCTCCAAAATGAAAAGTTATCATGGTCTCGGGCTTAGGTCTTGCCATGAGACCTATGGTAATAATTCCATCAATGAAATTCGCTAAAAGACGAAGGCAAAATATTTTTTCTAATGATGTAGATAAAATAAATGGTTTAAATTAGCTCTTTCAATAACAGCTGTTACAGGGGAGAAAGGTCATATAAGTATCTCTAGTCAGTGATTTATTTCATGTTCTGTTCCTGACAGCTGGTTTGACATTCTAATAAATTTCTTGCTTTTTCACATCCGTTTATTTAAATATAAACATTTCATCAATTTATATTCTGCCATAAGGATAATATGGGATCTTTATGAGGGTCTGTGGCGGAGCCCGAGGGTCAGATCAGGATGAAAACTACTTAGTTTTCCTATTTAATGCCTAAAGAAACAGTGTACCAAATTTCAGCCTTCTGTGTTATTGGGAAGTTGGAGAATTAGTGATGAGTGAGTGAGTGAATGAGTGAGTGAGTGAGGGCTTTGCCTTTTATAGGTATAGATAAAATAGGTGTCGTGTCAAGTTGGCGCAAGTTTGACTTGTTTTAGTGCTTTAATGCAGCATTAGGCCTTGCAAAGAAACAATTAGGCCTAGTATTCATTTTAACTCTTGATTTGTAATTATTAGCCTATATCGCCTGTTGTATTTATTTTTACCTGTTTGCCAAAAAACATGTTGTAGTTTTGGTGGACCTCAGGGATGTAACCCACTGATTCAGAATTAGCTGAATGCCTCACCTAAGGAGGTATTGTGTAGTAGGAGGGAAAGTACCTTTCAAAAGGAAGCCTATCTTAAAATTTCAAAAAAGAATTTTATTTGTAATTTTTTATTTTGGATTAAATAAACAACAGAATTTATCTTAAGGCGCGTTTACACTATGTAGCAGAGCTATATGTAGCTCAGCTATATAGCTCTGCTATAAGTTCAAAGTATAGCTATATAGCATGATTTCTCTCAGATATAGCTCATTTTCTGGTGAACATCATGCTACTCTTTTAATTTAAACATTTGCCAAACCTGGTCACCTAAGTTTATGTAGGCCTGTCTAATTTCAGTAGCCGACTAAGATATATGCTGTTTATGCCCTGGAAAACATTAATTGTAAGAAATTGTGATGAAAAGATTGATTTATATTTACTCTCACTTATCCTTTTGAATTTAACAGACTCGAAAATGTCAAAGTGTTTAATCACTAACATCATAAATAGTAGGCCTACAAGCGACTTTCAACTTACGCATATCTTGTATACTCAGAGATGTCTGCCATTGGTTGGAATTTAAATAAAATTATTTTAATTATGAAACCCTCTCAAAGTTGGTGGTGAAGAGGAGGTGTTAGAACTAGGTTTGTTGTGTGAGAACTAGGTTTGTTGCATTTATCAAAAAAATAAAGAGTACAAAATTTAGAACCCCACGCAGCACAATACATCCCTAGGATATCCTTAGGAATAATCCCTTGGGGATATTGGTATTATCCCCAGGATATCCCACTATATCCTTGGGACCAGGAAAGGATCACGCAGGGATATCCGAATGTCCGGTTGAACCCCACGTTCAGGGATATCCTGGGGAACACCCACATCTCCCTGAGAACGTCCTGGGAATATCCAAGGAAAGTCCTAAGGATAAGATATTCCACTTGAGGAGATGCTTAGAATATGAATGGGATATCCTGAGGATCACAAAAATCCCTATGGGATATGATATGCCATGGTAGAAAGAAATACCCCCGTTGCAGCAGACCTGCATACTCAGCGAATTTCAAATGCAAAACAACGTATTTCAAGCAAACATAGCAAGATTTGACATGTTTTGTTAAGCTCCATAAGAATAACATGGGAAATGAGTATGCAGGTTTGCTGCTACAGGTATATTAAAACTGGATGGTTTTAATTCAATATTTAGTAGATCTGAACTAGAAGAAGCCATTTACCAAGTTTTATCAAGATATGTTGAGAAATAAGCGAGATATAGAATTTTACTTATTTCCCATAAGGTTAACATTGGGGCAACGTACTGTGTTTACCACTTTCAATATCTCGGTAACCAATGGGCATAGAGCAGTGATTCAAAATACTAAATTATTTGTTTTTTTGAGCTGAATTCAATGGTGCCCACAAAAATTTGATAAATTTTATTTTTCTATGTAAAAAACTCAAAAAACCCTTTTTTGGGGGGGTTTATCCCCCTTTACCCCCCCTTCCGGTGGTCCGATCGGGCTGGTTCACGAACTCGTCCAATTGATTACCACTTTACATGTCTGTACCAAATTTCATAAAGATCGGACCATTTTTGCGGCCGCTATCGTGCTAACAGACACATAGATATATATATATATATAGATATATATATATATAGATATATATATATATATATATATAAAAATTCGAACGAATAGTGTTTTTTGCTTCTGGGGGCCCCAAAACGAAAAGTTATAGTGGTCCCGAGCTTAGGTCTTACCATGAGACCTACGGTAATAGCTTCTTCCCTATAGGGGAAATTCGCTAAAACAGGTGCACTTGCGTTTCCAGACTGACATTACTCAGATGACAACTATTTGTCATCTGAGTAATGTCAGTCTGGAATCGCAAGCGCACCTGTTTTCTTTCTGTTTACATCTGTTTTTGTTTACAATAAAATTCAAACAACTGCTTCTTAACAGTTACAATCAGCAGTCTATCAGAACTGCTGCTTTGTAATCTTGAGTGACGTCAGTCGTGAATCGGAATAGCACTCCTCTTTACTTTTCACCACGATATGAAGGGGTTGGGCACTCACTTTTAGGTTACCTACCCACCATAAGAATAACCTGAAAAAATTAACTTACTTTTGTTTCAGGGAACAAAAAAGACGATACTACAATAATTTCAATTAATAGTACTGGCGAGTCAAGGTCAAGTTTTAAATCAGGCCAGCTGATCCTGGATTCATTTCTTAGTCTCCAAGCAATTTGTGTTGTGTAAAACAATGTTATACTTTTGAATAGATTATCACTATAAAACTTCAATCTCCTGTAAAATTCCTTAAGCAAATTAAATAAAGAAAATGTAAAAAATAATATTCATTTTAGTTTACCCTTTCGATGTTACTGTAGTATAATGCTTTATTACTGTTTCTAGTCAGCTGTGATTATATTTTAATGTCACTGCTTACAAACATGTTTTGTTTTTGATTTGATCTTAAAAACTTAAATAAAACTATCTTTATCTTAATTTAATCAGTGTAATTATTGAACATGGTGGCAGCGTTATAAAATGCCGAGAAGAAGGTTGAGAGGAAATCATAATCAATCATCTGATTCATTCATTTATGAAGACCAACAAGAACGAATACAAATACAAAAATCTTCCAATGCAGGATTTATTTTTAATCCTCCAGAAAATTTTGACTGCAAACAACCAGAGCTTTGGGAGAAGTGGATGAAAAGGTTTGAGAGATACAGACTGGCATCTGGACTGAACCAAGAGTCGGAAATAAAACAAATCAGCTCTCTCATTTACTGTATGGGACCTGATGCCGAAGACATCCTTTTATCTGCTCATCTTTCGCCTGAAAATCAAAACTCCTATGAACAGGTAAAAAAAGCCCTCGACAACATATTTATTGGCAAACGTAACACCATTTATGAGAGAGCAAAATTCAACTTAAGGAACCAAGAACATGACGAAAGTTTCGATATATTTTTAGCAGATATAAGCTCAATGGCCGAACACTGTTCGTTTAAAGATCTAAAGGGTGAGCTTATTAGGGGCTTATTTTCGTATTGTTGTTGGCATATCAGACAAAAACTATCAGCTCAGTTACAAGAAGACTCCAACCTTACTTTAGATAAAGCCATTCAAAAATGCAAACTAAAAGAGACTATAAGTAAACAGTCAGCTGAGTTAGAGATGATTGGAAAACAAGACAATTATTCTATTAATAAGATAAATTGATATCAGAAACAAAATAGTTCAAGAGTTAAAGTAACATCTACCAAAAATATCAGTGGAACGGAGTGCTGGAAGTGTGGAGGGCCCAGACATCCCCGTGTCTCATGTCCAGCAAAAGATATTTCATGTAATAATTGTAAAAAAATAGGACATTTTGCAAAGTTTTGCAAGAGCAAACCCAATCAAAATTCTTCAGGACACACAAAGAATGTAAATGGTATATCACATACAACTCAAGGTGAGTATCACGAATCACCTTCTAGTGAAGCTATTGTTGCACATCTGGGACAAGTAAGTAGTAACGATAACAATTTCAAGTCATGGTATGTTAATATACTTTTGAACAAAATATCACTTAGAACCAAAATAGATTCTGGCGCAGAAGTTACTGCCATTCCCCCAAATATCATAGACACAAACTTAATTAAGTCAGATCGTAAATTAAAAAATGCAAACCAAGGAGAAATGAATGTACTTAGTATGTTTATTGCAGACATTATATATGGCGATACACAAATTAAAGAAAAGGTTTATGTAATATCAGATTTAAATGAACCCCTGTTAGGGCTTCCCGCGATTAAAGCATTGGAGCCATACCAAACAGTTGGGATTAATTTAATCACAATGGAAAAAGTTTTGTGTAACTATCCTCAGCTTTTCCAAGGTAACAAAAACCAGGGGAATACAAAATTGAATTGATTGAAAATGCACAGCCATATTCCGTTCGTGCTCCAAGGAATATATCCATTCCATTACAGCCAAAAGTAGAGGCTGAGCTAAACAGAATGTTAGAACTTGAAGTAATTGAAAGGATTGAATCCTCAACTGATTGGTGTGCTCCAATAGTACCAGTAATTAAGCCAAATGGGAGTATACGACTATTACACAGAACTAAATAGAAATGTTAAACGTCCCAAGTGTATTCTTCCTGATGTAGAAGAAACTTTGAGTCAAATAGGAAGTTCTAAGATTTTTTCTAAACTTGATGCCCAGTCAGGATTTTGGCAAATAAAGTTATCACCAGAAACAGCTAAACCAACAACTTTCATAACTCCTTTTGGAAGGTTTTATTTTAAGAGATTGCCTTTTGGTATTACCAGTGCACCTGAATTTTTCTCGTATCAAATGACAAAGCTTTTAACAGGAATTGAAGGGGTTTTGTGTCACATGGATGATATTCTCATTCATGGCCAAACCCAATAAGAGCATCATAAAAGGTTAACACAGGTATTGAAGCGACTAAAGGAGGCTAAAGTAGTACTAAATAAAGATAAGTGTTCTTTTTCTCAGACTTCTGTAAAGTTTTTGGGGAACCTAATTCACTCTAATGGTATAAAACTTGACCCTGATCGGATCAGAGCTCTTGAAGAACTCCCACCTCCCCGAGACATTGCAGGTATTCGGCGCCTTAATGGCATGCTAAATCAACTCAATAAGTTCATACCGAATTTGGCAGAAAAAACAGAGGCTTTCCGAGAACTTACAAGGAAAAATAAACAATTTTGTTGGACTGAACATCACAACAAGCTTTTTTAGACGTCAAGAAACTTGTAAAAGATTCAATAACACTAACCAAGTATAACTTAAAAGCAGATAACATTGTAGTAGCCGATTCTTCAGCGTACGGCTTGGGTGGAATGTTACTTCAAATTGAAGAAGGTACAACCAAGATAGTCATGTTTGCCTCAAGAACCTTACAAGATTGTGAAAGACGGTATGCACAAATTGAAAAGGAGGCGCTCGCTTGTGCCTGGGAAGCTGAGAAATTTTCAAAATTTCTGATGGGTAAGAAGTTTAAGCAGGGGCGGCTCCAGGACAGTTTCTCAGGGGGGGGGGCAAAATATGAGAAAATTTGGTTTATTTTTAGCCACGCCCTCCCCCGAAAATACGTGTTTATTAACACCTCTGACTATGAGATACTAACACTTTGTTAAAAATATTATTTAAAGGGGCCATCCATAAATTACGTGATGCTAAAGTCGGCCTTTTCAGAAACCCCTCCCCCCTTTTAACGGACTTGTAACGCTGGTACTAACCCCTCTCAATAGTTACATATACACAAACCCCCCATAAAAAGTCAAAACTGTACTTTGAAGATAATTTGAATTTTTTTGAATAATTTGTGAGGTGGAAAGCGAAAAGGGACCTGTTGTCGGGAATTTTCGATTTTGAGTTATTAATATTTTTGAATTCCTCATTTAACTCTTAACAATTTGGTGCAAGTCCCATGAGCCTACGATTTTTTTTGGTAAAGTTATAGGACTTTGAAATTTCGTAAGGGAAGCGGGCCATTTTGAGAAAAATCAATTTGAAAATTCCAAATAAGCATAAAACCTATATTTTTGTATTTAAGAAATTATTTTGATATCAAAAGAAAGCTTATAATGTCTTCTTTCAAGGGAATACCAGTTGTTGTCTTAACTCACAGTACCCATACAGCACACTTAGTGTCAGTCACATGTCAGACAGCTAATGATGTTGCCATGTTGCAACATTCCAGTTGTAATGTTTCTACCGCCATTCTGTAACGTCAAAAACTCATTGTTTCAACTGAAACCAAAATGACGTTGCTGCGATGTCACTTTGACGCCTACCTTACAATAGCAACCACAATAACGTTGCTGCGATGCCTCTTTGAAGCGTGCCTCATGGTGGCCAATGACGCGGTCAAAATTATTCCTAACCTCCTTGATCACGGCGGACACCAAGTGATGGCAGCTTACAGTTGTTAGCTTTGATTTTGTTTCTCTTCCGACAATTATAAAGGTAAATAGATATATTTTTTGTTTTGTTTCTTTCGTTAAGCTAAAAACAAAAAAGTAAGTTTATAATGTTTGGTAGAACTATGCAGTTAGATTTAATTTAAATTAAATTTAGGTGTAGGGTTAGAACTTGGGGCTGGTTAGGTTAACCGACTTAGAAATTGGTGGTAGTTGATTGGCGGTAGTTGATCGTTATTCTCGTTTACAAAGGAAAATGTATTCAGTATCAGTGCCAGTGGTTCGAAACCTAAGTTAATGATGAATGAAAGCATGCATGAAAAATCCTTTATTTACACAGAAAAAGTTAGGGCCGCATGACCCTTTCTTACACTCAATATAAGTGTTAGAACTAAATACCGTATACATTACGTCAATTGAATGATTAAACTATACTATATGTTATTAAATGATTAACTATAAATGTGTTATACGAATAACTAAAAACTTGACGATTAACTGAAACCTGTTTCCGTTGAGGACATTTTCATTGTTTCTGACATATGAAAATAAGGTAACTTTGAAATGTCAATAATTTCATTAACATTTCTGAGTCATATCAGTAATGTTGCAGAAACATTACATCTCACATTGTTGCCTGCCAGTTAAATCACTTTTTTATATTTCTGAAACCTTACCAAATAATGTATCAGTCGAGGACATAACATAACATAACATACAGGTCAAAATAACGTGACTTTTGATGTTTCAAAGTAATGGTGTCATATTTCTGCAATGTTTCTGAAACTATTGTGTGCTGTATGGGATACTTTTCAGGAAAATAATTTTTATCAAAGCATGTCGTATAGGCAGGGCCGTGACAAGGGATTTTTCTGGGACATGCGAGGGCCTACATTGGCGCCCCTTTTACTAGTGTATTATCAGTTAGGGCCTGCCCAAGGCGACACTGGGCCTGCCCCCCCCCCCCTATAGGGTGGTTAAAGCTATAATTTGCGAAAAAAATAATATTTTGAAAGTACTGTCGAATTTGATTTATTACATACTAGTAAACCTGTTGCTCGAAACCGAGCAATTGTTATGTATTGATTTCAAAATAAAAATAATTATGGTTCAGTATTCTAGAATTATTTTATTAATTATATGGTTGAACTTCCTGTTATACTGAAATTTTATACAAAAGCTTTTTAAAACTAAATTTTTTGTGAATGTTCCGCGGCCCTAAGTAGCGTATGACCATAACCATCTCTAGTACAAGGCCGCGGCGCTAGTAAATGGCAACATCGCGCCTAAGGGTTCAGCTGATTTAATTATACATACTCTCTTATGGCACTACTTTTTGTTTACTTGAAACCAGCTGGCTCTGTAAGGAAAAGTCAATGGTTTTACAGTTCGCGCATTATATCTCCGGCTATGACTGAGTCAGCTGATTGTAGGGCGCGGGGGGGAGAGGGGGTACTTTTCTGAAAACATTTTCTAAAACACCGCTGCTTGTCAAATGTTTTGTTTACCAATATCATATGTTAAAAATATCATATTACACGGTTAGTAGCTTAGTGGTCATATCCGGAGATATAATGCGCGAACTGTAATCTATATAATTAATACGCCAACACGAAATTTGTCTTATGAACTCCTCCGTCATTTCTTAACCGATTTTGATCATTGACGGCTCATTGGAAAGAGCGTGTCGCGTAGATTTGCAAACTGGCCTTACATTTTTGAAAAAGTCCCTTGGGCTCTGCCCCATTGGCTTTTAAAGTTCCAATGTTATCCTTATGAAGAACATAATTGTTTACATTTTGATCAGCTGGATAATTTAATTGCTGTTATTTTTTAATTTGTGTAAACATAACCCTCAAGACGGATCGTGTTAGCATGATTGTGTTTTAAATTTGTCGCCATTTGAATTATCGCTCTGCTAGAGTAGCGCACGAATCCGTGCGCTCGGATCCACTAGTATACAAAAAACCCTTAAGAAGCGACGTTGCCAGGTCGAAGGCCGCGGCCTTATTACTAGAGATGGCTATGGTATGACCCGTCTTAATCTCAAACAGAACTAAAATGGTTCAATAAATCTACTTACAATCAATGTTGAGACTGTTTCTTTTCTCTTTTATTTATATTTATAGAATTTATACATAAGAATTTATTTCTCCTTTCAGTATTTTTCTTTGGAATATAAATATATGTAAATATTAAGATCGTCACACATGTGATTCAAAATAAATGTTTTTAAACCTGAATTCTGACCTTAAGTTTGTATTAGGATAATAGTTTATTTATTTATTTACATCTTCCATCAATTGAAATGCCTCCAGCTCTAAATGCAATGGTTTCATTTCAATTAACAACATATGGCTTTGCTGAAAAACTTTGTTTGCTCCAATCAGCTGCTTTATTTGAAATTTCTATTCCCATGTTAAATCTTATGGACTAATACGAAACTTTAAGGGCGTCTAGGGCTCTTCCCTTCAGTCAAACCTTTTTAAATTTTATTTCCTGCAAAACCTCATGCCAAGCTCTTTCCAATGACACCAAAAACATGAAAATCGGTTCAGTAGTTTAGGAGGAGTCTTTGTAACAAAAAAACTGCTCGTGTATTAAATAAGTACTAGAGATCGCCAGTGGTCGAAAATTCGACCAATTTTCAAAGTGACAAATAGGGACAGTTAATTTTATAAATAATCCCCGCATAAACCAATGTGTTTCTAAATACATTTCATATAGTACATATTTTCCATGTAAACAAATAATATAACCAAACTGGGGGCCAAAAACAAAAGAGAAAGACTCAGTCCTTGACTAATTATTTTACTTCATTTCTGGATTATGGTATGGTTTTTAGTAATTAGTATTTTATTAAGATAATGACTATTTTATTAAGATTTCATGTTTATTTTTTTAAGAATAATTATTGAATCAGAGGAAAGTAAAACTTCAGTCATCAAATCAGTTTATCCTGTTCACCCCTTACCACAGTTCTCTCCCTCCCTCCATTAATTCCTCACTCCCTACTTCCGACCTTCTTTCCATTTTCCCCTCCTTTTCTCCTTCATTCCTACCATCTCCTTCCTTCCTCCTTCACCTCCATCTACCATCCTTTTTTCCTTTCCTTACCATCTCTCCTCCTTCTTTTCTACCATTTGGAACTTTTTCCCTCCTTCTCTCTCTTCCTATTATTATCACTAAAATGTAATATATATTTTACCCATTATCCACCAATAAAAACAAAATTTGAATATAATGTGTCCATTTATACTCGGGTTGCCAAGCCCGGTCACAGGATTTTGGGGCCCCTGTGCAATTGAGAAACCCGCCTTTTTTTAATCATCTCGATGGCCCCATTTTTACTAATCTCGCGTGGATCCGGGCCCCCTGTGAGTCCAGACCCCTGTGCATTTGCCCCCCCCCCCCCGTCGCCGGCCCTGCCAATTAGTACATTGGATTGTAGAAACTTAACTTAATGTACTTTTTTTCCCTTTTCATCAGAAAATTTTTATCTTTTAAATTATTTAAGCAAGTAAACTTTATTTTTCCATATATATGTAAAATGGAACACATTTGAGTATGATATCCCTAATCTTCTCTAAGTAGTCCTGATATCAATCAAATTCTATATTTTCACTCCATGCCCCAATTAACTGTGGCTTAATGTTTCTACATCAAATCTTTACTCTACGAAAAATAGCATGTGATAAAGTTAGCATCTACATATGATGCTAACTTTGTTTATTTGGTTGTTATAATATCACCAAAACAGCAACTCATAAGGCTAATGTTAATTTTTTTGAAATTTTTAATTGAGCTTTCTACATTTCTAAAAGACTAATATAAATTTCAATGGGATTCTGCACATCTACAGAAAAATACAATTCTATCGGTGTGCTTAGATTTTTGCTATGTTGCACACAGGCTGAGAAAAACGGAGCACAAAAACCTTTTGGAAAAAATGCTTGTCTATTAATATAAAGATAGATTTAAAGTAGGATATCCAGCATACAGTATACTGGATACATTAAGTCAAATAAAATTATCTAAGTTTAAACAGGCACACCGCTACACGGACTTTTTTTGCTTCAACTTAAAAAATTATTTTTAACATTTGAACCCAGTCAAATTATACCATAATAATAAAGAATATACTAAATGGCTAAAAAAGACACAGTTGTTCGTTGTTTGAGAGGAGAGTGTTGAAATCGAGTTTCTAGAAGTTTTCAGTTTCCTGGTCTTAGTTCTGAATCTTGAAATTTCTTTTGTAAACAAAATTGCAAATTTAATTTCATTTTAAAGGTCTTGCTAAAAGGAAACTCTGGTAAAAACAGAACTAATTTACGTCACACTTCCATTTCAAATTGACAGCCATTTTGTTTTCATAATAATGCAGCTACAAATCAAAAACCCAAAAATGTACACTTTGAATTGTTTGAATATAACAATAACTCCACAGGCGCGGATAAACGGCCACCAAATTGTAAGTTTTACGAGTTGAACAATTTTAAAAGGCTCATCCAAGGGCCCCGGTGTGCTCTAACAAAAAACATTTTGCTCTTTGAATAGTTTGAAACGGATCCACGGGCGCCGGTAAACGCCTCCTAAACTCACATTACGCACATTGATTGATTTTAAAAGGGCTCCGGACGTCGGTAAACGCCTCCAAAACGGCCAAAACTCGCACGTTTAGCACGTTGAACGATTTATAAATGCTCTCCGGTTGCCAACAAAAGTCGCCAAATGACGTGATTACACTTTTAATCATATAAAAATACTCCACAAGAGCCGGTAAACGCTTTGATGTAACTAGTGGACACACGCTAATCAGCAGCTTTTAAGTTTACTAGTAAACCCGTTGCTCGAAATCTAGCAAAACAACCAAAACAAGCAAAACAATGTTTTCAATTTGACTTGTATACAAATTTTTGATGAGATGATCAGTACATGCTTTGGCCAACTTAGGTGAATCCTACTCTACAATGTGACACCTTTAAGGCATACCTACTTATTTAGTTTTCTGTGGTTGTCAGTAATCAAATCTTCTGGTACGTTTGATGGGCCTCCAAACGAGGAAGTAAAGTTCCTTTTTTTCATTGTAGTTTTAGGTTGTTGAAGAGGTAGTGGTCTCAACATTGCTCGATTCCGACGTATTATCCCATCACTCGCTGTTGTTACTGTATACGATCTTGGAGCTACACGTTCAACAATTTTTCCTTCTGTTCTTCTATCTGGGATATACACGCTTGATCCAGCTGACAGAGATTTCTCAGGCTTAGATCGATGCCTTTGATTATAATGTTCTGCTTGTTGGCTGCGATATTTGATGTGCCATTGCCTGAATGTTTCATGATCGATGTTTCGTGGTTTTAGATTTTTTTTTAGAGCAGGCAGTCTTGTCCTTAACCTCTTTCCCATCAGAAGCTCTGAAGGACTATACCCCGACGGTCCCGGTGTTGTTCGGTATTCTAACAAGGCTAGAGTTGGATCTTTATTTTTAGTCATCATGTTTTTAAGTGTCTGAACTGCTCTTTCAGCTTCACCATTTGATTTATGATATGGACTACTAGTAGTTATCTTGAATCCAAAATTAGCAGCAAACCTACGCCATTCTTCACTTTTAAACTGGGATCCTGAATCTGAAACAACGACTTCGGGTATCCCATGTCGAGCGAAACAAGCTTTCATTTTTGTTATTAGCTCATTGACTGTCATTGTAGAAACATTTATCATTTCTAAATAGCGGGAATAATAGTCCACTACAGTTATGTACTTTCCTTTTAAAAAATCAAAGTAATCAATAGCTATTTTTTGCCATGGGTAATCAGGCGTCTCTGACTGGACCATTCTCTCCGTTTTTTGATTTAGATATTTTGCACAAGTTGTACAATTCTCAAGAAAATTGCTAATATCGGAAGTAATTCCTGGCCAAAAGATTGATTGTTTTGCTTTAAGTATTGTGCGAGTGATTCTAAAATGACCATCGTGAAGTTTATTTAAAATATCAGTTCTCAGTTCTGGTGGTATGATAATTCTTTCTCTGCAACAAATTAGGTCTTCAATGTCTGATATATCATTTTTGAAACTGTACCATTTTTTCATAGAATCGGGAACGTCCTTCTTGTAATCGGGCCAACCATTTTCAATGTACGTTAGTAAGAATTGGCACTCTTTGCATTTCAGCTGACTTTTCCTTATTTGCTCTAATCTGGATTGAGTAGCAGGAAAGGTGATAACTTTGATGTGAGCCTCTACTTCTTTTGTAAACTCATCTGTAGTTTCAGAAATAGGAGCACGGCTCAAGGTGTCCGCTGTATACATTTCTTTTCCGGGAATGTGCTCAATGGTGAAGTCAAACTTCATCAGTCGCATCTTGAATCTTTGAATTCTAGTGGGTATTGTATCTAAATATTTACTCCTTAGTATTGGAACAAGCGGTTTGTGATCTGTTAGGATTTTGAACTCAGGGGCGGCTCCAGGGGGGGGCCATGGGGGCCATGGCCCCCCCGAGAGCTCCGAATTTGTTTTAAATTTCAAACAAGATTTTACTGAAATTCATTCTTGTGTATATGAAATTATTTTTGACCCAATATCGGAAAAGCCGTTTCGTACAAGATTCTCCAAGACAAAACTTTCCTATGTATGTAATATGGGGAGTGCGTAGACTATGTATGTAATTGTGTTAAATAATGTGTCTGTGTGTTAGTGTTTTTTTTAAAATAGTTGACGTGTTTGAAATTTGGATTTCAACAAAAGGATTGACTGAGGGGTCTACGCAACTTAAAATAAAAAGGTTAGAGTAGCCCAAGAAATAGTAGGAATTAGGAATATTTACCTCACCTAAAAAGGAAAATAATGTCATTTAAAACAAGAATAATGGGTTTGTTCCTTTAGTAAATGTTCCAACCAGAATTACTAATAATTCAAATACTATTGATCATATTTTTGTAAGGAACAGACTTATTAACAATTTTTTTGGTGGTGTGTTTGATATAGGCATCGCAGACCATTGTGTTTTAGGAATTTTGCAATTCATCAGCTACAGCTGCAGATATATTTTTTTATAATAAATCTGTAAAATATATATAGAGCAATGAATACACAAACGTTAAGAAGGTCAGGTCCTATGTTAAAATTTCTAATAGGTTTTTTAATTACGCATCTGGAAATCAGACAGCACTTATGGTATGGAGAGAGAGAGGGCGAGATAAAGCCTTCTCTCTCCCACCCTCCTCTTCCACGTTGGAGTTAGAGAACAGGTAAGGGTAACTGTTCTTTTTCATACGCAACTGCGACTAAGATACTTATTTATAACTTAAACTGTTAGTTTGCCGATTACAGTTGAAACAGTTTCTTTCCACTAATATTTATCTTTAAGTCAGCTACACAACATTGTTATGGTTTGTTATTTAGATCAACTGATAACAGTTTTAAAAGCAAACAACTCTAGCTTTTTTACGTAATTATGAAAGATGAATTTTGAGTTTATTTTTTCACCTTTCAATAATTATTTTTTGCATTTATAGAGTGTGTGACTGCTGGATAAATCACTTTTGAAAAGTACTGGCTTACTATTTTGGGCTCGGGAAGGGCGAGAGTGAATGTATCTTTCTCATCGGCCCTCCTCTCTATGTTTTTGGCTTGCCGGGTTCGTCACGGGCCCATTCCATAACTGTATTGGATACCTACTTCAAACTGCAAACCTCATATGAGTTTTATCACCTTTACCTGTAAAATTATCTGTAGGAATTAAACAGGATTTCGTGGATTATAAATATTTGTCGATAGCTTTTATCATGTTACCACTTTACGATGGAAAGGGGAAAGGGCAGTGCCGTATTTTACAATAGGTCCAGTAGGCCCGGGATTAGAGACGCAAGCTGCCTGAGGGTGCACTTCCTTCTCCAAAAAAATCTCCTTCTCCAAAAAATCTTCTTCTCCAAACAAAATTTCAGAAAAACTCAAAAAACTACAAAAATTAAGAAAATCTTGTTTCAAAAGAGAACAATGTTCACATATTTTAAAAAAGGAGCAAACAAAGGTGAAAGGTGTGTAAAATTGTGTAGTGTAAATCAATCATTGTGCAGTCTGCATAACAAACGTGAACCTTCCAAAAAAGTCAAAAGTGAACCTTTCAAAAAAGTTAAAAGTCAACTGTCTGAAAAAACTGTAAATTATAAAAGAATCAGAATAAACAGATTAAAATTAAATCACAAATATGTCTTTGTAAAAAAGATCAGTAATAAGGATGTTGTTGTTAGCTGTTGTGATGAACACTACATGCTCAAATTGCCAGTTAATCTAAAAACTCCAACTATCGGTAAAACCCATTGTTTAGTAAGAAAATCTCCATCTGTTAAAGTTAAGTGGTTAAAGTAGACACAAGTGAAAAAGACAAAAAAATAGGAGCGGGGGAATAGACCACTTTGTAATTCCAAAAGAATTACTTAATGGTCTATTTCCCCGCTCATACGGTATTTTTTGGTGACCTTGACCTACTTTTAGACTTAGAAATTTTCGCTAACTCTACTGTTGACCTTTCAAAATATGCAGTGGAGGGGGTAATATCTTATAAAAGCTGGATAACAGAATGACTTTTTACTTTTTTAGGATCCAGCAACATGTCAAGTACTTCTTCGTCATTCAGTTCTAAATTTTCCTCCTCCAGAAAATCTTGTTTTAAAAAAGAACAATATTCATATATTTTTAAAAAAGGACCGAAAAAGGGTGAAAGATGTGTAAGAATGTGTTGTGTGAATCAAACATTGTGCAGTGTGCACAATAAATATCTCCATTTGTTAAAATTGAGAGGTTAGTGAAACATGAAAAAAAATAAAATTCAAAAATACAAAAAAATAGGAGCGGGGAATAGACCTCTTTGTAATTCCTAAAGAATTACTTAGCGGTATATTCCCCCGCTCATAGGGTATTTGTTGGTGACCTTGACCTACTTTCTAACTCTCCTATTGACCTTAAAAATAAGTAGGTCAAGGTCATTCAATAATTAAAAAAAGGATGGGGTGTACGGTTCTACAGCTGTTCTACACCGAGATAATGGAGGCGGTAAACACCCCTTACATTGTACCTATGTAATCCTTATGGGAAATAAAAAATGTTCTATATCTTGCTTATTTCGCAACATATCTCAGTAAAACTTGATTTGTGGCTTGATATTGTTGAGATTATATCGTACTAGGGCATATAATCCCCAATTTTCACATTACCTGTCAGCAAACCTGCATACTCACCTGCATAAGAATAATACGAACAATGGAGTATGCAGGTTTGCTGACACGCAAATTTGAAAATTGAGGATTTAGGCTCTAATACGATATATCTCAACTATATCAAGCCACGAATAAAGTTTTACTATGGTATGTTGCGAAATAAGCGAGATATAGAACTTTTCTTATTTTCCATAAGGATTACATAGGTACAATGTAAGGGGTGTTTACCGCCTCCATTATCTCGGTGACCAACGGACATAAAGCAATGATTCAGGATACTAAATTGTTTGGTGTTTTAAGCTGAATTTAATGGTGCCCACCAAAATTAGATAATTTTTATTTTCATACGTTAAAAACTAAAAGAACAAAATTTTGCTCATTTTTAGGGGAAAATCGTGAAAAGATCCCTATTTTTGGCACCCTATAACTCGGTAACCGTTAGGAGTATAAAGAAAATGTACCACATTATTTTGTAGAAAATTTAATAAGCTTTAATTTTTGTACATTTAAAGTTCTCACCTCCGACCAACGGTTCTCGATATTTTTACGAAAAACCAAAAAAAGTACCCTGTTTCCGTCAATTGCCACTAGAGCTCGCCACATATTTTCCAGGACTTTTGGTATTTTCATCTCTAGGCACTTCTAAACAAGTGTGCAAAGTTTCAAAATTAACGGAATTTTTTCCAGGTTGGGCCATTTTTTAAAGTTTTTTTGACTGGACTATAATGCGTGAAGCAAACTAATTAAACGAATTATCACCATGCCTGCTACTTGTAGCTACTATAAATGCAAGAACAATCGAAAAAATGTTGGGTTGAGATTTTTTAAGTTTCCAAAGGATTTGGCTGACCAGGATCTGGCTGGATAAAAAATTGTGGTAAGTTTTCTTGATTAAAAGTTAGAAACTAAAGATTATATGTTGACAATGTGTGCTTTTTACCAATTGGGGTTGATTAAAAAATGTTAAATAAATGTTATACGGTAAACAAAAGGATTGACTGAGGGGTCTACGCAACTTAAAATAAAAAGGTGAGAGTAGCCCAAGAAATAGTAGGAATTAGGAAACCCATTATTATTCGGTGTACTATTATAAGTGAGGGTTGTATTTTCCTCTAATAAGTTAATATTTAATTTATATATACAATATAAATTACAAACGTTTTAAGTTTAGAAACAAGTTATTGTAGCACATAATTTTACTTCTTATAATTTCATGCTGGTCTTGATTTACAAATCAATATTAAACATGAAGCTGCAAGGAACAGGCAATTTCCATCGCCTACAATTGGCACAATCTTTTTAGTCCAGGCAATGAATGTTCAAAAAAAGGTATAGAGGGAATTGCATGGATCACAAGTTTTGTTGCCTGAACTATTTCCTCGCTGGTTGATGTAATTTTTTTCAATTTCGGAAACCGCTGAAAGACAGAATGTTT
The DNA here is from genome assembly GCA_035578135.1 of Flexamia atlantica. Lineage (NCBI taxonomy): Eukaryota > Metazoa > Arthropoda > Insecta > Hemiptera > Cicadellidae > Flexamia > Flexamia atlantica. The sequence continues at coordinate 81,278,775 of JAQJVK010000001.1, read as the reverse complement.
ACTTTTTACCGGAAACCGGTTGAAACGTCAGTGTTTAATGCAGTGTACCTAAATGATGAAAGCACAGCATTCACAATATTATTAAGGCAGGAATAGAATACCCCCCTCACAGCAGACCTGCGTACTAAGCGAATTTCTAAAAAATGACCTGCCTTATATGATTAAAGAAATATGTTTTACATCATATACTACACAAAAACATCTGTTTTCTGGAAAATTACTCGTTGCCGATAACTGCGCGGTAAATTTACCTTGTAGTGCACAGAAAAGTTATCGTTCACTAGGAAACGGAAACAACGGAAATCAAAATACCCCCGTTGCAGCAGACCTGCATACTCAGCGAATTTCAAAGCTCCATAAGAATAACATGGGGAATGAGTACGCAGGTTTGCTGCTACAGGTATATTAAACTGGGTGGTTTTAATTCAATATTTAGTAGATCTGAACTAGAAGAAGCTATTTACCAAGTTTTACCAAGATAGGCCTATGTTGAGAAATAACCAAGATATATAATTTACTTATAACCCATTAGGTTAACATTGGGACAGTGTGGTAGGTTAACATTAACAGTGGTACTGTGTTTACCACTTTCAATATCTCTGTAACCAATGGACACAGAGCAGTGATTCAAAATACTAAATTGTTTGTTTTTTAGCTGAATTTAACTGTGCCAACGAAAATTCGATAAATTTTATTTTTTTATTACAGAGTGTGTTCGATTTAGTTTGTTAGTCAATTCAAATATCAGTAATTGATTTTCAATGTATTAGGCCTATGTATTATCACAGTTTCATATTTAGATATTTTATGATTGTAAATAGAATAATTAGTAAATATATTCATTTGTCTTGGACAGCTAGAAATCGTTCTCAAATTTCCCTCTGCGAAGGGAAAGTGATAATTGGTAATGACACGGTGCCCATCTGGCGTTCTTTCACTGTTTTACGGCCTCAACCCTTTATGTGAGGGAGGGCACCGCACAGTCAGTTGCTAGCAGAACTCATTCTAGAACGGAGGGAACAATCACTCTCTCCGATTTCATTCACTTTATTAGCGAATTTCCCCTATAGGGAAGAAGCTATTACCGAAGGTCTCATGGTAAGACCTAAGCCCGAGACCATGATAACTTTTCGTTTTGGGGCCCCCAGAAGCAAAAAACACCATTCGTTCAAATTTATATATATATATATATATATATATATATATACAATCTACATATATACCTATGTGTCTGTAAGCACGATAGCGCTCGCAAAAATGGTCCAATCGGAATGAAATTTGGCACAGGCGTGTAAAGCAGTAATTATTCGGATGAGTTCGTGAACCAGCCCGATCGGGCCATCGGAAGGGGGGGTAAGGGGGGATAAACCCCTTCAAAAATAGGTTTTTTGAGTTTTTTACATAGAAAAATAAAATTTATCGAATTTTTGTTGGCACCATTGAATTCAGCTCAAAAAAAACAAGCAATTTAGTATTTTGAATCACTGCTCTATGTCCATTGGTTACCGAGATATTGAAAGTGGTAAACACAGTACGTTGTCCCAATGTTAACCTTATGGGAAATAAGTAAAATTCTATATCTCGGTTATTTCTCAACATATCTGGATAAAACTGGGTAAATAGCTTCTTCTAGTTCAGATCTACTAAATATTGAATCAAAACCATCCAGTTTTAACATACCTGTAGCAGCAGACCTGCATACTCATTCCCCATGTTATTCTTATGGAGCTAACCAAAACATGTCAAATCTCGCTATGTTGGATTGAAATACGTTGTTTTGCATTTGAAATTCGCTGAGTATGCAGGTCTGCTGCAACGGGGGTATTTTAGTAGTTTTCATTGCAATCACATTCATTACAGTCCACTTTGTAACTAACAGTTTTTACAGTTTATTGAATCATAGTTTTTTATCTAACCATAACCACAACCATTTTTATTTATTTTATAATACCAAAACTTTGACGCCACAACCACGCGTCGCGACAGAGTGATTACCACTTTACACGTCTGCACCAATTTTCAATAAGATTGGACCATTTTTACGGCCGCTATCGTGCTAACAGATACACACACACACACACACACTCACACACATATATAGGGTGAGTCAAACCACCCGTCCACCTATTGTAACGGGAGAACGGTTTTACGTAGAAACGCCAAATAAAATTATTCCCCAATTATTTGCATATGAAGAATTCACTTAATATATTCTCCTCGCGATTTATCTACAGGGTGTTCCGGAAATGAAGTTCATGTGTTCGAATCTCCAAATTTTCTCATATGAACATATAGCAAATTTTACATCATTTTAAAGGTTTTGTTAAAAAAACATTTTGGTGAAAACAGAACTAAATTATCTCAATCCGTTTCAAAACGGCAGCCACTTTTGTGAAATTTCTCGATATTAACGGAAACCCCTGTATTTTTTAAACCATTACAATTTTTCAGTTCTGATTCGAAATCCTTAATCCTTGATAGCTCGGCTTTACTACGATATGTTACATAACATTGTTTTGATAATATTCAATTTTCGGAAAAAATTTAATTTTTGAAAATGTTGGTAGCTCTGAAAGTCGAAAAATTCAAATAGCAACATATGCCATAAAGCATAACATTTTAAAGGCCTTCAAAATTCCTACAACTTTGTAATTCACACACATTTTCTATCCTGTTTAGTTTTTTAGTTATGGACGAAAAACTCTAACTTAAACAGAAATCTTACATATTAAAAAACTTTTGTAAAACTAATGACAGCGACCCTGGCCGTTATACTTGTTGAGGTTATTTGTGCAGTCTCCTCAGTCTGTCTTTAAAGTCAGTTTGTTTTAAGTCAGCTGTAAATTATAATAATGCTGATGTTTGTTTTTGTTTACGTCTGGCTTTTGTAAAACGTTTTAAGTTTAGTCCGCTTACTGTAATAAACGAGTTATTCTGTTCAACTGTACTCTGCTTATTTAATTTATGTTTTTGGAGTTTTAACATACTAATACCCCCGTTGCAGCAGACCTGCATACTCAGCGAATTTCAAATGCAAAACAATATATTTTAATCAAACATAGCGAGATTTGACAAGTTTTTGTAAGCTCCATAAGATTAACATGGGAAATGAGTATGCAGGTTTGCTGCTACAGGTATGTTTAAACTGGTTGGTTTTAATTCAATATTTAGTAGATCTGAACTAGAAGAAGCCATTCACCAAGTTTTATCAAGATATGTTGAGAAATAAACGAGACATAGAATTTTACTTATTTCCCATAAGGTTAACATTGGGACAACGTACTGTATTTACCACTTTCAATATCTCGGTAACCAATGGACATAGAACAGTGATTCAAAACACTAAATTGTTTGTTTTTTTGAGCTGAATTCAATGGTGCCAACAAAGATTTGATAAATTTTATTTTTCTATGTAAAAAGCTCAAAAAACCCATTTTTGAGGGAGTTTATCCCCCTTTACCCCCCCTTCGGATGGTCCGATCGGGCTGGTTCACGAACTCGTCCAATCGATTACCACTTTACGTGTCTGTACCAAATTTCATCAAGATCGGACCATTTTTACAGCCGCTATCGTGCTAACAGACACACACATATATATATATATCTAAAAATTCGAACGAATGGTGTTTTTTGCTTCTGGGGGTTGCAAAACAAAAAGTTATCATGGTCTGGGGCTTAGGTCTTACCATGAGACCTACGGTAATAGCTTCTTCCCTATAGGGGAAATTCGCGCTAAAACTCTATAATACTGGACCGATTTACATGCGGTTTGTACCAAAACGGAGGTTATCGGCCTTATATGTGCATGTTTTATTTGAATTTTGAAAATGTTTACGTTAACTGGGTCAAAAATGGAAAATAAACTTTTCTTATGGAGATTTAACATGGGGGAAGAAAGTTGAAGCTTATGACAGCGAGCCTGGCCGTTCTATTGGACCGATTTACGCGCGGGTTGCACCAAAACGAAGGTTATCGGCCCTATATGTGCAGGTTTTATTTGAATTTTGAAAATATTTAATTGAAATGTGTAAAAAATGAAAAATAAACTTTTCTTATGGAGATTTAACATGGGGGAAAAATCAACTCCTCCAATCCTTTGGACAGTACGTCTGAGACTTCCAGGGGACCAATTTTCATGCAGTTTGTACCAAATAAAAGCTCAACTTTTCTATATTTGCCGGTTTTATTTACTTTTACTTTATCATACTTTTTTAAATTAAAAAATCGACATTTCCAAGTCTTGCAATGATATAATGTGACAGTCATTCATTCAGCTGATTGTGAAGACACGAGGTACTTTGTCTAACGACAGGGAAAGAGCAAACGCTCAAGAAGCATTTGGTTTATCATGGTCAGTACATAAAATGTATGCATTATCATGTATTATTAAATGGAAAGAAAAAAACAGATTTATATTATATAAATTACAGAGTTTTATAAGTGTAAATAAAAATAATATTTGATTGATAAATTGTTTAGTGTTATAATTACTTAATTATGTGAAACATCTGGTTTCAGTAACGTTAATGGTCCAAATGTTTATTACAATGGCAAATTGTAAAAGGTCAGTTTTAATGGTTTACACTCATATTAAATGTCATTTTGAGACTTACGATGATTGCTACATTTGTAAACACCTATGTTAATACGGCTCAAAGGAAAATACCATTTTCTTATGGAGATTTAACATAGGGAAAAATTAAAATTTTGGCAGCGAGCCTGTCCATACTATTGGACCGATTTGCACACGGCTGGTACCAAATAAAAGGTAATTGTATCTATATTTGCCCTTTTTTCTTCGATTTCAGCTGTTACTCCACTCAATTTTCCAAGAACGGAAATTATAATCACTTCAGTTAATAACATGGGTTAAAGTTTTTAGCCTATTTTAAGTGCGATCTAGAGTTCTATCGGAACGATTTACATGCAGGTTGTGTTAAATGAAAGGTAATTAACTCTATATAGGCCTATGGCCATTTAGTAGAATACCCGCCACTTGAGTTTTAACATGGGCTCTTATGGGGAATAGATTTAACATGGGCTCTTATGGGGAATAGATTTAACATGGGCTCTTATGGAGAGTATATTTAACATTGAGTCTTATGGAGTAATAAATTACTTGAAATGTAACAGTATTGTTAGCTATATAGTGTAATAAATGTGTTTTGATCTTATAATTAATTGTAAATGTTGAGTTGTTGTGTCTCAAATGATCCTTTATTATAGTACAAAATACCTTCATAGCAATTTCAATGTACCTTTAACCTTCCTACCTACCTTTAATCAAGTATTAGCATCTCATGTTTTATGTAAACAAAGCAGATGTTTTTAGATCCCAATGCTTTTTAAATGGTAGATATTTTACATTATTTCTTGTTTTTAGCGAATTTCCCCTATAGGGAAGAAGCTGTTACCGTAGGTCTCATGGTAAGACCTAAGCCTAAAACCATCATAACTTTTCTTTTTGAGGTCCTCAGATGCCAAAAACACCATTCGTTCACTTTCATAAATATATATATATATATCTATATATCTATATATATATATCTATATATCTATATATATATATCTATATATCTATATATATATATCTATATATATATGTGTCTTTAAGCACGATAACTTGCGCAAAAATGGTCCAATCGGAATGAAATTTGGCATAGACGTGTAAAGTAGTAATTATTCGGACGAGTTCGTAAACCAGCCCGATCGGACCACCGGAAGGGGGGGTAAAGGGGGGTAAACCCCCCCAAAAATGGGTTTTTTGAGTTTTTTACATAGAAAAATCAAATTTTTCAAATTTTTATTGGCACCATTGAATTCAGCCCAAAAAAACAAACAATTTAGTATTTTGAATCATGGCTCTATGTCCATTGGTTGCCGAGATATTGAAAGTGGTAAACGCAGTACATTGTCCCAATGTTAACCTTATGGGAAATAAGTAAAATTCTATATCTCGCTTATTTCTAAACATATCTTGATAAAACTTGGTAAATGGCTTCTTCTAGTTCAGATCTACTAAATATTGAATTAAAACCACCCAGTTTTAATATACCTGTAGCAGCAAACCTGCATACTCATTCCCCATGTTATTCTTATGGAGCTTACAAAAACATGTCAAATCTCGCTATGTTGGATCGAAATATGTTGTTTTGCACTTGAAATTCGCTGAGTATGCAGGTATGCTGCAACGGGGGTATTCGGTGAATATCAAGCAATTTTATTATTTTTCCCACCATCATGGAATTGAGACCTTTAATTTGAGCCCTCTCCCATCTTTCTATGACTTGCCAGATGTCTGCAATTTGGATGCAAACAACCGCCTTATGAAGTTAAATATATGATTATTACTACTTGAGGTGAAATTTTCTTGGTTATTGTCTGCATCTTTTTTATATTAAATTATTTTTGTTATTTGTTTTATAGTAAAGTAGATTGATTATAATGAGTGAAATGTTTTTGTTATTGGATCCAACAAGTGCTGATGAGAACAAGTAGTCTACCCGCCACTTGGGCACAATTTGACCTTGAAAATCAGCTGTTCTAAAAAAAAAGCGCGCCAAAACGGAAAAAAAGCGCGGGAAAAACGGAAAAAAAGCCCGCCAAACAGTGTTGCCAACAGCATAGAGTAAAATGCATATACTATAACAGGTATATAGTATATATAACATACTACGTCACGCTACCCCTATTACATACGTATTTACATACGTACATACTACGTCACGCTACCATATATTATACATTTATATATGTATAACGGTATATTATAATGGTTTATGGGCGGACATAACCTCACTTTTGGTTCCTGCTAAAATGTGGCGGGAAACAAGCAAGATGGCGGTGCCAAAAACTTGAAAAAGTGCGCCAAAACGGAAAAAAGCCCGCCAAACAGTGTTGCCAACAGCATAGAGTAAAAAGCATATACTATAACATACTATGTCACGCTACCCCTATTACATACGTATTTACATACGTACTTACTACGTCACGCTACCGTATATTATAATGGTTTATGTCATACTACCTCCTATCATTGAATGGTATACTATAATAATGGTGTATATTACGTCACACTAGATATATCAAGTGACCTGTATCCCTGAAAGTGGTGTCTATGCCGCAGACTTATGCGTGGGAGTGTGTATTGAAGGTAAGATCAAGCAAACAAAATAACTACAACTTACTTATTCAGAGTAACCGGGATTCATGACAGCATTGACAGGGTTCCGATGAGGTGGGGGCCTATCGATTATTTCCGCGTACTCTGGCTCCTGTGAGGTCAGCGGTGGTGGTGGCGAGTCTTTAAAACAAGCGAGCGAACAACCGAAACACTACACTAAACACCACATTGCGTTCAAGACTGACTCAGTATTGATTCAGCTATCGACAGGAAGTACGGTATCCTGTTTGGTGGTTTCGTTGACTGATAAGCTATTTGTTCTTGCTGTACTTTTAGCTTGCATGATATTTATTAAAAGACATACGGGAAGTATGTCGTCATTGTCCCCCGTCCCCCGCCCCCCTGTACTGTAACCAGTGTTGGCAACTGTAGACAGTGAAAACATTAATATTTATAACACTATATGTTATGCCACATTATCCCCCTAAAGTGTTACTATATAAAGTGTAGTTAATCACATAGAGTATTAAAAGACATATGTATATTTTATGATATGCCGGGTATGTTACATTAGTTCTTTGTAATGTTATAATATTATATGAAATTCTACTTAAAATTAAATAACTTTGGAATGGGTTAGTTAATATAGCTAAAATTTGGTATTTAGGTACTTCTTAACCTCTTCTACCTTTTCCAAAACCTTAAACCCCCCTCTCACTCCACCCACCCCCTCTTTTTTTCTTTTTCTTCTAAAACATGGCTAAAAATACCTAAAAATGCTGATATCTCGAAAACGGTAAGTCCTACGTCATTTTTGAGGCCAAAAATCATCTACTACGTAGTGTAGGTGCCCCCCAGGCGGTACTGACACATATGACAGGTCTTAACTAGGATATTGTGGGTTGCATCTTGAAAAATGAAGGGGCAATTATCATGTAAAAACTTAAAATTTAATAACTCAGGAACTACTGGTCCGAATTTGATAAAACTTGGTATGTGGATACTTGTTAACTTCTGCTACAATTTGAATCATACTTATACCCTGTAGTGTGGGTGAGTATCTAGATAATTGAAGGGGCTACATTAAAAAATTTAATATCTTAAGAACTAGGTGATGGATATTGATGTAACTTGATGTATAGGGACATGTCAACTTATGCTAAGGCTTAAACTGGGTGATGCGGGTTGCATCAAAGAAATTGAAGGGGCAAAAAATTAAAATGCTATAGCTTAGAAACTAATTATTGAATTTTAATTGAAATTGGTATGTGGGTATATTTGAGTCTCTGTTACTTTAGTCTGTACTTTTTTATTATATATTGAGGTATTAAGACATCAATTTAAATATTAATGGGAAAATTGACATTTATTATCCATAAAGGAAGCGGATATTTAATAATTAACTTTGCTCTTGTAGCTTTTAAATGGTTGCCCTTTTGATTTGTGTGGTCAGTTTACTAGCATTGACATGTGTAGTTGTTCTTTTGATTTAAGTAGTTAGCTTATTAATATGTATAGTTGTTCTTTTGGATTGTGTAGTCACCTCTTTGTATTAATATGTACAGTTGTTTTTTTGACTTGTGTAGTCACCGATTTCTGTACGGTCCGTACTACCCTATATATCTGCTACCTTTAGCTCAGTTCTTCACTTTGCTCTAGACTTCTGTTCAGTGTAGACATCCTTTGCTCTGCTCCTGATATTGAGATAATATACTAACTTTTGAGTTGCATAAATTTAAGTATACTTTTAAATCTGACTTTTTATAATTTTTGGTTGGTGTATTTGTCTGATTTTATTAATAGCTGTATTTGTTTTTATTAACTTTAAATAATGCAGTCTGTTTCTAAGAAGAGTTCTCCAACTAAGGAACCAATTGTTTTTATTGGCGAAGAACAAACTTATAATCGAAAATTTAGACTCTATTATGAGGAAACCCCTTTTTTTGTGCTGATTTTTGGTATGTATTACATTTTTAATTTTCCATAACATAAGGGGAAAGTTTTTGTCAAAATGTTTGAATTTGAGTTATTAATGGAAAAATTCCCCGGATTAAAAAATGTTTTTCGGTGAAAGTATTGTTTTTGTCAAAATGTTTTAATTTGAGTTGTTAGGGGGTGTTTGTTTTAGTGCTCCCCGAATCCAAAAGAGTTGTTATCAGAGTGGTGTCTGTGTGTGTGTGCGTATGTGTGTGAAGTGAATGTGTTGATGTATGTAAACAGAGCTAAAGAGTAGTGGCAAAGTGGCGTTTCTGGGCCAAAACGCATAAATCAAAAGTGACAGGTACATCCGGTTGGTGACGTCAGAGGCTGTGACGTAGCTGTGACGTGTAGGGGTGGGCATTTAAAGTTTAAATGAGCGGAAATGGGTCAAGGTCAGCTGTGGATGTTTTTAAAAAGATCTTGCATTTTCGGAAAATCCGAAAATGCAAGATATTTCATTTGTTTTCTTTTTTTACAAACTGTTTCTTAATTGTTGGTTTGTTGATTTTCATTTCTGTTAAAATACCATGTAAAAATGGAATCGATAAGTTAACAAGAAAATATCCTGCTACAAAGTATCCAAATAAAGATGCAATTACATAAACATAAACTTTAAAATATAGCGAATGTTCTTCCTCTTTATCTGTTAGCATTTCATGAACAAGGTAACCAAAATTGTAACCACATAAAAATGAAAGTAGGCAAATAACAAATTTCGACGGGTTCACCAAAACCAAGTTGTAAAGTCGTGAATTTCTTTCTTCTTCCATTGTTGAATTTTTAGTCGAAACCAATTAATGATAACATTATTGCTTGCGCATCAGAACTAACAGTTGATGAAATTTCATTTACTTGTATACTTGTAGTAGTTTCATTTGTAGTAGGTAATTGTTCGGAAGTTGGTGGAGATGTAGAAGAAACAGTATTATCTTGAAGCTCAGAGTCCATGTGTGCTCGGGTGAAGAGCTGAAGCTTTAATGACGTGTGGTAGCCCTGTCCTACTCCGTGTCAGCAGTTATTGGTGGTGGGGGGTCGACCGAAATGTAGATGGAATCATAATTTTCTGGAGGATGTACTAAAATTTGTTGTATAGGATCCGCATCAATAGTGAAACTTTGCGTTTCAATGCAAAGTCCATCTTTAATAAAAGAAACATATAAAACAGAACTCATGTTTATTTAGATGTTTACTGTGCAAGTCGTACCGGCAAACTGATGTGTTGGTAGTGGCTCAGCGACCTCCCTCGACATGGCATGTGAGGACGGAACATCTGCCTTCCCCCACCACCATGAAAGACTCCTCGCAATTTTTAGATATGTGGTGTTAGTTCTAATTTAGGTGTTGTAGGGTCAACATCTCAGTGCTAAACAAATGATCTTAACATTTGGCTTAAAAATATTTTTTTGAAATACTTATTTAACTTTGTACAAGTTACAATATTTTTAAAGATGCTACTTTATTATATTACATTAATACTTAGTTAAAATATTTAGTTAAAGAAATGGAAACTAAACTACAGTTGCGATTAAAATAGAAACATGGTTTCTTAACATTTGGCTTAAAAAATATTTGCAATAAAATATCGTAAGAAAATTTTTACAACATATTTGAATTAATATGTTTACAAACCCTATCATGCGAGTTTTAAAAGATAAACGAAAAAGGTTTAATAAAACCAACGAGACCGAGTGGGCCGGGTTTATATTCCTGGTGACCTCGCATGCTTTCGCTTGTTGCCGACCAGTTAGCAATACAACTCGTCGACCTTGCGCCACACTTTCGCTTGCGGCCGGCCGGCCGGCCAGTCGCCAATACAGGTCGTCGTCCTTGTTGCATCACCCGGCACACCAGTCCTTGATTGCTTAACACACTCTACACTCTACACTCGACAAGTTATTCTCTCCTTTGCCACCGTCCTAACAACACCTACTTCAATTTCACTATGAACCGCTCCGAGTATACCAAGATTTGGTATAACTGGTTTTCCTATCTTCAACTGCTTGGGGTACGAATTATTCAATCGAATAACAATCGTGATTGGTATGATGTTACAACCACTATTGCTCGAAAACCTTTTCAGCAAGTTGGAAAGAACATTCTTACCGGCACCAAAATTACCACCGAACCACCTCTTTCACCTGTATCTTCAAACGTACCCCAGCAAAACCTTCATCTAAAAAAACTGAAACATAACCGAAAATATGAAATCTTCAGACATTTATCTTCTTCTATTTACATTTTTAACTCAGAAAAAACCAAAATTTATGTCATTGACATACCAAAAAAAAATCCTATTCCCCTTAACCCTCGACACTTGAAAATAAACAAAAAAGGTGCTAAGTTGGAAATAAATTTTACCAAGTAAAACCTTTTCCCACCTCCAAAGTCCACCCTGGTGGCAAAATCGGCCCTTCTAAGGGCCACCCTAAGACTATCAAATTTAGGCTTTCGCTAAAGCCTCAACCCTTGGTGACTAACAAGGGGTCCATGTACCTCTAAGTCCCAAAGGGGTAAGTTAAAGAGGTGGTTTGCGAAAGCCCCCCGCTATTGACTCAACCTTTGGGACTTAGAGGTATGTAAACCGCTTGATAGTCACCAAGGGTTGAGGCTTTAGCGTCCAACCCTTTGGGACTTAGAGGTACACGGACCTCTTGTTAGTCACCAAGGGTTGAGGCTTTAGCGAAAGCCCCTCCGCTATTGACTCAACCTTTGGGACTTAGAGGTACATGGACCCCTTGTTAGTCACCAAGGGTTGAGGCTTTAGCGAAAGCCTAAATTTGAAAGTCTTAGGGTGGCCCTTAGAAGGGCCGATTTTGCCACCAGGGTGGACTTTGTCTGAGGAGGGGAAGGAAGAAAAGGGTTTAATTTGTGATATTTATTTTCAATCGTTCACCCAGCGCTGTTACAATCAGGAATTTTGGATTTGATGGGATGTTTATTCTTTTTGTTTTTGGTGTGGTAAGTACATAAATCTTCGTCCTCTCCTCATTGTAAACATAAATTTTGTTTTCTTCAATTTTGTAGATTGTATATTTTTGGTTTTTCTTCAATTGTTTCAGTCTTATGTTCTTTAGTGGTGCGGGATGAATTGGTTGGGGGGTGGGGGTTTCTCTCATTGTTGGTGCGGGTTAAATTGGTTGAGGGGTAGGAGAAGGCTGCATCTCAAACAAATCCATCCAATTTTCATCTAACACATCGTCACAAATTGGGGCCGGAGGAATTTCTTCAATTGAGGAGGTTTCTACAACTGGTGTGGGATTATTAAATAATTGAGGTTGATCTTCTTCACTAACAGCATCAGCTATTATGTCATTAATGGAGGAGAGGACGGGAGCAGTTGGTTTTTCCAGAAGAAAATCAGTAGTAATAGAAGACAGGTTAATCGATACGGGAATAGTAGTAGGTTTCTGCTGCAGAGGTTTCTGCAGCAGACCCAGGAGAATGGGGTGGATGAAGAAGATACTGAAGAGTCCATAGTTATATGAAAAGAATAATATAATGGAAAAATGGATAAAATAATAAAATAGGAAAAATGGATAAAAACGTGGGAATGGATAGTAACAGCGATGGTGGCGAGTGGCAGAATGACACAAGGCGGGCGAATAGGGTTATTATAGGCAGCAGACACAACAACCTTGTAGTCAAGGTATTAAAAGCTGAGGCTAGCGACCAGGTCAAAGTAGGCCAGACGAAGTTGTGAGAGCGGTGGCTAGCGACCCGGCCAAGGCTACCGGCCCCGGCAGAGCGACACGTTGACCTACTAGTCAAGGCTCGACTAGCGAGGTCGAGTCTCGAGCTCGCTAATATAACGGCCCCGCGGAACGTTTCACTTCAGCATTATGGTAGAGGAGTAACTGGTGTACTTACGTGCACGGTTATGCCTAACGTAATGTTCGCCATGGTGTGTGGGTGAGCTTATGTTCAGCATCCACCGCGTTCGGCTATTGTGGGAGAGGCGCCCTTCTATAATAGTCGGCCGCAATGGCAATCCAATTACCTTTCCATTTCCTGCGTGGTTTAATTGTCAGGGTTAATATTACGGTGAGGTGTGTGAGATTGCCTACGTGATGATCACACCGTAACTGTAATATTAAGTTAGGTGTAATATTATAGCGAGGTGTGTGAGATTGCCTACGTGATGATCACACCGTAACTGTAATATTACATAGTGTAAGATAGAATAGGGGGAACGTTAGGTAGGGGTTAAGATATGATAGGGCGGTGAGGTGTGTGAGATTGCTTACGTGATGATCACACCGTAACCGCATGCTTGATAGCATTTAAGGGGTAGCATAAGTTATAATAAAGTAGTATAGAAGTAAAGTAGTAGAATAAGGTAGGGACCCCACGCTTCCCCACCCCCCTTTTTTATAATTTTTAAATGGCCTTGACCTACTTTTGGTTGTTCTGCTTTAGGACTTAGAATTATTTTAAATGACCTACTTGTTAGACTTAGATATTTTTATTTTAAAAGACTTACTTTTTAGACTTATATATTGATTTTAAAAACCTACTTTTTAGACTTAGATATTTTGTAAAAGTTTTAAATAACCTAAGATTTTAGTTTTGTGTTGTATCTTTTATTAAATTATTATTATTTTTAACATTTGGGTTTTTGTAAATGTTTTAATTCCTGTTGAAGGTGAGTTTAGTTTTCGCGTTGGTTATTAATATTTAGGTGTTTGTTAAAGCCTCAACCCTTGGTGACTAACAGAGTTCCAAAGGGGTTGGGGGGTCAGTTTTTTTTTAAACACCCCCCCTCGGCAAATGGGGAGCCCCCCGGCAAAATGGGGAGCCCCCCCGGCAAATGGGGAGCCCCCCCAGCAAATGGGGAGCCCATCCCCGGCAAAAGGGGAGCCCCCCCCGGCAAAAGGGGAGCCCCCCGGCAAAAGGGGAGCCCCCCCGGCAAAAGGGGAGCCCCCCTCTTCCAATTTTCCGGGGGGCCCCCACTTGATCTCGCCGCCGTTCAACTTTGGAGCTGCGTCGACGTACACGGTGGCAGTGGATATAACAAAAATGCTCTAAATATATCGTGCGGGTACTCAAATTACGCGGAATTAAAAGACAAACAAAAAAGGTCCAGTAACATTTTTCGATATAACCAATGGTGTAAAAGTTATAACGCAAAAACTTAAAAAAAATGTACATTTTCTATTATTTTTTACTTAATATATTTCTAAACTATAATAATTAGGTCAAGGTCATTTAACTTTAAGCGGAAAAAGAGAGGAACAGTGTTATTAATTAACACTGTTCCTCTCTTTTTTCCTAAAAGGCAGGGGAAGAAGTTCCGTTAATGTCTATTTTTATGTGGCAGAATCATATCCATCATCATCTGTTTCGTTTTGAAAGTTGATGTAACTAACATCAAACCAAAGATAATGATATCCTTGTTCGAAAGCCATAGTATCAATATATGATTCCACTGTTGAAAACCAATTTGGATCTATTAAAGGGTTGATTGTAACCATGACAGTTTCTAATGTTAAATTTACTCATCTTTCCCCAGTAACAGAAATTGCAAAAAAATTTACATTTTGAAGAACATGGATTAAATTTAACATAAACTGAACATGTTGTACAGGAGTGCAATGAACATTGTAAGACATCCGGAAAGTTTCCATGCTGATCAGGGAAATGTTGTCTTTTACTTAATCCACGGTTTATATATGCATTTCCCCCACCATAAAGTTTTTAAAAGTGGGTCAAGGTCATCTGAAGATACCATATGAACGGGGAACAGAGCAGTAAGTGGTTAAACCACAAACTGCTCTGTTCCCTGTCCCTATTTAATTTCTTGTATTGATGTGTCTTTATAAACATATAATATATGTTTATAAACACATACATTTAAGTTCTATTTAGCAAATGGGAATAAACCACACAGATGGCACAATTCTTGAGGTCTTGGTGTTTCCAGTTTGTATCCTATGATGCCTAATCGATACATCATTCGTCTATACATCGGTTCTCCCTCTTCGGCTGTAGGAAGAGCCTAAAAAAATATTAGTTTAAAGATATTTAATAAAATAATATATTGTAAATAGAAAAGAACAATACTGTTAATGAAAACGTACCCAGTCACATAGGGCACATATTTTCTCGCCATCTGCCATTTCAAACCAAATTTTGGTTTTAAATATTCAACGTTTCTTGTGCTCAGTAATGAGCTCGCTTTGCAAGATTTGCGGCAGCGGCTCTGATACCTCCCTGATTTGCCGAAGCATAGGGTTGTCTGAGCAGATCCGCTGCAAACATAACTCGTACAAGGAGCTCAGTGTTATGGTCTGACTATGCACATCTCACAGCCTTAAATACGTACCAATCACCTTGATGGCAAAGGACAACCCCCTCCATTGGTTTAACTAGGTCGCCATAGGAGGCCACCGCCTTGGACCGACAGTATATATAAGGTGTGCTGCAGTCTTGTGGTTATATTTGCCATGGAATCCCTCATGATCTTTGGTGCTGTGCACAACTTTGTTGAAGCCAGATGAGTACTATGGTACATAAAAACGTATCATAGCAATCTGAATTGTATCAGTGGAGTACTTGAAGCTGTTAAAGCAGACGGTACAAAAATCTGTTGCACTTCGGATTCTATGGATAACGAAGGACTTGAAACATGGGTCCTTTATTATGTACAATTTTGTACAAAAATTTACATCAAAGTTGACACAGACTAAAGGGGTTTTCTAGGAGGAAAGAAAAGAATAGATACCAACAATGCATGTTGGTAGCTATTCTTTTCATTCTTCCGCTAAGATTTAAATGACCTTGACCTCGTTATGGACTTAGAAAATTTTTGCTAAGTTACAATAGACCTTCAAAATAACTAGGTCAAGGTCATCTGAAGATACCCTATGAACGGGGAAGAGAGCAGTAAGTGGTTAAACCACAAACTGCTCTGTTCCCCGCTCCTATTTAATTTCTTCTATTGATATGTGTTTATAAACACATACAATTAATATCATATTGCTCCAGAGGGACAAACGACACATTCTTCCAGACAAAATTCACACTCTACCATTCGGCCACTACTCTCTCAATCCTATCAATGAGTAAAAAGAAAAAGAAAAAAAGAAAAAAAGAAAAAAAAGAAAAAATAAAAAAAGGGGGAAATCACAGCATGCTCGCTGTGATTTCCCCTTTTTTTAAATATGTTGAAATGACCTTGAACTATAAAAGCGGATGCAGGAAAAGAAACACTCAATACTAACTTGACTTTGTTAGTAAAATCATCATGACAGAGTTAAAGGAAAAGATTGTTAATGAACAACATAAACCTGCAAGAATAAAGTTTCCACGAAGAAATACTGTTGTAAAAGGAATAAATGATTTATATCAAGCAGATTTAATTGAAATCTGCAACCGCATAGTAAAATAAATAAAGGATTTAAATACATACTTACGATTATTAATTGTTTTACTAAAGTTGCAGATGCTTTGCCATTAAAAGACAAAACTGGTAACAGCATAACAAAAGCTATGGAAGTAGCTATAAAAAGAGATAAAAATAAAATTAAACATTTACAAACTGATGATGGGAAAGAATTTTTTAATAAACCTTTTGCCTTGTTAATGAAAAAATATAACATAAATCATTATTCCACAAATTCTGAGAAAAAGGCAGCTATAATTGAAAGATTTAATAGAACCTTAAAAGGTGCAATGTATAAAATGTTTTCGAAAAGAGGTTCTTACGTATGGGTTGATATCTTACCAAAATTAATAAGCGATTACAACAACAAGTTTTATAGAACTATCGGTATGGCACCTAACAAAGTGAATAAGAAAAACGCTAAACTAGTTTTACAACGAATTAAAAAGAATACACAGCCAAAAGCGGAACAAAGAAAACCAAGAAAATTTAATGTAAATGATAAAGTTCGAATTAGTAAATACAAAGGAGTGTTTACTAAAAAATACCTGCCCAATTGGACAAACGAAGTTTTTACAGTGTATAAAGTACAATCTACTGTACCGGAAACTTATATTTTAAAAGATAACAAAGGAAATTTGTTACAAGGCGGTTTTTATGGACATGAATTGTTAAAGTCAACAGTAGGCGATGTTTATCTTGTTGAAAAGGTGTTGCAAAGGAAAAAAGACCATCTTAACAGTATTTCTCCTTCCATCCGCCTAACAATGGAAAAGGAAGTCCAAAACAAACTAGCATTTTTGGATGTGTGCGTAGGAAAGGATAGGGACACGCTTAGGACAACTGTTTTCAGAAAAAAGACACACACAGGGCAGTACTTAAATTTTCAATCAAACCATCAAAAATCTGTCAAAGAAGGGGTAGCTTACTCACTATTTGACAGAGCAAAGAGCATTTGCTCAAATCAAGATGGATTTAATCAGGAAATCAAAAAAGTAGAGCAAGATTTGGCTAAGAATGGATACCCTCAATCCGTAATAAGAAAGTGCAAAACCCGTAGGGCTAAACAGAATGAGTCAGAAAACACTGAAAAATTCGTTCCTATGTCAATCCCTTATGTGCCGGGATTATCGGAAAAAATTAGAAGAGTTGCTAGGAAGTTCAAAGTTAGAACCGCGTTTAGGACACAAAACACTCTTAGGCAATGTCTCGTAAAAACCAAACCAAAAAATGGCACTCAGGGATCAAAAAACTGTGTTTACAGAATAAACTGCAATAGTTGCTCTAGGCCGTATTATGGCGAGACAAAAAGACCTTTAAATATTAGAATCAAAGAACACAAAGATGACACGAGGAAGGGCTTAGTGGATAAATCAAAAATTGCTCAACACTGCTGGTCTGAAAATCACCAGATGAATTTTGACGAAGCAAAAATAGTACACCGCGAACCTCATTTTTTCAAAAGAAAACTAATTGAAGCTTCATACATAAAACTAGCAGACCAACCAATCAGTCAATCTTCACTTGAAATAAGGCCAGTATGGCTACCAATATTAAACAAAGAATTGAAAGACAGGGAAAATAAAGTGTCAGCAAATAGGGTAATTACTAACAATTCTGTTCAAAATTCTCATAACATGTTAACCCGTAGCAAGGCCAAGGGGCAAAAATCAGGTTAAAAGTTAACTAAAAAACACAAAAGACACACGGAATTTGCATATCACAAGTCTCTGTTTCAGGTTTTCGCCACCGGTAGCGCGCCGTGATTTGGTTGGCTGTGGGCGCCGCCATTTCCGTTGCCGCCGCCATTTGCTTTCCTCCCACCAGTCTCAGCTCAGCTCTGATTGGGTGTGGACGTGCTCTCTCCTGTCTGGTGATTCTTGATACTTGTGATTCCTGTGTTATGTTGTGTATTGTTTTTGTTTGTTTCAGCTTATTGTTTTCGTGACTGCTTTTACAGTTCTCTGTTTTAGCTGTGTTTTTGTCCAGGTTTTCCTGGCTATGTGTTACTAATCTTGTTATGTTCTAGGTTTTCTTCCACCTGAAGACGGGATCAGATTCCAGATCCCGAAACGTCGTGAAACTTGTTTTTTACTAATCAGTGATGGCAAATGTCCGCAAAAATCCTAATCAAAATATAAAATCACCATCACCAACAATGAATTTCAAACAAAGAATATGAAGGTGATACAAGTTTTACGCAACAAGGAGAAACAACTGAAGAAGAAAGCGAACTAGGGAAGAAACGGATGTTTTAACAGAAAAAGAAGGTCTTTCTACAAGCGAAGAACAACAAGAAGAAGAAGAGCCTATTAATCCATCCAACTTGAGCAAATTGGGCTCGGATATTGCGTATAAAGGGCCGCTTGCAAGACAACTTGTATTAAAAATGTTACATTCTGCACAACCAACTCGAAAATATCATACTTTTGGTGCTAGAATAGAAGAAAATGGGCTAATGATTGGAGATAGCAAACTTGATGTAGACGAACATGACAATATTATTATAAATAATAAACAATACAAGGGTACAAAAGGATTGTTTGAACTTATTTTTAAGCCGAAACCTAATAAATATACTAAAAAGGATTTAAACATTTTTAAACAAATATTGGAGGATACAAATGCGCATAAGAAAAATTATTCTAAAAATTTCAATGTTCATAGAAATGCATCAGAAAAATATAAAACTATTATTGCTAAACTTTTCCCACCAAAAAGAAGAGAACCCATAAAAAGAAAATCATTATCTTCTGTTGAAATAAATATTTTACATAAAAGGAGAAAAACAAATCAATCAAGTTTATCAGGGAAAGGATTATTGAAAAACTTGTATGATACTAATATAATATACTACAACGATATAAACAAATTGGTTGACAGAATGAAGTTGATATATGAAGCTAAACAAGCCGGACATAGTGGTTTAGAAAATGAATGGGTAGCTTTGGTCGGCGAACTGCGAAATCGAGGAGTAATTGCATAAAAAATATAAGTATATATAATACAAGTATAACCGATTAAATATTCAGTATAACCATGTGTGTCGATAAGTTTGGACGGTATTCTGAAACTGGAAGCAAATCAGGATCTTATGGAAAAAGAGGTGGTTTACCACTAACATCCGATGGAGATTATGATATAAGTAACAAACGTTTAAAGTTTGTAAATGATCCAAAAGATGATAATGATGCAGTAAATTTTAAAACTTTAAGAAGTGAAACATTACCTAGTTTAAAGCTTCAAAATGAAGTGTATAACGCTAATTTTTATAGATTTGTAAATCTTCCAAAACCAATAGATAAGAATGATTCGGTAAATAAAGAATATTTAATGTGGTACATAAACCAAACCTTACGATATGATTCTAGGAGTAATAATAAAGTATATGATGCAAAAGATCTTAGAATAGCCAATATAGCAGATCCTATTAATGATCAAGATTCAGTTACAAAAAAGTATTTACATTCAGTCATCCCTGAAAAAACAGATAAATTTTCCTTTTACAACTTTGTAATACATGATATTGAAGACCCTAAAGATATGAAAGATGCTGTAAACCTTCAATATCTTACAGATCATTGTATTACGCATGATATTAATACAATTGATTGCAAAAATAAAGTGTTAACTAACGTTAAGGAAGGAACTGCAAAATCAGATGCAGCTACAATAAGTCAAATAATGAAATTAAAAAATAACAAATGGAATGCGGATGCAAAAATAATTACTAATGTTAAAAAAGGGTTAGATTAAACTGATGTAGCAACAATTGGACAAGTTCCTGTAATAAAAGAATATGAAGACGGTAAACAATACTTTGATTGCAAAGGGAAACCACTATTCAATGTTGCAGAAGGAATAAGAGACAGTGATGTAGTTACAGTAGCACAAATGCGTGAGAGGGGAAACATGTACTATAATCTTTTTCTAAGAAAAGATTTAAATAAGCAGTCTTTTTTTGTGAAGACTTGCGATTGACTAGCTTAAAAGACCCTATTAATTTTACTGATGCTGTTAATGTAAATTACATTGTAAGACTCTTAAGTGTAGTATTATATGATATTTATAACACAATAAACCCCATAAAATCTGATCAAACATTACATTGGGTTAAAAAGAATGTTATAGAAAAATATTTTTTAAAAAAGGAAACTGATACTTTAAGAACTTCTAAAGATGATGATGATGAAGAAGATACAATCCTACCACAAAACTGGATAAAAATTATTTAC
This sequence comes from Flexamia atlantica, assembly GCA_035578135.1. Classification (NCBI taxonomy): domain Eukaryota; kingdom Metazoa; phylum Arthropoda; class Insecta; order Hemiptera; family Cicadellidae; genus Flexamia; species Flexamia atlantica. The sequence goes on along the minus strand of JAQJVK010000001.1, from coordinate 81,258,056 downwards.
CCATAAACAAACATACTTATAAATAAACAATGTCAAAGGATAATTGCATCATTCATTATAAAGCATTTATAAAATAAACAAGTATTGGCATTTCCTTTCACTATAAAAGACCATGTTGAAAGTTCAACGCATCAGTCATAATCGACACGTTATAAAGAGAGGAAGAGGAATAGCATCAACAGCACTTTCTCTTATTACTAAGCCGGTTGGAGCTATAGTTAATAAAGCTATCGATTTATTACCTGTAAAACTACATTTACCAGGAGGTTATCAATATTGTGGTCCTGGAACAAAATTGAAAAAAGACTTGCTAGAGGAGATCTTGGAATAAATAAACTTGATCAAGCCTGCAAAAAACACGATATAGCATATTCCAAGTTTGCAGATACTAAAAATAGATCAATAGCGGCGATCCAAAAAAAACGACGATCCACCGCAGGTAAAAATAAAAAGAAACAAACAATATGGTCAATGATAAAAAAGGAGGAGTATTATACCTAAGACCGTATCGTGTGTATTAAACAGAAAAAAACAATTACTAATTCCAAATAAAGAATTAACAGATAAAGAATTAATTACTTATGTTTCTTGTTTAAAAATTCCATTTTTTAGAGGAGTGTTTATGAAAGGTGCATTACCTGTTAAAATTTGGAAAATGAAACCGGAATAGTAAATTTAGATAATAGTAAAAGATCAGGCACTCATTGGGTATGTTATAAGAAACTAGGATCAACTATTTACTACTTTGATAGTTTTGGTAATCTCCCACCACCAAAAGAACTACAATATTACTTTAAAACAGCTAAAAATGTACTATACAATTATAAAAGAGAGCAACCTGATAATACGGTAATCTGTGGACATTTATGTTTAGATTTTTTAACAAAAAGCGTTAGTCAAATTTAAGATGTCTTCCTATACAGTATCATTGACTGGAACTTCATCTACTTTGCGAAGTGTTCTTTTCCCTGCGTTACGTTTGGAAAAAGATAAATTATGGGAAGCCGCATTATTAGATATAACAACTTATAATTCTATTCACAACGTTACTGAAAATGTTAATGACAAAATACATTATTACAAAACAAAAGATAAAAATACAAACAAATATTCAGATATACAAGTATTTAGTTTACCCACTGGAGCATATGAAATTGATGATATAAATGAAGCGATACAAAATCATATGGGAAAAGATAATATAACAATAAAAGGAAATAACAATACTATGAAAGCTGAAATTAAATGTAAATATTATATAGATTTTACCAAAGAACATTCAATTGGTAGTTTATTAGGATTTCCTAAAACAACAAAAATTTTAGAACCTAATATTAACTATTCAGGTGCTAGAACTGTGACAATAATGAAAGTTAACAGTATAGATGTTACATGTAATATTATACATGGTTCTGAGATGGTGAAAATACTCATATATTGCACACATTCTATCCAACAGTCGCTCCGGGTTTTAAAATTGTGGAAAAGCCACAAAACTTAGTGTACCTACCGTTAAACATCAGTTTTATTTCAGACATTGTGGTGAACATACTAGATCAAGACGGGAATCATATTGATTTTAGAGACGAACCTATAACTATACGAATACATATAAAATCAACCGTATAACAATGGGGTTATCATTTAAAAAGAAAGAGCTGACTGGTAAACAAGTCAGTAGCATTTCAGCTATAGAAGGATTAACAAGTGATAACATTCGTTTTCTAGAAGAAATTGGATTAAAACGTATTAATAATGGAAATATTGGATATAGCGCAGGGTCCGACATTCGACGAAACCTTATGGGAAAAGGAATATCATACGCACAACCCTTACGCTTCATCAGAATTAAATAATAATGATGAAATTAGAATTCCCATACAACAACAGGATATTTATACACTTCCATGTGAAAGTTATTTGTATATCGAAGGAAGAGTAACAAAAAAAGATGGAAAACTGCAAGTACTGTTCCGTTCATAAATAACCCCATGGCATATTTGTTTGATGAAATAAGATATGAAATTTCCGGAGTTATAGTAGATTCAACAAAAAAGGTGGGAATTACAAGTACATTAAAAGGATTAGCATCTTTAACACCGAGTGAAAAAAATATGCTGGCCGCCGCAGGATGGGTAGCACCCGATTCCAGTACAATCACTCCAAACAGTTCAGGCAATTTTGACTTTTACATTCCTTTAAGATTACTTTTAGGCGTTGCTGAAGATTACCGAAAAATAATAATAAACGTAAAACAAGAATTAGTTTTGTTAAGATCATCAAACGACAAAGATATTATTATGGCGTCTGATGGAACAACAGAAGCTACTTTGGAATGGAAAATGCAATTAGACAAGATTGTTTGGAGAGTACCGCATGTACGGTTAAACGATCAAAATAGAATTTCATTATTAAGAACTTTAAAATCAGATCGTGATATCGTAATACCATTTAGAAGTTGGGAGTTTCATGAATATCCGGTTTTACCGGAAACACAACGTCATACATGGACTGTAAAAACTTCTACTCATTTGGAAAAGGCAAGATATGTAATATTTGGATTACAAACAAAAAGAAGAAATGAAATAACTAAACATGCTGGTGAGTTTGATCATTGCAAACTTACAAATTTTAAGGTGTTTCTAAACTCGCAATTCTTTCCATACGACAACTTCAACATAAACTTTACAAAAGACAGGTTTAGCGTTTTGTACGATATGTACGCAAGATTCCAAAATTCATATTATGGAAAAACAAACACACCTTTATTAACGCCAAACCAATTTAAATCTACCTATCCGATTGTTGTAGTTGATTGTTCCAAACAAAATGAATCTGTAAAGTCTTCCAGTGTAGATATAAAAATAGAAATGGAATTTGAACAAAATGTACCCAAAGATACATCTGCTTATTGTTTAATTTTACATGATAAAATTGTTACATATACACCTTTAACCGGTATAGTAAAAGTAGTTTTGTAAAATGAAAAGAAAAAAAATACCCCCACCACTCGGTTATAAAAGCAGGAGCGGGAACGCAAATTGTTTAGTTGACTGTCTACAGTTGTATGGGTAACATCGTCTACAGCATTATAAACAAAATGAGTTCTTTATCAGTTGTACAAGGCGTTTCCGAAACAACACCTTTATTGGAAAATGATGATGATGATAAACATTTTGAAGAAAATGTTGTAAAGGAAATTGATGACTTTTTAAAGTTTGGAAAACAAAATAAAAAGTTGGAAAATAATAAGACAAACGTAAGAAAGAAAAAAAACTTGAAGAAAATATTCCACCAAACATTTTAACTGAAGTTTCCCTTCGCATCTTTTATCCTATTTCATCTTGCATGAGTAAAAGTGTGTCGATAGGATTGGTAAAATCATTAGACTACTCTCCCGCAGTAATACTAAGCCATGGTACAAAGATGGTTTTATTTTCAGAAAATGCTTGGGATTCCTTTTTAAAACATCTACATCTTATTGAATGTTACTTAGCTAACAGTTTCTTTGGAAGAAAAACTAACATTCGACTTTTGGATTGTGACAATGAAATTGACATTATTAAACATCGTGGTCAACAACAAGTAAGAATTAGAGACTCGACGCAATTTGAAAATAAAATTCTACTAACTCGTGAAGAATTCTACATTTTAAACTATGCAACATCACCTATTACCAGGTATATGAAACAATTAGTATTTTCAAGCTCTGTTATTAAGGAATATCTGGTAGATGCATGCGACAAACAACCAGACAGCACTTTACAATACGGACCGATAGATACATCCATCTTTAATATAATACCTCACGAAGTGGAAATGTGGAGGCAGTTAAGAAACTTTGAACCTTTTACTGAAGTTGCAACGGAAGCTACAGAAGAAACCAACAACATCAACAGTACAGAAGAAGAAACCAACAATAACAATAATACAGAAGAAGAAACTTTGCTAGTTTAAAACTACAATGTAATTTAACAAAACAATAAACCGTGGGGTAGGCCTACTGGGGACGGTGCCCACGTTAAACATAAACCAACGCGCCTACAACTGTACGGCCTGGTTTATATATCTAACCTACCGTGGTGTGGAAAACAGTTGATCAGCAGACACCGTGATGAGCAGACAGGATGAAGAAATGGCAGCAAAACCATGTGTAATTGAATTTCAAGCATTTCGCGGAAACGATGATAGATTTATCATAAAAGAATTGGTAATTTTAGATTTGCTTACACAAGTAGCGTACCCGTTTTTATTTGAAGCACCGTGTTCTGTCCAAGAACTAAAGTCAAAAGCTAAAATAACAAACAGATAGCTAACAAATAATTTTCATCATATCCATTGGTTTAAGGTTTTCTACCGTACAACAATGTACACAAAATTATGTTTCATTTTTGCAAACAATTTACACACATATATACTAGAGGATTGGAAAAAAAGAATTGGATACGACAGTACACGAACAAAGAGGTTTTAAACATAAATCTGGACAAAACATTTCACTTTGATACTAGAAATATTTGTGTTTCTACAATAGATCCGAAACACAACCAATCTCAATGCGCATTACAAAACGCATATCACTTGGCTGCTTACTTACAACAACAAACGGAAGAATGTAGTAGGGGTTCTGAAGGTTATATAAACGAAGAGACAACACACCCCGAGTATCAGTCTAACTCCATACTCCGAACAGACAACATCTCCTGTGAAGTATGGCATCACAACAGTTTCTCCAATGTTTAGTTGAACAATTCAACTTGCATTCAAAATCAAATACTCTAATTATCAAGAAATGTTCAGAACTAAAAGAACACAAACATTATATCGTTCATGAAATGAAAAAAGTTGATACAACACATGGAGACGCAGTCGTCGCATCTTTATCCGACGCACCATATACACCCGGTGATGAACCAAAGTTTCAAGTATATCTTCCAAAACGATTCGTCCAGTTGCTGCAAAATGAAGATCTGCGGGAAATTCAGCCAGGATCATTATATTTGGTGTCACACGGAACGAGCGGAAACAACTCTACGGAACTTACTCTGCACATCACACAAAAATAACATTGTAAATATTGTAAAAAAATGTTTTAAATAAAAAGATAAAAAACAACATATCAGTATATGTTTTTATATACTGATATGTTGTATTTTTTTAAAAACTCAAACGGATGACCTTGAACTTTTAATCGATGGTATTATTCATTATTTTATTCGAATACTTTACATAAAACGAAACTTTAACGTTGAGAGGCTCAGTTCTGTTTAGGACAAGCTACAACCAACATGCCATCCAAAAGAAATAATCTAACATTTATAACTTATTGTTGCAAAGAAAAATGTTTTAGAATACCTGAAGATCAAGTTGACGGAAAAGCTTGTACAAAATGTAATTCTTTCTGCTACTGTAAATGTAGTTGCAAAACATATCAAAAGAACCGGTTGGATAAACTAGAAGAATTGCAACATCGGCTCGGTCTATTGTGGCAACGATTAAATTCAAAGTGAATAAACAAACACCTGCCATTACCCCCACCACTACCATCGGAGGTAGCCGCAGCACCGGCTTTGCAATAGTCATTCCTGCTACACCTCTCGTCGAGTAAACAACTCTAGTCATGTCTCTCAACATTCGCGCGATTCATTACAACACTATCAATCTTACAACCTACAAGGATTTGGAAATTTTTAGTGAAGAACTAAAACAACTTATAGCCACTGGGTTTGGTTTATCTTTAGAACTTTATGCAACAAACAATCAAATCGAAAAAAATGTGTTTTTGCCAACTTACAATAACAACAAAAAGAATGAAAATAAGCAAGAAATTTCACCACCGACAACAACTTACTTTTCAAATTTGGGAGCAAACTTTTCAACCTTAATGTAAAATAAAAAAAAAAAAAAAATATCTTGCATTTTCGGATTTTCCGAAAATGCAAGATCTTTTTAAAACCATCCACAGCTGACCTTAAACCCATTTCCGCTCATTTAAACTTTAAATGCCCACCCCTACACGTCACAGCTACGTCACAGCCTCTGACGTCACCTACCGGATGTAGCTGTCACTTATGATTTATGCGTTTTGGCCCAGAAACGCCACTTTGCCACTACTCTAAAGATGACACCAATTGTTTGATTTTCATGAAATTTGGCATGAAGGTATAAAACTATAATATATCCAGGGGCTGTTTTTCATTTTTTGAATTTTAGATTTTTAAGGGTATTCACCCCATAAAAACGACAAAAAACAATTTTTTTAAATGGTTCTAAAGATTTTGATAAAACTTTCATGGTTTGCAGCGCTTCAAGTGGCAAACAAAATGGCACCGCCCGCATGTCTGTAAAAATTGAGGTTCAGAAGTTATGAGAATTTAAGAGTTAACAAATTCAAATTTTATCCACTTTAACTGTGCCAAACTATGTATTACTTACGGAATATAAGAATATTCTAAATAATACCATGCCATGAGTGAATATCAATAAAAATAGTTTTATATGATTGAATCTCAACATCAATCACATTTTTACGTCACTTTTATCATTTTGGGATTTCTTATTTACCCAACTGTTTTCGTTATACAGACTACCAAAGACAACATTTCAAATCAAACTTATGTCTTCACAACAATTAGGTGTATGAAAATATGTTGTTAAACGTATTAACATATGATTATGTGTTTTGGTGTATGGAATAAATAGTTCTTAAAATTAAGTTCAGAATCCAAAAACACCATAAAATACACGGTGTTCTATAAGAAAAAATAATGTTTTCCGCCATATTGGTAAGTTACAAGAAGTTTCAAAAATTGAAATATAGGCCTATACCTAAAAAGGTAAAAAATATTAGCTTTCGTTGTAAGAGGTTTAACGTCATACATAAAATAAAAAGTTAGCTATTGGAAAACTTAGGCTGGAAAACCAGTATAGTGAAGAATAGTCATATGTCGAGATCGACCGACGGTGATAAGAGTTTTGATACCTGTGAAATCACCGAATCTCTAAGAAATAATTAAGAAATCTAAACCGAAGACTACACAATTTAGAGATTTTCCTACCTCAATTTAAAAAATGGTGTTTTTTTCATTTTTGGCATATTTTTCCAAATTTGGGAGACCCCTCCCCGGGTTCGCGGTTGCTAACTTCCTTGGTTTATGTTGTAATTTATTTCATTGAAGTAGTTCAGTGGTGATTGTAGAGTTAAGTTTCTAATCACAGAACAAATTACATAAAACCTTTTTAATTTTTTAGATGTTATATTATGCCAGTGTCTTTTTAGTAGAAAATAATACTATGAATATCAGTTTTTTGCGGCGCTTTGCGCTGCACGGGGTTACTCTAGTTCAATATTAAGTTCTAGTGGATGATTGTGGTTCTCCTTGGGACATACCCATAGGGGGCCACCTGAACAGGAACCTTGGTGAAGAGGAGGACCAAGCGATGTTGCTCTAGCGGTCAAACGCACAACTGCCCCTTTACTCCGCGACGATGTGCACTGAATGTAGCGCGTCGTAGTAAATAAACCGCATTCATATAGTGCGGTCTTAAAAATATTTAAAATACTCTTTTTTATTTCCTCAATATCTATTCAGCGGATGATGAAGTTTCTTTAGCCATTTACAGCAGGGTTTATTTCACCTACCACTGTTTATGATGTAATGGCCTCCATCTTCAAAGGATCATCAACCCCGAACCGCTTCCTTCTTCTCCTAACTCTCAAATTGCCGCATCATCCAAATTTGTAATTTTTTACATAGACAATATATTATCATAATTTCTTGGAACTGTTTATAAACATTCTATTTGCTAATTCAAATTGACACAAGTAAAATGAACTTAACTACTCTTATACCACTATGAGATTGAACGGTTAATTAATTATGTAGTCAGAATTGAATTCATTACGTGTGAACAATGGATAACTACTGTCTTTATATATACAGCATGCGACGATGTCAAGGAACAATCTCTTAGGACATCTCTGGAGGTCGGTAGTTGTTCTGTATTGCTTATGGTAATGAGCCAATTTGAAATATTTGATTTAATAGCCAGGCTTTTAATCCTGGGCCCCAGGATTGCCTCTAATGAAAAATTCTCCCCTAACATTAAAGCAATTATAATTATTAGGGATTGATCGTAAAATTGCATAAGCAAACAAGAAATATCATTCATCAGAAATATCATATCATCCTGTCGTTGTACTCATCCGTTCCCTGGAGTTTGTATAATCGATATTATGTGTACTGTATTTCAAATACAAGTCTAAAGCGTAGGCTAAATGATGTTTAACAAAAGGTCCATAAGATATCGAGGGTATCTCTCTCAATCATAATGTGAAAGGTATCTCGTGTGTCATTTGTAATAACAATTTTCATCCTGACCAATCAGAGGGAACATTTTACTGAAACCTCGACTGAGGCTATATTTTTACCCAATAAGCATTGACGTCTGGACAAGACTAATTATTTGATGCTGCGAATCGCGTATCAAGTTTTGTTGGAGTTTTAACACGTACATATTTATAGCGGTTGTGCCTGCCATATAGATCTAAAGCCACCTAACTGTGGCCTAACATACAGTATGGATGATTTACCTTTCAAAAATGGGCATATTTGCAACTTTTAGCGAATTTCCCTATAGGGAAGAAGCTATTACCGTAGGTCTCGTGGTAAGACCTAAGCCCAAGACCATGATAACTTTTCGTTTTGGGGCCCCCAGAAGCAAAAAACACCATTCGATCAAATTTATATATATATGAGTGTAAGCACGATAGCGCTCGCAAAAATGGTCCGATAGGAATAAAATTTGGCACAGGCGAGTAAAGTTGTAATTATTCGTACGAGTTCGAAAACCAGTCCGATCGGAATACTGGAATTGGGGGTAAAGGGGGATAAACCCCCCAAAAATGAGTTTTTTTGGGATTTTCACATAGAAAAATAAAAATAATCAAAATTTGGTTAAAACTATTAAATGTAGCTCGAAAAAACAAACAATTTAGTATTTTGAATCATTGCTCTAAGTCCATTGGTTACTGAGATATTGATAGTGGTAAACACAGTACATTGCTCCAATGTTTAACCTTATGGGAAATAAGTCAAATTCCATATCTTGCTTAATTCTCAACAAATCTTAATTAAACTTGATTTGTGGCTTCATCTAGATGAGATGTAATGCATTTTAGTCTAAAATCCCCAAAATTTCCTTTTTGTAGCAGCAAACCTGCATACTCATTCCCTATGTTATCCTTATGGGAGATAAAAAACGTGCTGTATCTTCATAATTTCTTGACATATCTTGATGAAACTTGGTACGTGGCTTTTTCTAGTTAAGATCTACTAAATATTGAATTAAAACCGCCCAGTTTTAACATACCTGTTTCAGCAAACCTGCATTCTCATTCCCATGTTATTCTTATGGAGATTACAAACATGTCATATCTCACTATGTTGGATGGAAATATTTTTTGCATTTGAAATTCGCTGAGTTTGCAGGTCTGCTGCAACGGGGGTATTTGGTACTTTTGGCCGCTATAAGGTTAAATTTGGGAAGGATTTCGCAGATTGGCTGTCACAGAGATGAATTGGGATTTTAGGCCGCTATCCAATAGATTTCAAATATATGGGTCAGTAAGTTATAATACCTCCTCGAAGCAATTTTTATTTATATTTTTAGGAGCGCTACTATCATCACACTCATCCTTCACTCATATTCAGGCTAACGTCCTCCATGAGGTACCTGTCTCAAAAAGAATGAATGAATGAATGAATGAATGAATGAATGAATGAATGAATAATATTATACAGATTCGCGCCACAGTTGGCAAATTAAATGTATGTGATATATGTATTTTAATTTCATAAAGATAGGCCTATTTTTACTTGAATTTATTGAGAAACGCTGAAAAATAAAAAGAGTGACATTTTATTCACCTACCACAAAGTGAACGTTGTTGTAAGCTGTTTCTCACTTATGATATCTCAGTCAGGGGCGTACCCAGGGGGGGATATCGGGATATATCCCCCCCCCTGAAACTTTTGGGGATTTTGGGAAATTTTTGGGAAGATTAATTCTCGTTCATAATGAATGTGGTGGTATCACTAAACTTGCCGTAAAACAGGTAACACTGTACATAAATTACTCACGATAAGTTTTTCAAATAGTTAAATTCTACTATTTTAAAGATGTTTCGTGGATTATATTATATTGGATTAAGGTATTTTTACCTATTGCGGTTATGGCGAGTTGTTATCGAGAGTAAGCCTATATAAGAACATCAGGCAAACAAAAACTCCTGATAACAAACAGTGGCCATTAATGGTGTCCGCGATATTGCCGCTATCGCCATCGTCGTCAGTTCTGGCAGAAGACTCGTCACATATTACGTGAAATAATCATGGTAAAAAAATCACGATGTTAAAATGTGGCGTACGAATATTGATATCTTCTCACGACCGTGTACATCTTCTCACTGTTCGTCTGTCGGACAATCTCGTAGCTGCATCGCGGCAGACGAATACCGTCTTCCTACGTTGCGTGAAAACCAAGCCTCGCCGTTAAATCAAGGCATGCAGATTTGTGATTAGTCTGATATTTCAAAGATCGAACTTTTCCGGTGGTTTCCGCTATTCGACGTTCGACGTTCCACTATCATGTGAATATTATTAGCCTACGATTCTTGTGTGTACATCTTAGCTTTGCGATTGCGCTTTGGGATTTGAGAAAACTACACAACTACACAAGTGAGAAAACCTGAACCGGATCTATTCATCAACTTCTCTCGAATAGCCTAATCTAGGATCCCGATACTTCAGGTCCGGGAGGTCCGAGGCGTGTAATAAATGAGAATGTGAGATATAGTTTTTACTTTGAAATTCAATAGAAAAATAGTTATTTGTGTGTTGAGTGAGTAAAGTACAACATTGTCTCACGAGGGAGACAATGTGCTTTACTCTCGAAATTCACACAACATTTTTCCCCCACCAGCAATAATAAATTCACAATCGATATCAATTACATCAACTCAATATTTAACAAACAATATCCATTTTGTTTCGATCTGCAATTAGCGTTTGAATGTGAGTAGCTACAACCAATCATGCACCAGCGATCAGCTGATTGTTGCAACAATCTTACAAGTTCAATTATCAGCTGATTGTTGTCGTCAATGTTGTTATGTGACTAGTACAACCTCTTACCCGGATGAATAAATTACTACACAATATGAAAACAATAAACTATTTTACTGTCATGAAACACACATTGAAATAACTAATAATTAAACGGTTATTTTATAATAAATTATGAAATACTAATACCGATAATCATAATAACTTTTTAAAATAAATACTGTTTATCTGGAGCATTTTGCAAGAACTGTTTTACTTCGTCTAAAGTGAAGGTTTATACCTGCATTCTCACATTTGGTACGTTAGCCAACATTTATACGTTTCAAAAAGCAATTACTTTTGTAAAACCACTGATGTCTATGTTAATTTTGACATGAATTGTAGCTTTTAACATAGAATAGACTGTCCATAAAGTAAGCTGGGTTACATATCTTTAAGTAAGTCCGATAAGTCCAAGTCCACAAGTATTACATTTTCAAAGATATTTTTACTTTTTTTAACTTACTCATTCCATAAATACATTATAGCGTTCCTCATACTTCTCCCTTGTCTATTCCTGTAATAAAAATTAGCTGTAACATTCTTAGCTTCATCAGAAATATCTGTTTGGGTTAACGAATATTCACAATCAGAATCCATCGTGTTTCAGTAATGACGACTGTACCTAACCTCAATTTGTTACAAGCTGAGCGCTATCTTCCGTTTCCGCTGAAAGCCAATGCCTCTAATCAGCTGTTAGCGCCTGCATTTGTTGAGCAGCAACATATTTGCATGTATGCGTGGAAATTTGAAGGCGCTCTAATTTTTGAATTATTGATTTCAATGTTATTCTTATGGGTTTACTTTGTCTCCCGCCGTGTAATTATTTAATTACTTTCTCATCTGTTCTTTAGTGCTATTAGGTCTGCTATATGAATATGCGATTTCTTTTATTTTGTAAAAAACATTTTGCCAAAATTCCAATGTGATCGAAAATTTGCAGAATCTAATCTGTGAGCAGCCTCAAATTGGTTAAAATTTTTGGAGTTATTCTGTTTGTTGTCATACCTTTAGATTGCCTAAAAACGCGAATATACAGTTGTAATTTATGAAAATTTCCCGGTGGAGGGCCCGTACCCCCCTTCCGCTGGGGGGATTCCATACCCCCCCCCCCGAACCCCCGGTGTATCCCCCCCTCCCGAAAAAAATCCTGCGTACGCCACTGATCTCAGTAACCGGAATGGACATATAGCAATGTTTCAAAATACGAAAATTATTATTATTTTTTATCTGAATTCAATCGGTGAAGCCAAAATTATGTTTTTTAAGTCTTACCATTGATTGCAAAGAAAATATAGATATAGTCCAAGCAATGTTAAATTTTCGACCCAACAAAAAATGTTATTGTATAATATTATAAAAATTGCAAATTTTGGTGGGGGTTTTTGGTATTAAAGAAATTAAAATGCCTTTCAGCGAATTTCCCCTATAGGGAAGAAGCTATGAGCCCGAGAATATGATAACTTTTCGTTTTGGGGCCTCCAGAAGCAAAAAACACAATTCGAATTTATATATATATATATATATATATATATATATATATATATATATATATATCTATGTGTCTGTTAGCACGATAGCGGCCGCAAAAATGGTCCGATCTTTATGAAATTTGGTACGGACATGTAAAGTGGTAATCAATTGGACGAGTTCGTGAACCAGCCCGATCGGACCACCGGAAGGGGGGGTAAAGGGGGGATAAACCCCCCCAAAAATGGGTTTTTTAAAGTTTTTTACATAGAAAAATAAAATTTATCAAATTTTTGTGGGCACCATTGAATTCAGCTCAAAAAAACAAATAATTTAGTATTTTGAATCACTGCTCTATGCCCATTGGTTACCGAGATATTGAAAGTGGTAAACACAGTACGTTGTCCCAATGTTAACCTTATGGGAAATAAGTAAAATTCTATATCTCGCTTATTTCTCAACATATCTTGATAAAACTTGGTAAATGGCTTCTTCTAGTTCAGATCTACTAAATATTGAATTAAAACCATCCAGTTTTAATATACCTGTAGCAGCAAACCTGCATACTCATTTCCCATGTTATTCTTATGGAGCTTAACAAAACATGTCAAATCTTGCTATGTTTGCTGGAAATACGTTGTTTTGCATTTGAAATTCGCTGAGTATGCAGGTCTGCTGCAACGGGGGTATTTGTCATAAGCGAGATATAATTTTACTTTTTCCCATAAGGTTAACATTGGGACAACGTACTGTGTTTACGACTTTCGATATTTCGATAACCAATGGACATAGAACAATGGTTCAAGAGACTAAATTGTTTGTTTTTTTTTAGCTGAATTCAATGGTGCTAAACAAAATTCGATAAATTTAATTTTCTATGTAAAATAATAAAAAACCCATTTTTGGAGGGGTTTATCCTCCTTAAGCCCCCCTTTTTTTTGGTTCGATCGGGCTGGTTTACGAACTCGTCCAATTGAATACCACTTTATATGTCTGTACCAAATTTCATCAAGATCGGACCATTTTTACGGCCGCTATCGTGCTAACAGACAGATACACACACGCACGCACACACGCAAGCACGCACGCACGCACGCACGCAGCACACACTCACACACACACACACACACACACACACACACACACACACACACACACACACACACACACACACACATGAAATGAAATGAAATGAAAATTCGTTTATTTCATACAGCAGCTTGTACATAAATAAATACAAAAACAACATGAAATATGGTAGTATATATATATATATATATATATATATCATTCGAACGAATGGTGGGTGCTTCTAGGGTCGCAAAACGAAATGTTATCATGGTCTGGGGCTTAGGTCTTACCATGAGACCTACGGTAATAGCTTCTTCCCTATAGGGAAAATTCGCTAATACGGTACGTTGTCCCAATGTTATCCTTTTGGGAATCAAGTAAAATTCTATATCTCGATTATTTGTCAACATATCTCAATGAGATTCTCAATAAAACTTGGTATATGGCTTCTTCTCGTTAAGATCTACTGAATTATGAATTAAAACCACCCTTTTTTAACGGACCTGTAGCAGCAAACCTACATACTCATTCCCAAAAAAATTACCTTACAAAAACATGTAAAATCTCGCTATGTTGGATTGTGCTCTTTTGCATTTGAAATTCGCTGAGCATGCAGGTCTGCTGCAACGGGGATGTTTGAAATGAAATAATCTTTAGCTGAAATTAAGCTTAAAGGTTTCAATGTAAGTATATGGTACATACGTTTCAAGTATGATAATTATTCTAGATACGGTAACAATAAATACCACGGCAATATTGCGCACGAGATCTGATTTTTTTGGCGGTCACTCATCCAATACAAGTTCTGCCTCAAATTACGATGCTTGACATTTACGAAAATGTTGGATGACGTCACGTTTGTCCCAGCTGTTTGCTGCATTCAACAAACTGCACTATATCGGTTGTTTCGAGCATCGTCTACGACGGAGCAATAGTTTCAAGCTTCGCCGCAGCATTCGATTAGCATTAGCAGCACCTGTCTCTCCAACCCATCGATGTATAATAACATCGATGCTCCAACCTTAAGCAGTTTAGTCAGTAATTGATGGGTGATAATTCATAAACGGGCGTGTTTACTATTTCGATCATGTTTTGATGAAGTATCATTACATCACGAACGTACTTCACCTTCAAAGAACCTCCACCTGGGCAACGAATAATAGGGAATTACACGTCGTATAAGGTTGATAGCAGCAGGTTCGCTAAGAAACCACGTCATTCAAGTCTGAAACTAGTGGCCCGGGACGAACAGGATTTTTTTAGTTTGGTATTCTTAGGCCTTGAACGACAGGTTCATAATAACTTAAAAGAAATAAAAATTATAGAGTGAACAATTAACATTTAAAACCTATCACGAAAATAATAGCTATTGATTGAAAACGACCATGATTTTTGACCGTGGACTGATAATTGATAATAATGAATAATTAAGGCTAATAGATCAATCTAAAAAACAAACTTTATTGGAAAAAATATTGCAAACATAAATTTAAATAAATCATTACCAATTCAATTTTATTTTACTAAAAACTGGCAGCCCGCGTCACTTTGTGACTTAAAAACAACTAGGTAAAATAGGCTTCATAGTTTCATGTTGATTATGTATGGAGTTTTGCAGCTTAACATACCTTAGTCTTATTCTTTGTATCATAGCACTGGAATAAAATTGCCAGTAATTTTGAACTTCTCATCGGGGCAAATTTTTAAAAGTAATTTCTTTCTTTAGACTTGAAACTTCAATATGGGTAAGACATTACTCACAAAATTTGAGAGGTTATTTTCTTTTATCTGCTTTAAAAGTGTCTATGTATACGTTCTACACTTTGAAATTTCGACAGTGCAACATCATTCATTTGGCATAAAATGGGGGCTAGTTTACATGAGTCTTCATTGCTTGGCGCATCTTCATGTCTAAGCTTTAGATTTTTCTATTCAAAAGTATTGAATCTTTATAATTCTACACAACATCTATGCGTCAGTTTCTTACATTCATCTTTGTTAGATCTTATCAACAAACGGTAAGAAGATGGACAAACCACTGATCTACTGATGAACTAATCTCAAAATAACATTTCTAAAATAGCCATTCGCCGTAAGAATAAATTTAAACACGTTCAATAAGTTTTAACAGCATTCATAAGGGCCAAGGAATTAAATGTTCATGACCCGCTTTTTTTGTTTTGCATCTTAAATACATGTTTGGAAAATTTTTACCTAAGCAAATAACACAACTCTCTATGAAATACCTCCACATTTTATTGGTATACGTTTCAAAATCTAGTAAAATAGGTAGGCTAACCGTTAACACTTCAATATCTTGCCCATTCCAAGTATATTTGCAAAATACCCCCGTTGCAGCAGACCTGTATACTCAGTGAATTTAAAGTGCAAAACAACATATTTCAATCCAACATAGCGAGATTTGACATGTTTTTGAAAGCTCCCTAAGAATAACATGGGGAATGAGTATGCAGATTTGCTGCTACGGGTATATTAAAACTGGGTGGTTTTAATTCAATTATTAGTAGATCTGAACTAGAAGAAGCCATTTACCAAGTTTTATCAAGATATGTTGAGAAATAAGCGAAATGTAGAATTTTACTTATTTCCCATAAGGTTAACATTGGGACAACGTATACTAGTTTAAATATCTCGGTAACTAATGGACATAGAGCAGTGATTCAATATTCTAAATTGTTTTTTTTTAGCTGAATTCGATGGTGCCAACAAAAATTGGATAATTTTTGTATGTAAAAAACTCAAAAAACCCATTTTTGGGGGTGTACCCCCCCCCCCCCCTAGGTAGTCCGATTTGGCTAGTTTCCGAAAAATTACTATTTTACACATCCATGCCAAATTTCATTAAGATCGGACCACTTTTACGCGAGTTATCGTGCTTAAAGACACATATATATTGTGACCCGCCAAGGGAAAAGGGACCTTATGTTCCCAGACAAAATTTTACATGATAGCAAGTTTTAGAGGATAGGGTAAAAAACACATTTTATGATTTTTATCGTTTCTTACTGTTTATATGTTTCCAAACAATATTTGGTCCATTTTACCCTGAATTTAACTTTTAATATGGTTAAATTAATTTTTTTTTAACCCTTGCAATCTGGAGAATGGGACCTTGACTTCCCCGATTCTATTTTAACGCTTTGAAGTTAAGAAAATCCGAAAGTTTTGTGAAGAATAAACGCAGGACTTGCTAAGCCCTGATCCAGGTATCAGATCATGAAAATGTACAGGATCTTCCAAAAGAAATAGTCGACGACGTAGCTCCTGGTCAAAGTAAAGTTTCAAAACAAACAAAAATGTACTAGAAGGTCAACAAATAAGAAAGTAAAACTCAGACACCTCATATAATGTCGTATTTTGTTAATGTTTTTATAATACATTCTTATTTGGCTATAAAATTAAAATTAACTTTATATTTATCTTGTAACAATACATTTTGTCTTTAAAACTTTGTGTTTTTTTATTCCTCCCATCTATTTCAGCAACATTTGATAAAAAATACTAACAATTGACAAAAATTCAATGACGGATTCATATTCAGCTTTACATTTATGACTAAATGATATTTAAAACATGGCCAATCATGTAAGTAGTAACAAAGAAATTGAAGTTAGAAATTTGCAAAACTTTAGACCTAGATTTCCTAAAATTGATGTTTTTAATATTTTAAATTCAAAAATTTATAACTCAGGCATTTTTTAAGATATCCCAAAAATTCTTTCACCAGTTTGTTTGGTGTTTAGTGTAGATTAAGGATATACTAATAACTCAATTTCGAAAAATTGGAAGTTAAGGTCCCTTTTCCCTTGGCAGGTCACACACACACACATATATACAGGGTGGTCTGGACCTAGCGTTAAATTTTTTTTCGGGTCGTAAAGCAACATAAATGTGATTCAAATCCACAATTTAAAAAGAATTACTCCTCACATCCACTTGCAGAAATATTATTTTGATTTTTTTATAAAAAACCTGTACATTTACGGAACATTTTTCTCTAGTATTGTCATACATTTTTTCAACTTTGACACTACCATCGTATTCTCCATTAAATTCTAAGTAAAAACAGATAGCTTTTGGTGAGCCCGAAGCTTCGGAATCGTTAGTTAAATTGATTAGAACTAAGAAGTTTGATTTCTGCAAAAAAAGGAAAAAATAAGCCTACATACACTTTTTTTAAGAAAAATACTAGAGAGTAGCAGATTGCTGTAAAAACTTATCTAAAATCTGTGCTTTCAAAAAATATGATTAGGCATTTTATTCGCTTCCTTTTAAGTACAGCTATGTGAGTTATAACTTTGGGAAATGAGGTTTCACCCAAATGCCATTAAATACAAACAACGGTTTTTTCGTTAATATACCTAGAATGTCTCTTTTTTATCTAGCAATAAAATAAATAAATATTTAAGATTATCTTAAAAAATTAAATATCTTAGTGACAAGCGATAGTATGTTTGAATTTTCCTGCAAAGATAACTGGAAGGCATTTTCTAGTATCTGATTACAGTCCACCTTATCATGAGATAAGCTTCTATTGATAGATCCAGCGGATAAAATCTTTTTAATAGATTTTGGTCATTTACTCATTGTTAGTTGTCTGAAGATGTCCTACTCAAATCAGGAATATGCGGAAATGCATTTTGTTTATGGTTTCTGCAATGGAAATGCAAGCGCGGCTCAAAGGGAGTACACCATTCGCTACCCTGGTAGGCGCATTCCCAGCACGCAAGTGTTTACGCGGTTGCATCAGCGATTGGTAGAACGTGGATCTGTACACAAGGAGCGGAGTGAGGTGGGTGCAGCACCTTTGGACGTGTATGTTGAAGAACAAATTCTGGACCGAGTTAGAGAAGACCCGGAGATAAGTAGCAGAAATCTTGCTGGTGAAATCGGTGTAAGTAAAACTAAAGTTTTGTCTGTTTTGCACAAAAACAATCTCCATCCTTACCATTTCACAAAAGTTCAAGGCCTTGAACCCAATGATCATGCTGCTAGAGTAGATTTCTGTCGCTACCTTCTAAATTCTGATATTGAACAATATCACTTTTTCAAAAAGATCTTGTGGACAGATGAAGCTCTCTTTACAAGACAAGGTGAATTTAATTGCCACAATATGCATATGTGGAGTTCTGAAAATCCGCAAGCAGAAAGAGAAATGTCGTTTCAAAAAAGATTTTCTATAAACGTTTGGGCAGCTGTGATTGGTGATCGCTTCTTAGGTCCCCACATTTTTCAGGGAAGTTTGAATGGAGTGATGAACCTTGACTTTTTGCAACACAATCTGCCTCAAATTTTGGATGAAATTGATCCTGTGCACCGTCAAGATATAATTTATCAACAAGATGGAGCCCCTCCCCATTTCACAAATGACGTTCGAGATTGGCTGACTGCTAACTACCCAACATGGATAGGCCGAGGAGGTCCAGTACCCTGGCCTGCAAGATCTCCTGATCTGAATCCCATGGATTTCTTTGTGTGGGGATACATGAAGTCTGAAGTCTATGCAACTCCAGCGAATAGTGAAGAGGAACTTCTAAACAATATCCAAATCGCAGCACAGGCCGTAAGGGATAAGCTAAGCCATAAAGTGACTGTTGGAGCAATGCGGAAGAGAGCCAGAGCCTGCATCAGGGAAAATGGAGGACATTTCGAAAATAATAAATGAAAATAAACCTGTATTTTAGTGTGATATATCCAATAATTGGAATATTTGTTTTTTACTTGTCTAGATACAAACTTTTTTGTAGCCTCATTCTATTCCTATAATAATATAAACGACTAGAAGAACCCGTGGCTTCGCTCACGATAAAAATTAAACATACACTACCACCCATCAATTATATCGTTTGGCTTTCCCATTTATTTTTCTTATTGTAAAATCTACTTCTTTAAACATATCAAATGTACTTCCATAAAACAAAAAACGTTTTTAGAAATTTGCTCTTAGTACGCATTTGCTACGACGGGGGTATTCTATTCCTGCCTAAAGTGCCTATATGAAAAAAGCGTCCCACCGACAAAGCCCCAAATGGTGTTGCTGCCCTGGGTAGGCTCATGTCCAAT
This sequence comes from Flexamia atlantica, assembly GCA_035578135.1. Lineage (NCBI taxonomy): Eukaryota > Metazoa > Arthropoda > Insecta > Hemiptera > Cicadellidae > Flexamia > Flexamia atlantica. The sequence goes on along the minus strand of JAQJVK010000001.1, from coordinate 81,238,266 downwards.
ATCGGCGGTCCTTCCTCTTGCAAGTGCTGTTTGCTTGTATCGGCTGTCCAGTCGATCTTGCTATCAGGTGAAGAGGATTGCGCTCGCACACTCAAGAAGCAAATTTACAGAGACTGGCTCACCCAAGACAAACGCCGAGAAGAATTTATGGTCGTTTCTGCTTAACGCACGGTATCTGAGCTTGCACTGATGATGATCATGGGGCACGATATAAGGAATGGCACCCTTGGCTTTTTCGGCAGCTTTGAATCTGCTCGCATATGTAGCATAGCAAGGCCACACTGTGGGGCCTTGAGCATAGTTACCCTTAATTTGACATTTATTGCACCCCTGTCGCAGCAGTCCTGCGTATTAGAAATCCTATTTCTTTCCTTCATGAAGGCATACGTGTTAGAGGAACCATAGAACATGACTTGAAATTTTATTCACTGTAAAAGATCATTTTCTTAAGGTTTTAGGGTCTACCTTGAACAAAAAATTACAATTCCACTCCAGCAATTATTATAAAGTGCTGTCTTACGTTTTTAGACTCTATATTGAACAAAAAGACTGAATGAGCCGTCCCGGCAATTTTTTCAAAGTGCTGTAGATAAAATTAATACTTTACAGTAGTACACTCTTCCTCTTTAAACAGCAGTTTGTTGTCATAAAAAAGAAGTCCTTCAAGTATAAGTGATCAGTGATCACAGAAGACCTTCAGTAATATCAATTATTTATTTTATTTTATACTACATACCAGCATTTTATATAGTGTATTGCACTTAAAATATATTCAAAAGTCTTAATTCATTAACCATCTGGCACCAAGTAACAAATCTTCATGTAAACAAATACAATTAAATAGCAGAAAGAAATACCATTAATTTACATCACCTGTTTTAAATTTTACTTTCACATGTTTTGTTAGTAAACAAATCTAACTCAAATTCGATCAAAATCCCTGACATGGGTACCTTTAAGACGATCCCAGAGCTAAGCCCTGAAATTTATCATGAAATTGAAGGTGTATAAACCTACTCCATGAAATTCTACATGTATCTACCAAGTTTCGTGGCCATCGGTCCAGCAGTGTCTGAGTTTATCAATGCTATATATATATATATATATATATATATATATATATATATATATATATACCAACATCCTCTTTTATACTTATAGATCATGTGTGTCTTTTTGGTTTGTTATAATGTGTTTTTCCATAAAACCATGTTTTCCACAGTTATAACTCACATAGCTGTACTTAAAAGGAAGCGAATAAAATGCCTAATCATATTTTTTGAAAACTAAGATTTTAGAGCAGTTTTTACAGCAATCTTCTACTGTCTACTATTTTTCTTAAAAAAGTGTCTGTAGGCTTATTTTTTCCTTTTTTTTGGGAAAAATCAAACTTCTTAGTTCTAATCAATTTAACTTAACTAACGATTCTGAAGCTTCGGGCTCACCAAAAGCTATCTGTTTTTACTTAGAATTTAATGGAGAATACGATGGTAGTGTCAAAGTTGAAAAAAAGTATCAAAATACTAGAGAAATCTTTAAATGTTCCGTAAATGTACAGGTTTTTCTAAAAAAATCAAAATAATATTTCTGCAAGTGGGTTTGAGGAGTAAAATTTTTTAAATTGTGGATTTGAATCACATTTATGTTGCTTTACCACCCGAAAAAAATTTTAACGCTAGGTCCAGACCACCCTGTATATATATATATGAAAATGAACGAATAGTGTTTTTTGCTTCTGGGGGCCCCAAAACGAAAAGTTATCATGGTCTCGGGCTTAGGTCTTACCATGAGTACTACCATTGACTTTGAATTGAAGAGATTCAAAGTCAATGGTACTACGGTAACAGCTTCTTCCCTACAGGGGAAATTCGCTAATACAGGTTTTAAATTTATAATGCGTTTTAAAACTTGTTTTTGTTTTTGTTAATATTCAACTAACTATTTTAAAACTCTAAACGTTGAAATATGCATCAATGTGTAGAAACATGTACAATGTGTATTCACTGTCAATAGTAAGTCAAAAAATCCTATCTCCAGAGTTACTTATGTTCCTTTTTTAGTATCCTTTTTAAGAATAAGAAATACAGTAAATTAAAATGATTAAAAATAAAAACTGTTGGTCTTGGTTTCAATAGGGCAAATACTCTTCCTTATTTTCTGTTGTCTTAAATAACGTCAATATCTTTATATTAATAGACAAGCATTTTTTCCATAAGGTTTTTGTACTCCTTTTTTCTCAGCCTGTGTGCAACGTAGCAAAAATCTAAGCACACCGATAGAATTGTATTTTCCTGTAGATGTGCAGAATCCCATTGAAATTTATATTAGTCTTTTAGAAATGTAGAAAATTCAATTTAAATTTTCAAAAAAATTAGCATTAGCCTTATGAGTTGCTGTTTTGGTGATATTATAACAACCAAAGTAAACAAAGTTAGCATCATATGTAGCTGTTATCACATGCTATTTTTCGTAGAGTAAAGATTTGATGTAGAAACATTAAGCCTCAGTTAATTGGGGTATGGATTGAAAATATAGAATTTGATTGATATCAGGACTACTTAGAGAAGATTAGGGATATCATACTCAAATGTGTTCCATTTTACATTTATATGGAAAAATAAAATTTACTTGCTTAAATAAGATTAAGAGATAAAAATTTTCTGATAAAAAGGGAAGAAAAAAGTACATTAAGTTAAGTTTCTACCATCCAATGTACTAACTGACATGCAACCGGCAGGGCCGGCGACGGGGGGGGGGGGGCAAATGCGCAGGGGCCTGGACTCACAGGGGGCCCAGATCCACGCGAGATTAGTAAAAATGGGGCCCAGAATCGAGATGAGTAAAAAAAGGTGGGCCTCTCAATTGCACAGGGGCCCGAAAATCATGTCACCGGGCTTGGCAACCGGAGTATAAATGGACACATTATATTCAAATTTTGTTTTTATTGGTGTATAATGGGTAAAATATATATTACATTTCAGTGATGATAATAGGAAGAGAGGGAAGGAGGGAAAAAGTTCCAAATGGTAGGAAAGAAGGGAGGAGAGATGGTAAGAAAAGAATGAAGGAGAAGAGGAGGGAAAAGTGGAAAGAAGGTCGGAAGTAGAGAGTGAGGAATTAATGGAGGGAGGGAGAGAACTGTGGTAAGGGGTGTACAGGATAAACTGATTTGATGACTGAAGTTTTACTTTCCTCTGATTCAATAATTATTCTTAAAAAAATAGACATGAAATCTTAATAAAATAGTCATTATCTTAATAAAATACTAATTACTAAAAACCTTGCCATAAGCCAGAAATAAAGTAAAATAATTAGTCAAGGACTGAGTCTTTCTCTTTTGTTTTTGGGCTCCCAGTTTGGTTATATTATGTGTTTACATGGAAAATATGTACTAAATGAGATGTATTTAGAAACGTATTGGTTTATGCGGGGATCATTTATGAAAATAGCTATCCTTTTTTTTCACTTTGAAAATTGGTCGAATTTTCGACCATTGGCGATCTCTAGTTTTAATAAATCAAAATCATAATGTGGATGAATGTTAACTAACTTTTGCTAGCACTGTATTCTGTGGTATATTTCTGGGTCTATTTCAAACCTTTATCATCTGTTTTGCTAAAAATAAATGAGAATTGGAAAAAGTTCACAGGTTCTAACACAGTGATAGTAGGGCTTTCGCTGGAATTTCAAAAGCCTCCTGTTTGAAGGCTTTTCATGGGATATTTCCCAAACCCGCTAAAGGCACATCTATAGAGTAATAGCTTTAATTTGATACCAAATATGTGTAGAAAAATTAATTTCTAGAGGTCAATATGTTCTGTACAAAATCCCAGAAATCGTATCACATAATATTTCTACAAATGGTATTGGTAAACAAATGTTTGATAAACAGTGGGGCTGTAGAAAAATGTTTTCAGAAAAATACCCTCTCTCCACCACCCCCCCCGTGCCTTGCAATCAGCTGACTGCCATAGCCGGAGATATAGGCCTAGTCCGCGAACTGTACAACAACATGCTCGGGCCCCAACTGAATTTTAATCTTAGTCAGTAAGGGAAATCGATCTCATAATGAATATGCATCTTCTATATTATTAATAGAATTTCTGGGATTTTCTATGAATATGAAGATGCATATTCATTATGAGATCGATTTCCCTTACTGACTAAGATTAAAATTCAGTTGGGGCCCGAGCATGTTGTTGTACAGTTCGCGGACTATATCTCCGGCTATGGCAGTCAGCTGATTGCAAGGCACGGGGGGGGGGGGGTGGAGAGAGGGTATTTTTCTGAAAACATTTTTCTACAGCCCCACTGTTTATCAAACATTTGTTTACCAATACCATTTGTAGAAATATTATATGATACGATTGGTAGCACAGTAGCCATAGCCGGAGATGTAATGTACAAAGTACATATTCTAATATGCGAACAACAGTCAATGGTACGTATGCACATAATCAAAATAGTAACTAATCACAAATCTAGAATCAATATTATTTTACTAAACTTGATAAAAATGTTATGTTTGAATTTTTGATTACGATTTGATTACAATAAATATGAAAGAAATTAAAATATAGGGCTAGGCCCGGGCCCTGTCACCAAAGTTGCACTAGCCCCACCCTTACCATTAGCATAGCATTAACGGCCGCATCAGTATAACATTAACGGCTGTAAAACAAGCGTGTTTTCCGATCGCTGGGGTAAATGAAGAGGGTATCCTATCCTATCCTATCCTCTCCTATACTATAAAACAAGCAATGTATTTTTATTTCGACCAAGTATTTTTGATTTTTTCGTTGAAATAGGGGTTTTAGACCACCAGAAATCGATTGGAGTTGGTCTCAAATCTGGGAAAAATCCCAGGGCTTTGCGTCCTACAGCCCTTCAAAGTGCACATTCGAGTGCCCATCTAGTCCAGCCAATCTGTTCCTAAAAAGTGGCGATAGGGGGAAAAAAATTAGAAGGCTGAATATTTCACCATTGACTACTACCGTATAGACACGCTTCTAGCCAAAAGTCCCCACCCCTACCCACCTTGCTTCCCCCCACCTACAGTCCCTTGTTGTTCTTTAAGTTTAGAAAATGCAGTATTTTGTAAAAATGACAATATCACAGAAATCATTTGAAATATAAATTGCATTTTGTTGTTTTCAGATTCCTCATAAAAAGCTCTAAAATTAATGTTATACAATGATCTAGAATTAATTTAATTCTTCTATCTTTATTTTCCTGTTTAATTTGGAAGAAAAGCATTTTGATTTTTCTCGACCCTACCGATGCCTTCGACGAACGAATTTATCCTTACGCCGACATGAACCTAGAATTGATTTAGACACTCAAGGGAATCGTGCGGGACAATAACCCATCCGCCCAAGCGTTCATGATGGTGCGCGAAGTCGTAGAAGAATAAAATGTTTGAGCCAACGGGGCTCAAAGAATTCAGCCATCGAAAGTCAATTTGTTTCTCGCACCACCAGCCTCGACCCAAACCGCTTCAACGTTGCAAAGTCGAATGAAGTATCAGCCGTCATCACGAACGCCAACCAGAGCTAACCGAATATCGACCGCGTGTCGTGAAAGAACGAGGAAGCAACTGTTCACCATGAGCAATACAGACAACCGCATCGAGCCATTCACGTATTCCCTGCTTTTTTACCCACAAGGAGAGTATAAGACTTTTCGAACAACATAGTGCTAACCGCTTCAACCGTCGCTCTAATATATCAAAACTTGAAATTCGTGAAAAGCCACTTCGTTCCGACCGTCATTCGCAAGACCGACGGAGTGACAGAAAATATAGGCTAGGTTACGATCAACTTCAACGGAATTTCACTTTGGTGGCCGCCTGTTACAACGGTAGGGTAGACCAAGGCACGTTTACGCGGATTTTTTTAAATATTTTTTTTAATTCGTGGTTGTCCTTTTGAAGTTTTAATCATGACAGGTTTATTCAGTGGTTAATAAGGTTTAATTTTATGTATAGAATGTTAACTTTTTCGTTTTTATTACAGTACAAAAAATTATTATTCATGTTAATGTCGGGTGCGTAAACCTACCCCGTGTTCGGGGGAGGTTTACGCATCAAGCGGGGCACATTTAAGTATACTACAAAATGGCAAAAATGGGAAATAATATACAGTTAGTTGATAATCTATAATTGTTTTATTGGTCTTTTCGTTGTTATCTTCTTTTTCTGGTTTTCGGAACGTAATTTCTCACGATTTGTAAAAAATTAGAACGTAATTTAAAAAAAAGAAATTTTTTACTTTACTTTTTAAAGTATAAATTAGTTATAGTTGGCTAAATACAAGTATATTTGGCTTAAATGATGACATGCACGATTAAACAGCATATAAAAGTAAAGATGAAAATTAAAATTATTTTTAGGGGCACGCTTAGGCAGTCAACGTATGCGTAAACGTGCTCCTGCACCATGTTTGATTTTATATTAAATGTGCAACGTAACCCGTTAAGTTTTCTTTGCTTGCAAATACATCACTTAATTAAGAAGAAACCGCTGTTTATTACTATATAATTGTTTAAGATAAATTCTGCACTCTTTGCTAACAATAAGCATCAAAAGATATATAGCAAGATTTACTCGCCTTGTAAGAAAACAGATTTCATCCACCATCTGCAACACCACAGCTCCACTGACGCTCAAATTGTTGTGGAAGCGCCTGTTAGGTAGCAGCATCGACCTGACATGACTGGTGGCGCGCTCGCTATAACCGGTTTTGAAATAATGTCACTACGTAAACGTGCCCCATGCGTAAATGTGCCCCGGTCTACCCTACGTCGTCGATAATGTTGAACGAGACCAAATCAACTCCATTTGCGGGAACAGAAACAACTGAAGGCTGAACAACTCTAAAAAGGCGTTGATACCATGCTCAAATAAGGTTATAGTTAAATGCTCATGTTATAGTAATCACAGTACCTAGAATATCTTTATAGATGTTCAAGTTACTTTGATAGTAATGGACAATTTTAACTGAAACAGCTGATTCAGCAGGATGTTTTTATTTCAGCCGAGCAATGCTCGGTCCCCGGTACTAATACTGTTTTCCCCCGAACGAAGCTCAGCCCCCAGATATTGATTTATTAACTGTACAGACCTAAAAATATTATGTAGAAGTATGTAAAAGTGGTTGATGTAAAACTACGTAAATAACAAATTGAGGGAGTCCCGCTGGTTATTTATTGGCATAAACTGTAGCAGCATAGACTGCCACCCATATGACACTACGCACCCTTGGCCGCCATAGTTTCATGTTCATAAGTAGTTTTAATAATACAGTTTATTCAAAATATTTGTAATCATTTACAAATTAACATTAGCCCCAAAATTGCTCAACATTCCATATGGTATCGAATTGGTAATTTTCGGACTTCGAAGTGTTCACATTACACATGTGTTCTCATCCCAATGCCAATATTTTTAAATTAAAACACAGTCAATTCAAACTGAGAATATTATATCCACGCAATATTTGAGCCTCGCCACAATTTTGTAAGTATTCAAGGCCGGTCCACGACGAGCGACGGCGCGGCGTCCGAGGCGCTGAGTCAGTGCGTCAGTGAGTCGCTGGCTACGCCGCGGTGCGCTTCTCTCTGTGTCGTGCTCGTCTGTGCGCCAACATCACACTGTGCGAGTGTCAGTTTGTATAAAAAAACCCTAAGGATTTTGAGAGAAGGTTAGTAAGACTCGCTTTATAAAGATGAATATATTTGGGCAAAAGGCCAATTGAAAATAACTTATTTACACTCAACCGCGTTGCGTCGGCGTCGCAACAAATATCCGTACTAAAATGACTCAATAACAATAACATACTATTTTGTTTAGATTCTTTAAAATTAATTTGTAGTGGTTGTAGTCATTTTATTACACTATAAATTATGTAAAAAATCTCCAGTAATAAAACAGTTAAAAGATACGAAAACAACACAAAACTTTGATCAACTCGACCCTTAAACAAATTGTAGAGGGAATTTGGAATTTTATTTGTTGCTTTACAAATCCTGTAGAGATATGAAGATATGAAGTTTTATTTTATCCAAATTTATTCATCCCGAGCCTAATAATTCAAAAATTAGGGTAATGAACCAAGAACAGGCGGAATCTGATACTGTAGCTATTTTTAGGGTATTATAACAATATACCTACGTATTATTATGTTATTCCCAACACAAAATATAATATGAAGAAATAACGTCGCATGCATTCGTCTAGACTCAGCATCCAACAATAGTTCAAACAATCACATTCCATATACGAGTCAAAATCTAATCTATTACCTTTGATATTACTACATTCCCAATAAGTCTATCTATTCTAACAACCACTGAAAGTTTACTAAACATCTTTTGTACAAAAACAGGAACATTAAGCAATTTATTTTAGATATTATGATTAGGTCTGCCTCACAGTCCGTAAATATGTTCCTTAGTTTTTTTTAAGGGCACTTACTTTTTCTAAAGTGGTTGAGAATACAAATATTTGGTGAGATGAACCAGGTTTCAAATAGGCGTAGAAACAGAACGCACATCGGCGACTCTCACATAGGTTTGAGTACGTTGGGTATCACTACAAGTAGTTACCAAGTGGGTTGAGTCAAAACTATAATATGATCTATATCTGAGAAATGTTAGACTTAGGATATCTTTTCATTTAGATATTAAAATTACATTAGTTTTTCAATACTGAAATCCGAGCAAATTGAAAAATGATATTATGTGTATTAAATACTGAACGTACAGAAGGTTACATTACACATGTAGTAGAATTCTTATTGTGGATTCAATTTTTATAATAAGCACAAAGAAGTAGGTATACCTATGTTAATTAATCAAGTAAATTAAATTGGGTCCTTTCAATGATTTGTCATGCTTAGATTTTTTTAAAGAGAATGTCAAAAACTTTATATTAATAACTAGCAGCCCGCGTCACTTCGTGACTTAAAAACAATTTGGTAAAATAGGCTTTATTTTCATGTTGATTATGTATGCAGCTTTGCAGCATAACATATCTTTCAATGAGGAAGTGTGTGTATTTTTGTGAATTATTTTTTCTTGACTAATTCTTTGTGTCATAGAAATGGAATAATATTACCAGTAATTGAATTTCTCATCGGATCAAACTTGAAAAAATAACTTGTTACTTTAATCTTGAATCTTCAATATGTGTAATCAATTCCTCACGTAATTTGAGAAGTTCATTTATTTCATCTGCTTTAAAATTGTCTATGTATACGTTCTACACTCTGAAATTTTGACAATGCAACAATATTTATTTTGCACAAAATGGGGGTTAGTTTACGTGGATCTTCATTACGTACTTGGCGCATCTCCATGTCTCAGTTTTAGAGTTTTCTTTTCAAAAGTATTGAAGCTTAATGTTAATTCTACACAACATCTACGCGTCAGTTTCTTGCATTCAGCTTTGTTAGGGATTAAGAAAAAGTGGTAAGTAGATGGACAAACCACTGATCTACTGATGAATTAATATCTAAATAACATTTATAAAATAGCCATTCGCCGTAAAAACAAATTATTCAACTCTCATAACGGTCAAGGAATAAAATTTTCAAACTGACCCGCTTTTTTGTTTCGCATCTTAAAGACATGTTTGTTAAATTTTTACCTAAGCAAATAACATAAATTTCTATGAAATACCTTCATTAAAATAGGCATATTGTCATTGAAGCATTTTAAAATGGAGTTAATTGGGCAGGTTAACCCTTAAGACCTCAATATCCTTCGCATTCCAAGTACATTTTCAAAATACAGGTTTTAAATTTAAAATGTCTTTTAAGTCTTGAATTTTTTAGGTTAATATTCAACTAATATTTCAAAACTTAAAACGTTGAATCATCCGTCAATGTGTTGAAACATGTATCACTGTTTATCCACGGTCAATAGTTTGTCAGAAAATGCCATCTCCAGAGCACTTCCCAAGTTATTTATGTTCCTTTTCAGTTTGCTTTTTATGAAAAGAATACAGTAAATTGATATGATAACAGACAGTTGGTCTTAGTTTCAATAGGGCTAATACTCTTCCTTATTTTCTGTTGTCTTAAAAAAACTCAATATTTTAAGAAATAAAAATCATACAGTAGATGAATGTTATTTCATATCTTGATCATCTGTTTTGTTAGAAACAAATGAATTGGAGAAAGTTCACAGGTTCTAACACAGATAGCAGCACTTTAGCTGAAATTTCAAAAGCCTTCTGTGTGAAGGCTTTTAATGGGATATTTTCCAAACCAGCAAAAGGCACATCTAGAGAATAATACCTTTAATTTGATACAAAATATGTCCAGAAAAATTAATTTCTAGGGGTCGATTTGCTCTGGACAAAATCCCAGAAATTCTTTTAATAATATAGATAGATGCTGGACTTTGTTTCTCGGCAAAAAACTAATAATTGGTTTTGGGTGTTCATTTAGCTTACAGATGGACCATGGACCCCTATTATATCAAACCAATGTGTGTTATTATATGGACTCTTATTGGAAAGTCTGGTTTTTACCTTTGCAGATTCATATTTTCAATATTTTCATAAACTACAGTTATCTACCTAAAAATAACTATCAATTTGTGTTTTCAAAATTCAGTATTAATTATATATAGAGTTTCCTTAGACATATAACAAACGCGGTGAACACGCCGGGACTGCGGGACTGGCCGGTGTTCCCCGCATTAAGGATGTTGACGCCCTCGGGGAGTCGCATACGTAAACCCTAATGGCGGCTTGATAAACACGACACTGCGGGGAACAAACGTGGGCTAGTCCTTCCTAAACCTTCCTAAAATTATCGCCGTATGACGTCTGCTTCATTAGCAACTAACTGCGTTATCTCCTACCCTAAAATAAAAAGTTTAAATTACTATGTTAGCAGCCTTATGGCTTTGTTGAATAAACTTTATTTGTCGCGTTTCAAGGCAGTAAATTTCCTTCTTCGCAGATATAAACAATAAGACAATTTCACGTAGGAGCGTAGAGGTCGTCAATTAAGTTAAAAAACCGTTGCAGCAGACCTGCATACTCAGCGAATTTCAAAGGCAAAAGAACATATTTCAATCCAAGATAGTGAGATTTAACATGTTTTTGTAAGCTCCATAAGAATAACATGGATAGTGAGTGTGCAGGTTTGCTGCAACAGGTCCGTTAAAACTGGGTGGTTTTAATTCAATATTTCGTAGATCTGAACTAGGAGAAACCATATAGCAACTTTTATCAAGATTTGTCAAAAAATAAGGATTTTTTTATTTCCCATAAGGATAACATGGGGAATGAATATGCAGGTTTGCTGCCACAAAAATGGAAATTTCGGGGATTTTAGACTAAAATACATTAGATCTTATCCAGATGAAGCCACAAACTAAGTTTTATTAAGATATTTTGAGAAATAAGCGAGATATATAATTTTAGTTATTTCCCATAAGGTTAATATTGGGACAACTTACTGTGTTTACCACTTACAATATCTCGGTAACCAATGGACATAGAGCAATGATTCAAAATACTAAATTGTTTGTTTTTTTTCAAGCTTAATTCAATGGTGCTAACTAAAATTGGATTATTTTGATTTTTATATGTGAAAACCCCAAAAACCCCATTTTTGGGGGGTTTATCCCCCTTTACCCCTCCCCCCTTCCAGTGGTCCGATCGGGCTGGTTTTTGAACTCATCCGAATAATTACTACTTTACACGCCTATGCCAAATTTCATTCCGATCGGACCATTTTTGCGAGCGCTATCGTGCTTACAGATACACACACATAAATATACAAATTTGAACGAATGATGTTTTTGGTATCTGGGGGCACCAAAACGAAAAGTTATGATGGTCACGCGCTTAGGTCTTACCATGAGACCTACGGTAATAGCTTCTTCCCTATAGGGGAAATTCGCTAAAATGAAACACACATTATATTACATTAACACAAACCTTAGCATTTCTTCTTAAATTGATCAATTAAAAAGTTCCATATATAATACATGTATGCTGGACTTTAATTCATTTGGTGAAATTAACAAATTAAATAAGTTTCTCTTTATATTAAAAATTGAGTTTACTAAATAAAACATAAAAACAATGAAAACACCAAATCAATCATTAAGCATAAGTAATTATTCTCAAAATGAAAGTCTGTACCAAAACTGGTAAAAGTACCGTAGTTATTAAAGCTGTTTTCAAGGCAAATTTCATAGATTTTCAAAAGCCCGTACAAAAATCGATTTTTAAAATGTTTTGTAGGTACCTATTTTAATTCTCTATTTTGTAATGATTGACATTTTTTCTTAGAAACCTACCAATCACAATTTTAAAATACGTGATTTTAAGGCTATTTAATACTTAGAAAACCTTAAAAACTTGAAACATATAGCTCAAGTAGTTGTTTTGGAATATAATTTTTTTGTATGTTGAAAACAGTATAGGCCGATTCGAATAGCAAGGCCCAGTCCGTCCATTAGACTAATGCTGATAACTTTAACATTGGGCTTATGGACAGCGTGGGCCTTGATATTTGATTCTAACTATAAATTGCGTCTTTTGGCAAACGCGAGTTTCCTGCGAAAAGCGTTGTATTCTTATATGATCTTATCAACAAACAATACGTTTTGTACACAATAGTTGCTTTTTAAAATAATTAGCTGATTTGCTGTTTCAAGTGGTGAAATGAGCAAGTTTACCATTATCGGTTTTTTTTTAATATTTTAAACTTTCAAGAAAAAAGTACTACAAATCTTCAAAACCTCTCCCACGCAAATTCTGGATGAATTACTTCTGATTCATTTTACCCCGTGATAATCTAAATCTTTTCAGATTATTGATACAGTGATACTAATACGACTAACACATTAAATATTTATCAAGAAGTCGTGTCTTTCCTGTAGGGGATTTGGGTGGTTGTCTGAAACTACATAAACAAGAAAAGAATGTCTTGCTGACCATTCACCCAATCAAAACCCTATATATATTTTTTTTTAATTTTTGTTTGTATTTTTCTTAAATAAATGTACTCGTACATGTTTTTGTATATAGTAGTAATAATAATAATTATTAGTATTGTTATTATATTATTAATGACAATCATAAAAATTAAAGTAATAATCTATATCTATATACTTATTTAATACACGAGCAGTTTTTTTGTTACAAAGACTCCTCCTAAACTACCGAACCGATTTTCATGTTTTTGGTGTCATTGGAAAGAGCTTGGTGTGAAGTTTTGCAGGAAATAAAATTTAAAAAGGTTTGTCTAAAGGGAAGAACCCTAGACGCCCTTAAAGTTTCGTATTAGTCCATAAGATTTAACATGGGAATAGAAATTTCAAATAAAGCAGCTGATTGGAGCAAACAAAGTTTTTCAGCAAAGCCATGTGATGTTAATGGAATTGAAACCATTGCATGTAGATATGGAGGCATTTCAGTTGATGGAAGATGTAAATAAATAAACTATTATCCTAATACATAATTAAGGTCAGAATTCAGTTTTAAAAACATTTATTTTGAATCACATGTGTGAAGATCTTAAAATGTACATATGTTTATATTCCAAAGAAAAATACTGAAAGGAGAAATAAATTCTTATGTAGAAATTCTATAAATATAAATAAAAGAAAAAAGAATCAGACTTAACATTGATTATAAGTAGATTTATAGAAGCATTTTAGTTCGGTTTGAGATTAAGACGGGTCATACGCTACTTAGGGCCGCGAAACATAAACATCTCCTTAAATATGTCTGAGTATTCATAAAAAATTTAGTTTTAAAAAGCTTTTGTAAAAAATTTCAGTATTACAGGAAGTTTGACCATATAATTAATAAAATAGTTCTAGAATACTGAACCATAAATATTTTTATTTTGAAATCAATACATAACAATTGCTCGATTTCGAGCAACAGGTTTACTAGTTACTTATTTAATACGCTAGGGGTTATTTTTGTGATCATTACTCCTCCTAAAGTTCTGGGCCGATTTTAATAATTTAGGTGTCATTGGAAAGAGCTTGGCGTGAAGTTTTGCAGGAAATAAAATTTAAAAAGGTTTGACAAAAGGGAAGAGCCCTAGACGCCCTTAAAGTTTCATATTAGTCCATAAGATTTAACCATCGATGTGAATAAATTTTACATCGATGGATTTAACATGGGAATAGACATTTCAAATAAAGCAGCTGATTGGAGCAAACAAAGTTTTTCAGCAAAACCATATGTTGTTAATGAATGGAATTGAAACCATTGCATGTAGAGCTGGAGGCATTTCAGTTGATGGAAGATGTAAATAAGTAAACTATTATCCTAATACATACTTAAGGTCAGAATTCAGTTTTAAAAACATTTATTTTGAATCACATGTGAGAAGAACTTAAAATTCATATATGTTTATATTCCAAAGAAAAATACTAGAAGAAAATAGATTTATTGAACCATTTTAGATAGTTTTGAGAGTAAGACGGGTCATACGCTTCGTAGGGCCGCTTTCCCCAATTAAGGTTTAAAATAAACGTGAATTTAATTTAAACTATTTGAATATGAACTATATTCTAATGTTTAAATTATATACGGTATGATAAGGAAAATACTAATTTTACAAAACTTAAGTTTCTGAATTTCAAATAAAACTGGATTTGGGGAAAGCAGCTCTTAGTTACGTATACTGAATTTCAGAAAGTTTTACAAAAATAACGTAAAACCCACGAAACCATCTAGCCTAACATTATTTTTTTACAAAACATAATTTAATTATCAGGTATAATTCTAACAACCCATTTAGAAACAGTGATGTGTAAACAAATTTGCGGTCAATTTTCAAATAACAACTGGTTTTGGTTAATTTTCTTTCATATGGTGCATGGGGTATTTCAACTAATAATTAATTTACGTTCGACAATTTCACCTTGATGAACTTGGTTGAGTATACGCTTCGATTGGAGTTTATGGTGAATGTTAATGTGAAGCGTTTGTGAGCAATTAGGCCTACCTAAAGAATTACATGAAAATGTAAATTTTCTACTTTAATTTAGTTCAACTGTGAAATGCTAACCATGAATGATGTAAACATGTAAATAATATAATTTTAACAATTCTTTTTTGTTTTCTGATGCTTTATAATAAAAAGAACTCAGTTTCCAGTAATTCCAGCACTCGCTAGGTGTAGCTCAGAGTCAGTCCATTTATAATTAACGCCAATTCTTGGGGCCCAGTGCGGTGGATGCGCGGTAGCAAAAACGGCTAATGCGCATGCGCGACAACGCCTCGCTAGAGCGCAGCACTGTCATTCTGCTCTCAGCCGTCAACAATATCGTGTCACTACATGTCGTCCTAAAAACATTCACCGACGGAACATGACTCTTACTGGCGATTAATGATTTCTTTTAATTCTCTTCAATAATATAAAATATTTCATTAGTATTTATTGAAGCGTCTTGTTACTCTGAACAAGGATTGACAGAGAAGCAGTAACTATGTGCGAGCTGCCGAACGTATGCAGCCAGGCTAGTACAATTACGGCCGCCGCTGCCGCTACTACTCCCCTCTCCTCCCAGCCTACCCACTCCCCGCCCCATGCGCGGACTGGGCCCCAAGAATTGGCGCCAGTTATACCTTCCCTCCCTAATACTTTCTCATGAACCGCACTGTATATATGGTGGCAGACCAAGCCAACTCCTTTGAGGGGCTCTTAATACTCGTAGAAAACACTAAAGAAACATGGACATCTCCTTAAAGATGATTGAGTGTTCATAAGAAATTTAGTTTAAAACAGCTTTTGTAAAAATTTCAGCATAACAGGAAGTTCAACCATATAATTAATAAAATAGTTCTAGAATACAGAACCATAGTTATTTTTATTTTGAAATCAATACATAACAATTGCTCGATTTCGAGCAACGGGATTACTAGTATTCTTTTATTATTTAAATCAACAGTTGAACCTGGGATTTTTTAAATTCACACAATATTGAGCAAACATTCAAAATGGTTGATAGACACAATATATTACAGTTTAGAACATCTTCAAAATTGTTATTTCAAACACCAACTAATGGGCGTGTTTGCGATGGAACGAATGTAGACTTGAAATAGCATAAAGTTGTTTTCTAAACTCTTATAACAACAATCTTAAGCTGACTGAAAGTAAATAAAAAAGTCATTTTCTATTGGTATTCAAATTTTTCTAAAGACAAATTTTTAAATTTTACTCACAATTATATTTTCTTTAACCAAGCCTTATTTCCCTTTGCATTTAACCCATTTTCTGAACCATATTTTGTACCACATTGACATTATTTTACATTTCAAAATATCACATCCATAAAATTCAAGACATTATCATCAATCAATACTACTTAAACAAAAATAGATCCTTGTGTTCGTGTATTCCGAGCTATAGCCAGAAATACACACCTTAGACCGATTTTTGCTGTCTAGATTGCAATCTCATAACATTTCTATAAAGGGTGAAATTCAAGATATTTTCTTGGGCCTTCCCGGAAGATCGGTTTTCTGTTATAGGCAGCTGTTAAGTGCTCTGGTTTGATTTGTTTATAACATAACATATAGACCTGGATTCAAATAGTTATAAAGATTAACTTGAAATGGCAGAAACTAAATTTACCGTTTAAAGTCGGGATCGCCAGCAAGTGTTAACAAAAATGATATTTTTAACCATATTTCTTGGAACCATAACCGAAAAGTCATCATGGCAAAGGCTTATCATGTCAACGACGCTGTAGCTTTTTTCTTGTAGAGAAATACACTTGGGTGTATTTTCATTAGAGAATATATTGGGGTGATTTTAGCGAATTTCTCCTTTAGGGAAGAGGCTGTTTCCGTAGTACTCATGATAAGACCTAATCCCCAGACCATGATAACTTTTCCTTTTGGGGCCTCCAGAAGCTAAAAACACCATTCGTTAATTTTCATAGATATGTCTTTAAGCACGATAACTCACGTAAAAATGGTCCAATCTTTATAAAATCTGGCAGTTGGCATGGACGTCTAAAGTAATAATTATTCGGACGAGTTCGTAAGCCAGCCCAATCAGACCATCGGTGTGGGGGGGGGGGGGGTAAGGGGGATAAACCCCCACCCCGAAAAAGGATTTTTTTGGGTTTTTCACATAGAAAAGTAAACATTATCCAATTTTGGCTTGCATCTTTGAATTTGGCTCGACAAAACAAAGAGGTTACTATTTTGAATCATACCTCTATGTCCATTGGTTACCGAGATTTTGGTAAACACTTTATTGTCCCAAAGTTAACCTAACGGGAAATGACTAAAATTCTATATCTTGCTTATTTCTCAACATATCTTAATATAACTTGGTTTATAGCTTCATCTAGATGAGATCTAATGTATATTCGTCTAAAATCTGCGATATTTCAACTTTCTTGGCAGCAAAACCTACATACTCATTCTCCAGGGTACGTACAAACTCGCCAACATTTTTGAGACTGTTTCTAATGTACAAACTCGCCAACTTTTAATTAGGTGCAAAAACTAGGGTCAGGAATCCAGCCGGCCACATACAAACTCGCCAACTTTTGACCGCGGGCAGGTGTACCTCTCCCTCTTCCCCTCCTCGGCTCGGTGACAATTTGTTAGCTGGGACCCATTCGTACTAATACTAATACTAGCTAATACAGACCCCCGCTACTGCACCTGCATTCAAGTCAGCGACCACATTTAAGTCTACATTCCTTTAAGAAGTACACTTAACATTGCTACACTTGACTGTATTCTATAGAATTGAAATTGCCTGTAGTTCAAGCAATTCAAATAAAGATTTTTGTCAAATTACATATAATTAAATAAATACTAAGCATTTGGAATATGTTGGTGTTAAAACCTTCATACAGTAGTAATAAACGTTTAAAACCATGTAAGAGAATGATAAATAGTCAAGTCTCAAATACGTCATGTGCCCTCGGCGCACGGACCACAACGTCTTCGTTTGATTGTTCTGAAGCTATTATATTGAAAAAATAAGTGAAGTGAAAGGCGAGTGTACGTTGTACCGTTGACTGATTCAGTTGAAAGTTAGATATTTATTCCCTAGTGGTTTTACATTTTACAGTCTAGCCTAGTTATTAATGTCGCATATATGAACACAACTCTTTTTTCATTACGTTTGTGCGTTAGAGGTTTTTACATAATTCTAGACTGAAATAGTATATTTCGCAACAAGGGCCGAAAATGAGGATTTGCAGGGTCGAGATCGTGTTTCAAATTCGAGACGAAGTCGAGAATTTGAAGCGATCGAGAGAAGCAAAACCCTTTCGGCCGAGGTGCGAACGCTATTTTTCACCACACTACACAATGTATTATACCCTAAATAATAAAAAAAACTGATTATTATTTGACTCGCTTGAAAATAAAACTTTAAGGTTATGAGCGACAATACAACTTCTTTATCAAGATTCAAACAAACACAGCTATGAAAATCATATGATCGCAACTATCCTGTCTTTGGAACCTATTGAATGCCGTATAATTATGTGATGTTCTGACGTTGTCTCAAAGAAATAAACGATCAGCTGACTTTCGGCCCTAGGGCCCCCAACGTTTTCGGTCCTGTGGCGGCAACCAGCGTGTTTCGGTCCGCGTTTGACGTTTGTAAAACAGGTGATTTCGTCGTAGTGTGGTGAAAAGTATGTTTTCTGTGCTTACTTTTGGCAAGAAAGTGTCGGCCTTAGTCAGTAACAAGACTACAAGATCGCGCCACAATCATCCTTCACTCATCTGTCATTCATACTTGGCTTAAAATACCTATCTGGGTAGGTCGCCATTTCACCTAATGTATCTAATGTATCTAATGTATGTACTTCTTAGCGATAACTACACGGCAACTTTACCGTATAGGACACGTTATTTAAAAATATTATAGAATAACTTTTTCTATAATGATCAATCTCTTTGTAGGGGAAAAATGTAATTAGACGTACCTTCATCTACGGGGGGAATGTGAAAATAAATAAAATCCGCTAATTACATTGTTAGATTTGACTTCAGACATCAGATCATTCTAGCAATGTATGAGTGGTTACGGAGTCTCAGCGCAAAACGAAAAGTAAAGATTTCTGCTGCAAAATTAACAAAAATCGACGACTAGTCACCTTACAGTTTCATCGGCGTCTTAACATGTGGTAATTCATAGTACATATGCTGTACTGTATTTATCTAGTGGGGATTAACGTCCGCACCATTGGTCCGCACTATTGAATACTATACGTTCATAGGACCGTCCTCATAATTAGACCAGTTCGTAAAACTGTTAACCGAGGAAAATATAGTTCGGATTCCACGTTAAAATGTAGGTCCCTTAGTTGCCATTGGCTGTTGGGCTATTAATTAACAGTCCTGTTGAAGGAACGTGTCGGCCTTAGTCAGTAACAAGACTGCAAGAACGCACCACAATCATCCTTCTCTCATCTGTCATTCATACTTGGCTTAAAATACCTACCTGGGTAGGTCGCCAATTCAAGTAATGTAGGGGATCTAATGTATCTTTCGTTTTAAAACCAACATGTTCCAAATGGTAAGTAATTATTTAATTATCATTATTTTGACTAAAATTTGTATTTGAATTGCTTGAACTACAGATGATTTCAATACTATAGAATACAGTCGTCAAGTAGCAATGTTAAGTGTAGTTCTTAAGGAATATAGACTTTAATGCAGGTGCAGTAGCGGAGGTCTGTATGCAGGGGTCCTGGCAAACAATTAATTGTCACCGAGCAGGGGGAGGGGAAGACGGAGAGGTAACTACCTGCGGTCAAAAGTTGGCGAGTTGTATGTGGCCGGCCAGATTCCTGACCCTAGTTTTTGCACCTAATTAAAAGTTGGCGAGTTTTTATATTAGAAACGGTCCCAAAAATGTTGGCTTGTTTGTATGCAGCCAAGATAAAGTATTTTATTTCCCATAAGGATAACATGGGGGGGAATGGGCTGCATACAAACTCGCCAACATTTTTGGGACCCCCCATGTTATCCTTATGAGAAATAAAATACTTTATCTTCCATATTTATAAACATACTAGCAGTTGCCCGAGGCTTCGCTCACGATAAAAATTACAGCTGATCTTACTTCTGCTCTTTGAGCTGTCAAACTGTAGTACTCACAGCTGTTTACATTTCAATATTTGAATGTTTACATCCTTATAAAATGTAAACATTGAAGCTAAGGACGTTCACGGGGCGTAGCCCGAGGGGATTTTAAGGAAGTGAATAAGCCTCTATGTTTCCCAGGTTCAAGATCTACCTCTGTGTGAAATTTCAACCCAGTCGGTTCAGTATTTTTCGAGTTCACTTTTCCCATACATACATACATACATACATACGTACATGAATACTTACAATACAACCTACTTACTTACTGAATACATACATACATACAGAAACCATCTCTTCTTTATAATAGTATAGATAGATTTCAATAAAACTTGGTATTTGGCTTCTTCTACTTCAGATATATTAAATATTGAATTATAAGCTCCCACTTTTAACATACCTGTTGCAGCAAACCTGCATACTCATTCCACACGTTGATGTTATTTTTTTGGAGCTTAAAAAACAAGTCAAATCTCGCTATGCTGGATTGAAATATGTTCTTTTGCATTTAAAATTCGCTGAGTATTCAGGCCTGCAACGTTAGAAGCAGCAGCAGTATATCAATCGTGCGTTACACGTTACTCCAATCCCAATAAGCTGAGCGATTTACGACATTGAGATATTTAGTGCCTCATAAACTTAATTGGTCAAATTTTCAACGTTACGATTACATATGTAAAGTTTAAGAGCCAATTATTCATATATTTGGTGATTATATGTTTTTATAATGTGTCCTGCCTGAATGCTGATTGATCAATGACACAGGAGGAGGTATAGCGGGATGGTGGCCGAGGCCGCCTACAGGCCTGCATATATTACTCCCGAATCTGAGTTAACTTCGGATTGTAATGGTAATAGGCTTGGGTTTGGTAATTATGAATACATTTTTAGAATGATGAAGGCCTATCTTTAGCACCTATTCGAATTTCGTGTGGTTTTAGAAACTCCCAAGGGCATAACAATACACCTACTAACCAGCCACCTTTACTTCAAAGTCAATCTAGAGAAACTGCCTGATTTTTAAGATCCTTTAGGATTGAGATCCTGATGTTTTGATTTGTGAGTTGTTAATCTTGCTTATGTTATCTTATGTTTTGCAATATTTATAGGATCTCTTTCTTCTGGTTTATGGGTTTGCATTTGTCATTCCACCACTTAAAGGAGGAACACTCTTTTCTCCACTTTTTAAGAGAAGTTGAACTTTGATGCCTTTATTTATCTAGACTAGAGACCTCAAAAAATATTGAAACCAGAAGTATAGGATGAACTACTTAAATTAAAAATGACATCCTTTTTGCACAGACAAATATGTTTTCGTAACACATTTTACACAGTATACATTTTTCACTTAAAATAAGGAACCGGAAGCAAAAGAGAAAAAAAAAATTATCGTTTAACAGTGTGCATTGTAAACATCAAAATCATCTAAATAATCCCTCTTAATTTCTGACTATTTTTCTTATCTTATTTCCGGGGCATACCTACTAATGTCACTATCTGGGCCCTCCTTTACACTGATTTGACATTTTTGGTTAAGGATTGCACTGATTTAGCGAAACTCAGTTAGCCCCACCTCTCCCTTCCATTTTCCTCTGCCACTGTCCTCCCTTCCTCTTTAATCCCCCTTCCTATCCTCCTATTCTCTCCTTTCACCCTACCCTTATAAAAAAATCTAATTTTTCGTATTCACTTAAAATTATGCCAAGCATCTTGTGCCTGAGCTTTACTAAGAATGTCATGATCAGAGTTTGAAAAAATAATTCAATTTTTTTAGTCTCCTTCAGGTGAACGTCAGGATGTTTTGGGTTCAACTCCATGAATACTGAACCCCCTCTTTATCAATATAAACTAATTTGCAGCATTCAAAAAAAGTGAACATATTGAATTTTCAGTCTTATATTCGCATCTGAAAAATATTTGAAAACTCTACGCCCAATCTTTGCCCCGTCTTTCGCATATATGGCATGGCTGTCCTGCAACCACTCTTTGCTACAAGAGAGCACGTAACTGAAAATTTGTTTACTTGTTTATTTTAGCGAATTTCCCCTCGTAGGCGAGTAGCTATTACCGTAAGTGGTGAGATTTAAAAAGGTCCGATACTGATGAAATTTGAAACAAACGTGTAACACATATTCATGACTTCGAGTTCGAAAACCAGCAGGATCAGAACCAGAACACTCTTGACGGTTTTTTGGAAAAAATAAAATTTGTATCTAGATTTAACATTTTCCTATGAATTTTATGTAAATTTAATGGTCAGAATTGAATTCAGCTTAAAAAAATTAACAATTTAGTATTTTGAATCATTGTTTTTTATCAATCGGTTTCTGAGTTATCAGGTCTGCTACATGCAGTACATTGTCTTTTATTTCTCCCCGAAGGGACAAAATTATCCTAATTCTGGGGCAAATACCATAACTTTTCATTAAATTTCCCTAAAAATGGGATTTTTAAAATTACAATGCAAACCATAAAATTATAGAATGTAATTTGTTCATGTGATTTTAAACGCTCAGCGAATTTTAAATGCTTAAATAAATCATTTGGACAGATTCTCAATTGAAATAAAATCAACTTATATCCTGAAATGAGCATACAAAAATTTTGTCCATTAGAATAACATAGAAAATGAGTATGCAGGTTTGCTGCCATGGAAGTGTGAATTCATATTTTAATTAGATGATTTATTAAGTGTGAGGGTCTGACACTTAAAATTCATATTTTTTTCAAATTTCACTATATCTGTAACTTCTAAATAAAATATACTTGCTACCATTAAATTTGACTTGAAAAACTAAATAATCCAGTATTTTGAATCATTAGTCTACGCCAACTGTTTACGGAAATAATTGATATTTTAGTTCGGCGGTAAACGAAGTACGTTGTCCAATGTTATTCTTATGGCAAATATTTAAAAACCGATATCTCCATTATTTACTGATAAACTTTGATAAAATTTGGCATGTATTTGGGTGATAATTAATTGTAAATCTTATATTATTAATTCTGTAAGCGATTTTTTAAAATCAAAATTGGGAGAGTTTGACAGCTCGCAGGATGATGGGAGATGGCTCAAATAATGAAAGGTCTCGGTCCCAGGGGGTCGGGAAAAATATCAGATTATGTCCAAATATACTAGAAAATGAGAAATAACGAAAAATATATTCCATTTAAAATGCATTGGGATTGAAAAACGTCTGCTTTGTTTACATTAAACATGTGGTGCTAATGCTTGATTCAAAGCCATAAGGTAGATGTTGACATGTGGGACATTTTTCAAAATGCAGCTAACTATGCACGTTCAATGTACTAGAGCAAAAAAAATTTAAATTTAAGATTTTCTGATTTCATAATAATTAAGGGTTTAAGTTTTTTCATAACTTAAAATTATAAAAAGTTAAGGTCGCAGGATGATGGGGGGAGGGGGCTGAAATTGAAGGTCTCCCATCCCAGGGACTCGGGGAAAATACTGAAATTGCTTCAAGCTTACTATAAAATGAGAAATTACGGAAAATAGCTGTCATTTAAAAACCATTGGGATGTAAAAAGGTCTGCTTTGTTTACTTAAAACCAAATGCTAGAAATAGGCCCTAATCATAATTTTGTGGATCCAAAAGCCTATTTTCTAAGAAGGTATTTTGTACTATAGTAAAGAAGGATTATGCTTAGGGGCTATTAGCCCCTTCAAGCCTCTAGTTTGTTTTATTTCACTATATAAGTCTAATAATTTTAAATTACTTTAAGGGAAAAAGTATGTGTCAGTTTCCTGATTCCGTTAATTATACGTAGCGTATCGAAGGGCAACTAACTACTACTAATTAATTTTTTTCTCAAGCTTGGGTATGGAATAATTTTTACAGTACATCTATACACTTAATACAATAACGGTTTTCTCTGTTACATCCTTTTTCAGCCGTCCTACATAACCAATTTTTACGAGTAAATTTCTTTTATAACCGTTATAACGTAAGTTGTTCAGGATTGGAGCGTTGAAATTGCGTTTTAGAAATAAAACAAAGGCTTGGGGGTCGAAGCCGTAAATGAAATGCCCATTTTAATTATCAGTCGCCGGTGCGCTACATTATAAGCTTTAAAATAACACTTCAATCGTAAAATTCGTTTAAGTAAGACGGTTGAAAAAGAGATGTAACATGGGAAACCTTTAACCAGTCACATTGTAAACAAAAACAGATTGTCTGCAACTGTAAACAAGATCAGATACAGCTTATGAAAATTAATTTGGGCTACTTTGTAGCCTAATTGAGGTAGGCGAATCATTCTTCATGGTAAAGATCCACAGATAAATATATTGTAAATTGAACCCTGAAACAGAAAGAATAATGCATAGAGAAAAACGAGTCGTCGAGATTAGGGAATATATACGCGTGACCTTCGGCAAGAACAGAAAATTGCCAAGAAACAAAAACTGATTCAAAATCAGAAAAAATATATAAAAAGGGCAATTTTTGCATGGGCTTATTTCCTCAGTTTCAAAAAGAATAATTGTGATATAACTGATTTAGGACCATTGACTTTGTCAAAGTTAATAATTGACTCAAAGTTTTTAAGCGTTTCGTCATGCTCACAATTTTTGTACACAATAAAATGTGGCCTGTACACAATTTATCGTCTCGCGTGCTAAGCTATTTGTGTTTCCTGTAGCCTGCTGCCAGTTTGATTGTCCGTGCAGTGAGCAAAGCTGTGCAAATGTTCCGGTTTTGCCGGTGTAGGATTCCTCTCATTGCGCAAGAATCGCCTGAGGAATTCTACGTTACAGGTCTACTAGTGTTATCCATAAGAAGGAATATGTAACACGAAGGTGAGGGAAGGGCGTCATACTCAGTCAGTCTAATAACAATCATTTAATATAAAAAAAACACGTTAGACTTGTTCTTTTTTTAACCAAGATTGCTAAGGACATCAAGTTCATGTAACTTTTTTAGCTAATATAATTCAAAGAAAAAAAACAAACTTTAAAATAATTTAATTTAAACCGTTATGTTTTTGAAACCTAATCTAAAAGAAATACCATCACGCATGCAACGTTCTGAGTGAATAAGAAAATCAGGTTCAAAAGGATTAAATAGCCCATTTTAGTTAGACCCAAAACGTTTAAGTTTGGAGTTCACACATAAATAATTAAAACCTTAAGGCTCCATCTACTGTTGGAACTATATAAGCAAAATATACGTGTCTGACGTAATAGCAAAATATATGTGAAAGATGAAATTATCAGTGTACGAAAAGGGTGCCCAAAATATAAAACTTCAGTTATATCATTTTATTGAGCTCACGCAGCCTTAGATCAAAACTCAACTAGATTCGTTTGCTAGGCTAAAGTAAAGTCAGTAAAAGGGTCTTTTAACTGAAATTCATTACTCGCTCCTACTACCTCCGAAATATCAGTTTCCAGTACCAAGGTCGCTGATGCAAAGCTGGTGTCGACTTTGGTGACCTGATTTTATTTGACCTCTGGCCCGCCTTTAAACCGGTCCTTTGAAGGTCATCACATTATTCCAAACATACTGAAACTTATACACCTGAAACCTATAGAGTAAATCTATACTGTTTTCAATGCCGATAATGATCCACTAATCGACTCTTATAAATTTAGGTTTAACGTAACCTTACTACTTAGTTTTATCACTCTCAAAGGCAATGCCTTTTAATGCATTATTTTTACTACTTGAAAAATCACTTACATGTAAGAATATCAGATGCCTTTGAATATATTAATGTAAAATAATAAAAATAAAAAAAGTGTTCATAGCACTTTTACTCTTTCAAAGACTCTACTTTTTCATAATTAAGTTAATTTACATCCTGTCTAGGCTATACATAACTATACGAGTAATACTAAACTATTTAATGTAATACGATTTAAGTTTTCAAATCACAGTAGAAAGACAATCGTCTTAATTTCTAAAATGGATGCCTTTAACGCCGTCGGGTTTTTGACAGGGCGTTCCTGACTCAAAGTCGAAATTCTCATTGTGTTAGGTTCAAATAAATATCCAGTGGTTTGTCAAGGAAAATATTCATTATATAGTGATCACTGATTGAGTAGCCACAAGAGAGACAACATTTGAACATTTGAACCCTTTCGACCAGCGTCGTCAAGGAAACCCCCGCCAGGGCCCGCGACAATGAGCGGCCTAGCAGTGCAGCCTTGACGTGGCAGGACCTCTTCACCTCTCCTGAATATTAACTAATCTCCTTATCGCCTTATTTGCGTAATTGGTCGATTCATAAATTAATTTCCATAATAATACAGTGCCTACAAATAAGTGTTACGACCGGCTTAAACAGTTCAACTTCCCAATCAATCCAACAAACATATACTCGACGGTTCTACTTTCATCAAAGTGTAAAGTGTGAAGATTTGAAACAAAAAACTTATGAGACAAGGTTCAGCATTCTCAGAGAGTCTGACTCTCAGTCTCCCAGTGGCTGAATAAGCAGAGTCAAGGCCCCACTTCGTGTTTCCCAGCAGGACTAACAAATCGCCTGTTTCCTGAAGCTGAAAGTAACTGCGTCAAATTAGCATGGATTACAACACCCGACACTGAAATCTCTTGTATAGGTACGGTAATTAATTTGCCATGTTAATTTTTTCTATGTTAAACTTTCAGCTATTGATACTACGCGATACTGTGACTTAGAACTCAATTTTAGTTCTGGAGGTTCAGCCGTATTGACGGGTGGCAAAAAGTGGAAAATCCTTAAATTGTTTGCTGAAACTCATGTTTGTATCGAACCGTCAAAAGTTTGTTTATGTTTTTAAGGATATTTAACACTTCGAAATTTGTGCTGCAATATCAAATCGACATTTATTTATCTTACGCAATATGCAGCAGTACTACATCCAGCAACAAAAAAAAAACACCTCCTTGTTAACGGAAAAATTTCTCGTTACATTTTATTGCCAGTGCGGCCAGCGGGATTTATAATTAATATTTCATTTTAACTTGTTGAAGAGCTAAAATGTTTTTAAGCTGAAGCATCGCACTTGCTATTTCTGAATTTTATTTTATGGAAAAAAGAAAATTCATGATATTTTTGCAACACTGTAATTGCGTTTTCCTTGGTTAGTGATTCGTTACGAGCACGGTAACTGTTCTAGTTACGGTGGTTACGAATTCAAAACGATTATAATTTGAGACGATCAGGGAGTTGGCTATGTTGATAAACATACTAATAAGGTGTGATGTAATGAGAATTCTGGTACGAAGGCGAGCAAATAAAGTCCTTGATTGTTCAATTTTTAAAATAACATGGTGCTTTGAAATTTAGTAGTTGAATGTACATATAAAAAATGTAGCACAAATGAATTCATCACTACTCTAATAAAACATATTTTGAGTACTATACAGTTTACGGATCTTTCAACAAGTTCATATCATGATACTTTTTGTCATGCATAACTTGACAATTACCATTCCGTAGCAATAAATGTAAAAATCAATAACTGCTCAGAAACTCTTGAAAACATATTATAAGCACAACGATTTATCAGCTATAACATTAGAAAAATGATTTCTTTCGTTATGAGAACTAATCTTGAAGACATAGTATTGTTTTATCGGTAATCTAAAAAAATACTGAAAATGTAGCCTAACATAATGCCTGATAATGTAGCATATTATGATTTGATTCTTGCATGTGGTCTCACAATCATCAATAATCAATAAAAAAATGTTCACTGAATAATCAATTATTATTTTTTGTATGGATATGCAAAAAATAAAAATGGCATAATGTTGGGGAGCATAATATTAGCACCCCACGTCTTTTTGAGCTTATTAGTAAAATACACTATGCTTTTAGACTGTATGTGTCCAAGAAGGCAAGATGAATGATTAGACCAAGACTGACTGTTTTTAGAGAAAAAATATATTAAACATAAACATTGGTTGATAATCAAAACACATGAGTTAAGAAAGAAAGGAAGGCTAAAATAATGATTAGTGACACAGTGACAGAAAACAGGGGAAAAGGCAATAAATAAGTAATAAGAATGAATTTGATACTATTGAAAGCTGTAGATTTAAAATAAATATTCAAGAAAAATACAAGAAGGAAAAATTACAAAGAAAATTAAAAAAGAGAAGTTTTCAAGACATGATGTCAAGTCTCCCACTTCGGAAGGTATATTTGTGCATAATAGATCTGCATTTGGACATTGTAGAATGAGATTCAAACGTGAATTTTAGTCTTAAAGGGAAGTAGCGCTGCATTAGTTGAGATTCGCTATAGTTGCCCATTTTTATGTTAGACGACGAAAGACAGGGTTGTACCACTTAAGCCCTAAAAGAGACATAATCCTGGTTAAGGTCTTCAATTAAACGGCAAACTATTGTCTTTTATCTGTGCTATAAATCATTTTAATCGGATGAATGTGAGGCGAGTATTTAGTCTTTAACTAAAGACCCAAACTAAAAACATTAAATTTTAGATCGATTAAGGGAACATACAGTAATGTGCCCACGAGTGTGGGATGAAACGATGCAACCCGCAGAGCACCCCTGTAACGATAGTATGGGCTGCTGCATCAGCTTAAACTTGACCTTTTTTCATTATCTGTAGCTATAGTTTGTATCTATTTAGAAGCTGAGATATATATATATATATATATTAATAAATTAAGTATTATTAACTCATTTCTTATGTGTCTGACTTAGTTGATTAGTTGCTTAAATGGAAGCCGCAAATGAGAATAATTTTAAGACTAGTCTTTCCGATCGCTTGAGAAGTTGTTAAAAATAAAAAAATAAATATCGTAGTGAAAAATACAAGAATAAAATGTTTATACACTTTTTGCTTTAACATTTATTGCATCTATTCCTTGTAATAAAAATAATCACTCAAACCCAACAGTTAGTAACGAACCAGAAGAGAGCTCTTTCTGATGTAGCGCAACGAAATTACCCTTACACTTCATTCATAGTGCATAATGGAGTCATGAGGTAGATTAGTTAGGATTGTGGCAGTTCATTTTTATGGCCTTTAAGTGTAATCAACTTGTGTTGAAATCTAGATTGATGTAGCAGCCTATGTCTTTCCTTATAAATATTCCAATGCGCAATTTCTTTGCGGTTCGAGACAATTATTCAATGTTAGACTGGTCAATTTTGCCCATATGTTAATCACCAAGCAACACCAAGCTCTGATTTTTTGTTATGTTTGCCCATAAATAATCATGAGCAAAAATTATTTTTTTTATATTTTGGATTGCAGTATTTCATCTTAACTAGTAATCCCGTTGCTCGAAATCGAGCAATTGTTATGTATTGATTTCAAAATAAAAATAACTATGGTTCTGTATTCTAGAACTATTTTATTAATTATATGGTTGAACTTCCTGTTATGCTGAAATTTTTACAAAAGCTGTTTTAAACTAAATTTCTTATGAACACTCAATCATCTTTAAGGAGATGTCCATGTTTCTTTAGTGTTTTCTACGAGTATTAAGAGCCCCTCAAAGGAGTTGGCTTGGTCTGCCACCAAATATACAGTGCGGTTCATGAGAAAGTATTGGGGAGGGAAGGTATAACTGGCGCCAATTCTTGGGGCCCAGTCCGCGCATGGGGCGGGGAGTGGGTAGGCTGGGAGGAGAGGGGAGTAGTAGCGGCAGCGGCGGCCGTAATTGTACTAGCCTGGCTGCATACGTTCGGCAGCTCGCACATAGTTACTGCTTCTCTGTCAATCCTTGTTCAGAGTAACAAGACGCTTCAATAAATACTAATGAAATATTTTATATTATTGAAGAGAATTAAAAGAAATCATTAATCGCCAGTAAGAGTCATGTTCCGTCGGTGAATGTTTTTAGGACGACATGTAGTGACACGATATTGTTGACGGCTGAGAGCAGAATGACAGTGCTGCGCTCTAGCGAGGCGTTGTCGCGCATGCGCATTAGCCGTTTTTGCTACCGCGCATCCACCGCACTGGGCCCCAAGAATTGGCGTTAATTATAAATGGACTGACTCTGAGCTACACCTAGCGAGTGCTGGAATTACTGGAAACTGAGTTCTTTTTATTATAAAGCATCAGAAAACAAAAAAGAATTGTTAAAATTATATTATTTACATGTTTACATCATTCATGGTTAGCATTTCACAGTTGAACTAAATTAAAGTAGAAAATTTACATTTTCATGTAATTCTTTAGGTAGGCCTAATTGCTCACAAACGCTTCACATTAACATTCACCATAAACTCCAATCGAAGCGTATACTCAACCAAGTTCATCAAGGTGAAATTGTCGAACGTAAATTAATTATTAGTTGAAATACCCCATGCACCATATGAAAGAAAATTAACCAAAACCAGTTGTTATTTGAAAATTGACCGCAAATTTGTTTACACATCACTGTTTCTAAATGGGTTGTTAGAATTATACCTGATAATTAAATTATGTTTTGTAAAAAAATAATGTTAGGCTAGATGGTTTCGTGGG
Source organism: Flexamia atlantica (assembly GCA_035578135.1). Classification (NCBI taxonomy): domain Eukaryota; kingdom Metazoa; phylum Arthropoda; class Insecta; order Hemiptera; family Cicadellidae; genus Flexamia; species Flexamia atlantica. The sequence continues at coordinate 81,207,686 of JAQJVK010000001.1, read as the reverse complement.
TTTTACGTTATTTTTGTAAAACTTTCTGAAATTCAGTATACGTAACTAAGAGCTGCTTTCCCCAAATCCAGTTTTATTTGAAATTCAGAAACTTAAGTTTTGTAAAATTAGTATTTTCCTTATCATACCGTATATAATTTAAACATTAGAATATAGTTCATATTCAAATAGTTTAAATTAAATTCACGTTTATTTTAAACCTTAATTGGGGAAAGCGGCCCTACGAAGCGTATGACCCGTCTTACTCTCAAAACTATCTAAAATGGTTCAATAAATCTATTTTCTTCTGGTATTTTTCTTTGGAATATAAACATATATGAATTTTAAGTTCTTCTCACATGTGATTCAAAATAAATGTTTTTAAAACTGAATTCTGACCTTAAGTATGTATTAGGATAATAGTTTACTTATTTACATCTTCCATCAACTGAAATGCCTCCAGCTCTACATGCAATGGTTTCAATTCCATTAACAACATATGGATTTGCTGAAAAACTTTGTTTGCTCCAATCAGCTGCTTTATTTGAAATGTCTATTCCCATGTTAAATCCATCGATGTAAAATTTATTCACATCGATGGTTAAATCTTATGGACTAATATGAAACTTTAAGGGCGTCTAGGGCTCTTCCCTTTTGTCAAATCCTTTTAAATTTTATTTCCTGCAAAACTTCACGCCAAGCTCTTTCCAATGACACCTAAATTATTAAAATCGGCCCAGAACTTTAGGAGGAGTAATGATCACAAAAATAACCCGTAGCGTATTAAATAAGTAACTAGTAAACCTGTTGCTCGAAATCGAGCAATTGTTATGTATTGATTTCAAAATAAAAATATTTATGGTTCAGTATTCTAGAACTATTTTATTAATTATATGGTCAAACTTCCTGTAATACTGAAATTTTTTACAAAAGCTTTTTAAAACTAAATTTTTTATGAATACTCAGACATATTTAAGGAGATGTTTATGTTTCGCGGCCCTAAGTAGCGTATGACCCGTCTTAATCTCAAACCGAACTAAAATGCTTCTATAAATCTACTTATAATCAATGTTAAGTCTGATTCTTTTTTCTTTTATTTATATTTATAGAATTTCTACATAAGAATTTATTTCTCCTTTTAGTATTTTTCTTTGGAATATAAACATATGTAAATTTTAAGATCTTCACACATGTGATTCAAAATAAATGTTTTTAAAACTGAATTCTGACCTTAATTATGTATTAGGATAATAGTTTATTTATTTACATCTTCCATCAACTGAAATGCCTCCATCTCTACATGCAATGGTTTCAATTCCATTAACATCATATGGCTTTGCTGAAAAACTTTGTTTGCTCCAATCAGCTGCTTTATTTGAAATTTCTATTCCCATGTTAAATCTTATGGACTAATACGAAACTTTAAGGGCGTCTAGGGTTCTTCCCTTTAGACAAACCTTTCTAAATTTTATTTCCTGCAAAACTTCACACCAAGCTCTTTCCAATGACACCAAAAACATGAAAATCGGTTCGGTAGTTTAGGAGGAGTCTTTGTAACAAAAAAACTGCTCGTGTATTAAATAAGTATATATAGATATAGAATATAGATATATATAATATAGATATAGATAAATCGGTTATTGGAATTTTCTATTTCTACATACACGCGGTATAGATAAATGTTCTAAGTAAATCAAACAAAACCCGTTGTTTTGTCATGGACGATTTAAAAGTAAATTTGGCATCCAGGTTACAGCAACATTGCAACTGGTGAAGCCTGGGGTGTCTAGCTCCAAATCTTAGTGGCCTATTGCTTTTTAAATAACACACGCTCTAGTCTCTAAAAACGAAAATTCTGTCTAGAATTGTGATAAAATACTCATCTTAAAGAACGACTTGGGTACGTGAAAACTTCTTGAAAATCCTATACTCTTCTACTAGCGGTGTTATCTTGATTGCTTGCTGTTTGTATGGTTGCATGCTTGCATTTAAAAAACGGCTCTGAGGATTTCCTTGAAAGTTTGGAAATAATTGATTTCTGGCTCAAAAAAAGTTTCTTATATTTAACATTGGGCCTTATGAGTAGCCATGCTAATGTCTAATTCCAATAATGTAGCCAACGAAATAAATATCTAAACGTAAACAAATGAGGTATAATCTTAACAACTGTTTACAAACTACAGCCAACCAGGAAAAATACAGCAAGTGGGATAAAGATTGCTTGGAGGAATAAAAAAGTATATTTATAAAAATTATGACACTGAAATGTGTTGTAGTACAGTAATTGGATGAACTAGTTTAAACATGAAATGATACTAAGCAACTCTCGGTCCACCAGGTTCTATACTTCTAAATACGTAATAAAGTCTGATTTTTTTTTATCTAATTTTTTGAAAACAAAACAATAAAGAATACCCCCGTTGCAGCAGTCCTGCATACTCAGCGAATTTCAAGTGCATAAATAAATAATTTAAATGAAGTCTAGCATCACGTAAAATCAATATACATTCAAAAGAAAGCGTGCAAAAATATTTCCCTAGTGGCTTTTAGGAGCAAAAGGCTATCAAGAAATAATAGCCTACACATGACACGAAAATGCAATGTTCAAAACTTCAAAACAGCTGGCTTTTCCAATTTAATCATATGGGGAAATGACCAGCTGTTTGAGTAAAAAATTTCATAAACATCGTCAGTAAAAATCTGTATTCGCTATAGTTATTTGACATATTTAGTTATCTGGCCTTTAAATAAGCCATATGTCTGTATCCACCATATGGCTTTGAATCAAACATCAGCTCACATGTTTTAACGTAAACAAAGCAGACGATTTATATCCCAATGCTATTATACTTAAATGGCAGTTATTTTATGTTATTTTTTGTTTTCTAGCAATCTTTAAGAAATTACAGTACTTTTCCTGAGTCCCTGACATTAAAAAATTTAATTTGAGCCCTTTTCCCTCATCCTAAGACTTGCCAAATGCCCACAATTGCTATTCAAAAATAAATAAATTATTCTCCATAAGATTAAAATGGAAAAATGCAGGTTTGCTGCCAAGGAAATTTGAAAATGAGGTATCATAGGCTACAATCCAATATATCTTAACTATATGAAGCCACATAACATGTTTTATCAAGATATGTTGAGGAATAAGAAAGCTATCCAATTTTATTTATCTCTCATAAGGTTAACATTGGGAAAGAGAGTACACAGGTTTGCTGCCTTAGGAGTTTGATGATTTGGGTATTTTAAATAAATAAATAAATAAATAAATTCTTTATTGAATGCTTCAGTACAGCAAATTTGCCAATTATACCAAGCATTAAGACAAATCACAAATTAACATGCTTGAAGACAGCAGCAGACAACTTATGGTTAACATTTACATTATAGCAATAAATAGTTTTGTGAAAACAATACAACAAGAACAAGGAACTTAGAATCTTAAAAAGTAGCCTAACTTAGAAATTACTAGCAAATTACAAGATTTTTTATTTTTAAAAATTATTTATGTTACTTAACAATTTAGTCTTGAATATATTTATTGAGTCAAAAAATATGTCAACTTCATGACAGTAACAGTTATAAAGCCTACACATATTGTTAATGGAAGAATTGAAACCCAGATTGGTCCTTGAATATTTTTTAGAAAAAAGATATTGGCTGCGAGAGCCAAGGCGAGGGACAGCAAAAGCGACCTGTGACATTAATGCATTATCGTCTATTTGACCCTTTAACAACTTGTAAAGACACAATAAAGTATTTAGCTTATATCTTTTTACCATACTAGACATTTCAAAGATTTCAAGTAGCTCAGTGTATGGTACTAAATTTGTATAAAAACCAAAAGATTTGTAATGAAGGAATTTCAAAAATCTTTTTTGAACACTTTCAATCATTTCAGAAAGGTAATTGATGTGAGGATGCCAAATTAACGAGCCATACTCAAGTTTCGATCGCACAAGTGAGAAAAATAATAATTTTAGAGAATTGGTGTTTTCAAAAAATAAACTTGATCTTTTAATAAATCCCAGCAAAGAGTATGATGACTTGCATACAGAAACTATATGATCTTTGAATGTAAATTTTGAGTCAAAAATTATACCTAAATCTTTGAAAGATGATTTCCTATTTAACTGAACATTATTCATCTCATAATCAAACACAATTTGGAGCTGAGGGGTTTTTCTGGTAAATGAAACTACTGAGCATTTGTCAATATTAAATTTTAAATGTTTGGAGCTCCAAATAATCAATGAATCTAAATCTCGCTGCAATTCTTGACAATCATCTAAGCTTTCGACGGTTTTGAATAATTTTAAATCATCAGCATACAATAACAACTCAGAATGCTTTACATAATTTTGTATGTCGTTTATGAAAATTATAAAAAGTAATGGCCCCAAATTTGACCCTTGAGGAACGCCCGATCCTACATTTTAAGCCATAATCAAGTAGATATCAACTGTATGAAGCCCCATGTCAGTTCTTATCAGGATATTTTGAGAAATGAGCAAACTACACAACTTTTTATTACCCATAAGGTTAACATGGAGAATGAGTATGCACGTTTGCTGCCATGAAAATGTAAAAATAGGGTACTTTAGGCCATAATCCAGTATATTTCAACTAGATGAAGCCACATATAAAGTTTTATCAAGATACGTTTAGAAATAAGGAAGATATAGAAATTTTTTATTTCCCATAAGGATAACATGGGAAATGAGTGTGCAGGTTTGCTGCCATAAAAATGGAAATATTGGGGATTTTAGACTAAAATGCATTAGATCGCATCTAAATGAAGCCACAAACCAAGTTTTATTAAGATATGTTGGGAAATAAGCGAGACATAGAATTTCACTTATTTCCCATAAGGTTAACATTGGAACAACGTACTGTGTTTACCACTTTCAATATCTCGATATCCAATGGACATAGAGCAATGATTCAAAATACTAAATTGTTTGTTTTTTCGAGCTGAATTCAATTTAACAAAAATTTGATAAATTTTATTTTTTCATGTGAAAAACTCAAAAACCGGAAAGGGGGGGGTTTATTCCCCTTTACCCCCCCCCTTCCGGTGGTCCGATCGGGCTGGTTCACGAACTCGTCGGAGTTGCCACTTTACACTTCTGTACCAAATTTCATTATGATCGGACCATATTTACGGCCGCTATCGTGCTCACAGACCTATATATATATAAATTCGAACGAATGGTGTTTTTTGCTTCTGGTCGCCCCAAAACGAAAAGTTATCATGGTCTCGCGCTTAGGTCTTACCATGAGACCATAGCTTCTTCCTTATAGGGGAAATTCGCTAAAATTAAATCAATACTCGTAAAACTGACTTATAAACATGTTGCAATCGATGTGTTGAACTCTAGTAGGTACAGACAGAGAAAAATTGTTTAAGCGCACAACCGTTGACCAGTATTCAAATGTTTCTTGAATCTAGTTCATCAGTTTACACACAAGGCAAGGCAGTGGAAGTCTAGTTAGAAACATGAACTAGTGGCGAGTATCCAGGCCAGTGAGCCGCGGTTGCAGAATACGATCCATCACCGACTCGGTCTGATAGCGCTCATCCTGCAGTGAGCAACACTCGCAGCACGGCAACACGCGCGTGTTCATCATTAGCAGACTATCATCGAGGAAAAAGCCAACATGAAAAAAACCCAGTTGTGTTGGTTATAGCTGCTGTAATGATTGTTAGTGTATGGGCTCTTGGAACCTTTCTTGTGAAACAAAACATGGTCTTATACACCAGAAAAGCTTAGTTATACCACATGTAAATTTTGGGGATGCAATTCAATCGCACTTAATGACAAAAGTATTTCACAATCAGCATAATGAATTAATTTTAAGTCTGTTCGGTCAGGCTGTCAAATATCAACATTAAATGTTGATTTTTTTTAGCTAAAAATATTTTTGTTTCTCGTTAATGCATTTGCCATGAACCATACATAGATAAACTGAATATTTTCTTAATTAAAAAATATTTATTTACAAATATTATGTGTGTGTATGCGCGAAGTTTAAATGACTAACCGAAAGGCATTCTGCGTTTGTATTCCAAAGTTATGGATGGAAAAATAAATACAAAAATAACCTATCTGTATATTAATAGACAAGCATGATTTTTGTAATTCATTTATCTCAGCCTGCGTAGCACTAATCTAAGCACACCATTAGCAATTTACTTTCCTACCTTGTACATGTGCAGGGCCGTCCGAAGGGGGGCAACCGGGGCGAGCTGCCCCGGCGCCGCGGCTGAGGGGGCGCCGTGCCGCGGCAATTTTTTTTGCATTCTTGTAGATTTGGCGTTAATAAATAGGAATACGAATCTGAAAAATGAGGCTGTAGCTAGTCAATCATAACACTATAGGAATCATTAATGAAAATATAGTATGAACCTTAAACATTCATAGTCAATAGTAATGAACTATGAAATAATAACAGTGTCGGTACTAAGCAGTTGCGCGCACATCCAATCGTCTGTCGCTGTCAAACTTGTCGAGACCAGTGTTGCCGAAAACCGGGTATTTACTCGGTTTTCGGGTATTTTGGAGGCTGTCGGGATTTGGCGGGGATTATGAAAAAACCGGGGGTTATAGACTTGGGCTACGGGGATTTACCCAACAACCTGAATATTAAAAACCGGTAAAACCGGGTATTTTGGACGAGCTACAATTGTTTTAACTCTTTTTTTTAGTTAGAAATATGTATTCGGTATGATTTTATTGGTTTCAGTGTTACCAGAAACCGGGTATTTGCCCGGTTTTTCGGGTACTTTGAAGGCCTTTCGGGGATTTTGAGAGAATTCAGAAAAATAGGGTAAAATCGGGGATTCTAGACTTGAGCTGCGGGGGTTTACCCGGCATCCTAAATACATAAAAAATGGTTAAAGCCGGGGATTTTTGAATTATGATTTGCTTTGCAAATATCCATTGTTCATGTGAGATGAGAAAAATAATTTGTTTTCATGGTTTTGAGAACAAGTCTTAAAGTAAACAGATATATTTTGGTATATAGTGGCCAGTTTAGTGATGTAAGATTTCCCTCCTTACCTAGTAATTTTAAGGAGACTACCAGGTTTTGGGTGTTTCGAGTCATTAGGTGGTTTTATGGGTAACTACCCGGTTTTTGGTACTTGCGGGGATTATTGCCGAAAACCCCGGTAAAAGCGGGACTTTTTTTATGCAGTTGGCAGGTAAAAGGCCCAATCCTGTATGGCATCACTCGACGAGACTTGAGTCGGGACTCGGGACGCGGTAGTGGGTGATGTAGTCATTTGTTACTGTTGCTGTTGCTAGAGACTGTTGTTACAGTAACAGGGAGTTAGTTAATCACAGTGATGTAGTTAAGAGTGAGAGTGAATACCTATTTGTATTTCATTTATTCATTTTCTTTTGAAATACATTCTGAACCCCTAATACATGTAACTATACTTAACGTAAGCTGTGTAAGTATTGGTGGCAGCGCAAAAAGCTAACATATAAGTCTAATGCTGAGGGGCGGGGGGCGCCGCGACCACGTTTGCCCCGGGCGCCGCTAACCCTAGGGACGGCCCTGTACATGTGCACAACCCCATTCTAATTTACCATAGTTTTGAGAACTGAAGAGAATGAATTTGAAATTATAAAAATAATAACACGGGTTTTATGAGTTGTTATGTTGCTTATGGAATAACAAAAAAATGTAAACATATGCAGTCACACTTTTTATGAAAATACCTAATGATTATAAAGTAAATCCAAATATTATCTTGTTGAATTTCGACCAGTAGCTAGTAGGCGATCTCTAGTTACTATAAATGATGCAATAAAACACATGTTAGAGATAATATCTACCGGTTCAAATCTTCACTCGTAAAGATTTAATTAAGTACTTGTACGTAAACAAATAACGATTAACTACTGCGAAGGCTTGTGTTGGGGCGAGTAACCGGTTTTCTCACGGTTAAATGATAAAATGTCATTAGGATAATTGCGTCTCTCTGATCTATGTTCAAGGATTCTGACCTGGCCTATTTTTGTGACGTGAGCGCAGAGAAAACGTTGAAGTTATCCTATACTCTTATGAGCAATGTTATATTGCGTATTTGCTTACTTGCTTGCACAACTAGATCAAAAACGGCTCCGAGGATTTCCTTCAAAGTCTGAAAATAAGTAATTTATGACTCAAAAATGTGTTCTATGCAGATTACTTGGCCAGAGAAGATCCAATAACGTAATAAAAAGAATTTTAAAGTTGTAAAAGTTTAACATTGGCCTAATGAGTTGCCATAATAGCAAAGAAATAAACAAGGAAAGTATAAACAAATAATGTAGTAATCATAACAACTGTTTGCAATCTACAGCCAACAAGGAAAAATACAGCGAGTGGGATGAAGAGTTCATGAAGCAATAAAAAGGTTTATATTTATCAATTTTATGACATTGAAATATTTTATAGTAATTGAATGAACTGGTAAACATGAAATAACACCGAACAAGGCTCGGTCCACCAGGTACTACAATCTTAATTAACTATAGGGATGGGTATGCAGTGCCATTATTGGTTTCGAATTTATTACTTTGTTCTCCCGATCTAAGCACACGTCATATAAATTCTTGTTGAGCTTTAAGTAAAAAATAAACGTAATAATTAAGATTTTGGTGAGGGATTAAATTATTTGTAACGATTGATTGATGGCGAGATTGTATTGAATCGGTTTATTTCCGATAACTTCTTATTCTTTATCTTCCAATAATTTCTTATTATAAATATCAGAACTCAATTAGCAGTTAGTTTACAATTTCAAGGTGCTTTAAAAACGATATAACTGATCTATATGTATGCCTATGAGTGATTTATTGTGTGATTCCTAATCAAAAAACTGGGGAGGTAGACGTGGCTAGACGCGTTTGGAACCTGGGTTAGCCTGGAGCTTCAGCATTTCAATACATCATAACACAATAAGAACAAAACATTGAGCCACCTTGACCGTGGAAGTCTCGACAATTGTGTGTAAGCGTAAGTAGGCCAGTTGGCCAATCATTTGCTGACGACGCTGCCGCCGACGCCGCTGGTGACGTCCCTTGCTGAAGTTTCGATTGTCTTATAAGAAATTATGTATCGGCCCCTAAACTATCTACGTCTGAAATAACTATCTACGTAGTAGGTTGTTGCCGAACTGCCGGTTACCACACTAAGTACTGGAAACTGCCATGAAGTAAGCAATAAAACATGTTATCCGATTATCCAGGTACACGCCACGGGGCCATTAGGTTTTTGGAGTGTTTCATATCACGGTCCACCGATCTATCTAGGAATAAGCAAAAAACCGGTCGTACTTGACGAATTAACAACCGGTCCTTTTGATTGCGGTTAAATCGTTGTAGGGTCGAAATCCGAGTTGCCATTGAACATTCCGCTTCCTCCCAGATCCTCCGCGCGAAGGTCGGTGGCCGAGGTTGCACAACCCGACAGGGCAGACCCAGACCCAGAACCAGTTTTCCCTCTATGTCCAATCGTATTTTCTACGGACCGAGTATATAATATAGGTCAAGTCCACTTAGATGCTTTGAAATAAATTCCTCTCTGGGGATGAAACACTTGATCGACAACTATTTAGGGGCGTTTAGAGAGAGTCCGGCACCCCTAATGTATAGATACAAAATCTAAAAATTCGTAAAAACCTTACTACAAACCTTTGAGTGGGACTTTGATAGCAAAAGCAAAATGATATCTTGGGGAATAGCCTTGGTATAAAAAAGGGGTTATTTTACCAATGACTACTCCGATTAATCCTCCGAAAAGTTGACCTTTGGACTGACCATGAAGAATATGCGGCTGATTGGATTGATAAATTAATCATTTCATAGACAAGATTATTTTTTTCGAGTGATAAAATATGTTGAGAATTTTTTTCAAATTATTGAATAAATGAATCGATTAGCACCTATAGATTAGATTTTTCTATATTTAATTAATTATTTAGGGCAATTTTCCCACATTAAAAATCCGGACACTACTTTACTTTCAGTATGTTAACGGTCTGGTAATGTCTTTGCCCTTGGTCCATAATAGCTTCTTGTTTTGAACTTCGCTGATGATCAAAGCACAGTTAATTTGTCCTACTTTATCAAATTAAACAGCTGCAGTCATGTCCATAACATCCATAAATTGTTATATGGAAAAGTAAAATTTTATAACAAACAATTACAGCAAATTATCTCATTTTTGGTTTGAATGAAATTGTGTTTGCCGGATGCTGCAAATTTGTATTTCATTTCTGGATTGTGCAAATTTTAAACAGGTTTCCATGTCTTGTTATTATGCCAATAATTATAAAGGAAAATAAACGTTCTGCAAAGGAAAATGAAACATTGTTCCCTTCATACCAGTGATTAAACCATGGAAAATATGAAGTATTTAATATCAAGTTTTTTCATTCTACTTCTACTACAAGGTTACATTGATCTCCATTCTTCCGAGTTTACAATTTTCCTTCGTAACTCAGCTTTTACATGTAAAATATGTTTATATGTTATTTTTAAATCCTAACATCTAGGGGTGTGCGAGTAGTGATTTTTGAAGTCGAGTCGAGCTTTGAAAAATACCTGCGAGTTTCGAGCTTTTTTCGAGTCGAGTTTTTTTAAGTTTAATATAATAGTCATCATGTTTCTTCATAATGGTAAAGAATTATTAAGTTATTATTACTCAAATAAGGTAGTTAAACTTAAAAGATTTACTGAACTAAGAGCAAATACACAAATAAATGATACCAACAAACAAAGAAACCCTTTTACTTAAACTCACAATAATTCTTGATTTGATATATTTTTCAAGCCTAACTTGTGTTTAAGGCTTACCTGGGTTTTGAAATGAAATGAGAACACTGACTATAAGCCAAGACCAATTACCTGACTCAATTCATTATTAAAATATTTCCTTTGAGTTATTCACACAAGTACATTTTTATTCATGTAACTGTCAACAAAAAAACAAAAAACTAAGTTTTTATTTATTTGGAATGGTTTTTAAAATATAACAATAATAATTTTTTATTGTTGTAATAAATAAATAAATAAATAAGTAATAAATAACCTCAAATTAGAGAAAAGATAGAGTGATATAAAAATGTATGTGTCTTTAATAACTAAAAAGAACTTTTTACTCCAAGAATAACAAACGAGGTTTCAGTTATATTCGTTAAAGATGGAATGCCATTGTGAAAAATGGCCGTAATATTCTTTCGCACGTACCGATTTTGGGTAAACGGCGGGAGTAACTACTCGACTCGAACTTTCGAGTATTTTGCAATAAGTCGAGTCGAGTCGAGTAGTGCATACTCGGCTCGAAAAAAGCTCGATTCTCGAGTACTCGTACACCCCTACTAACATCCCATAAAAAGAAAATTCAATTTGTATGATGTGTTAATAAACTACACGTCGAAAGTTTGGGAGTGGTAGAGTCGGTGGCTGCGGGAGGCGGCGAAGACGTTGCGGAAAGTTCCAGGGCGAAGGACGACATCGCCCGTGGCTTGTAAATATACGTCTCGGCCACAACACAACCAGTTCCGCGGCGAAACAAAACACCGCGCAGCCGGCTCCAGCCGCGGCCCGTCACCGGGCGGGGGCGTCAGCAGACAACTGGAAGATCGCGTAAAATACTCGAGTAATAACAGAGAACGGTCAACATTTCGCGAACCTTAAAAACAAGTTCTGGAAGCTGTAAAACTGCTCGGGTCCCATAAAAGTGCTATAGTTTATATCAATGGTACATTTACCCTACAAATATTTTTCAGAATAAACAAATTTTGGGCCTCAAAATAAAGTGGTTAACACGCTAAACTACAGCATTTTTAAAGTATTCTACCGAAAAATATTGTTCATTATAAAGACGTAGTACTACGTGAGTCGGTGGCGCAGTTGGTAGCGCACTCGGCCCCGGTTCTGTGGCGGCAGCGTCGCAGGATCGAGTCCCGATGATGCCGCATACTTTTAGCAGTACTGTTCATCCTTGTACTGTACCGGCTCACTCCTTGGGTTTGCTTGATAACTTCCACGCACAGGCCTAAGGCCCATGTGGGGGGGGCAAATGCAAGGCAAAAAGAGGCCGCCACCCTCTTTAAAAAATAACATCTCTATTCCTAAAATATAAATTTAGTGTCTAGTGCCTACTGAGATTCGAGTTGTTGTGGCACTATAATAAGAAGAATATCACCTCTTTTTTTAAACTGAGCACAGCATAAATCAGCACTTTAATTATGTCAGTCATTATTATCACATTATTAGGCAAATAAATTAGTAAGTAATTATATTTTTTATAAGTAAAGAAATCAGAAATTTGAAAAAAACCGTTTTTACGTTAGAGCATGGAATAGAATTTCAAAATATATACACTGTACAAAAATAAAGCCACAAGTCATAACCAAAGTCAATTCCTAATTATTGATTCAGAGATAGCTTAGCAAACAATGTGATGGGAACCCGTTAATAAGCTGTTTCCCTCCGTAATTATGTTTTCACGAAGTTTTTAACCAAACAGAGATAGCAATTATCGCGGGTTGTTTTCCTTTGATTCTGACACGTTTAGACAAATAATAATAATAGTTGTCTGATTAGCTTATACAGCGGCCCGCAATCGCATACCACAATAATTAATATTAAAGAAAAATTTAGTTTCTTTTCAAACCAATACAACATTTTATCAGACGATTTTTCTGTAAAATTCTCATATAATAATGAAAACTTTCTTTGATGTCCATGATTTGAACATGACTCGCGCAGGAAGTCTAGGAATGTGCGGGCAGCCCCGCTGCTGCGGCAGCGACGTCACTACCTCGGCCGCGACTCACCACCTCCCCGCCATCCGCCAGCGCTGGCGACAACGGGGATTTCCCGGCTTCTGGCTCAAATCGTTTTACGTTATTATGACTCATTCTCGTCGAGTTTTTTTCATGATTAAGTTTTGTAAACCTAATCGCTAATAGTACGGTTTCTTATGCACCTAATTTATTATTTGTAGCAACAAACATCCAACAAGTATTCTTAATAAGTTTAAAGCATTTCAATAGATTTAAAACTAACACATATGATTTTAAAACGCACCTCAAATAGGTCTACTATCAAGAGATTGCTAAGGAAAACAATAGAATGTTATCACGGTCCCACAGCTGTTGTCATTTGGGGACCTTTCAAATTCAAACCATTCATCGGTTAATAATCCGTTTGGGTTTGTTATTTGAATTTACGACAAGTTGCTGGTGCCTAAGGCACTCCTTGTTGTTGATAAATGAATATAAAATTAATTACTCCGTTACAACTTCGCTAGCAAACACTATTGTGATTTTTTCATGAAAGTGCTGCCATCTGTGGTTATCCTGTAGAACTATTACAAACCATGTCCATATGTATAGTTGTTAACAAATCTAATTGAGATTGATCTTGTGTCGACGGATAGCACAACTGTTCCAAAACTTTATGTCCTTAAGTGAAACCATTTCTTGTAATTCTGAGATGTTCTTAGATTAGCAAATCTACGTAGAAATACCTTGAATTGACAACTCTTAATCATTAGAATCCGTCAAGCCGATATCGAGTTATGATAGTGAAAAGAAAACCCCTCGCGTATTAATATGTAAAAGATTCGAAATAATTGTCGTCCAAGGAGAGTAGGATTCAAGTCTCTTCTTCATAGTAAGTTGAAAATCTTCCATTAAACCGTGTCAAGCCATACTAAATGTATTAGATCTTTAGGCTTTATCGACACGTAGGTAGGATTCAATTAAATGTTGTGGCATTTTCCCCGTAGCAGATCGAAACGTTAATTGGTTTTATCAAAAACTAAGAGTTCTGTTAAGATTAAGTTTTTGAAAAAAACATTTTCTCATTAACATATGTAAATTATATATTCTATTTTATATGTATCGAATAGGTAAATTATTAAGATTGCTGTTGAAAACATTAACATTTGAATGTAGAAAAAAATAACTGTATAGAAATCTTAATATAATATATGCTATTTCACACTCAAGAATAGCACTAGAACTTGTTTGTCGAGTATAGCAGTTTGGATACCACTTGGAGCAGCGTCGCGTCGTCGTCTCACTGGATCGCGGAAGTCTGAGCGACGCTAGGGATAAGGCGCTGCTCACATCCCCTGGCAATGTCCTTAGCCGCGGAGATAATGGTATTATTATTGAAGTGATTTTGGGAGTTAGCCATCTTATTTTGAACTCCGAGACTGGTCAGGGGTTTAGTGTAAGGACTCGAAGCATGTTGCACTATCATTAATTTTACCAGCGCATCACTTGTGGATGTTACAAGTTTAATCTATTGTCGAATCACATTTCTCAAAGATGATTCAATATCAGTTATTCAACTTGGTGTCAAAGTATGACCGTGTACTGTCTGCCGTGTTTATTTCAGTTTTATGTCGTCACTGGTTATTTAGAGACCAACCGTACATACGTGCAACATGTTGACGCTTGAGTTAAGGGTTACGTCAGAGGAGGGAGGAAATCATTGACGAAGATCAAGTAAACATAGCCTTGTGGTTTAGTTACTTCTATGGTGCAAAGTTCTCCTCATCCCATGAAAACTCCATGCATCCTACAAAACATCAGTCAACTTACAAATTTAAAGGAGGCCAAATTTCCTACAATTTAAGTTTTTTACGGCTCTGTAGCAATACAGTAGAGCGCCGATTATCCGAACTAATTGGGGACAAGGGGTATTCGGATAACTGAAAATTCGGATAATCGAACATGAAAAGGCAACATTTTAAAATTATATATGTAACGTAATTCTTAGTAGTAAAAAGGCTAAAAAATGATCAAACAAAAATTATTCACGTAATTTTATTATGAAATCTATCAGAATACTTGGATATCCCGGTGCAACGGGAGTTTCGGTTGGCGCGCGAATTTGAATTGCTTGAGAATCATGTTCAAAATATGAATTATTACGGCGTTCGGTTAACCGAGGGTTCGGATAACCGACGTTCGGATAATCGGCGCACTACTTTGACAGATCGCGAGATGAGATCCTTCAAAGATACGCATAATTCTTCCGTTTGATTATCTCAGTAAATTTTGAAAACTTTGGAGACCACCAGGGCAGAGCCCTAAATAGGTAGGACAAAGTGGATGGTTACAACATATTTGTAATGCAAACTTTAACTAACAACTTTTAACTAACAATTAACCTCCAACATAGCTTTCTGCATATTTACACGTACAAATCGAGGTTGGTTAACAGGCTTGGAAACTTACCGTTTGCCAAGAAACTTGGTGCACATAATATGTAAGTAAATTTGTATTAACATATTTTTAAGCTAGGAATCTAGTCCTAACGTTTTAAGGCTCTGCCCTGATGCCTCAAAGATTTTCCAGAATTTCCTATGTTAGTTCGCGCATTATTAGTCCAGTCAATCTGTTCCTAAAAAGAGGCGATAGAGGAAAAAAATTAAGAGAAGGCTGAATTTTTCACCATCGACTACTACCGTATAGACAAGCTTCTAGCCAAAAGTCCCCACCCCTACCCCTCTTGCTTCCCCCCCTACAGCCCCTTGTTGTTCTTTAAGTTTAGAAAATGCAGTATTTTGTAAAAATGACTATATCTCAGAAATTATTTAAGATATACCTTACATTTGGTTGTTTTCGGGTTCCTCATAAAAAGGTCTAAAAATAATGTCATATGGTGATTTACGATTAATCTACTCCTTCTACGTCTATTTCCCTGTTTAATTTGGAAAAATCATTTTCCTTCATTTTTCGCCAAATATGTTTTTATTATGCCCAATAACAAGGCTCAAATCACTTCCGTTATTACTCTGTTATGTACTAAATATTTTCTCCTGTTTATAAGCTTTAAAATGATATAATAGCCTACTTGGCTTGCTTTTCTCACTTATTGCCTTGCTAATACAAGTAAAACATGTTTTACAGTGCCTGCTGCGGCCGCGCGTTACGCCACCGAGGTTCATTCAACGTGGGGTTTTAAGGGGAGAGGAAAATAGGAAAAAGCTGAATGTTTTACCATCGACTACTATTTTATAGACAAGCTTCTAGCCAAAAGTTCCCATCCCTACTCCCCTTGCTTCCCCCCCTTCAGCCCCCCTAATTTTACAAGTCTAATAAATACAGTATTTTGCTAAGCTGCATATCTTAGAAACCATTTAAGATATCTCTTATATTTTTTGTTTCCGGATTTCTAATAATAATGCCATGTAGTGTTTTAAGATTAGTTTACTCCTTCTACGTCTATTTTCCTGTTTAATTTGGAAAAAGTAATTACTTGCATTTAAATTACATAGTCAAAAGGCTATAATCATTACCACCATTAGGAAGCGGTTTTGTATTAGATATTTAAATTACCTTTATCATATAAAGCATCGTAAAAATATGCTAAGCCAAATTTTAGCTTCGCCTGCCGTTCTTTAGCTTGCCACGCCGCGACGTTCAGAGTTTTTCGAAGGTTTACAGGATGAAGAAAATATTTTAACACTAGTTATTTGTATATAACATCTGCTTTATTTAAATGCCGTCAGCTTTATTTACATTCTGAGATGGAAGAGCACAGAAAACCATACTTGACTTCTACTTGATTTCTTGAGAAATCTGGAACAACATGAATGATTGTAGTGAGACAAATAATGGCAGACACCTACCGAATGACTTCTCCCTATTCAAGTGTAACTTACCACAATTAGAGGGGGACTTCTTCTGGCTCCTCTCTGTTTGTGCACTGTCCTGCGCACTGTCCACACATTTCTGTGCAACTCAAGGAAGCCTTGAAGCAGCTGCACTTGTTTTTGCAGGACTTTTTACAGTTGCAAGAAATGAGTGATATGACATCCTCAGGAGCTGGAGGTTCAAATATCAGTGCAAAACAGATTCATAAGGGAATTGATTTAAGCCTTGTTATTAGGAAAAATATAAATAAATTTCATGAAAATTTAAGGAAAATGCATTTTTTCCAAATTAATCAGGAAAATAGACGCAGAAGGAGTAAACTAATCTTAAAACACTACATGGCATTTTATTAGATTTTTTTATTAGAAATACGGAAACAAAAAATATAAGATATATCTTGAATGGTTTCTAAGATATAGGCAGCTAAGCAAAATACTGCATTTATTAGACCTGGAAAATTAGAAAGGCTGAAGGGGGGGAAGCAAGGGGGGTAGGATTGGGGACTTTTGGCTAGAAGCTTGTGTATGCAACAGTAGTCGATGGTAAGAAATTCAGCTTTTTCCTATTTTCCCCTTCCCTTAAAACCCCAGGTTGAATGAACCTCGGTCACCGGTCTGACACTTAAATGGAGCCAAGTGGTAAGCTTATTGGAGCTGGTTAGTTCGATGCACTTTATTCAGATGGCGTTGTAAAAACATGGCTTTCTTCTTCTTCACTGATTCAGCCAATCAGAATCAGAACGACGATAACGATCTGCTAACTTCCTATTCCGTTGTTCCGTTTCCCCTGATTTTCTGTCATGACGCGACGTGTACACAACCATAACGAGTTGGAAATAATTTGAGTGTGGGAAAATACCTAAAGTACGTTCGCAGAAAGTTGTTCTAGTGTAAGTTGTTTCGCGAAATACCGTTCTGCGTGATTCATATTGTGCTTAAAGCTATTGATGGAAAATAAATACGTAGATGTTTACATAAAAGCACTTAATAAAAATTAACTTAGTAAGTTAATTTTTACTAAGTGCTTTTATGTAAACATCTACGTATTTAATTTCTATCAATCGCTTTAAGCACAGTAAGAATCACTCAGTACAGTATTTCGCGAAACAACTTGCACTAGCGGCAAACGTACTTAATCAAAACAAATCGGTAAAGTCATTAAAATTGAAAGTCTAGCAAACAAAACAAGAAAACTTCAATATAAACAAAGCAGACGACGACGACGACGATCGATATATCGCATCGACAACGATCGATATATCGCATCAACAACGATCGATATATCGCATCGATCTTTTTAGTTCGTAGCACTTTATTCAGATAGCGCTGCTGTTCCCTTACCACCGAGTTAACATGGGAGTGCCATCTCTTTACGAAGTTCATTATTACTCTATGCCTCGGTGGCGCAGCGCGCGGCCGTGGCAGGTGCCGTAAAACATGTTTTACTTGTATTAGCAAGGCAATATGCGGGAAAAGCAAGCCACATATGATATTATTTTAAAGCTTATACACATGAGAAAATTTTCAGTGCAAAACAGAGTCATAAAGGAAGTGACTTGAGCCTTGTCATTGGGCAAAATATAAATATATTTGATAAAAAATGAAGGAAAATGCTTTTTTCCAAATAAAACAGGAAAATAGACATAGAAGGAGTGAATAAATCGTAAAACACTATATAACATTACTTTTAGATTATTTTATGAGAAATCCGGAAACATCAATATATAAAAGATATCTCAAATGGTTTCTAAGATATAAGCAGCTTAACAAAATACTGCATTTATTAGACCTGGAAAATTAAGGGGGGGCAGAAGGGGGGAAGCAAGGGGGGTAGGAATGGGGACTTTTGGCTAAAAGCTTGTCTATACAATAGTAGACGATGGTAAAAAATTCAGCTTTTTCCTATTTTCCCCTCCCCTTAAAACCCCAGGCTGAATGAACCTCGGTGGCGCAGCGCGCGGCCGCGGCAGGTGCTGTAAAAATGTTTTACTTGTATTAGCAAGGCAATAAGTGAGAAAATCAAGTCAAGTATTATATTATTTTAAAACTCATAAACAGGAGAAAATATTTAGTACAAAACAGAGTCATAACGGAAGTGATTTGAGCCTTGTTAATGGGGCAAAATATAAATGTATTTGAAAAAATGAAGGAAAATGTTTTTTTTCCAAATTAAACAGGAAAATAAGCGTAGAAGGAGTAAATTAATCGTAAAACACTATACAGCATTACTTTTAGATTAATTTATAAGAAATCCGGAAACAACAAAATATAAGAAATATCTCAAATAGTTTCTAAGTTATAAGCAGTTTAGAAAAACACTGCAATCAAGAGACTTGGGAAATAGGGGAGGGGCTGTAGGGGGGGGAAGCAAGGGGGTAGGGGTGGGGACTTTTGGCTAGAAGCTTGTCTATATGGTAGTAGTCGATGGGAAAAAATTCAGCCTTCTCCTAATTTTTTCACCTAAAACCCCAGATTGACTGGACTATATGTAATTATTTATTCAATGTAGTCAGTTTAACTTTTTACAGTCACTTTTATTTGCTGTTTAAATGTACTGTTTATTTGAAAAGCAACAATAACATCAGCTGATTAGTTTGTTAAAAAGTACGTTGACTTTCACCACAGCTGATATCAAAAGTTTAGGTTTTTTGAGTGAATTTTAAAGACAGTAAAATAAGCCATCCTAATGATAGGTAATTGATAAAAAGGATACTTTTGGGGTTATGAAATATTTTATTATTGTTTGAAATAATCTAAAATCGCTTACAAATAACATGCAAAGCGGAAGAAGACTGTTACATTGTTGTGGCAGACTTTAGCCGCATGCCTCGGCATGCACTGCAACTTACCTCCAGCGGTCACGGTATCACTAAAGCTGCCATTTCTCAGTTAATATTCGTCCAATCTTAAAAAATAAGGTGTCAATCGATTTGTAATTGAATTAGCTAAAAAAAGTTATTCTTTTAAAAGTTACTTAAAATTAACGGTCTTTTAGTTATTTAGGAAACAAAATTTAATATAGCCGCCATTTTGTTTTATGAATTTGACAAATTTTCATAATTTTTTTGTAGATTTGCCTAGTTGACATAAAAGTTTGTGCAAAGTTTCAGTTTCGTATGTTTAACCGTTTTTTAGAAATTAATTAATAAGTAAAAAAAACCAAAATGGCGGCTGTGTGAGTAACTAAGGACTTCCGGACAATTTAAATATGATATTTAGATATATTTCTGACCCAGGAACAATCCCCTAAAATATTGGTAGGGAATTCTGAAACACAGCTTTTGACATACAGCGAGACTGTAGAACAATGTGTTCAGAAAAGTACCCCCTCTTCTCCCCGCGCCTTGCAACCAGCTGACTCTGCCATAGCCGGAGATATAATGCGCAAACTATAATCATGTAGACATGTTGATCAAATGAAATAATTTTGCTTATCTTTGAAGAACCATATCTCTGGACCCATAAAAGCTACAGATGATCGAAAACGTAGTCTTCATTCAGTTTTTGACTGCTTCTTGTAAGATGTATGTTTTTTACGTAAATATTTGAAAAATACCAGAATTCATTGGTTTTCCGAGCACAATGGGAGTAGCATAGGATGTTCAGGTTGCAATCTTTAAAGTAAACTATTTAAAGGGGTGCTAACAAAACATAAAAATCAACGTCAGATGCACATGCGAGGTTTGCCTTATTTTAAGGTTAAATTGACAGACCTATTATTGAAAGTTGCTATTTTATTACCTTTGCTGGGGACCATTGTTTGCTGTAGTCAAGATTACAATTATTATGTGATTATGAAATCAGTGATGGTTGTTAGATAATGGCTAGTACAACTTAATTGCTATTTGAAAAACATGGCTTATGGAAATTCTACAGTGAAAGGTGAACGTCGTGGAACCATAGAGTAATAATAATAACTTCGTTAAGAGTTGCCAGTCCCTTGTTAACTCCGTGGCTCAATCAGCAGCGCTGTCTGGCAACTAGGCCACGAACTAATCTAGCAAAAAATAAAAAAACGGTGCCTCTTGTCATCTGTCGTCTGCCTTTGCCTACCTTCATTTTATTTGTTTACTTTTGATTTTTGATTTCATACTTTCATGGATCCGATGAATGGATGATAGTTAGGTTAGTGTGAAGCGTGATATTATTTTTTAAGATGAATCAACAAATGTTATTGAAAGTTTTGATCACGATAAAATCCCCAATATAATTGGATGAGATATGACATTGTTAAAACCTGCATAATATTATGTACTTCTTTAAAAAACAAACTGTAAGTATAGTGTCATAAGTTAGGTTACTTTTGTAATAGGTTAAATTGAATATGACATTTAGTTCCCTAAAACAACAGGCTAAATGGGTAATAATAGTGGTGATAGTAGAAGTAATAAAAGGCATACACCCTACATGATCATTGTGTTTTTGCCTACATTCTTTACATACTTACCCTACAATCTTAATAGGCCTACTAGACTTCAAAGTCAACTCCTCCGAAGTAATCCCTGGATAGGCCAACCAGTCTTCATCTATGGATCAAGATTAACACTAGAGAAAATTCTAATATTTTAATTATATTTCTTGTTACTATGAATTCCTTAAAAATTATCTGATGAATAAGTTAACAGCTGACTTGCGAGGGCTCTTAGGACCCTTCTCATTGCAACATTACAGAGTCCCTAAATCCTAACTGTAGCCGTCATAATCGACCAAGTTTCTAAAGTTCACATGTCCGTGTCATCTTTCTGTGCTTAGAAAAATTATAGTTCCCTAATTAATCAGTGAAGCATCGCATTAAAGTGAAAAAGTCCTGCCCTCGCCTAACAAAAACTTATTCTTGAACTTGGCTCATTACCTAGCCCATCTGCACAAAGGCTGCTTTTTTCTTTAAGTCAGGGAAATTTCTTGATGCGTCCAATAGATTTTGACCATCAGATTCAAACCTTAATTCAAAAAGGCCATCACCTAGGTGACACCCTAATGTGCAGAGAGTATCTAATTGCTTGAGTCTAATAAATTAATCATTTTAGAAAGCCAAAATTTTGTTTTCAGACTGTCAAATCTAACCTATGTATAAACATCCCAGGACCAACTATGTTTTTATCAACAATAAAAACGTATTTTAATTCATTATGAAATAAATATTAATGACAGCAGGTTTAAGTTAGGCTTGAATCTAATTGCTAATAGTTAAGGACCATAAAAATAGGATTGTTATAGCAAATGACTTATTCAGACTATTCCCATGCAAGACGTCAAAGAATCGTTAAGGTAACAAAAAAATAGATTTATATCAGTCGAATTTCCATAGGTCCGAACCATGCCCTAACTCATGTTGCTGGATGCATTGGAGCTTTGGGCCACTAAGTTTGCTGTTTTTTTTTATCATTTTACTGAATTGGCGTTATATTGTGTGTTGGGCGGATATCTTGAATACTATTATTCCCACAGAAAAAAACTCAAGTGGTGCAACTTGGAAGAAGACACAGTTTCCTACAATTTAATCATTTTTGCAGCCACTCAGTTTTTATACGTTGGTTGTAGGCCTACCAAAAATTGCCTTGTTGGTTACTGAATAGCAACAAAATGTAGCCAAATCTATTAAAAAATTTTTATTGCAGGAAGGATTGAAAACAAAACCCTGAATATTTTCTAATTGAATTTTGACCAGTAGGCCTATTTAATCTCTAATTATAAAAATTCCATTACAGATTAACAGTAATTACAAACTATATGTTTCAAAGCATTTGCAACTATTATGATTTATGGAAATTCTAATTAGGCCTAAATAAAAAAAAAATTACAGGCAGTGGCCTGTATTGTAGTTTTGTAATATTCTAAATTTATCTGTTAGTGCAAATTGAAAGATAGCCTACTTTTGATGTTCATTATACATTGAAAAACCATTTATGAATTCAAGAAGGTTTAGGTGAAAAAAACGTTAAACTTATGTTAACCTCCATAAAGTAGGGTGTTGAGTATAAAATCAACAGAATATAGTATGTAAAAGAACATCGGAACCAATTACTTATTAGATATTTATGCCAGTACAGGGAAAAGGTAATCTTTTTATCATGTATTAATACATTATTGAGATTTTTTTTGGGATTATTTTTCAGATTCAAAAACCAGATTTGAGGCATGAAACTCACCAAAAATGGGGTTTTTAAAATATCACCAGAGGGGATGTCTCTATACAGATACAAAAGAAAATCAGAAGATAAATGCAGCTGATAAAGTCAAAAGTATATTTTCAAGCGTACAAGCATTGACTTTGTATATATTATATATAATCGTACATTAATGAGTATATTGTAACGTATGTTTTTACAAAAGTAAAAGTTTAATCATTAATTATTTTTCATTGAACGTAAACATTTTATATTATTCTTCATTTTGATGCATTCAAAGACTTTCTTTTTCTGTGATCAGTTTACATCTAACGTCTTCAAAGTTTTGATCATGTTTCCAGGAAAGTGGTTGATGTCTTACTGTAAAAAACACAGATGTATTACAGTATTTTTTTAAATATACATTTTTTCTCACAACAATTTTATATTGATTATAATTACCAATGATTTATTAAGTGACGAAACTGTACTGAGTACTGTATAAATTATTAATTGACATATGAATATATGGGTTTGAAGTATGTGGCCTTACGAGAGTAAGGTAGAACTAAAGCTTAGGTGATACTAAGGTAGGCCAAATCATTAGGCGGGTGGCGAAAAATAGAAACTCCAGCTGTATAAACGACGTTAAAGACACCTCCGCTCCTCTACACAGTGAAGTAGTTGAACATATTTCTAACAGATAGAAGCTCATTTACTTGGGTATTTGGAGAACTTACTCAGCTGATTTGGGGGACCTTAACAAAGAGCATAACTGTCTATAACTTCAGATGGGTAAATGATTGGCCAAAAACATATTTTGAACGCCAGCAGCGCACTCACTGACCCGCCTAATGATTTGGCTGGAACTCTAGGCTTGCCAAGTGCATCATGCTGATTTTCAAATATCATGAACACCCTCGTTTGATCTCACCTTCTTTCGACAAGAGTGTAGACCTGCTATCAGCATTACCTTTCATTTCTGCAACTTGTAGTATGTTTTATGTGTTATAGGAAATATTTGGTCTCTTGTCAGTTTAAGCTAAACCGAAACTATGGCACTCTTGTCAGTTTAAGCTAAACCAAAACTATGGTAATAAGTGTGCCACACAAATGGTTTAATGTACGGTATTACCGTAACCGTTTCTCATTCTTGCTCACACTTACTAATCTTGGACGATGATATCGATACAATTTCACACATTCACTTGAAAAAAAAATACTCAAAAAACAATTAAAATCTTTTATATAATTAATCTAATTTAATTATACAGGGTATAGCAAATGTCTGGAATATAGGAAATAGCTTCTAAATTATTTTGGTCCATGTAATGAAACTTTGCAGTTGTGCATTATTAGTCATAAATAGAAATATTTTCACGTATTTTATTATTTTTCGCAAGACAAAGTAACGTCCCATGCTGGAAGTCTTCAAAATTCATAACAGCGCACACCGTGTCTCAAAAAGCTAATCCATTCATAAGTTTCAGCTCCTCAATGATTTTAATGTTGGCCATTAAACTCCAAGCAAATAAATAAAGCATAATAAATCAGTCGAAACAATGTAGCCTAATGTAATTGTAGATTTTATAATACGTCAAAGTATCCTTTTTAATGAAAAATACATGTATCTAAAACTCACCTATATAGTTCCTATAGTTTCGAGTGCTTAATAGACTTTTTTTCTTAACTTTAGTATACAGTTTAGTGGGCAACATTAAAATCGTTGAGGAGCTGTAACTTCTGATTGGATTAACCTTTTGAGGCGTGGCTTGCGCTGTCATGATCTACTAATTAAGACCTTTAAAATAAGGTATAGCTAGAGGTATGCTTACATTTAAGAATTTCAAGACTTCCAGCGTGGACCGTCCCCTCATCGTGCGAAAAAAGTAAGAAAATAGGCCAAATTATTTGTATTTGTAATAGATACACAACTGTTAAGTTTCATTACTTTCTGCATAATAAAATGAAAGTTACTTAATATATTCCAACCTTTTGCCAAACCCTGTATTTTAAATTTAAAACAGTTTATAATTTTTTATTTATTTAAATATAAGGTATTTAAAAGTAAGCTGGGAATATGCACTGTAGTATCTTATCTGTACACATTAAAAGGTACACATTAAAGAGGGGGAAAAAAATTTTAATTCCTCGAGGAGGGAAAAAACAACTAAAGACTAGTGTAATGTGAGGTACGATCCATAGTATCAGTCTGATAGCTATCAGTGATAAGGAAACGAGCTCAATACCTAACATTACACGATGAGAATTGTTGTATGGTAATTAATTTTAGTATCGGACTTTTGTAGGATAGGCCCAAATTTGGGGTTTTCAGACCCAAAAAGTACATATGAACCCCAAATGCTATTTTATTAAATTTATATTTTTTAGTATTGAAAATGAACATAAAACAATTTTAAGGTCCCTTCCAGAATTCCAGCTAAAAAATAATAGATTTATCAACAAAAATGTGAATTTACTGATCAGAATAAAAATTGTCTTCATAAGACCTGTAGTCAAACCAAGGTACCTAGGTTAAATAAACTGTTAGGTCTTATCACTGGGTTGATAAATCTTAAATAAATCTTCATAAGGGGATTTTACACTCGTAGAGGCCACATATAATCCAATTTCCTTTAAATTTTATGGTGATTTTCTTACATTATTTGATTGGCAGGTATTTGAGGAATAATTTGGAACATTCTACCTCCATTTTAGGGGGGCACCAATTTTAGGGGCTTTTGAGTTTAAAGTAGGTAACATCATAAGACCAGCAAAATTCTTAAAAATTACCTTTCTTTTAAATTTTTTGATTAAATTTCCTTACAGAGAAAAAGAAGCTATCACGTTTAACCACAAAGTTATAGCCTACGTACAGGCTATGGAGTCAGAGCTTTTTTCGCTAGTGCTGTGTTGAAATGTTTATAAAATTATTTTTAATTTGTTGAGTAAGCAGATTTTTTTTATCAATGTAGAGTTCGTATCAATAGAGCTTCAATATGAAGACTCTTAAATATTCAGAAAACAGTATTGTTTTGAAAGGAACTCTTCTTATTGAGCTTCATGTTATCAAGACAAATAATGTCATGACAATTTCAAGGGGATTTGAAAAATACTCTTGTTAATTAGGTTTTTGTGTTATAAATGTCTTCCTATCTACTGTTTACAGTTTAGTTTGAAATAATCCAAGAAAAACATTGAGCCATAGGAAGGTTCAAGGAACAAGGGCCATAGGAAGCTCAAGAAACAAAATCAAAATTCTGAGTAATGATAATAATAGCCTGTACATTAGTTGAACTACCCATATAACCTGATGTTTTATGTTATTTGAACGGCTAAAACTACTTTAAGGACTTTATCTTGTACCAGGTTTTGTTACAGAAGGCTGATTATTACAGAAAACGGGCTGATTATTAATATTATTAATATTTAAGGCTGATTATAAATATTCTCAGATCCCATAGGCCTGGTATGAATTTGTTTAATTGATCATCTAACAATTGATATACCAAACAAATGATTTCTTAAATTAATCTTAGATTTTTTTGTGTATCAGCTTTGTCTTCGAAACATTTCAAGTTACTTGCGTTATTCTCATAGAAATAGTATTACCATTTTTTTCACTAAGCTAGCCATGAGCCAATAAATGTCATTTTCCTTCCATTCATAAAAATCCAAAAATTTCTATCGGTATCTAAGAGCCTCAAATATCAATACAAAAAAGTAACATACATATAAGTTATACTTGTTCAAAAAAATACTTTTTCAATGCAACAAAAGAAAAAGTTACTGGTACATAAATTATGGTAGTAATTTCAAATGTGTTAACAGCTAGGCCTAATATCGGCTAGGCCTTAACACAGGCCTGAGAGCAGGCCTTAGTTTATTATTTATGAAAAGGTTAGCAAAGAAATATTATTCAAGTATTTATGAGATAACATTGGAAAACATAATGGCCTATTTTGTACGTTTACCAATATCAATAATGGCATTATTTATTTTCTCAACAATATAACTACCCAATTTTTTCAGTGAGGTACTTTCCTCAAATATCTATTTCTGATTGGCAGCCAAGTCAACTCCTCAAGAGGTTGTGGCTGGTATTACAACTTTAAAGTTAAAATAATCTATATCAAATGACACATTTGATAGTTTTGAGGTACACAGCACATCAAAGACTTCTCTTCCATGACGTAATATAGCATTTAGTAGGTAACTAAGCTTACTGGTAGCTTCTTTCCTACAATAAAAGGAATATGTTTTATAAAAAATCAAATCCAACCTTAAATTATGTAGTGTAACGGAAGCAGATATAAAATTAATTGAGTAATAGAAAAAACAGATCTCTCTTCATTACATAAACTTGGTTTGGAAATGATTTGGTTTGTAAGTTAGGCCTAAAGGTACAAGCCAATGAATGATTTCACCATTCATTGACAAGGCTGTAATTGCTCTAAATTGTTCCAGTAGGAAATGCTAAATAAGATAAGGCTACTTTAATTCAATTATTCAAAACATCGTTTGTTTGTAATGGACATTACAAAACCGAAAAGTCAGTCAGGCTAGGCTGTAAGACCTTACAGCTTGATAATATAAAGGTAACATTTTTAAAACAATGCTTAGCCTACCTGTCAATATTTAGGGGAAAGACGAAAAAATTAGGTTAACAGTTTAAATAATAACTATGATCAACATTAATCTCTTTTGATTTACAGCCAAATACGGCACAAGATTTGAGTTGCTGAGACATTTTAATTATACAAAGGAAATTAAAACTCGACTTGTTTTTGTTTATTCTCATACAGAAGTAGAGGGAACGGAAAAGGAAGTTGGCACTTTGCTGTCGTTGCTCTGATTGGCTGTCGCTCTGAAGAAGAAGAAGAGCTCTCTTGAACAACGACATCTTACTACTAGGCCGCGAACTAAAAAAGCCGTCCATTGCGTTCCATAAGGCTGTCTCTGGGCTGGTTGTGGAACAGAGTTGTAATTGGATCACTTTATCAATTGTTATTATTCTTCTTTTTTTTTAAATAAAAACCTCAATTGCCCGTCTCCATGGGTCAATAACCCTGTGCAGCGATCTAAAGACAGCGAGGTACCGTAGCGGCAATAGTCACATAGGCCATAGGCCAGCCAGAGGTGACCACTCATGTTGGATCAGGAGTCGCCCTCCGCGCGTTGGATCAGAAGTCAAGTATGGCCTTGTCTGAGCTGCCGCCTCGGTATTATTCTTCTTCTTCTCTAAAAATACAATTCAATATGATTTTTCCCAAACGTCACCACGTTTCTCGGATTAACGAAACTAAGAAGCGGGCGAGGGAAGGCAATTATTTACTTGTCGTTCGCTAGCGACCTACCTCCCCGCAAAGACTGACGGGAACGCAAGCGTGATTCTAATATCTCCGGACACTCCGAGTCACTAGCGGACAGTCAGTGAAAGTTTGAAAAAACAACCACAAACCAAATGATTCATCCAGTAGGATACGAAACCTGAACGCAAAATAACAAAATGCTCCTGTCAACCTCTACGTATGTATAGTTATTCGTTAAATGCACTCAAAACACTCATTTTGTATTGCACCTCCATGTTTTTCTTTGGATGGCTGGATGGCGAGAACTATACGTGTGGGATCTTTTGTTGAATATGAATTAGTAATGAGAGATCTCTCGCTGGCGAATGAGAATTGTAATTTTCCCCTTTTACTCCCGCTTCAAACGTCCATTTACCATAATGTCAGTTAGATAACTTTTCGTTTTGGGGGCCCTAGAAGCAAAAACTCCATTAAATAATATATATACATGTATATATAATTTTTAGTGGTG
Source organism: Flexamia atlantica (assembly GCA_035578135.1). Lineage (NCBI taxonomy): Eukaryota > Metazoa > Arthropoda > Insecta > Hemiptera > Cicadellidae > Flexamia > Flexamia atlantica. The sequence goes on along the minus strand of JAQJVK010000001.1, from coordinate 81,179,094 downwards.
TTTTTCTTTGCTTCTGAGGCTTCCGGAACGAAAAGTTATCATGGTCTCAGACTTATGGGTCTTACCTTGAGTACAGTAACAGCGTCTTTCCTATAGGGGAAATTACCTAAAACTAAATTAATTAAATGTCTGTTATTGCAAACTGAAATATGTTGGTCTTATCTCTAACTTAAGTTTTTGACGTATCCGCGCTTGAGGAACCAACAAAATAAGACGGAAGAGAGAACGTTTAATGAGTATTGACATTGACAAACGTGTCACGTGTCACGAGCCTAGGACTGCGGACGCATAGGAATACGCAGTTTTAGCAGCGACTAGCGTCCGAGGACAAACAATAAATTCTTTCTACGTCACTAGATGCCTACAATACCACCATTAGACCTAACCTACGCCAGCGCCCCCCACCGCACGAGGCGGACCCGCTGACGTCGGTCGTCAATGGCCACTGCAGGCGCGAGGGGTTATTGGCAGGATTTCATGTTAACGCTCCCGCGCATACCAAGAAAACCAAATTGTAATTATCTATTGAGTTTCCTATCGATTTTAGGGTACAAGGCTGTTCAAAACCAATTTTGCAATCACAACCACACAAACAGAAACAATGTTTACTGAACTTTTTCAATCAAGTTTGATAGAGTGATTTTCAATATTTTTTAAGGTAATCGTTTGATTTATTTTTATTTAAGTGTAACGTTCGCCAGATAAATTGGCGGACAGCCCAAAATCAGCTGGTTGGGTATTTTTAACATGAGCGTTCAATGGGAACAGGGGTACTTTTCTGAAAAAAATTATACTCTTAAGATTTTACGAACGTTTACAATCATGTATTTTAAAAACGTTTTACATTAATTTTTTAACATACACATTTTAAACACATTTAAACATTTTGACATACATTTTATTATTATACATATTATTTACAAACTGAAACTGACTAGTTGCTCGGCCGCCAAGGTGCCTGATTTAGGATACGCCATAAGTCCTATAGTAATATAAGGACATTATATTTTTATGTTGAACGAGCAAATGTGTTTGTACATGTTTCAAAGTATTATTTTGCCTATATTTGTCTGCTTATTTTATACACAGCTGTTCTTTTGATTTGATTTGCTGTCCAACATTATTTAAAGGGGCCAAAGAAGTCCTTTGAGGGATTTATAACTTTTCTAGTCCCACGTACTGACTTGAAACCATCAGAATGCACATCTAAACGTTGACGGCTTTCAAACAACACGTAAATAATTGATACCGATCCAGTAGTTTGGCCATAATCTCCTTACCCAAATTGCCTTCTTCTGTTAGCGAATTTCCCCTATAGGGAAGAAGCTATTACCGTAGGTCTCATGGTAAGACCTAAGCCCGAGACCATGATAACTTTTCGTTTTGGGCTCACTTTGTGGCTTTTTTTTTGTGTGTGTGTGTGTGTGTGTGTGTGTGTGTGTGTGTGTGTGTGTGTGTGTGTGTGTGTGTGTGTGTGTGTGTGTGTGTGTGTGTGTGTGTGTGTGTGTCAGCACGATAGCGGCCGTAAATATGGTTCGGTCTTGATAAAATTTGGTACAGACATGTAAAGTGATAATCAATTGGACGAGTTCGTAAACCATCCCGATCGGACCACGGGAGGGGGGGGTAAAGGGGGATAAACTCCCCAAAAATGGGTTTTTTGAGTTTTTCACATAGAAAAATGATAATAATCAAATTTTGGCTTGCACCATTGAATTCAGCTCGAAAAAACAAACAATTTAGTATTTTGAATCATTGCTTTATGTCCATTGGTTATTGGTTACCGAGATATTGAAAGTGGTAAACACAGTACGTTGTCCCAATGTTAACCTTATGGGAAATAAGTAAAATTCTATATCTCGGTTATTTCTCAACATATCTTAATAAAACTTGGTTTGGGGCTTCATCTAGGTGAGATTTGATGTAGTATAGCCTAAAATCCCCGAAGTTTCCATTTTTGTGGCAGCAAACCTGTATACTCATTCCCCATGTTATCCTTATGATGTACTTCTCAACCCACGCTTACATTTAAAATTGTTTACTCACCCTCACGGGCCGTCCCCGTCCCCCATTGGACTTGAAAAGTCAACTATCTGATAGAAAATAACCTTTTAAGTCCAAAATCAATATCCAACTTTGCAGAAAAACATACCGTATTTACCATTATTTTACATAACACTGAAATCATTTAAACAATTTTACTAAAACAGCAGCCGTGGCGGAACAGCCTCCATTTGTGACGGATTGAGGGAACATTTTAAGTGACGGTTTGCTGCTCTACTTGGTCAGCCCTTTAAGTGATGTACAAAAGGCAGTGTAGGCCCTTTATTTTTTTATTATTCTTTATTTTAGGAGTGACACTAGTCATGACACCTATGTTTACAACTATTACATATAGAGGTAATTTTATTCATCTTAAAGCTAACAGTCCATCTTCAATGATATTCTCACAGAATAATAGTTAACTATAACTTGACTTTTGATTTCGAAATGAAAAATAACAAATAGTCGCATATCTTCTGATTTTCAATTTTCAATAAGTCTTCAACTTTTAGAGGAACTTTAAATTTTAGTTGTTTGATACTATTGTGAAAATACCTTCTGTCTTGGTTGTATGCCGGACAATATAATAAAATGTGATTAATTGTTTCATTTTCCCTATTACATTTCGTACACAATGGCGAATCTACCGCTTTAATCCGGAATAACCTTGTTGCGTTATAAGTATGGCCAAATCTCAATCAGGCTATAATGTTAATACTTTTTCTATTAAGTTTCGAACCGTAAAACCATGGAACATTGACGTCTTCATTTTGAATTTGTCTACACCAATGCCCTTTGTTAGTATTATCGAATTGGTGTTTGAACTTTGTCTTGATGTTTCTTTTAAAAGTCCTGATTATGTCTGAATTCATCAACTTTTTCTGATCAATATCTACTAAAAGTTTAGTTGCTGCTAATTTTGAAATTTTGTCTGCTTCTTCATTACCAGTTATTTCTACGTGAGCAGGAACCCAATGAATAGTAATACCTTTGAACTTTAATAATTTAACCACTATCTTCCAAAGCAAAATTTCATCATTTTCACCTGATAGTCTTGCCAATAATATCAATAGCCAATTTGGAGTCCGTAAAAATCACACAACTAATTTTGAATATACCGTTTCTTGGTATATTCATGAAATGTATTTTCATTTTCATGGTGTAGGCCCTACTTACTTATTCCTAATGGGCCGTCGACGTTTGAGGAAAGTCTTAAGAAAGCAATCCTTTAAATAAGTAGTTTTTAGCGAATTTCCCCTATAGGGAAGAAGCTATTACCGTAGGTCTCATGGTAAGACCTAAGCCCGAGACCATGATAACTTTTCGTTTTGGGGTATAATATATATATATATGTGTGTGTGTGTGTGTGTGTGTGTGTGTGTGTGTGTGTGTGTGTGTGTGTGTGTGTGTGTGTGTGTGTGTGTCAGCACGATAGCGGCCGTAAATATGGTTCGATCTTGATGAAATTTGGTACAGACATGTAAAGTGATAATCAATTGGACGAGTTCGTAAACCATCCCGATCGGACCACCGGGAGGGGGGGGTAAAGGGGGATAAACCCCCAAAAATGGTTTTTTAGTTTTTCACCTAGAAAAATAAAAATAATCAAATTTTGGCTTACACCATTGAATTCAGCTCGAAAAAAACAATTTAGTATTTTGAATCATTGCTTACCGAGACATTGAAAGTGGTAAACACAGTACGTTGTCCCAATGTTAACCTTATGGGAAATAAGTAAAATTCTATATCTCGGTTATTTCTCAACATATCTTAATAAAACTTGGTTTGGGGCTTCATCTAGGTGAGATTTGATGTAGTATAGCCCAAAATCCCCGAAGTTTCCATTTTTGTGGCAGCAAACCTGTATACTCATTCCTCATGTTATCCTTATGGGAAATAAAATAAATGTTATATCTTCCTTATTTTTTGACATATTTTGGTAAAACTTGGTATATGGCTTCTTCTAGCTCAGATCTACTAAATATATTGAATTAAAACCACCCAGTTTTAACGGACCTGTTGCAGCAAACATGCATACTCATTTTCCAAGTTATTCTTATGGATCTTACAAAAACATGTCAAATCTCACTATGTTGGATTATAATATGTTCTTTTGCATTTGAAATTCGCTGAGTATGCAGGTCCGCTGCAACGGGGGTATTATACAAGTATAGTAGTTTTTCAAGTATGAATCGTATAACAAATTAAAATTATTAAACTGTTTCTAGCTTTTTTCCGCTCAGTAGATATCTGGTTTTAGAGGCTGTTTTATGGCCAATAAATTTACTTCCATCACTACTTCAACCATTAAAATATCTTCATTTCAAAGTGTAATCGCTATTTTTATTGCCGTTTTGATTGCTAATCCAATGATTTTGAAGTTTACTAGAAATAATGACATATCCTTTTTGCTATTACATAATTTTAAATTAAAATTAAGAATACATGATAGTAAGTTTTCTAAACGAATCATAGTTACTTTAAAACACTTTTCGCCTTATTAACCTGTACCTTTTAGTATAAGAATGTGTTATTCATAAAATCAGGGCCCTGCACCTAAAATCTAAAATACAGTTTAGAGTTAGTCATGGCTTATTTCAATGAAACGATTAAACATCTTATTATTGGTTTGAATTTCATTATTTTAGTTTCTGTCTATATAAGGTAATGTTGTTTTGGCCCTCATTGTTCAGGAACACTGTTAACAATAACAAAGTGCACGTTTTGCGTACATGACTTTCTAATTTTGTGGTTTTTGCTCGGGGTAGAGTAAAAGCACTTGCTAAAAAGTATTTCCAAATAAAATGCTCACTTTATTTTGATGTTACCAGAGTAAACCTACTCGAGAGTAGCCCTCGACTGGACCTGCACCCCCAATATCATTGCAACTATAAATTGCTTTTTACCACACTACGACGACGTAATCACCTGTTTTACAAACGTCATTTATTGGCCGAAACCAGCTCTTTTCCGCAAGAGGGTAGGGCCAAAATCAAGATTATAATTTATTTGCTTACAATAACTTGAGAATATTGTAATACATTCATAACTATACGGCATTCAATATGTTTCAAAGACAGGATGGTTGCAATCGTATGATTTTCATAGCTGTGTTTGTCATCGCTGTTTTTTGTTTATAGTCTCGACTTTGTCTCGAATTTGAAACACGATTTCGAGCCCGCAAACCCTAATTTTTAACCCTTGGTGCGAAATATACTATTAAAGTACACCAAAACAACTTGTCATAGCCCGGAAATCTATCGATCCCGAAACTATCCCCAAGGTTAGAAGTGAAAATTACTCTCAGAACATCAACACCATCAGAGAGCTACTCCGCAAAGCTTTTGGTGCGAAATAGCTCCGAGAGCTATTTCGCACCAAAACCAAAGATAAACAGAAATACATTCTGTAAAATTTAGTTTTAAGGCTTCTGCCGAAAAGCTTTCTACTCGCGTTTGACGCGATAGTAAGTAAGAGAACAGTTTTTAAACAAAAGATTTCATGCTCACAGCATAATATAGGCATAATTCAAGTTATTACGTTTTAAAAATTATTACGTTATAAAAAATTAAGGATGGGCATATTTTAAAAACGAAACCACAGTTGTACGTTAATTGCGTCAGTTAGTTCATTGGTAAGACATCGAATCCAGGCAAGACGCTACGAGGCTTCATAGGAGGTATGCTATTTATGCTCTCATCCGGTTGGTCGACTAGGTTCGTGATGGTTGTCTGGTGGATCTAATGTGTTTTGTGTCTGTAATCTTTTCGCCATCAAGCGCTCCCAGTCGCCTTGACCGTGGGTCACGTTGGCGCTCAGCTCGGAAAGCGTTTATACCTCATCTGTATATTTCCATATAGGGTTAAGCAAAAGTGTTGATACCCCCAATACCCCCACCTAACTTTTTAATGCGTCATAGTAGGGAAACCAAACTCAGCATACTTTCACAGAATTAAAAACTGCACTTTTTTTCTTGCCTCATTTTCGCCCCCACCCCCAAAATGGGGCCCTTTGGGGGCAGCCTTAAATTTTCAAATGTAAATCCCTATCAAAAGACCCCTCCTTTTGAAGGGTTTGTCAAAAGAAATACAATGGCGCAAACCGGAGGTCGATATCACCCCCCTAACCAAAATGGCGGCCATTTCAAAATTTGAGATGGGTAACAAGCTAAAAGTCTGGATACCCCACCTTAACTATTAAACGGGTTACATTAGGTAAACCGAACTCAGCTCAACTTTATGCGACATAAAACTGTACTTTTTTGTAACAAAAACAACTCTGTCTCGGCCCCCAAAATGGGGCCCTTTGGTGGCAGTCCCAAATTTTTAAAAGCAAACCCCATCGAGTGACGACTCATTTTGAAGGGGTTGTCAAAAGAAATACAATGGCGCAAACCGGAGGTCGATACCAAACGAAACCTCGCGCACAAACTTTTATCCACAACAATGGACGTTCAAATATAAAAATAATGACTAATTACTCATGAAATAAACCACTGCGCATGCAGAAAAACAGTCAAATACCACGATTCCCGGAGCGGTTTTTCCCATTTTCTTTGCTGATTTTACAGTTCAACCGACAAAAATTACCCAAAATTCAAAAAATCTCCACTTAATTCCCCACAAAGCTGAAATCCCCACTAATTCCCCACCGACCAATTCTCCTAGCTGAAAATCGCCACTGTGGGGAAAAATCCCCACGTCTGGCAACACTGAATAGGTTAGTATATTACCCACCGGTGATTGCGGCTGAACGCGCCCATTGTTGGTTACACATGACATGGTGTCTGTTACATTTTCTCAGAACTGTCAAATCGCCACGTTGCGTTTGTTTACAAGCTGTCATAGGTTATAGAATGTTTACAATATCGCCTATTTTTAGAAGTTTTTATTTCCATTCAACCTTTTATTTATTTTTTTTTACTCCCACGTGTCGGTTCGGTTTTGTCACTTCGTTGCCGTTGCGGGCCCTTTTTACCTGTTCCCGGGCCTTGTCGGGGGGCTTTCCACTATATCAGACGGGGATTCTGACCCCCCGGGCCCCCCTTCGACCCAGGCCGGGCCCCCCTTCGACCCCGGGCCCCGGTACACTTGTACCGGCTATACCGGTCTGAGTACGGCCCTGTGAATGCCGTATAGTTATGAATGTATTACAATATTCTCAAGTTATTGTAAGCAAATAAATTATAATCTTGATTTTGGCCCTACCCTCTTGCGGGAAGGAACTGGTTTCGGCCAATAAATGACGTCTGTCAAACAGGTGATTACGTCGTCGTAGTGTGGTAAAAAGCAATTTATAGTTGCAATGATATTGGGGGTGCAGGTCCAGTCGAGGGCTACTCTCGAGTAGGTTTACTCTGGTAACATCAAAATAAAGTGAGCATTTTATTTGGAAATACTTTTTAGCAAGTGCTTTTACTCTACCCCGAGCAAAAACCACAAAATTAGAAAATCATGAACGCAAAACGTGCACTTTGTTATTGTTAACAGTGTTCCTGAACAATGAGGGCCAAAACAACATTACCTTATATAGACAGAAACTAAAATAATGAAATTCAAACCAATAATAAGCTGTTTAATCGTTTCATTGAAATAACAATGACTAACTCTAAACTGTATTTTAGATTTTAGGTGCAGGGCCCTGATTTTATGAAGAACACATTCTTATACTAAAAGGTACAGGCGAAAAATGACTATGATTCGTTTAGAAAACTTACTATCATGTATTCTTAATTTTAATTTAAAATTATGAAATAGCAAAAAGGATATGTCATTATTTCTAGTAAACTTCAAAATCATTGGATTAGCAATCAAAACGGCAATAAAAAAAGCGATTACATTTTGAAATGAAGATATTTTAATGGTTGAAGTAGTGATGGAAGTAAATTTATTGGCCATAAAACAGCCTCTAAAACCAGATATCTACTGAGCGGAAAAAAGCTAGAAACAGTTTAATAATTTTAATTTGTTATACGATTCATACTTGAAAAACTACTATACTTGTATAATACTCCCGTTGCAGCGGACCTGCATACTCAGCGAATTTCAAATGCAAAAGAACATATTATAATCCAACATAGTGAGATTTGACATGTTTTTATAAGATCCATAAGAATAACTTGGAAAATGAGTATGCAGGTTTGCTGCAACAGGTCCGTTAAAACTGGGTGGTTTTAATTCAATATATTTAGTAGATCTGAGCTAGAAGAAGCCATATACCAAGTTTTACCAAAATATGTCAAAAAATAAGGAAGATATAGCATTTATTTTATTTCCCATAAGGATAACATGAGAAATGAGAATACAGGTTTGCTGCCACAAAAATGGAAACTTCGGGGATTTTGGGCTATACTACATCAAATCTCACCTAGATGAAGCCCCAAACCAAGTTTTATTAAGATATGTTGAGAAATAACCGAGATATAGATTTTTACTTATTTCCCATAAGGTTAACATTGGGACAACGTACTGTGTTTACCACTTTCAATATCTCGGTAACCAATAACATTGACTTTAAGAGATTTAAAGTCAATGCCAATAACCAATGGACCTAAAGCAATGATTCAAAATACTAAATTGTTTGTTTTTCGAGCTGAATTCAATGGTGCAAGCCAAAATTTGATTATTATCATTTTTCTAGGTGAAAAACTAAAAAACCATTTTTGGGGGTTTATCCCCCTTTACCCCCCCCTCCCGGTGGTCCGATCGGGATGGTTTACGAACTCGTCCAATTGATTATCACTTTACATGTCTGTACCAAATTTTATCAAGACCGAACCATATTTACGGCCGCTATCGTGCTGACAGACACACACACACACACACACACACACATATATATATATATATATATATATATTCGAACTAATTGTGTTTTTTGCTTCTGGTGGGCCCAAAACGAAAAGTTATCATGGTCTCGGGCTTAGGTCTTACCATGAGACCTACGGTAATAGCTTCTTCCCTATAGGGGAAATTCGCTAACAGAAGAAGGCAATTTGGGTAAGGAGATTATGGCCAAACTACTGGATCGGTATCAATTATTTACGTGTTGTTTGAAAGCCGTCAACGTTTAGATGTGCATTCTGATGGTTTCAAGTCAGTACGTGGGACTAGAAAAGTTATAAATCCCTCAAAGGACTTCTTTGGCCCCTTTAAATAATGTTGGACAGCAAATCAAATCAAAAGAACAGCTGTGTATAAAATAAGCAGGCAAAATAATACTTTTTAAACATGTACAAACACATTTGCTCGTTCAACATAAAAATATAATGTCCTTATATTACTATAGGACTTAAGGCGTATCCTAAATCAGGCACCTTGGCGGCCGAGCAACTAGTCAGTTTTAGTTTGTAAATAATATGTATAATAATAAAATGTATGTTAAAATGTGTTTAAAATGTGTATGTTAAAAAATTAATGTAAAACGTTTTTAAAATACATGATTGTAAACGTTCGTAAAAACTTAAGAGTATAAATTTTTTTCAGAAAAGTACCCCTGTTGCCATTGTACGCTTATGTTAAAAATACCCAACCAGCTGATTTTGGGCTGTCCGCCAATTTATCTGGCGAACGTTACACTTAAATAAAAATAAATCAAACAATTACCTTTAAAAATATGAAAATCACTGTATCAAACTTGATTGAAAATGTTCAGTAAACATTGTTTCTGTTTGTGTGGTTGTGATTGCAAAATTGGTTTTGAACAGCCTTGTACCCTAAAATCGATAGGAAACTCAATAGATAATTACACTTTGGTTTTCTTGGTATGCGCGGGAGCGTTAACATGAAATCCTGCCAATAACCCCTCGCGCCTGCAGTGGCCATTGACGACCGACGTCAGCGGGTCCGCGTCATGCGGTGGGGGGCGCTGGCGTAGGTTAGGTCTAATGGTGGTATTGTAGGCATCTAGTGACGTAGAAAGAATTTATTGTTTGTCCTCGGACGCTAGTCGCTGCTAAAACTGCGTATTCCTATGCGTCCGCAGTCCTAGGCTCGTGACACGTGACACGTTTGTCAATGTCAATACTCATTAAACGTTCTCTCTTCCGTCTTATTTTGTTGGTTCCTCAAGCGCGGATACGTCAAAAACTTAAGTTAGAGATAAGACCAACATATTTCAGTTTGCAATAACAGACATTTAATTAATTTAGTTTTAGGTAATTTCCCCTATAGGAAAGAAGCTGTTACTGTACTCAAGGTAAGACCCATAAGCCTGAGACCATGATAACTTTTCGTTCCGGGAGCCTCAGAAGCAAAGAAAAACACCATTAAAAATTATATATACATGTATATATATTTTTTTTCATGGAGTTTTTGCTTCTGGGGCCCCCAAAACGAAAAGTTATCTAACTGACATTATAGTAAATGGACGTTTGAAGTGGGAGTAAAAGGGGAAAATTACAATTCTCATTCGCCAGCGAAAGATCTCTCATTACTAATTCATATTCAACAAAAGATCCCACACGTATAGTTCTCGCCATCCAGCCAAAGAAAAACATGGAGATGCAATACAAAATGAGTGTTTTGAGTGCATTTAACGAATAACTATACATACGTGGAGGTTGACAGGAGCATTTTGTTCTTTTGCGTTCAGGTTTCGTATCCTACTGGATGAATCATTTGGTTTGTGGTTGTTTTTTTCAAACTTTCACTGATTGTCCGCTAGTGACTCGGAGTGTCCGGAGATATTAGAATCACGCTTGCGTTCCCGTCAGTCTTTGCGGGGAGGTAGGTCGCTAGCGAACGACAAGTAAATAATTGCCTTCCCTCACCCGCTTCTTAGTTTCGTTAATTCCGAGAAACGTGGTGGCGTTTGGGAAAAATCATATTGAATTGTATTTTTAGAGAAGAAGAAGAATAATACCGAGGCGGCAGCTCAGACAAGGCCATACGTGACTTCTGAACCAACGCGCGGAGGGCAACTCCTGATCCAACATGAGTGGTCACCTCTGGCTGGCCTATGGCCTATGTGACTATTGCCGCTACGGTACCTCGCTGTCTTTAGATCGCTGCACAGGGTTATTGACCCATGGAGACGGGCAATTGAAGTTTTTATTTTAAACAAGAAGAATAATAACAATTGATAAAGTGATTCAATTACAACTCTGTTCCACCACGTTCACCTTTCACTGTAGAATTTCCATAAGCCATGTTTTTCAAATAGCAGTTAAGTTGTACTAGCCATTATCTAACAACCATCACTGATTTCATAATCGCATAATAATTGTAATCTTGACTACAGCAAACAATGGTCCCCAGCAAAGGTAATAAAATAGCAACTTTCAATAATAGGTCTGTCAATTTAACCTTAAAATAAGGCAAACCTCGCATGTGCATGTGACGTTGATTTTTATGTTTTGTTAGCACCCCTTCAAATAGTTTACTTTAAAGACTGCAACCTGAACATCCTATGCTACTCCTATTGTGCTCGGAAAACCAATGAATTCTGGTATTTTTAAAATATTTACGTAAAAAACATACATCTTACAAGAAGCAGTCAAAAACTGAATTAAGACTACATTTTCGATAATCTGTAGCTTTTATGGGTCCAGAGATTGGTTCTTCAAAGATAAGCAAAAATATTTCATTTGATCAACATGTCTACATGATTATAGTTTGCGCATTATACCTCCGGCTATGGCAGAGTCAGCTGGTTGCAAGGCGCGGGGAGAAGAGGGGGTACTTTTCTGAACACATTGTTCTACAGTCTCGCTGTATGTCAAAAGCTGTGTTTATAAAATCATATGTTTAAAATATATGATAGGCCTACGGTTAGTAGCGTACTAGCCGTAGCCGGCGATATATAGTCCAGTCAATCTGGGGTTTTAGGTGAAAAAATTAGAAGGCTGAATTTTTTCCCATCGACTACTACCATATATAGACAAGCTTCTAGCCAAAAGTCCCCACCCCTACCCCCCTTGCTTCCCCCCCTACAGCACCTCCCCTATTTTCCAAGTCTATTGATTGCAGTGTTTTTCTAAACTGCTTATAACTTAGAAACTATTTGAGATATTTCTTATATTTTGTTGTTTCCGGATTTCTCATAAATTAATCTAAAAGTAATGCTGTATAGTGTTTTACGATTAATTTACTCATTCTACGCTTCTTTTCCTGTTTAATTTGGAATAAAAGCATTTTCCTTCATTTTTTCAAATACATTTATATTTTGTCCAATAACAAGGCTCAAATCACTTCCGTTATGACTCTGTTTTGTACTAAATATTTTCTCCTATTTATAAGCTTTAAAATAATATCATATTTATTTGGCTTGCTTTTCCCGCATATTGCCTTGCTAATACAAGTAAAACATGTTTTACGGCACCTGCCACGGCCGCGCGCTGCGCCACCGAGGTTCATTCAACCTGGGGTTTTGAGGGGAGGGGAAAATAGGAAAAAGCTGAATTTCTCACCATCGACTACTATTGCATAGACAAGCTTCTAGCCAAAAGTCCCCAATCCTACCACCCTTGCTTCCCCCCCTTCAGCCTCCCTAATTTTCCAGGTATAATAAATGCAGTATTTTGCTTAGCTGCCTATATCTTAGAAACCATTTAAGATATCTATAAGTATAAAAGAGGATGTTGGTATATATATATATATATATATATATATATATATATATATATATATATAGCATTGATAAACTCAGACACTGCTGGACCGATGGCCACGAAACTTGGTAGATACATGTAGAATTTCATGGAGTAGGTTTATACACTTTCAATTTCGTGATAACTTTCAGGGCTTAGCCCTGGGACCATCTTAAAGGTACCCATGTCAGGGATTTTGAAAGAATTTAAGTTGGATTTGTTTACTAACAAAACATGTGAAAGTAAAATTTAAAACAGATGATGTAAATTAATGGTATTTCTTTCTGCTATTTAATTGTATTTGTTTACATGAAGATTTGTTACTTGGTGCCAGATGGTTAATGAATTAAGACTTTTGAATATATTTTAAGTGCAATACACTATATAAAATGCTGGTATATAGTATAAAATAAAATAAATAATTGATATTACTGAAGGACTTCTGTGATCACTGATCACTTATACTTACTTGAAGGACTTCTTTTTTATGACAACAAACTGCTGTTTAAAGAGGAAGAGTGTACTACTGTAAAGTACCTATTATACCTAGCGCCAATTCTTGGAGCCCACGCTGTCCATAAGCCCAATGCTAAAATTAACATTTGTCTTATGGATGGCGTGGGCCCCAAGAATTGGCGCCAGTTATAATTTTATCTACAGCAGTTAAAAAAATTGCCGGGACGGCTCATTCAATCTTTTTGTTCAATATCTATAAGTATAAAAGAGGATGTTGGTATATATATATATATATATATATAGCATTGATAAACTCAGACACCGCTGGACCGATGGCCACGAAACTTGGTAGATACATGTAGAATTTCATGGAGTAGGTTTATACACCTTCAATTTCATGATAACTTTCAGGGCTTAGCCCTGGGACCGTCTTAAAGGTACCCATGTCAGCGATTTTGAAAGAATTTGAGTTGGATTTGTTTACTAACAAAACATGTGAAAGTAAAATTTAAAACAGGTGATGTAAATTAATGGTATTTCTTTCTGCTATTTAATTGTATTTGTTTACATGAAAATTTGTTACTTGGTGCCAGATGGTTAATGAATTAGACTTTTGCATATATTTTAAGTGCAATACACTATATAAAATTTTGGTATGTAGTATAACATAAAATAAATAACTGATTACTGAAGGACTTCAGTGATCACTGATCACTTATACTTGAAGGACATATTTTTTATGACAACTAACTGCTATAAGAGGAAGAGTGTGCTACTGTAAAGTTAATTTTATCTACAGCACTTAAAAAAAATTGCCGGGACGGCTCATTCAGTCTTTTTGTTCAATATCGAGTCTAAAAACGTAAGACAGCACCTTTCAATAATTGCTGGAGTGGCATTGTAATTTTTTGTTCAAGACCCTAAATCCTTAAGGAAATGATATTTTACAGTGAATAAAATTTCAAGCTACGTTCTATGGTTCCTTTAACACGTATGCTTTCATGAAGGAAAGAAATAGGATTTCTAATACGCAGGTCTGCTGCGACAGGGGTGCATAACAAAGTTCTAATCAAGGGTGACTATGCAACATTTGTGAGCAGATTCAAAGTGCTGTCGAAAAAGCCAAGGGTGCCGTTCCTTATATCGTGCCCTATGATCGTCATCAGGGCAAGCTCAGGTACCATGCGTTAAGCAGAAACGTCCATAAATGCTTCTCGGCGTTTGTCTCGGGTGAGCCAGTCTCTGTAAATTCGCTTCTTAAGTGTGTGAGCGCAATCCTCTTCACCTGATAGCAAGATCGACTATCGATACAAGCAAACAGCACTTGCAAGAGGAAGGACCGCCGATATGGGCATGAGTCTACCCAGGGCAGCAACACCATTTGGGGCTTTGTCGGTGGGGCGCTGGATATGGTCACATTTGTTATATAGACAGACACTTTATGCAAGAATAGAATACCCCCGTCGTAGCAGACCTGCGTACTAAGAGCAAATTTCTAAAAACATTTTTTTTGTTTTATGGAAGTACATTTGATATGTTTAAAGAAGTAGATTTTACAACAAGAAAAATAAATAGGAAATCAAAACTATAAAAATTGATGGGTGATAGTGTATGTTTCATTTTTATCGTGAGCGAAGCCACGGGTTCTTCTAGTATCTTATATTTTTTGTTTCCAGATTTCTAATAAAAAAATCTAATAAAATGCTATGTAGTGTTTTAAGATTATTTTACTCCTTCTACGACTATTTTCCCGTTTAATTTGGAAAAAAGCAATTTCCTTCATTTTTTATCAAATATATTTATATTTTTCCCAATAACAAGGCTCAAATCACTTCCTTTATGACTCTGTTTCGCACTGAAAATTTTTTCATGTGTGTAAGTTTAAAATAATATCAGATTTGGCTTGCTTTTCCCGCATATTGCCTTGCTAATACAAGAAAAACATGTTTTACGGCACCTGCCACGGCCGCGCGCTGCGCCACCGAGGCTCATTCAACCTGGGGTTTTAAGGGCAGGGGAAAATACGAAAAAGCTGGATTTTTACCATCGACTACTATGACATAGACAAGCTTCTAGCCAAAAGTCCAAATTCCTAACCCCCCTGCTTCCCCCCCCCCCTTCAGCCTCCCTAATTTTCCAGGTCTAATTAATGCAGTATTTTGCTAAGCTGCCTATATCTTAGAAACCATTTAAAATATATCTTATATTTTTTGTTTCCGGATTTCTATTAAAAAAATCTAATAAAATGTCATGTAGTGTTTTAAGATTAGTTTACTCCTTCTGCGTCTATTTTCCTGTTTAATTTGGAAAAAATGCATTTTCCTTAAATTTTTATGAAATTTATTTATATTTTTCCTAATAACAAGGCTTAAATCAATTCCCTTATGAATCTGTTTTGCACTGATATTTGAACCTCCAGCACCTGAGGATGTCATATCACTCATTTCTTGCAACTGTATAAAGTCCTGCAAAAACAAGTGCAGCTGCTTCAAGGCTTCCTTGAGTTGCACAGAAATGTGTGGACAGTGCGCAGGACAATGCAGAAACAGAGAGGAGCCAGAAGAAGTCCCCCTTTAATTGTGGTAAGTTACACTTGAATAGGGAGAAGTCATTAGGTAGGTGTCTGCCATTATTTGTCTCACTACAATCATTCATGTTGTTCCAGATTTCTCAAGAAATCAAGTAGAAGTCAAGTATGGTTTTCTGTGCTCTTCCATCTCAGAATGTAAATAAAGCTGACGGCATTTAAATAAAGCAGATGCTATATACAAATAACTAGTGTTAAAATATTAACTTCATCCTGTAAACCCTCGAAAAACTCTGAACGTCGCGGCGTGGCAAGCTCAAGAACGGCAGGCGAAGCTAAAATTTGGCTTAGCATATTTTTACGATGCTTTATATGATAAAGGTAATTTAAATATTTAATACAAAACCGCTTCCTAATGGTGGTAATGATTATAGCCTTTTGATTATGTAATTTAAATGCAAGTAATTACTTTTTCCAAATTAAACAGGAAAATAGACGTAGAAGGAGTAAACTAATCTTAAAACACTACATGGCATTATTATTAGAAATCCGGAAACAAAAAATATAAGAGATATCTTAAATGGTTTCTAAGATATGCAGCTTAGCAAAATACTGCATTTATTAGACTTGTAAAATTAGGGGGGCTGAAGGGGGGGAAGCAAGGGGAGTAGGGATGGGAACTTTTGGCTAGAAGCTTGTCTATAAAATAGTAGTCGATGGTAAAACATTCAGCTTTTTCCTATTTTCCTCTCCCCTTAAAACCCCACGTTGAATGAACCTCGGTGGCGTAACGCGCGGCCGCAGCAGGCACTGTAAAACATGTTTTACTTGTATTAGCAAGGCAATAAGTGAGAAAAGCAAGCCAAGTAGGCTATTATATCATTTTAAAGCTTATAAACAGGAGAAAATATTTAGTACATAACAGAGTCATAACGGAAGTGATTTGAGCCTTGTTATTGGGCATAATAAAAACATATTTGGCGAAAAATTAAGGAAAATGATTTTTCCAAATTAAACAGGAAAATAGACGTAGAAGGAGTAGATTAATCGTAAATCACCATATGACATTATTTTTAGAGCTTTTTATGAGGAACCCGAAAACAACCAAATGTAAGGTATATCTTAAATAATTTCTGAGATATAGTCATTTTTACAAAATACTGCATTTTCTAAACTTAAAGAACAACAAGGGGCTGTAGGGGGGGAAGCAAGAGGGGTAGGGGTGGGGACTTTTGGCTAGAAGCTTGTCTTTATGGTAGTAGTCGATGGTGAAAAATTCAGCCTTCTCCTAATTTTTTTCCTCTATCGCCTCTTTTTAGGAACAGATTGACTGGACTAATAATGCGCGAACTAACATAGGAAATTCTGGAAAATCTTTGAGGCATCAGGGCAGAGCCTTAAAACGTTGGACTAGATTCCTAGCTTAAAAATATGATAATACAAATTTACTTACATATTATGTGCACCAAGTTTCTTGGCAAACGGTAAGTTTCCAAGCCTGTTAACCAACCTCGATTTGTACGTGTAAATATGCAGAAAGCTATGTTGGAAGTTAATTGTTAGTTAAAAGTTAAAACTTTAAGAGGAACTTTAAATTTTAGTTGTTTGATACTATTGTAAAAATACCTTCTGTCTTGGTTGTATGCCGGACAATATAATAAAATGTGATTAATTGTTTCATTTTCCCTATTACATTTCGTACACAATGGCGAATCTACCGCTTTAATCTGGAATAACCTTGTTGCGTTATAAGTATGGCCAAATCTCAATCAGGCTATAATGTTAATATTTTTTCTATTAAGTTTCGAACCGTAAAACCATGGAACATTGATGTCTTCATTTTGAATTTGTCTACACCAATGCCCTTTGTTAGAATTATCGAATTGGTGTTTGAACTTTGTCTTGATGTTTCTTTAAAAAGTCCTGATTATGTCTGAATTCATCAACTTTTTCTGATCAATACAAATTCAAAAATTTTGACAAAAAACTTTCCCCTTATGTTATGGCAGAAAATTAAAAAATGTAATACATACCGAAAATCAGCATAAAAATAAGGGGTTTCCTCATAATAACTTTAAAACTGTCTGACATGAAATGAAAAAGTTAGCTTAGAAAACTTAAGGCTGGACATTCGGTACCTATAAACAATGACAAAACATCTAGAAAGTTAAAAAATGTTATTTTTCATGTTCTTAGAAACACAATTTTACACATTGAATCACCACTAACCTATTTAATAAAGTAAACTCACAACATAAACAAACCATGTTATGACATTAAATCATGTACTTTAAAATAAAGCTTTATAATCAGCTGATCTGTGCTATTATTCTCAGTTGATCAGTAAAAATAATATTAATGAATAGAAAATATTTTATATTCCATTTCTAAAATATAAAATGAAAGAATGTTTAACTTTTCAGGCAAATGGCCATAGGCCTATATAGAGTTAATTACCTTTCATTTTACACAACCTGCATGTAAATCGTTCCAATAGAACTCTAGATCGCACTTAAAATAGGCTAAAAACTTTAACCCATGTTATTGTCTGAAGTGATTTTAATTTCCGTTCTTGGAAAATTGAGAGGAGTAACAGCTGAAATCGAAGAAAAAAGGGCAAATATAGATACAATTACCTTTTATTTGGTACCAGCCGTGTGCAAATCGGTCCAATAGTATGGTCAGGCTCGCTGCCAAAAGTTTCATTTTTCCCTATGTTAAATCTCCATAAGAAAATGGTATTTTCCTTTGAACCGTATTAACATAGGTGTTTACAAATGTAGCAATCATCGTAAGTCTCAAAATGACATTTGATATGAGTCTGAACCATTAAAACTGACCTTTTACAATTTGCCATTGTGATAAACATTTGGACCATTAACGATATTTAAACCAGCTGTTTCACATAATTAAGTAATTATAACAATAAACAATTTATCAATCAGATATTATTTTTTATTTACACTTATAAAACTCTGTAATTTATATAATATAAATCTGTTTTTTCTTTCCATTTAATAATACATGATAATGCATACATTTTATGTACTGGCCATGATAAACCAAATACTTCTTGAGCGTTTGCTCTTTCCCTGTCGTTAGACAAAGTACCTCGTGTCTTCACAATCAGCTGAATGAATGACTGTCAAATTATATCATTGCAAAGGTTTGGAAATGTCGATTTTTTTTATTTAAGAAAGTAAGATAATGTAAAAGTAAATAAAACCGGCAAATATAGAAAAGTTGAGCTTTTATTTGGTACAAACTGCATGAAAATTGGCCCCCTGGAAGTCTCAGACGTACTGTCCAAAGGATTGGAGGAGTTGATTTTTTCCCCCATGTTAAATCTCCATAAGAAAAGTTTATTTTTCATTTTTTACACATTTCAATGATATATTTTCAAAATTCAAATAAAACCTGCACATATAGGGCCGATAACCTTCGTTTTGGTGCAACCCGCATGTAAATCGGTCCAGTATAACGGCCAGGGTCGCTGTCATTAGTTTTAAAAAAGTTTTTTAACATATAAGATGACTCAAATGAAAGCCAATAATCTACCCATATGGAAAAATTATATATTTAAATATATTTTAAAAGACCAAAAAATATATAAAATATATTATCAAATATATATTATTTTAGTTTATATATTTGAAATATATACCAGGATATATTTCAAATATATTTAATGAAATATATTTTAGGATTATATTTTGAAATATATAATATATATATTTCAATTCAAGTAAGAGTATATATTATGAAATACTATTGGTGAAATATATTTGAAATATATTCTTGTATATATTTCAAATATATTTATTGAAATATATTTTGCAATACATTACAAATATATTAAAACTGAAGTAAGACATATATATTACGAAATACTATTAGTGAAATATATTTGAAATATATTCTTGTATATATTTAAAATATATTTAATGAAATATATTTTTGAAATATATTATGCAATACATTACAAATATATTAAAACTAAAGTAAGACATATATATTAAGAAATACCGTTAGTGATATATATTTTAAATACATTAACACCATATATATTTTATGACATAATTATGAATACATTTCAAATATAACTTTAATTTTATATTTGGAAATATATTATTAACAGTATATTGCAAATATAAAAACATATATATTTATAATATATTAAACAAATTGACAAGCATAAAATCAAAATATGCGGAACATCTTATACAGGGTACCTATAAAAGAACTCCGGGATTTTAAAAATTAGTATCTTAATAACTGTAGAATGTAGCGAAACGCAGTTAATTTCTTTGAAACGAGTAACTCATAAGGTTTGACTCATAACAATTGGGAATGTTTTTGTCAAGAGGTGGCAGCGCTGCGGAACATTGGTCTTAGAACAACTTAGCGCGGCTGTCAAGTGCTGTCTGGATTGTTGTGCTAAAGGCAGAGCCGCAACAAAAGGCTCAATACGTTATTTGGCTAATATAAACTAAATCTGTTGTTACGGTACAAAGAATCCTTCGAAAATTCGTGATGTTGACTACCTCAGGCAAAGAATAATTAATTCTGTGGCAACCGCTCCCCCCCAAAAATGTCAGCATATAAGGAGGTGGAATATCGTTACGATGTGTGCTGTGCCGCCAAGGGAGCCCATTTTAAACTTTATGAAATTGCTAAAGAAAATTTTAAAATGCAACCTTTTAATCATGTATATAAAATAGTTACATAAGCTTATTGCTTCATAACAATATTTTGCCTCAAAACCCTGAAGTTCTTTTATAGATACCCTAACATAATCACACCAAATGCATAATACATGAAGTAAACATAATTACATAATATGAAGTAAACATAATTACACCAATATAGATGACAACTTAAAATTACTGTCTAGAATGTACTCATATAAAAATGACAAAGAAAAATTACATGTAAAATAATTGATATTTCCTAGTCAATTTTTATGCAATCCTATACTATATAGGATGTTTTATATTTAACGAAACACTTTTGAAATACTGTACATATCAATATACTGTCACCCAACACATAATGTAATGCCCAATGCTAATTCAGATTATGTACGATTAACAAAGCATCTACTGTATGAGACTTTTAAAAATGCGGAAGTAAAAATAGCCTATGGAACTAAAACATAATAATAATTCATTTGATTTATAAGCGATCACAACAACAGCAGAAAAGAAATAAGGTGACTTGACGAAAGCAGGGGAGTGTATAAACTTAAATGTTGGAACTGCGATACGGTAACATCTATTTTGGACAAACTTTATAATAAATTTTCATATAAGATACAAAGTACAATTACAGTCTTCACCAACTC
Organism: Flexamia atlantica; assembly: GCA_035578135.1. Lineage (NCBI taxonomy): Eukaryota > Metazoa > Arthropoda > Insecta > Hemiptera > Cicadellidae > Flexamia > Flexamia atlantica. The sequence goes on along the minus strand of JAQJVK010000001.1, from coordinate 81,158,136 downwards.
CTATGATAAACTTTAAGTACGCAACGTGTGTTAGATACAACAGCAACTATTTAATTACTGAATGCTGTCCATTAAAAATAGACTATTGCTACAACACAACGCAAAAGCATTGAAACTCCAACTCCAAAAGGAAACAGCGTTCCCAATCAGTTTTACATCCTAAGTTATGCCTTGTCACCCATGAGTCGAATTGGCCGAGTGGGTTAAGGCGTAGGTTAGGTTAGGATAGGATGTAGGCTTAGGATAGGTAGAGCGAAGGTCCGGGGTTCGAATCCCAGTAGGGTCACCCTTTTTTTTGTTCATGAAAATCAAATGTAAGGCTAATATTATATATTTATATATCAATTTATTAATTTTTTTGAAGAGTTTTGGCACTTAAATGGAAGAAAATCATATTTTGAAAAATATTGAAATATAAATTAAATATATTTATAATATATTTTTATTCCAAACAACAATATATTTACCTAAATATATTACAAATATAAAATATTATTAATAACAAACAATAATATAATTAAAATATATTTTAAATATAAATTATATATAAATATATATTTAGTAAATATATAATTATGTCTTTCTGGGTCCCAAAATTTGTATATTTAAATATATTTCAATATATATTTCAAATATATAACGTTTTATTCTAAAATATATTATTATATATTTTTAAAAATATATTTTAAATATAAATTTTTCCATATGCGTAATAAGTCAATTAAGACCTTTTGATTCTATTTGCACAAACTAGGAATCGCCTACTGTTTGAAATTCAACCAGAAAATATTAGGGTTTTGTTTTTACTCATTGTTCCAATAAAACAAGTCTGCAGTTGTTTAATAGTATATTCGCAACAAGGGCCGAAAATGAGGATTTGCTGGCTCGAGATCGTGTTTCAAATTCGAGACGAAGTCGAGAATTTCAAACGATCGAGAGCAGCAAAACCCTTTCGGCCGAGGTGCGAACGCTATTTTTCACCACACTAGCCTACCCAATGTAATATACCCTAAATAATAAAAAAAACTGATTATTATTTGACTCACTTGAAAACAAAACTTGAAGGTTATGAGTGACGGTACAACTTATTTGTTATGACCCAAACAAACACAGTTATAAAAATCATATGATCGCAACTATCCTATCTTTGGAACTTATTCAATGTCGTATAATTATGTGATGTTCTGACGTTGTTTCAAGCAAATAAACGATCAGCTGACTTTCGGCCCTAGGGCCCCAAACGTTTTCGGTCTTGTGCCGGCAAACAGTGTGTTTCGGTCCGCGTTTGACGTTTGAAAAACAGGTGATTTCGTCGTAGTGTGGTGAAAAGAATATTTGTGCCAAGCTTCATCGCTCTAAGCCTTATAGTTTTTGAGAAACTGTGATCAGTCAGTCAGTCAGTCAATGGGTTTTGGCTTCTATATACAGGGTGTCTGTAAAGTCCGTCACCAAACTCCATAACTTGGTTTATTGGGTCAAAATAAGCAAAAAAGTTCCTGTGAAGGTATGTCCTAAAATGCATATTTACCCAGATATCCGCCATTTTGTATTTTTCACAAAATATTTTTTATCTCCGAAGTTTGTGCATCGATTTTTTTGAAACTTAGTATGTACCTATAACTAGTCAAGGTTAGTTAATGAAAAAATAATTAGCATGATTGAATGGTAAATTTCAAAATGGCGGCCGTTCAAAATCTTTAATTTGAAATACCGGAAAAAGGTTACGTAGTAAAAAAAATATGAAGAATAAAAAGTTTTAGAAAATTTAATTTCCAGTCTAATGACACCACAATTATGAAAATCGGTTAATAAATAACTGGATTATGGTCAAATTTATCTACCGAGGCAGCGTAATTGACCTGTCAGCGCATGACTCAATGCAACAATGGGCCATTCTCCTTCCAATTTATGCTGCCTCGTTGGATAAATTCAACCATAACTCAGTTATTTATCAACCGATTTTCATAATTCTGGTGTCATTAGACTGGACATTAAATTTTCTAAAACTTTTTATTCTTCATATTTTTTTGTACTACGTAACCTTTTTCCGGTATTTCAAATTAAAGATTTTGAACGGCCGCCATTTTGAAATTTACCATTCGATCATGCTGATTATTTTTTCATTAACTAACCTTGACTAGTTAGAGGTACATACTAAGTTTCAAAAAAATCGATTCACAAACTTCGGAGATAAAAAATATTTTGTGAAAAATACAAAATGGCGGATATCTGGGTAAATATGCATTTTAAGATATACCTTCACAGGAACCTTTTTGCTTATTTTGACCCAATAAACCAAGTTATGGAGTTTGGTGACGGACTTTACAGACACCCTGTATATAGATGTGTGTGTCTGTCAGCACGATAGCGGCCGTAAATATGGTTCGATCTTGATGAAATTTGGTACAAACATGTAAAGTGGTAATCAATTGGACGATATCGTAAACCAGCCCGATCGGACCACCGGGAGGGGGGGTAAAGGGGGATAAACCCCCCCAAAAATGGGTTTTTTGAGTTTTTCATATAGAAAAATAAAAATAACCAAATTTTGGCTTACACCATTGAATTCAGCTCGAAAAAAAACAAACAATTTAGTATTTTGAATCATTGCTTTATGTCCATTGGTTACCGAGATATTGAAAGTGGTAAACACACAGTACGTTGTCCCAATGTTAACCTTATGGGAAATAAGTAAAATTCTATATCACGGTTATTTCTCAACATATCTTAATAAAACTTGGTTTGGGCTTCATCTAGGTGAGATTTGATTTAGTATAGCCTAAAATCCCCGAAGTTTCCATTTTTGTGGCAGCAAACCTGTATACTCATTCCCCATGTTATCCTTATGGGAAATAAAATAAATGCTATATCTTCCTTATTTTTGACATATCTTGGTAAAACTTGGTATATGGCTTCTTCTAGCTCAGATCTACTAAATATATTGAATTAAAACCACCCAGTTTTAACGGACCTGTTGCAGCAAACCTGCATACTCATTCTCCATGTTATTCTTATGGATCTTACAAAACATGTCAAATATCACTATGTTGGATTATATGTTCTTTTGCATTTGAAATTCTTGAGTATGCAGGTCTGCTGCAACAGGGGTATTTTTTTTAATGAACCGAAAACTATAAGAAAAAGTAGAGGGTAAATGTCTTGGCCAAAAACTTATTTCCCCAAAAAATTCCTTATTTAATAAATTTTTACATTTTATTCTTTTAGTAGATTTGATCTCGTACATTTTATATCCCATAAAAATATGTTACAGTACTCCCATTTATAGTTTTAAAAACTGAAATGGCTGCCATTTTGAATTTTTAAATACTCTATTTTAGCTGTCTGAGAAAAAATATTTTTAAACCTTTCTTTTTTGGTATCTAAAGCCATAGATAAAAAATATTTTTTATCTATGCTAAAGCCTATAAAGAATAATTGTGCCAAGTTTCATAGACCTAAGTGTTGTAGTTTTTGAGAAAGTAAGATTTGAAAGCTAAAAATGGCCGCCATTTTGAATTTTTTAATATATCATATTTAGCGCTTTTGAGAGAAAATATCGCAAAATCCTTTCTGAGTACGCATCTAGAGCCTGTAAAGAATATTTGTGCCTAGTGTCATGGCTCTAGACCTCATAGTTTTTGAGAAACTGTGATCAGTCAGTCAGTCAATGGGTTTTGGCTTTTATATATATAGATATATATGTAAGTATAGAAGTTACTTCAAAACAAAAAATTAAAAAGGTTGATCCTCCAAAAAATAACTAAAGAATTATGTTAAACATAGAACATAATGAATCTGTTAAAAACACATTGTTGAACTTAAAAATCATCTGCGCTTGGAGTTATGTACGATAAGGTGAAGTAAATGAGCCTGAATTTACAGAAAATGACGGAAACATCATTATAACCCCGGAAACAAAAAAGAAAAAGATAACCTCAGCATAATTTTGAGCTACACCAATAACACTTCTTACTTCTTACGCTGGTTTGAAATATCTGAGACCACTTCCAATACAAACCAAAGAGGTGGAAAACTAGGTTACACTTAAATCATTGCTAAAGGCATTCTTACCTGATAAAGCTTTATCCATAAGAAAACATAAATAAACATATATTCATCAGAAGAATTTGATTATTTAGAATTAATTATATTTTGTACTTATTATTTTAAGTTCCACATGTAACGCTATGTTAATTGTACATGTTTATGAATTATTGTATGAATTAAGAAGTTTTTACTTTGACTACTCGAGGGTTAGCAACTGGGAAAATTGACTGACTTATGTTACTGATTGATTAATGTTTAACTAGGTGAACCCGTACAAATTTGCACGATTATTATATTATAAATGATCGTCTGCCTTCCATGCGCACATAATATGTCGACAATCTATTGTAAAAATAGGTTTTGGAACGATGTAGCGTGCTGAAAGTGTCTCTGATAGCCAATCGATAGGATGCGTATTGCAGCATTGTAAGCACCCCACAACCGTACCATTCCATGAGTTATCACTGCTTACCGTTAGACAATTGTTTATTAAGACCTTGATGATTCATATTTACAAGAATTTTAACTCCTTATTTACTAGCATAACACACACTCATAACACACGCTATTCACAAAATGTAGGAATACCAGCCATTCACTTAACTAAATCTTACTCTACCACCAACTCCTCTTACATTTCATCTGTTTTGTACCGGAACTTAACAACCTATTCAAATAACTTAATTTTTAATTCTCCTTCTGTGAAATCATTTAAAAAGCATGTAACTGATTGGCTCGTTGAACTGGGAATAATAGATTCTGAACTTCTTATCACTCCTCAGTACAGGCAGACCTGACCCTACTACTTACACCCACTAGGACCTGATCTGACCGAATCTCACATTTGACTACCTTTTACACTGCCTCTTGCCATCTTCCCCTCTCTGCCACTCCCATGCTCCGTTGTTAATTCTCTAAATTATTTGTTATTATTTTCAACAAGTCTAGTTTTTTAAAAACCACTCTTTTCCGCATTAAAAAATTAAAAGCAAATATTTTCCAAAGGTTTATTCACAATAAATAACCTATGCTGACTGTAATATCGGCTAAGCCTTCGCACAGGCAACCTGCCCATGAAGGCTTATTTCCTTGGTTATAAATATCTTTCATGGACAATGTTTTTGTAAGTAAAATTTAGCATATCATTCAATTTAGTTATATTTTCTTTGTAATTACCATAACTATTGAATTGTAATTTGAATTCATGGAAGATTTATTTTTTGTTAATATTACTGGAAATAAACGATTTTTTCATTTCATTTCATTTCATCTCATTTCAGCGATGTTCGTTGTGCACTTGCGTATTCATTAAATTTTTTTTAGATCTGTATGTCAACATTCATCTCCTTATGGAAAAAGCAACGGGTCAGCCGTTGATTCAAGGCAAAATTAGTAATATATTATACTGTATTGTAATTGGCAGGACCGTACTCAGACCGGTATAGCCGGTACGATTTTACCGGGGCCCGGGGTCAAGGGGGGGTCCGGGCTGGGTCGAAGGGGGGCCCGGGGGGCCAGAATCCCCCTCTGAAATAGTGGAAAGGCCTCGACAAGGCCCGGGAACAGGTAAAAAGGCCCTGCAACGGCAACGAAGGGACCAAAACCGGCACGTGGGAGTAAAAAAAAAAAGAAAAAAGTCACCACTTTTGACGAACTGGAAATCAGCTACGGTTTTGAGTGGAACGGGTGCAGTACCAGGACATGAGGGGCCCGGCTTCATATCTTCACTGGGGCCCGCCAAAGCTGGGTACAGCCCTGGTAATTGGAGAATATGTACTCTTCTAAGTGGCTGATCTTTTGAGTGAATCATTAAGTCACGCCCGCACTTGGTGGTTCGCTATCGTTTGCTCTAAAAATAATAGCAACATCATTAAGTTAAGTCATCGTATCAACGCTAATATTCTTTTCAATCTCAGACAATGTGTATTCCGAGTTGTGTATGCTACTCATCTGGAGTATTTTTCAGAATGCAAATCATCAAATTGAAATCTTGCGCTTAGGGATTATCTTTAACCAAGTGTTCAGTCAAGCTGATCATGAGTTCATTGCTGCAGTAGCCGTTGGCTTTGTTTAGTATTCTTTCTTGATCACCAGTTTCGACGTCCATCATAGTAACAAATTTGAGCATATAACGAATACTTTCCTCATGGTTGTAAGGTGCTATAATTGAGTGATAAATTTTTGCATACACTTTATATATTAAAAACCCTCCGCCATTGTTTTCATCAATTTAATAGTTCTTTTGCTTGCTGTTGCGAGCACAGAGTTGTAGGAATTAATGTTTTCTTTATAGTTTCTGTTCAGACTATCGGTACCAGTAAAGTAAGGCTTTGAATGTAATTGCTTTGTCAGTATTTAAGTAGATTCACTTTCCCTTATGGCAGCAGTATGAAAATCCTTAGCCTCTTCCTCTTTTTTCTCATTGAAAATGTAGCGCGCCACATTTCTGACATGGTATTGCCATCCCACCAAGTGAATGCTGCAGAATCCTTGGATTTGTTAGTGATATTTTTGTCAGTGCAATTTTCCACTAATTGATCCAGTTCCGCATACGAAGCCTCTGTTTGTACACACACACACACACACACACACATTGCTGAACATTGCCCAGCCGTGTCCGACAGCTATAAACCCTTCTTTGTCGTCATGTTCTTAGCATGTTTGAAAGAATATAAAGTGTCCGATCACAACAAATTTTCGCCGTCTTGTTCCTTAAAAAAAAAAACTAATTTGATATCTAAACTCAATCCACCTCATCACAGTAGGCCTACTCTATCCATTCACCTTTCAGTACAGACCATATGGAGATAGCAATACTGTTACCTTTCCTTAGATCACACACAGCTGATCAGATGTTTATTTGTTTACATTTTCGCTTCTGTCAAAAAAAATTTTATTTTCAAATAGCTTTTTCACACTTTTTCAAGTTATATTGCCTAAATTAAAAATGTAAACATGAACATGTTACACATGTTCACATGAATGTGCACATAGAGACGCGTGTTTTGATGTATAATATGTGGGAGTAAGTCTTAAAATAAAAAAGCCTTATCGTTAACAAAGTTTCCATGTATAGTGTATTAATAATATAAGTTAGATACTGCACAAGTACACCTACTGCATAGGGGAAAACCTTACTTAAATGAATTATCAGGTCAACTTAGTTTTCATGGAATAGTTCTACAAAAGTTGTATTAATAACCTTAAATAATTAATTGGAATTATAGTGATTATGATATTTACGGAAAGTTAGGTCGTTCAAACAGTACTAACATATTTTGGAACGATGAGTAACGTTTGTGTTGCGAGATTGATATTTATTTAGAAATTGGAGATAATGACGACACTTTGAATAAAACATACATGTCAATGTCCATGATGTATAACTTGGGGGGAATGATGTTATCTTCGGGTCTCATATATTCAGCCAGACATAATTAAACATTTTGTTTTAAACTAGACAGCATCAAATAAACATTATTCTGTCAACTCAAATTCAAATAAGTCGATAAAAAAAGTTGAAATTCTATTTCAAATAGACTAGGTGTATGGAGAGGAAGAGGTACAAATTTAAATTACCAGGCAATATTTCCAGCTTCAAAGCAATAGCACATGGTTAATGTTAGACTAATAACCTTGTACATAGCATATTTTTATACAATAACTGTATGCCAATAGAACAGTCAACTTTCTAGACAAAATATATGTATCATATAACACTTTTGCGTTGTTTTGAACGTAGCAAAACAGGGTTTATTCGCATTCATAACTTAAAAGAAATAACTCTTTATGCTCCTCGATTTTCTTCAGGTCTCCTGCAAATAAAGTTGTCATGAGAGCTGGCATAATTTTTCACTGATCTGGAACGAAAAAGTACATATAAATTTATTCATTATGTAGGCGGCATGTATAAATGAAACAAAAACATAAATAATTTGGTTTAATCTATCCTTGACATTTCTACTCTAAAATATCATGACAAAAACGTGTCCAGTCACCGTAAAGATCATAAACATGTCAGCCTTTTTATGAGTACCTGCTGACAGCAGAGGCTGGTCGAGCTGGCGGGGTTCCGCCAAGACTTGGCAAGGCAATGTTTTACATTACAGAATCTACCAAATACTGCAAATGGATGGACGGAAAACATATATTTAAAAATATATAGCTGATCTGACAAAACATGAAGCAAATAATATTTTTCTTTATTTCCTAACTAGCTGATCAACACGGTTTTACGCGTGGAAAAACAGAAAAACCTCCTTGGATTAATGATTTAATGTTAAGGTTGCCATGACGACTACATGAGCTTTCCTATACTATAACATTGAAACTTTGATGTTATATAGGGCGTTGCTCTGAGAGAATTTTTTTTAATCCGTTCTTAGTGGATGCCTATGCCCTGAGAGGAACGTCCATGCAAAGTTTCAAGGTTCTAGGTCAAACAGTTTGGGCTGTGCGATGATGGGTGAGTGGTATTTGGCAAATAAATGTAGTAGATTTAATTAATTTTATAAATTTAGGGTAGTGGTATTGGTTGTAATGGTTTTAGAGCATACTAGTGGCTTGTAGGGGCAAAAGCCTCTAAAAATAAAATACAAATGCTGGATATTTCATGTTTCCTTCACACTCACAACTCAGCAACAGCAGTGACGGATCTAAACTTACTGTCACCCGGGTCAAAATCGCGGAGTTTGGCGCCCCCCCCCCCCCACGGCACCAAACACAATAAATGTATGTTGAATGTGTCTTTGATGTGATGGATAAGCAATTAATCTCGTATACCATAATATTATTTTATCTTATGGTTCTTATGATTTTTTTACAACCGATGTTCATAGGCTACGATTCATACAAAGTTACAGCTGTTATTGCCATAATATGACAATATGACCCAGAAATTTGCCGGCCGCTGTAAAACCAAATCAAGGTGTCTACCAGATTTCAATTATGAAACTTCCGACTTTTTTATGACCTTTCCAACAATTTCAAAACAATTCCCGACCAGTGAAAACGGCCATGTTGTTGTTTCATAAAACGAATACCTAAGCCCAATCTATGTAAAGAATAACACAATATGATTTGACGGCCCAAATACGACCGAGAGATTTTGCGGCCGCGATGTGTCACAACATGATTAAAAGCTGTAATGAGACCAAGAGTTTTGCTGGTCACAGACACACTGAGCGATTTTTTCCGGCCGCAATACGACCGAGGGATTTGCCGGCCATGGTAAATACGACCGCGATTTGACAGCCGCGATGTGACCGAGAAAGGTGTAAGTGGTAGTTGCAATGCGACAGATATTTGGCAGTCATGGTCTAAACGACAGATTTTTCGGCCGCAATGTGGTCATGCAATAAATATGACGACCTCGAAAATAGTGAAATACTTTCGGAGTAAAACTGAAATATGCCTGCTAGCAACGACTGATATAATCTGTTCAATATATGGCCAATAGATGTGACGGCCGCGAAAAGAATGAGAGACTTCTCGTCCAAAATGCGACCAAGAGATCTGCCGGCCGCAAAACAAGCAGGCGATTTTCCGACAACGAAATAAGCGAGCTATTTTTCGGCCGTGGGACGAGTGAGCTATTCTCCGTCCACGAAACAAGTAAGCGGTTTTCTTCTCATGAAACAATGAGAAATATGACGGTCACAAAAACAGTCAGGCTTGATGCGACAGAGATTTTCCGGCAGTGATGCTACTAAGAGATTTGCCAGCCGCAAAATGAAAAATTTGACTTTAAAATAATTTTTTTCAATTTTTACTTAAGCGGAGCAAGCTAGTTGGGGCACCGCTGGCGTCCCCTACTGGCCGGCGCCCGGGGCAGGCGCCCCGGCTGCCCCCCCCTAGATCCGTCACCGAGCAACAGTTTGACAGAATGAAACATTTAAAGTGAAATGTTAAAGTATTTTGACATTTGCTAGTACGTGTCAGAATTTTAAGAAAGGGCGTTACTTCAGTATAGTAAAGGGCTGAATTATTTGGAACAGTGGTGCTATCCGTCATTCTCCAAACAAACTCAGTTCACTTTGTTTACAATTAAACATATGGACATGTTTTGAAGAAATTGTTAAGGTTAACCACAGACTGCAGCACTTAATGATTTATTTTCCAAAGAAAGTCGTGACATTTAACACGAAAATGTAAGCAAATGTCGTGTGTGGCCTCTACCTGGTTCAAAAGAACATATTAGACAGATATAGGGTACTTATTATGGGAATCTCCAATTGAGGCTACATTTTACCCAATAAGCAAATAAATTAGAATGAAATCAGAAAATGGTGTCCCGTTGACGACTCCACCCTCCACATTGGAACCTCTGGCTCCACTTCATACGGAAGTAAGGATTGGAGAGCATGAGCTTGGTAAATAGTTAATATTGAGGATTTTACCTTAAGTTCAAAACTTTTTAATGGTTGCCGGTGAGTAAATACTAATTTGTCTTGGTAGATTCAATATTAAATTTACTTTTGATTGGCCAAATTCAAAGGTGAACCTTTTTGGTAGGATCAAATTTAAAGCTGATGTTGCACTCAATAGCTGTTAGTGCAGCACAATCTGTTGCTTCTCGGTCAAAACTATGACCATTTCCGACTGCACATAAAACTGGCAGAGCTGGGCTGTAAAAATGATGAATGAAGTCTTACCTATGGCCAGCATTTATTCGATTGTGTAAATGTTACAAATCACTTGGCTTTAAATCAGCATCAGCTACTACTACATGATACAATGTAAAAGTAACAGTCGTATTTAATTCCTCTTTCTTTTCAAGGTTAAGGTCCCTAAAGTATAAAAACGGAAAATTTAAAAGTAGAAAACCGTCATGTGTTATAGTACGTTCATCCTATTTTGCTGAATTTTAAATAAACCATACATCAACATCTAGCATGTGGTTTTAAATCAAGTATATATATATAAGCAACACATGTTTCAATGTGAAAATACCCCCGTAGCAGCAGACCTGCATACTCAGCGAATTTCAAATGCAAAATAGCATATTTATTCAATCCAAAATAGTGAGATTTGACATGTTTTTTTAAGCTCCATAAGAATACATGGGAAATGAGTATGCAGGTTTGTTGCTATAGGTATATTAAAACTGGGTGGTTTTAATTCAATATTTAGTAGATCTGAACTAGAAGAAGCCATATACCAAGTTTTACCAAGATATGTCAAAAAATAAGAAAGATATAGCATTTATTTTATTCCCCATAAGGATAACATGGGGAATGAGTATGCAGGTTTGCTGCCACAAAAATGGAAATTTCAGGGATTTTATACTAAAATACATTAGAGCTTATCTAGATAAAGCCACAAACCAAGTTTTATGAAGATATGTCGAGTAATAAGCGAGATATAGAGTTTGACTTATTCCCCATAAGGTTAACATTGGGGCAACGTACTGTGTTTACCACTTTCAATATCTCGGTAACCAATGGACATAAAGCAATGATTAAAAATACTAAATTGTTTGTTTTTTCGAGCTGAATTCAATGGTCCTAGCCAACATTTGATTATTTTTATTTTTCTATGTGAAAAACTCAAAAAACCCATTTTTGGGGGGTTCATCCCCCTTAACCCCCCCTGGTCTGATCGGGCTGGTTTACGAACTTGTCCAATTGATTACCACTTTACATCTCTGTACCAAATTTCATTAAGATCGGACTATATTTACGGCCGCTATCGTGCTGACACACACACACACACACACACACACACACACACACACACACACACACACACACACACACACACACACACACACACACACACACACACACACACACACACACACACACACACACACACACACACACACACACACACACACACACACACACACACAAACACACACACACATATATATATATATATATATATATATATATATAGATAGATACTTATATATAAAAATTCGAACGAACAATGTTTTTTGCTTCTGGTGGCCCCTAAACAAAATGTTATCATGGTCTTGGGCTTAGGTCTTACCATGAGACCTATGGTAATAGCTTCTTCCCTATAGGGGAAATTCGCTAAAATTCGACCGAATGGTGTTTTTTGTTTCTGGTGGCTCCAAAACGAAAAATTATCATGGTCTCGGGCTTAGGTCTTACCATGAGACCTACGGTAATAGCTTCTTCCCTATAGGGGAAATTCGCTAAAAACAAACGTTTTTAAATTACAATGATTTTTAAATGGCAGATATTTAACGTTAAATATTATTTTTTGATCAGTAAGAAATTTTAGTATTTTTCCCTGGTTCCTAAAATCAAGATCTTCTATTTGAGCCCTCTCCCATTATTTTACGACTTGCCATACGCCCACAATTTCGGCGCAATAATTTCACTTACATATATATTTATATTGATCATTTGGCATTAAATCGGTGTCGCTATAACGTAAACAAAACAAACGCACTTAAGTGTAATTTTAAATTATAAATATACTAAAACCCGTAATTATAAGGTTGGCAAATCTTAAAGTTAAAATATTTATTTGTTAGTACATTGAACATAGTTAGCTGCCTTTTGAAAAAAACCATAGGTCAACACCTAGCTCATGGCTTTGAATTAAACAACAGCACCACATGTTTTAATGTAAACAAAGCAGTCGTTTTTAGATCCCAATGCTTTTTAAATGGCAGACATATTTTACGTAATTTCTCATTTTCTGGTGAATTTCAAGCAATTTTATTATTTTTCCCGCCATCACGGAATGAAGACCTTTAATTTGAGCCCTCTTCCATCTTTCTACGACTTACCAGACGCCCACAATTTTGACGCAAAAAGAACGTCAAAACGAAATTATGCGCCTTACGAAATTAAATATACAGGATGTTTTTTTTTAAACTTGCTTCTTAATTTATTCAGAAACAAAAATAAATTTTAGTATCCTCTATTCTGGAAACGTCTACCAACGCAGAGGGAAGTCAATTTCACAGGAAAACTTTATCCCCCCAACTACCCCCTTCTCACCCCAACCCCTAACTTAAAATTTTCAAATGGCAACATACCCTTTATGACATATCAAATTGAAGAGCACAAAAAAGAAAATTTTGGTGGAAGAAAAATTAAAATTGCCTCATGCGTTCTCGAGTTATTTGGTTTTTAAGGGTGTTTTTCATTTAACTTCAAATTTTTACTATTTAAAAATTAACACAGACATAAATAAATATGATGTCAGCGGGAAACATATATTAATGACAATAGAATGTGTGGTGAACTCAAAATCAAACACCCCCTTCCCCCAACCCCTTTGTTGAAGATAGAGACTTACCCCAATTGATATATCAAATTAAAGGGTATGAAAAAACTAGATTTATCCAATACAAAATTTTTGATATCCTCATATTTTACAATCTGACAATTAATTTAAGTGCAAATTATTTTAAATTCATCATTCCTGCAAAAAAATTATTGCTGATTGGCTAGATAAATCTCTTCGATACCGGATGGCTACAGATGGCATTATTTATTAACAAGTACTGACAGCATAACATGAAAAAAAATATTAATCAACATGGGGGTTTTCACTGGGGGTGAAATAAGGGTTGATTTTGAGTTCACCACACATTCCCCTGTCATTAATTAGATGTTTCCGGCTAACATCATATCTATGTCTGTGTTAATTTTTAAATAATAAATATTTGAAGTTAAACGAAAAATACCCTTAAAAACCAAATAGCTCGAGAATGCATGAGGCAATTTTAATTTTTCTTCTACCAAAATTTTTCTTTTTTTGTGCTCTTCAATTTGATTTGTCACAAAGGGTATGTTGCCATTTGAAAATTTTAAGTTAGGGGTTGGGGTGAGAAGGGGGTAGTTGGGGGGATAAAGTTTTCCTGTGAAATTGACTTCCCCCTGCGTTGGTGGAAATTTCCAGAAAACAGAATACTAAAATTTGTTTTTGTTTCTGAATAAATTAAGAAGCAAGTTTTTTAAAAAACACCCTGTATGATGTTCAAATAAAAAACTTATACAGTATATTAATTATTGACAAATGATGCAAAATAAGCAAAAACGGAACAAGTCGTTGATTGTGATCTAATGCTTGGTGTTATGTGCTAGCTTATAAATATGTGGAATTTAATTTATTCTACAATGATGTTTATCTACGACCATTGCAATAATCACCAATAATGATGTTACAACTAATGTCATAATGAGGTCCATTATTAAACCAAATACAAACCAGTTGCATAAAGGTAACTTTATGCAACTAGAGTCACTTTATGATACAGGTTCTAGACCAATGAGAGCATGGTATTTGACGAAAGTAGTGTCATAATGACAATTACACAATTCGCACATCAGCTGATTGTTGCATTACGATTCATGTTTGAGTTGACATATCCCATCAGCTGATTGTTCCACAACGATTCATGGTTAAGTCTGCTTATATGCCTAACCTCAAATTTGAGTTGACCTATTCCATCATTAGTAAAAGTCATGAGTTTTGTTTAACTTCGGGGAAAATTTTGTCGTATATTGTTGGTCGTAGACAAAGTAATGTATGCAACGATTGTATTATGCCTTTAAGCCACTCGTGAGATATTTAGAACACTCGCTTGACTCGTGTTCTAACTTAAATCTCAATCGTGGCTCAAAGACATTCATAATACAATCGTTGCATAAACTACTATTACTTTTATGAGTAATGCAACATTTTTTTAATGTTCGACATATAAATATTAAAAATGCCCAAATTGCAGTGGTAAGCATCGATGTAAATATTTGCATCGATGATGATAAGTATAGAGTAGTAAAGTTTCTCAATAATTTGTGTTGTAACCCCAGTTTAGTTACATGCCATATTTTAGTAAATTAAATCAAAATCTTGCATCTTGTTTCTTAAACATTTGGTGCAGGCCTAAATATTTGTTTTCTTTATTTTTTTATCAATGCGAAGAAACTTGCTGGTATCCGCCGGGAATTGTGTAAGGTTCATAGGAAACGACAGAGCAATAATGAAGATCTTGTTCATATTGAAGAGGAGTGGAGTGAGGTTGCCCGTCTGAGCGGACGGGCTAACCAATTATCTTGTTGCCGAAATCAATAAGAAAGTTTAAGAAAATAGGAAATCTGCAGAGACTGTTCAGTACCTGAGTGTTTTTCTCCGAACACTTCCGTCAAGTCAAGGAGTGAATAGGCCCATCTCGTGTTTTTTTTTTTAATTTGGCACTAAGATCGCTGGTTACCTACCACTTATGGCTATATGAAGCCACTTTTTCTTCAATGCAAATAGTGCGATCGCCTGCGCTGTTGCTCGGTGTTGTTCGCCTTTTCGCCATGCATTTACCATGATTCCCACATAGATATATCTGCATATACAGTGTGTAAAAAAAGTCCGTCCCCCCCTCCTTAATTTTTTTGTTTGTTAAGACAAACAGTTAACCTTTGGGGAATGAAACTACCACAACCCAAATTATTTTTTGACGTTACCAAAAATTTTGAGTGTCCCCCAAAAATGGGGGATTTGGGGGCAACTCAAAATTTTCAAATGCAAACCCCTTTTGAGTGACCCCTCATTTTAAAGAGCTTTCAAAAAGTAAATGAATGGTGAAAATTGGAGGTCTCTAACAAGTTTCTATCCAAATTGACAGCTTGTCAAAGTTTTGAATACAACACTTCCTTGAAACCTGGCGTCAAGGACATTTGGAGTTTTAATTCACCTTTGGTGACGTAAGAATAAAACGAGCATGGGAAAAATGTTGTTAAATGAAAAAGTAGTCTCTTTTGGTGATATTTAAAATATTGAGTGTCCCCCAAAAATGGGGGATTTTGGAGCTGTCAATTTGGATAGAAACAAGTTAGAGACCTCAAATTTTCACCATTCACCTACTTTTTGAAAGCTCTTTAAAATGAGGGGTCACTCAAAAGGGGTTTGCATTTGAAAATTTTGAGTTGCCCCCAAAATCCCCCATTTTTGGGGGACACTCAAAATTTTTGGTAATGTCAAAAAATAATTTGGGTTGAGTTAGTATAATTCCCCAAAGGTTAATTGTTTGACTTAACAAACAAAAAAATAAAGGAGGGGGGTACAGACTTTTTTTACACACTGTATATCTAAATCTAAATATGTAGTGACCGCTTATATATATCAAGAGGTTTCTTTGGACAAAAAGGATTTCCGTGTAAATTATCAAAAAAGGGATTGGTTTTGAAAAGTTATTTTAAATCCGTTTAAATTGTTGGCCCTACAATTGTATTTTAAAGCGCTTTAAGCATTTTTACTTTCTCCCCCCTATACAAAAGTATATGGAGAAAGTATTGTTTTTGTCAAAATTTTCAAATTTGAGTTGTTAGTGTATATATTCATTTTAGTGCTCCCTGAATCCAAAAAAGTGGTTTTCGCCGTGGTGTCTGTCTGTCTGTGTGTGTGTGTGTGTGTCTGTGTGTGTGTGTGTGTGTGTGTGTGTGTGTGTGTGTCTGTGTGTGTGTGTGTGTCTGTGTGTGTGTGTGTGTGTGTGTGTGTGTGTGTGTGTGCCTGTGTGTGTGTGTCTGTGTGTGTCTGTGTGTCTGTGTGTGTGTGTCTGTGTGTGTCTGTGTGTCTGTGTGTGTCTGTGTGTCTGTGTGTGTCTGTGTGTCTGTGTGTGTCTGTGTGTCTGTGTGTCTGTGTGCCTGTGTGCCTGTGTGCCTGTGTGCCTGTGTGCCTGTGTGCCTGTGTGCCTGTGTGCCTGTGTGCCTGTGTGCCTGTGTGTCTGTGTGTCTGTGTGTGTCTGTGTGTTTGTGTGTGTCTGTGTGTGTCTGTGTGTCTGTGTGCCTGTGTGTCTGTGTGTCTGTGTGTCTGTGTGTCTGTGTGCCTGTGTGTCTGTGTGTGTGTGTGTGTGTGTGTGTGTGTGTGTGTGTGTGTCTGTGTGTGTGTGTGCACGCGCGTGCGTGCGTGCGTGTGTGCGTGCGTGCGTGTGTGTGTGTGTGTGTGTGTGTGTGTGTGTGTGTGTGTGTGTGTGTGTGTGGATGTATGTGTGTGTGTGTGTGTGTGTGTGTGTGTGTGTGTGTGTGTGTGTGTGTGTGTGTGTGTGTGTGTGTGTGTGTGTGTGTGTGTGTGTGGATGTATGTGTGTGTGGATGTAAACAAAGCTAGAGACGACACCAGTGGTCCGATTTTCATGAAATTTTGCATGCAGGTTTAAAGCTGTGGTATCTCCAGGTGTATTTTTGATATTTTCGAATTTATGGTTTTTAAGGGTATTTACCCCATAAAAACCCATAAAAATGACAAAAAATCCAAATTTCTCAAAAACGGCTCTAACGATTTTGAGAAAAATTTCATGGTTTTTAGTGCTTAAGATGACAAACAAAATGACACCACCCACATGTCCGTAAAAATTCACGTTCAGAAGTTATGAGGGTTTAAGTGTTAAAAATTCATATTTTTCAAATTTCACAAAATCTGTAACCTCCAAAGAAAATATACTTGCAACCATTAAATTTTACTTGAAAAACTAAATAATCCAGTATTTTGAATCATTAGCTTATGTCAACTGGTTGCGGAGATAATTGATATTCTAGTTCGGCGGTAAACGCAGTACGTTGTCCAATGTTATTCTTATGGTAAATATTTAAAAACCGATATCTCTGTTATTTACTAACCGATTTTGATAAAATTTGGTATATATTTGTGTGATGATTAATTTTTAATTTGTTTTATTTTACTATACATGTTTTCTGGTTTTAAATGACTTGAAGAGAGAAAGTATGTGTCAGTTTCCTGATACTGTTTATTATCATAATATTTGGTTTGATTTTTGTTGATCTCATCCTTTAAATGTAACACCAAATATTCAATTTGGTACAAGATTTAGTAAACTCTTGAGGTTGGTAAAATTTATTGAGTTTCTAGTTTGCAGTTAACATTCTATTGCTGAATTAAACAGCAAGGGATGATTGATTTTTTTACATATGTAATCAAAAAAATCTAATTGAATTTGAAAATTTGTAAAATTAATTAAATTAGGTAATAAAGTAAAATATTTGCTTAATGTTTTGTTAGATCAGTTACATATTTTTAAATGTATTCAACTTGATAAATCTTTTGTCATAGCACTGTAAAAGCGGCATTTTTATACATATTTTGTGGTATTTTTATACATAATTCTTTTTCCGCCGTATGAAGAAAAAGTATCAGCTGATCAGGACATTGCCATTGTAAATAGTTGACACCACATTAAAACTTGGCGGCAGTAAAAAAAAACGAATCAACGAAGAAATAATTCTTTGGCACTTATTTTGTTTGGTGTTGTTTCAGTAATCGATAGTAGGCCAACGAAAAATAATGGTTCAATCAATCTATCGTTAGCTTAACCACAGAGGAGAATCAAATAGATGTATCTTCTAATGTTGCACTTAACTGGTGTCGAGCGCTGGTGTAGAGGACTTATAAAAAAATATTTCATCATTAACTCTGCGGGAGACCAGCATCGTCGCTGCTTTCTCCTAATTTAACTTAACTGTAGCTAGGAACTGGATGTAACTAGTAACGCTTAACCACAGAGGAGAATCAAATAGAGGTATCTTCTAATGTTGCACTTAGCTGGTGTCGAGCGCTGGTGTAGAGGACTTATAAAAAAATATTTCATCATTAACTCTGCGGGAGACCAGCATCGTCGCTGCTCTCTCCTAATTTAACTTAACTGTAGCTAGGAACTGGATGTAACTAGTAACTTATCTGTAGCTGTATTTAACTGTAACTAGCAAGCACTTGGGCACAACAGAAGACCCATTTAAAAGCGACCTCTGTTAGGTTCTTCTCTGTAACTTAACCTAACACCAGGGCCGGTGACAGAGGGGGGCAGGGGGGGCAAATGCATTGGGGCCCGGTAACATGCAAAAAAGGGCCCAAAACGGCAGAAAAGGGTCCCAAAAGCACGCGAAACAAGTAAGTTTGAGGGCCCGGAGTTGTAGATTGCACCGGGGCCCGAAACTCCTGTCGCCGGGCCTGCCTAACACGATCACAAACTACACAGATGTTTGTTTCAAATAGAAATCATATTATCCATGATGAAAACAATGTTTTGAAAGTAAGTGATTTGTAAAATCCTTGTTAAGTTAATTAGCGAGCTTCATTTTTTATGTTGAGGGGTGGCATAAAAAAATATAGTTAATCACATGGAACTAAAGTTGCTTTTGTCCCTCGGTAACATTTCCTTTATCCTCATTTTATTGACTTACCGTATCCTTTAACTTTTTCTTCATTGACTTTCAAGTCAAGGCTCTTAAATAAAAAAATCCAAAATAGATAGTTTGAAAGATTAATGCAACAATTTTTAAACTTTCAAATTATTAATTTTATTATTCATTTGTTTGTGACGAAACGATAACAATTTTCACGGTACCTTTCTAAACTACGTTAAACCCTTGGTTATCTTAGTTATTGTGTATCCTTAAATTGAAAGTCTGAGTTCTCAGTAACTACTGAACCGATGTTCAAGATTTATGCATCAAATTAAAGGATATAATGGATAGGTTTGCCAGATTTCCTCACAATTCAAGTTTTTTTGTAAGGACTAAGTCCCCGCAGCCCTTCAAAGGTTAAGTCAATAGTAAAAATATTATGGAAGAGTACAATTTTATGAGATGATGTGTTACATCTAGTTAAAGTAAACACGGTTCTATTGCAAGTGAAGCTGGAGCGGTACCTAATCTAGTTCCATACAAAAAATCCTTATTTTAAATTAATATTCTTTTTTAAATAATTTTTTTCATAAGACTTTTTAGCGAATTTCCCCTATAGGGAAGTAGCTATTACCGTAGGCGGCACGGTGAGACTTAAGCCCGGGACCATGTTATTTTTTCATTTTGAGGTCCCTAGACCCCAAAAACACCGTTCGTTCATTTTCATATATATGTATAAATATATATATATATATATATATATATATATATATATATATATATATATACCTGTCCGTAGGCGCGATAACTTTTGTAAAAAAGGTCCGATATTGATGAAATTTGGAACAAACGTGTAAAGCGTCATTCATGACTTCGAGTTCGAAAACTAGCAAGATTGGTTTACTCTAATAAGGTTTTCTTGACAAAATAAAATTTATTTCCAAGATTTAACACCTTTTTACTAATTATTTTTTAATTTAATTGTCAAAATTGAATTCAGCTTAAAAAAACAAACAATTTAGCATTTTGAATTATTATCCTACGTCAATCCGTTGCTTAGATATTGGATAATATTGGATGTGCTAAACACAGTACGTTGTCCAATATTATTTTTAAAATTTCCCTCCAAAAAGTATAGTTACCCTGATTTGAGATGTTTTTTTAAAAATACAATTCTGAACATATGATAAAATTTTCAGGTGATGAATATTTTATTTTTGTTTATTTTGAATAGTTAGAGTTCATTGATCAAGATTTTTCAGGAAATATATACTACATCAAAATATACAAATTATTTTTAAATTTAATAGAGAAAGTATGAGCATTTTGAGGGGGGAAGTCTTGGTCTAAACTGCCTGAAAATGTAGCATAATATTTGGGATGTTTACAATGATGAGAATTGTTAATATGTTTTATTGAAATTGGCTGGATATGTAGGTCTGTTGCAACAGGGATGTTTTAATTTACTGTAAAACTGACCATATGATTGAATTTAATTTTTTCATGACATTTTTTTTGTTTTGAGTTCATTGATTATATGTTTGTTGACATTTATATAGGTACTATAACAAGACTACAGTTATTAAAAATTAAAAGATTAAGAATTATATAAAATACAAAAGTTTATGTATTACTAATGAAAACCAATGTGGTCTCTTTGTTAATTTTCCTCATGTTTAAAGCTCATGAATGGTTAAATATGCGTGTTTAGTTTATTATTTACTTAACGTGTTCAAATAATACTTTCCTTCAAATAAGTTAAATGCTCACATATACAAAAAATCCTATGGAAATTCGCTGAGTACGCAGGTCTGCTGCGACGGGGGTATTTTAGATATTCATTTATTCATTTATTCATGCTCAAAGTCACAAAGTACACCATATACAAGGAGTTTCCTTAATGGTAGGTGACATGTCAAACCACTTAATCCAAGTTAAAAATTTAAAAATTCGTCAACACTATAAAAAATATGGTCCTTAAGGTATCTAATAAGTTTAGTTTTAAAACTTTTAATGGAAGTTCCGTTGCAAATCTTAGGTGGTAGTTTGTTATATGATCGGCTGCCTGTATATAATTGGATAATTCTAATAAACCAAAGTATGAAATTTTACAATTAAATAAAATATTGACAATTTTATACAAGCTTTAAATACGATAGCTTACAAACCTAGTTAGAACGATAAATTTAGTAACAGTCTTAATACATCAGACTTATTTTTAATAAAATTTAAACCTTCATTAAAAATTAAATGAAGTAAAATTGTTTTATTAAGCTTACTATTACAGTAGAGTCCCGCAAACCCGGACTTCGATAACCCGGAATTCTGGATAACTCGGAAAGCCTGCCAGAGCAATAAAGTGCACTAAGATTCAGTGCCAGAGCACGGTTTGACACATATAAAACAGTTTTGGTTTTTCTTTAAGTTTTTTGTAACTGATAATGTAGTTTTTGTATTTTTTTTTTCTATGCAATAAATAAATGATTTCTCATAGAAATAACAGAAACTAGTCTTATTTTTCCTTATTTTTACTCATTTCCCGATAACTCGGAAATTTCTCAAACCCGGACACCGTTCGGTCCACATTAGTCCGGGTTTGTGGGACTCTACTGTATTCAAACTTAAGTTTAAATTTTATTAAAAATAAGTTTGGTGTAAGCCTTATTAAAAGTGTTTATATTAGATAATGATTAAGTTTGGAGGGTCAAAAGAAAATGTCTTTTGGAATTGTAATCAACTCAGTTAAAAAATGAAATGTCCATACCAACTTGGCGGTTTCCAATAATTCGTAATTAATTATTCAATCATACAGTATAATGTAAGTGAAGGGCTTGTTAATTAGTTGATATTATTGTTTGGTAACAAAATCCCTTCATTTATACTTCAGGGTGAATAATTATAATTACAAATGTTTGAAAAACATCAAGTGAGTTTGGGGATTTTATTTGGTGTTTAACATAAATTTCCCAAGAGAGATTTCCCTTTGACACAGAGGGCCCAAGGGCACACACGATGTAAATACCCATTACTGGACTCTGACTAATCAACACCTGTCTGTCCTTGTCTCACATCTCCGGTTGTGTTACTGAGAGATGGATGTTCAAATCTCCAGATGTGTTAGAGGTCTACTGAGAGATTAATGTTCACATTCAAATTTTCCTCCATGCTTGTTTTGTATATATGTTTGATATGTTTTAACATTTTAACTGCAGTATTTAGTGCGGTTCTTGTGATATTGTGACTACAATTTTCAGCTTTTGTTTAAGTGATGTGGTAGTTTTGCTTATACTAGTGGTTTAGCATCCTCATCTAAAACAAGGATATGTTCAAATCTGTTTCTGGGTAATGTATTAATTAATAATTTTATAATCTATATCATGATTTAAAGTGAAATTAAATGCAGTATGCTAATAAGCTAGATTTTACTCAAGAAATATATCACTGTTTGAGTGTATCCCTTCTGAAGGGTCTATAGAAAATTAAGCAAATAAATAAGCATAGTGATTTCTGAATTACATCTATTACAGATCTTAAAATAGTGAGACTTCTCATTCCATATAATAACATATTTTTATTCACTTAAATCAAATATGATTAAAGTTACTGTTAGAGGCAACATATTTATAGTGGTGGGCAGACACTTTGATAAATACATTAAGAAAATCCTTACAGTATGATAGTTAAATCTGTTTGAGAAATTGTGTTGATAAATTAATAAAATAAATTTTATAGCAATGATTATAAAGAAAAAAATAGGTAGTCCAAGCAAGGTTAAATTTTGAGGCCAAAACATTCCATCATATGTTATAAAAATTAGCACATTCTGGTAGAAAATTTTAGTATTAAAAAAATTAATAATACAATTTTTATCCTCTCTTTTGCACCCTTAGTTTTGATGTTTTAAAAATAAAATCCCTTTTATAACCCTGCAACATATTTTTAGTCGAAGCAAAAATGTTCTATTTCAGGGATAAAAATCTTTAGTGTGAAATCACACTCATATCACAGTCTCTAGTGACGAGTGACAAACTAATTTCACGAGTGCTCAATTTCTGGCTTTAAAACAACTGTATGTGAGCATGAGCAGTCTCCTTTTTGTTATAAAGTCAATGGTTATAGCTTTAAAATACTTCATACTATCTTCCAGAGCGCTTACCTTGAATAATAAAAGTTCATGATATCCCTACTGCAGTTTGCAAAACTTTCCTTTTATGTATTACTTTGACCTTCTAATGTTTTTAGATACATCCAGTCCTTTAGTCATTGTATCTGTATTTTATACAATTGATTTCAGAAGGTAAAAGCCATAATTTACAAGCATAACCCACAAAACACAAATGCATCCTACACTAATTTACCCACAAGGAATCAGTACAAAATTTTAAGTGTAAGCATAGGTCAATATGCACATCATTTTGAAGAGCTAATCAAGTAGAGTTCAATACCACAAACCGCACTTCAAAAGGTTCATTTGTTACAAAAATTCATAGGGTTATTTCTTTTTTTGGGGGGGAGGGGTGGAATAAAAGTTTGAATAAATTAAATTGCATATGAAACCTAATCCTATGTGTTTTTGTTGAAAACTGGAATCACCCGCCATTTTGTAACCAATAATCCTTTTGAAATGTGGTTTGCAGCATTGAATTTTATTTGATGAGACCTTTAAATGATGTGCATATGTACCCTTGCTTACATTTAAGAATTTGCACCAACTCCTTGTGGGCCGTCCCCCATTGGAGCTAGTATCCTCTTCAGCACCCTAAAAATTTGGCGTTTAGGCCTGACATTCAATTCCGGAGTGATATAGGCTGTGAACAATCTTTATACGATATTTAGGCAATCACTTTTTGATTCTATTAGATTTTTGATCAGCCGCCATTTTGTAACTGATGAACCTTTTAAGATGCGGTTTTCAGCAATGAACTCCACTTGACCAGCCCTTTAAAATGATGTGCATATCAACCTATGCTTACGTGCCTACTCCTCATGGGTCGTCCCTTGGTGGAGGTCAAAAAATGGTAATGCTTGCAAAAAGTAGTTTTCATACATATAAATGGATGTCAAAGGTTTGAATTTTCTGACCGATTTAGTTAAAAAGATAGTAAGCCGTTTCCATACTTTTTTGTCACCCTGTATATTAAAAAATTTTGGTTTTTCTTTTCCGAGTCCGTCCAGCTCATCTACTCAACCGATTTTCATAGTTGAGGTCTTTAATTAAAGGTATGCACGAGAAGATTAGCCATCAAGCATCCGCATTCATTTATCTGCCATATTCCTCGAGTTATGCACAAAAGCAACTTCCTCCCTGTACATATCTTATGGGAGTTAAATATGGTTTTCATTTTCCGAGTTCGTTTGGCTCTTCTACTCAACCGATCTTCATAACTGAGGTCTTAAATTAAAGGTATGCACGAACAGATTTGCCATCAAGCATCGACATTCATTAATCTACTGTATTACTCGACCAAAAAACATAAATTTGATTATTTCCCAAATTTTGAATTAAATTGAAAATATATTTCCTCAGTTCTAATCACGTAATTCTATATGTTTTAGTCTAAGAACCTTCAGTGAAATACCAGCTTTCATTTGAGCTATTGATTATTATGATCGTATGTACCTGAAGCACTCTGCTGAATTCCGAACAACACAAATCTTTTTTATAAAAATTAGGTTTTTCTTCTCCGAGCCTGTTTACGGTCTGATCTTAATGAAATTTGGTACAGACATGTGAGTGATAATCAATCAGACGAATTTGTGAACCAGCCCGGGCGGATCACCGGAAGGGGGAAAGGGGGATAAACCACCACAAAAGTGGGTTTTTTTATTTTTGTACATAGAAAAACAAAATTTATCCAATTTTTGTTGGCACCATTGTATTCAGCTCAAAAACAAACAATTTAGGGTTTTGAATCACTGGTCTACGTCCATCAGTTAACGAGATATTGAAAGAGGTAAACACAGTACGTTGTCCCATGTTAACCTTATGGGAAATAAGTAAAATTCTATATTTTGCTTACTTCTCAACATATCTCTATAAAACTTGGTTTGTGGCTTCATATAGATGAAATCTAATATATAATAGTCTAAAATCCACGATATTTTCATTTTTGTGGCAGCAAACCTGCATACTCATTCCCCATGTTATTCTTATGGAGCTTACAAAAACACATCAAATCTCGCTATGTTGGCTTCCCATGTAGCACAGATCGGATGGGCCATCGTCGGCCCACTGCCGGTCGCCGACAGGGGTTCACGTTTGGGATGTCCACCTTCCCCTCATTGGCCCAACCCACAATTCACCAACCATTTGCTAACCAAACAATATTTTTTATTTAACTGTGATAATACTAAAATATGTTGAGTAAACCAATACATAAAGAAATAATATTGGCTTTACATTAGGTTTTCATGAACAAAAAAAAGATAGTGCTCCCACTGAGATTTGAACCCAATACCTTCACCTTACCACACTCACGCCTTAACCCACACGGCCACTTCGACCCATGTATTAAGTGGTATCACCTTAGGATTTGAAGTGATTGGAAGACCATTTTCCTCATGGACTTGAAGTTTCAATGTGATTTTTTGTAATAGGTAATTTTAAAATATTGTAAAGAGAATATGAATACAAACAATTTGTATTAAAAAGGTTTGTTGAATTTTTGAGTCTATTGGCTCATGGTTAGAAAGCCCACCATTTCCCAGCGTTGGGCCTTCAGACTCACGATCGGTTGGGCTAACCCACCATTTTCCACTGATGAGCCGACAGACTCATAATCGGTTGGGCCAACTAACCACTTGATATGTCGGGCCTACATTGGCAGATCGTCGGCAAAGCCACCAACCAATTCCCAACCGTCCGACCGATTCTCAATGTTGGCCCAATGGTGAGTGCTACTATGTTCTTTTGCATATGAAATTCGCTGAGTATGCAGGTCTGCAATGGAGGTCTGCATGGTACATAGTTAGTTTGAAAAGTCGTATGTGCCGGGCTGACATGTCGCTGCCCAAAAACTTGAGTACACAATATCTCATTAAATTTCTACTTTTTCCTTCGTGGAACAAATTATTACCAATTTGATAATAAATCGTGGTATAATTGGTTTTCTGAAATTCCAACATTACGGGGCCCAGCTACATGCACCTCTTTTTCAACTTAGGCAAGTGTCGGGCAAGTCATGCATCTTGAAGATGTGAAGCTGCATTGCATGTAACATTAATTTTGTAAATGAAGAATCATTTGATTTGTGTTGATTTTGTGTCTTAGTACCAAAATTGACTGCTGCTGAGCAGCATGGGCCCTCTAGTATATTTTAAACCAATTCAGATAGTGACTGTGTTTTTAGGTTGTGTTCTTGTTTACATTTATCATAACAATATAAACAATGCTTGAAACGCAAACTGCTGACGAAAATAATACATTAAGTAATGAACCTGAACTGTCTTGTTCTTGGAAAGAAGTTGTTCTTAAGAAAACGAACATGGATAACAAAAGAAAAATGACTGATGCAAGCTCTTCAAACATTAACAATGTTTCTAGGAGCAATAGTGCTAAATTTATGCCTTCACTAACACTAACACTATCCAATATAGGTTTGATGCCTTAGCGACTACCAAGTCTTTGCCTGTCAATGCAATGGACGATTCAGATGAATCACCTAAAACTAAATTGTACAGACCCCCTCCAATATTCTTAAGCTCTGATGTGCAATATATCCCAATGTGTACTGTCCTCAAATATGTCATTGGCAATAACTTCAAATGTGCGTCAACTACAAAGGGAGTTACCTTGTATGTCTCAACCCCAGAGGCATATCGTACATGAGTTAAATATCGAGAGAGCAAAATGCAGATTTCCATTCCTATCAGTTATCAGAGGACAAACCTTTCCGAGTTGTTATTTGGGGTCTACATCCGTCAATCGATCACAATATCGAAAAGAAGAACTAAAAGAAAAAGGCCACATTGTGAGGTCTGTGTCAAATGTACTTTCATACACAAAAGAAAAGTTACCTCTCTTCTTTGTCGATCTGGAAATCGCTGAAAACAATGAACAAATATTTGAACTTGAAACAATACTATACACAAAAATAAAAGTTGAACCCCCAAGACTCAAACGCCAACTCGTGCAATGCACTCGCTGCCAACAATATGGCCACACCAGGACATACTGTAACCATCCTTACAAGTTGTGTAAGATGTGCAGGGAATCATGACTCCACTTCGTGTACAAAGCTGAAAGAAACTCCTGCAACATGTGCGCTTTGCGGCAACTCTCATCCGTCAAACTACAAGGGCTGCGCTGTGTTCAAAGACCGGCAGAAACGCCGCTCACCTGCTGCCCCTCCAGCTCGACCGTTACCTCAGAGGCAACAAAACGCACCGAATCCCCGTGATGATACCTCTTTTCCTAAACTCACGCAATCAACTGTGACCACTACACCGAAACAGACTTCTATTCGCCCCCATACCAACAATGTGCCAAATTGTATTGTACCAAATATAAAATAAAAGTTAAAAAAGTAGTACACATTACCTAAAAAAATCAACAAAACAACCATAAAACCATTTTGGAAGGTACCAAATTAATTATAAATCAGCAGCAAAAACGTTTCCGTATGTGAAGCTTGAACTATCTGCTTGATTGAATGAACATTGAAAATTCAAACAAAAGTTCATACCTTATATTTGTAAAGGGAAATTTCAAAACTTCAACCCCACCTAAAAGCCCTTAAAATTTTGAATTTTGAAACAACCGTTCTAATGGCTGATGCTTAATCCCTAAAAGGAATGTCCATGCAAAGTTTCAAGGTTGATTCTCAGTCAAGCAGTTTGGGCTGTGCGATGATAAGTCAGTGGTATTTGACACTTCAATTGAAATTTCAATAAAAACTTTCATGAACCGGAAAGATGTTTTTAGGAATCCGCTAAGTCCGCAGGTCTGCTGCCACGGGAGTGTTTCTATTGCTGCCCCCGCAGGAGGTATTTCTATGTGGCCTCCCTATACTACACAAAAAAACATGCGAGCAGATTCAGCAACCCGCTGACAAAACCCCCAAGGTGCCACTGTCCTAAGAAGGCTTTTGCCCAATATCATCGAATATGCTCACATGAACAATAGTGAGTGACCCTTAGGTAGGAATATAAATACTTCCGTCGCAGCAGAACTTGCATACTTAGCGAATCCTAAAGCAGTTTTCTGTTTCATGAAAGTATATGTACGTAAAACGTAGAACATGCCTTGATCAAACTTTCTAAGGATTTTAGGGTCTATCTTGAACAAAAACAGACAAAGCCGTCCCGGCAAATTTGAAAATGCGGTGGATGAAATAAATGGTTTACATTAGTTTTTTCAATAACAGCTGTTATAAGAAAGGACGGTCTTTTAAGTATCTCTAGTCAGTGATTTATTTTATGTTCTGTTCCTGACAGCTGGTTTGACATTCTACTGAATTTCTTGCTTTTTACATCTGTTTTAAATATAAACATTTCATCAGTTTATATTCTGCCATAAGGATAAATATCTGGGGACCGAGCTTCGCTCGGGGGAAAGCAGTGACATTTTCAAATATACATGTTCATATTGATCCCCACAATGACAATTAGCTTTGTAATTTGATTTACTGAGGTTTAAGTTTTGTACATTGAATTTATCGTTGTTGCTTTGATATTAATTATTTATAATTAACCTAAAACACAGCTGTTTACCTGTTTGGGATTTTTAGATGGGGATAATACTCCATGAGCAATCTGTACTCAATTGCATTATCTCTGTTCTATTCTACTTTACTGGCAACGTGCTATAAAAGTTTTAAGTGGCTTTGTCATGAACAGCTGGATGATTCTTTTGTTTACTTTTAGCGAATTTCCCCTATAGGGAAGTAGCTATTACCGTAGGCGGCACGGTGAGACTTAAGCCCGGGACCATGTTATTTTTTCATTTTGAGGTCCCTAGACCCCAAAAACACCGTTCGTTCATTTTCATATATATGTATATATATTATAATTTTCACAATGAAGGGCTACTTTTATTATTAAAAATATAAAGATAAACTGAGTACCCTTTTTAAAATATTTTTTATTGAGCAACATGTTTCGCCTTTATGGGCATTTTCTAGCTCTAAGTTTAACCTAATTTATTGACATATTACAATAATATTTACATATCATATGACTGCTTCATTTTTGTTCTTTTTTGGTCTAGTTGGTTTTTAGTCTTTTTTATATGAATTCTTTATTTGTCTTATTTTTTCAAATATAGGGTTGCTTGTAGGGATATGGCTATTCAAAATGTTTCTTGGTTTTTCTTTGTGCTCAAGGAATATATATAATTGTTCTTTTGAATCCATTTTGCTTCCTTTGTTTAATACTTCTATTATTTCTAAGTTTTCTTTTAAACTTTTGTAAGTGTGATTTTTATCTAAAAGGTGTTCTGCAAAATTGGATTTCATAGATGTTTTATTGTTATATAACAAACGGGAAGAACGTTCAAATCAAGGTTCCAAGAACATTTACAAGCTCTGAAAAGTAACAATAAAACATCTATGAAATCCAATTTTGCAGAACACCTTTTAGATAAAAATCACACTTACAAAAGTTTAAAAGAAAACTTAGAAATAATAGAAGTATTAAACAAAGGAAGCAAAATGGATTCAAAAGAACAATTATATATATTCCTTGAGCACAAAGAAAAACCAAGAAACATTTTGAATAGCCATATCCCTACAAGCAACCCTATATTTGAAAAAATAAGACAAATAAAGAATTCATATAAAAAAGACTAAAAACCAACTAGACCAAAAAAGAACAAAAATGAAGCAGTCATATGATATGTAAATATTATTGTAATATGTCAATAAATTAGGTTAAACTTAGAGCTAGAAAATGCCCATAAAGGCGAAACATGTTGCTCAATAAAAAATATTTTAAAAAGGGTACTCAGTTTATCTTTATATTTTTAATATGTATATATATATATATATATATATATATATAC
The DNA here is from genome assembly GCA_035578135.1 of Flexamia atlantica. NCBI lineage: Eukaryota > Metazoa > Arthropoda > Insecta > Hemiptera > Cicadellidae > Flexamia > Flexamia atlantica. The sequence goes on along the minus strand of JAQJVK010000001.1, from coordinate 81,127,972 downwards.
CTGTCCGTAGGCGCGATAACTTTTGTAAAAAAGGTCCGATATTGATGAAATTTGGAACAAACGTGTAAAGCGTCATTCATGACTTCGAGTTCGAAAACTAGCAAGATTGGTTTACTCTAATAAGGTTTTCTTGACAAAATAAAATTTATTTCCAAGATTTAACACCTTTTTACTAATTATTTTTTAATTTAATTGTCAAAATTGAATTCAGCTTAAAAAAACAAACAATTTAGCATTTTGAATTATTATCCTACGTCAATCCGTTGCTTAGATATTGGATAATATTGGATGTGCTAAACACAGTACGTTGTCCAATATTATTTTTAAAATTTCCCTCCAAAAAGTATAGTTACCCTGATTTGAGATGTTTTTTTAAAAATACAATTCTGAACATATGATAAAATTTTCAGGTGATGAATATTTTATTTTTGTTTATTTTGAATAGTTAGAGTTCATTGATCAAGATTTTTCAGGAAATATATACTACATCAAAATATACAAATTATTTTTAAATTTAATAGAGAAAGTATGAGCATTTTGAGGGGGGAAGTCTTGGTCTAAACTGCCTGAAAATGTAGCATAATATTTGGGATGTTTACAATGATGAGAATTGTTAATATGTTTTATTGAAATTGGCTGGATATGTAGGTCTGTTGCAACAGGGATGTTTTAATTTACTGTAAAACTGACCATATGATTGAATTTAATTTTTTCATGACATTTTTTTTGTTTTGAGTTCATTGATTATATGTTTGTTGACATTTATATAGGTACTATAACAAGACTACAGTTATTAAAAATTAAAAGATTAAGAATTATATAAAATACAAAAGTTTATGTATTACTAATGAAAACCAATGTGGTCTCTTTGTTAATTTTCCTCATGTTTAAAGCTCATGAATGGTTAAATATGCGTGTTTAGTTTATTATTTACTTAACGTGTTCAAATAATACTTTCCTTCAAATAAGTTAAATGCTCACATATACAAAAAATCCTATGGAAATTCGCTGAGTACGCAGGTCTGCTGCGACGGGGGTATTTTGTTGTTATTGGCAACTCATATGACCCCATATTAAAAATTATCAATTTTAAATTTAATTTTTCGAAAAAATTTGCGTTTTTACAGCAAATTCAACCACGTAGGTGAACTCAAAAATAAAAACTACACCTACACGCAAAATTTTATCAAAATCGTTAGAGCCGTTTTCGAGATAGGATTTATAAATATATAAATATATATTCATTGCTCATTTAAAGTAATAGGATATGGGATCTTTGAGAGGGTCCTTGGTGGAGTCCGAGAGTCAGATCAGAATAAAAATTACTTAGTTTTCCTATTTAATGCCTATAGAAACAGTGTACCAAATTTCAGCCTTCTATAGGTTATTTGGGAAGTTGGAGAATTAGTGATGAGTGAGTGAGTGAGTGAGTGAGTGAGTGAGTGAGTGAGTGAGTGAGTGAGTGAGAGAGTGAGTGAGTGAGTGAGTGAGTGAGTGAGTGAGAGAGTGAGTGAGTGAGTGAGTGAGTGAATCAGTGAGGGCTTTGCCTGTTATAGGTATAGATTCTCATGTTGTTTGAAGCAAACAAACGATTTGCTGACTTTTGGCCCTCTTGCGGAAAGAATTGGTTTCGGCCACCAAATGACGTTTGTAAAACAGGTGATTACGTTGTAGTGTGGTGATAACAAATTTACAATAGAGTTGTTGTGGGTTGCAGCATGGATCCGCCGGTGGACAAGCGCAGGACGCTGGTGACGCAGCAGTCGACGGTGTGGGCGCGTCGGCAGCACGCCGTGTGTGTGCGGAGGGCCAAGAAACGCTACGGACCCAAGGACAACCCCAACGTCATCCTGGACAACCTCAACATGACTGTCCCCAAAGGCACCATGTAAGGTTCTACTTTATGGTTTTCTTGTCACTAAGGCACTCCACACGCAAGAGTGGCATGGCGTGGCAGAAACTTAGTCAGATGTAAAATCAGCTGTTTTGGGGATGTGCCACTTCCTACCACTTGATGCAATTCCCATGTTAATTACATAAGTGCCACGCCGTATCACGCCACGCTTCTCTGGTGTGTGGAGGGCCTACAACTTTTACTTCTGCCCCATATACACAGAAAACTTAAAATTACTCTTTTGTCAAACTTTTAAGATTTGGATTGTTAATGAACATATTGCAACCATACTTGGACAGTCAAAACAAATAATCTAGTACTTTTAACAATTAGGTCAACCAATTATGGAGAAAATTGATTTGTTTAGTGGTAAATGGAGTATGAATAAAAGTGTGAATAAAAAAAAACCATTAATTACTCCCTAATTTACTGCCCAATAAGTACCTACTGTCCGCCGATAGCTTGATGGCTAGTGGAATTAGTGCAGGGGAAGGGGAGGAGTGCACTTACTATTGGCTGAGCCGTTCCCCTCTCGCCGCAAACGCGACCCTAGTAGCCGACCTGAAAATGTAGTCTGTACTATACTGATGCAGATGCCGCTGCGTGCTCCCCGCGCTGACGTACTCACCTACGGTGCGCCGGGCGTTTAGTTGCGCGCCCGAATGGTATGTCCATTTTTACGTACAGATGCCATCACGAAACAGGAAAATCACGAAACCTTTACCACAAAAAAACTAATTTTAAAACTTTCATTCGCACGAATAGAGCATAATGGCGTGAATAGAAGAAGCTTGGATGTTTACAAACACAACTGGATCAATTTGGATTTTCAAACGTGGAAAATATGAAACAATAACATATGATCAATTGATTTAACTATGAATTTCTTGTGTTTATCATCTGTTATTTTTAACAAGGTAAATAAATGTAGACGGGTAGTAGCGTCGTTGTTATGGTAACCGGCCCGCTATCCCCTCCCCTCAAATTTATCCCGCTAGCCATCAAGTCATCGGTGGACAGTACTACATATCAATATATTTCTTTACTTTTATAAATTTTCTTTTGGTAGGTAGAACCCCTAAAAACCCTTCAAAATTAACAAAAACCAAATTTCTCAAAAATGACTTACACCTCCGATCTAATTTCAAATTTGGTAGTTTAAAAATCATTGGTCTCTTTATTGATGACAAACGTACATGAATGTAAAAATTCAGATTAAAAATTAGCAGTTGTAAAAGTATATAAAATTGAGTAATGGAAAAAGGGAGAAAGCGAGTGTCAGATTTCTGATATAGTTTGTTATTTGCCTGAGAAGATTAACTCAGCATATGCTGAGTGGACTGATGCAAGATTCTTCCACTCAATCAACTGAAAACAGGGCCGGCCCAAGAGTTTTAGGTGCCCTAGGCGAAGGTATCATTTGGCGCCCCCTCCCCCCCCCCCCCCACTTTCTAACAGTCCAGTAAAAGGGTACATTAGTATCGGGGCTGGAGAAAAAACTTATATACCGTAGTAAAAATCCAATTACTAAAACTTAACTTAACCAATTACTAAATTTAAGTTTTAAATGCTTTTATTCAAATTTTAATTAATCACTTAACAATTATTTTTATTTTTTTTATATACTCACCGTCGCCTTGATAGCCATTTCACCAATATATATATATATATAATTATTTTTAGTTCCTTGTGTGGTTTATTATTGATAAGTACTTGTGTAAAACGAAACGAGAAGAGACTTGTAGTATCGTGGATGAATTACAATTTTTTCGCCTAATTCTTTGTCACATTTCTCAGGATATATTGGCATATTATTATTATAATTTTTATAAAGTTCAAATAAAATTACAAAACGATTTGTCCTATTATGATATTTGAAGGATTTGTTATTTAATATATTTTAATATGTCATTTTTAACTTCATTATTTATTGCTTTATACGTAATTTTTGGGAACAAATTGTTTGATTTGATCAGTATCTGCTACCACGTTAAAACCGCAGATGGAATAAAGGTTTGAGTTGCTTGGGTTCATTGGATTCGAGGGGCTGATCAGTGCATATTCCCCTATCAATTTTACTTACTTTAAAGATAAAACACTAAACATCCAAGGATAGACTTTTTTCAATACACTAATGATATTGAAGTGTATTTTAATGGTAATGAAACAGTTCAAGGTACAGTTCAGTACGGTTCAAGGTAATAGTTTTTGAAAGTTGTCAGTTTTTTCTCAAAGTTTCTTGTTTAAAGTAGATATTTATTGTAATGAAAGGAAAGGGAGTCCGTGTAATTCTTATATCCCCAAGCAAACACTTGAAACTGGAAAATTTTGTTCAGGGTTTAAACCAGTGGTTAATGAAAAACCTCTCTGTCTTAAGCAATCCAATTTATTGAAATCTAAACAATGAATTCCCCCTATTTATTAAGGGGCATCATCAGGGCTGTTTTTTCATTAATTAGATAGCAATTCTTGGTAGCCAACAACAACAAACCAGTGAATTTGAAGTCAAATCACACTTTACATACACTGCCAGTGTCATCATACGTGTATAATCCTATGTGTGATATGACTTTTTATGCTTGATTGTACAATTATTGTATCTAAAAAAACACTCTAAATATTATGAAAATGCTGTAACTTAACTTATTTCTGACTAAAAACGTGATTTGTGCAAGTCACATGGATAGAAAAAATTCTAATGGCGTGAAACGAATTTGAGAGTAAAAATTGAATATTATTGAATATTTAACACTAGTCCTCATGGGTCTCCATGTTATTAACAAAATGAAAACGAAATAAGTCAAAAGTAATGTAATAATTAATTGTCCATTTCCGGTTCCTACGTTTTTTCTGTATTTCATTAAGTTGGAGACTGCACATCGAGTGTTCAATAGACACGATACCATTTGAGAAATTGTGCTCATAGAATAAGGCTTCATAGAATTGAGATAGAGTTGGTTCTTTGGAAAAAATTTAAATAATATTTTTCTGAGTGTGGGTAGTTAAGAGATATAAATAGGATATGATTTAACCGTTTATCAAATAAAAATAATATAATTCATATACAACTCAAACAAATACAAAACGGGGCCGCTCAGCGCCCCCTTTGGCGCCCCTAAGGTCCTGGCGCCCTAGAACAATAATTTACAAAACCACATTACTTGCCAGCATTGGGAAAATGGTGGACTACAGTGGACTAGTCTTGAAATTTGGCTGTCAAGATAAAAAGAAACCAGAACTATTGTATAACGGCGAGGGCGCCTACAGAGCATAGAATGTTGCATGCTTAGTATTGGTATAATCATAAGTTTGTAAGGGTAGGATTTTGGAGATATGTTTATAGTTTGAAAGTTTTTAAAAAAGTAACAAGCAGAGCATATTCCCGCGAGCTATTCCCAAATTATAAACTTATAATGTAATAAAATGTAAATATAAATTGAAGTTAGGCTACTTTCATGATTATTTCCTTTCCAAAGTAAGGGTCTTATTTGCGCCTTGCTTTTATAAAAAACGGGGCCGCTCAGCGCCCCCTTTGGCGCCCCTCAGGTCCTGGCGCCCTAGGCGGTCGCCTAGTTTGCCTATATGGTGGAGCCGGCCCTGACTGAAAAAAATCCTCTGTAACTGAAGTGTTCACATCCAACCTTTTCAATATGATTGTGTATTTTACTTAAGATAGGCCTAAAATAAAATCAACATATAAAGTTTAGCTTTTGCAGCCAATTCACGAGGTAATAAAACTTTGTTAGTATGGGGGGGAACTCACAAATCTTTACTCGATCCTTTGCTCATTATTCAAAAACAAATTCTAAAATCTGGTACAGGAAAGAATAGAAGATACAGTTCAGACGCTTTATTCCAAGAACTAGGGATACTTTCAGTAAGGCAAATTTTTATCAAATCACTTCTTATATATGAAAAAAAATTTAAATTCAATATCATTTCTCCTGTTTTACATCCGTATCCTACTCTCTATACTCAGAATGTTGGAGTTCAAGTTCCCGTTATTGTAAAATCATTTAACCGAACAAATCCGTTTTATTTAGCAAACGTTATCTGCAGGAATTTGCCTGGTGAGATAAGGGACATGCGGTGTTCGGTTGCCATGTTCAAGCGGCGTGTGACTGCCTGGCTGTTGGAGGCCGGCCCCGGCTTTGCTGAGGCCCTCCTGGTCATCCATTTACACGACACGTTGACTGACGCTGACATTGATTATTATGATCAGATGTACCTGAAGCACTCTGCTGAATTCCGAACAACACAAATCTTTTTTATAAAAATTAGGTTTTCCTTCTCCAAATCCGTTTATGGTTTGATCTTAATGAAATTTGGTACAGACGTGTAAAGTGTTAATCAATCGGACGAATTTGTGAACCAGCCCGGGCGGATCACCGGAAGGGGGGAAAGGGGGATAAACCACCACAAAAGTGGGTTTTTTTTTTTAATTTTGTACATAGAAAAACAAAATTTATCCAATTTTTGTTGGCACCATTGTATTCAGCTCAAAAAACAAACAATTTAGGGTTTTGAATCACTGGGCTATGTCCATCAGTTAACGAGATATTGAAAGAGGTAAACACAGTACGTTGTCCCATGTTAACCTTATGGGAAATAAGTAAAATTCTATATTTTGCTTACTTCTCAACATATCTCTATAAAACTTGGTTTGTGGCTTCATATAGATGAAATCTAATATATAATAGTCTAAAATCCACGATATTTTCATTTTTGTGGCAGCAAACCTGCATACTCATTCCCCATGTTATTCTTATGGAGCTTACAAAAACACATCAAATCTCGCTATGTTGGCTTCCCATGTAGCACAGATCGGATGGGCCATCGTCGGCCCACTGTCGGTCGCCGACGGTGGGTTCACGTTTGGGATGTCCACCTTCCCCTCATTGGCCCAGCCCACAATTCACCAACCATTTGCCAACCAAACAAATTTTTTTTATTTAACTGTGATAATACTAAAATATGTTGAGTAAACCAATACATAAAGAAATAATATTGGCTTTACATTAGGTTTTCATGAACAAAAAAAAGATAGTGCTCCCACCGAGATTTGAACCCAATACCTTCACCTTACCACATGCACTCACGCCTTAACCCACACGGCCACTTCGACCCATGTTTGACGTGGTATCACCTTAGGATTTGAAGTGATTGGGAGACCATTTTCCTCATGGACTTAAAGTTTCAATGTGATTTTTTGTAATAGGTAATTTTAAAATATTGTAAAGAGAATTTGAATACAAACAATTTGTATTAAAAAGGTTTGTTGAATTTTTGAGTCTATAATTGGCTCATGGTTAGAAAGCCCACCATTTCCCAGCGTTGGGCCTTCAGACTCATGATCGGTTGGGCTAACCCACCATTTTCCACTGATGAGCCGACAGACTCATAATCGGTTGGGCCAACTAACCACTTGATATGTCGGGCCTACATTGGCAGATCGTCGGCAAAGCCACCAACCAATTCCAACCGTCCGACCGATTCTCAATGTTGGCCCAATGGTGAGTGCTACTATGTTCTTTTGCATATGAAATTCGCTGAGTATGCAGGTCTGCAATGGAGGTATTTTAGCATGGTACATAGTTAGTTTGAAAAGTCGTATGTGCCGGGCTGACATGTCGCTGTCCAAAAACTTGAGTACACAATATCTCATTAAATTCCTACTTTTTCCTTCGTGGAACAAATTATTACCAATTTGATAATAAATCGTGGTATAATTGGTTTTCTGAAATTCCAACATTACGGGGCCCAGCTACATGCACCTCTTTTTCAACTTAGGCAAGTGTCGGGCAAGTCATGCACCTTGAAGTTGTGAAGCTGCATAGCATGTAACATTAATTTTGTAAATGAAGAATCATTTGATTTGAGTTGATTTTGTGTCTTAGTACAAAAATTGACTGCTGCTGAGCAGCATGGGCCCTCTAGTATATTTTAAACCAATTCAGATAGTGACTGTGTTTTTAGGTTGTGTTCTTGTTTACATTTATCATAACAATATAAACAATGCTTGAAACGCAAACTGTTTCATAGTGTTCAACATTTCAACATTTCTCCTGTCTTACATCCGTATCCTACTCTCTATACTCAGAACGTTGGAGTTCAAGTTCCCGTTATTGTAAAATCATTTAACCGAACAAATCCGTTTTACTTAGCAAACGTTATCTGCAGGAATTTGCCTGGTGAGATAAGGGACATGCGGTGTTCGGTTGCCGTGTTCAAGCGGCGTGTGACTGCCTGGCTGTTGGAGGCCGGCCCCGGCTTTGCTCAGGCCCTCCTGTCATCCATTTACACTACACGTTGACTGACACTGACATTGACCCTTTACTGACGATGACCAATTATCTCCACTTAGCGCCAATTTGTGTGGTCTACCCATAACCCTAATTTTATGTAATTTGGCTGATATTTAATTTATTTTTCAAATTTTAACTAATTTAGAAATATTTACATTTCTCACAGCTGAGATAAATCTTGAATAACTGCGTTTTAAAAATAAAGAATGCCTTAACGTAATATTTTAAGTCCTATCTCAGTGCAAAGTAGTCCTATCTCTTTGCAGGTAGTTGTTTATTTATTTTATTTTGGACATCACATCAATTTCTTTTTTTTTAAAGAGGGTGGCGGCCTCTTTTTGCCTTGCATTCGCCCCCCCACATGGGCCTCTGGCCTGTGCGTGGAAGTTATCAAGCAAACCCAAGGAGTGAGCCGGTACAGTACAAGGATGAACAGTACTGCTAAAAGTATGCGGCATCATCAGGACTCGATCCTGCGACGCTGCTGCCACAGGACCGTGGCTGAGTGCGCTACCACAGAGGAAACAGATATCTGTTTACTCTGTGGCGCTACCAACTGCGCCACCGACTTACTATGAAAACTATGTTTTGCCCCTATGAAAAACTTATGTCAGATCTGTATGACCTTTGGGACATTTGACCATCAAATCTGATCAGGCCTGATCAGATCTGTATGGCTTTTGGGACATTTGACCATCAAATCTGATCAGAGATAGAATTCTGATCAGTCTTGACCAAACCTGATCAAGTCTCCTGAACATATATGAAGATCGAATTCAGACTTGATCAATCTTGATCAGGCCTTATCAAGTCTCCTGAACATACCTGAAGATCGAATTAAGACCTGATCAGGCTTTTTCAACAAGATTGATCAAATCTGGTCCAATCTGATCCAACCGGTTCAAAACTGATTACTTTTGATCAGGCCTGATAAAAAAGATTTTCATGCGGGTGCTTTAACGACTCGGCATTGCGCACAAGCCTTCAAGCCCATGCGATCCCTAATTTCCTTTATTTTTCATTAATGTAATCTACTGCAATTTTGTTGTGGAAATAAATAAATTCTGATTCTGATTCTAGTAATGTCAAATCTTAAAATTAAAAGTCATCAGTACAGAATCCTCAACGTGATTTTGTCAAGGTTCAAGGCATAGCCATCTGCTATTGGATTAGTTATATTCCTGATGAATTAAGTTTGTCTTTAAAGAAAATGGTGAAGCAAATCATCTCGTTCATTCTTCTGTTACAATATTTTTATAGTCATATTACAATACATAAAAAATAAATTGTTCCATTCATTACCTGGTAGTATACTGATCAAAAGTGATAAACTTCTCCTAATCCCTTTACCAACCAATGCAAAAAAATGATTTAAACAACTTTGTATTGTTTTCAAAATAACTGTCTAGTGTATAGAATTTCAGTCACCAGATTAACTTTTCCTGTGATTGGCAGCTACGGATTGCTTGGCGCTAGTGGCTGCGGCAAGACGACACTACTCAGCTGCATCGTGGGACGGAGGCGGCTCAACAGTGGCGAGATCTGGGTTCTCGGGGGCAAACCTGGCTCCAAGGGCAGCGGAGTCCCAGGGCCCAGGGTGGGCTACATGCCACAGGTCAGTTGAATCACAAAATTGATAATTCATAATTTTGTGATATAATGTTTAACAATTTTCACCATCGACCAAAAAATAGCTGCAGAAACCAATTAAATTTTCCTTTAACCTCTCTTTGATACATGTCATGTCTGAACAATAAAAAATAAAATTTCCTTTATTGGAAATCACTCTTAACCATGGCACAAACTTCGTTCCGGCCCATCTTAAGAATATTTACTTAAAAATATTTATTTTTTCGTTGATTTTGAGAATATAGACCGCCCGCTCTAGTGATCCGATCTTTATAAAATTTGGTACAGACATGTAAAGTGGTGATCAACTGGCCGAATTAGTATTAATATTGAACCACTGGAAGGGAGGTTAAAGGGGGATAAACCCCCCAAATATGAGTTTTTGTGTTTTTCATATAGAAAAATAAAAAAATAATCCAATTTTGTTTAGAACCATTGAATTCAGTTCGAAAAAACAAACTATTTACTATTTTGAATCAATGCTCAATATCCATTGGTTATTGAGATATTGGAAGTGGGATATGTTGTCCCAATGTTAACCTCATGGGAAATAAGTAAAATTCGATATCTCGCTTATTTCTTAACATATCTTAATAAAACTTGGATTGTGGCTTCATCTAGATAAGATATAATGTATTTTAGTCCAAAATCCATGAAATTTCCATTTTCGTGGCAGCAAACCTGCATACTCATTTTCTATGTTATTCTTATGGAGATTACAAAAAAATGTTATATCTCACTATTATTCCAGGCAACGAATGCTCAAAAAAAGATATAGAGGGAACTTTTTGGACCCAATTTTTGACTTTGTTTGGACTAGTTAGGAAATGAAAAGTCCCCCGTCTGTAGCCCTTGAGCATGGGGAGGGATGAGGGTCTGAAGGTGCAATTTTTGGGTTTTTTTTAAATATCTTGAAAACTATCAACTTTTAGTATTCCCTACTAAACTGGAAAATTAAAGGAAATTAAACTTCCTGTTAGAAAAGTATGTAATATGTCTATTTTGGCCCAACCATTCACAAGGTAGACACTAACTTTATTGATATTTAAAAAAAAAATCCCTTCCATAAGAAATAAATATAAATTTGTGTGTAACATACATGCCCAATGTGGCAATGCTTTTTCACCTAAAGGAAAAGTACCTGGTGGACCGAGCCTTGCTCGGTGTTATTTCATGTTTACCAGATTATCCAGTTACTATAAAATATTTCAATGTCATAAAATTGATAAATCGAAACCTTTTTTATTGCTTTATGGACTCTTCAACCCATTTGCTGCATTTTTCCCTTGACGGCTGTAGATTCCAAACAGCTGTTATGATTACTTCATTTGTTTACACTTTCCTTGTTTATTTTCGTTGCTATCACGGCAACTCATAAGGCCAATGTTAAAATTTTACAGCTTTAAAATTTGATTTATTATGTTATTAGGTTTTCTCTGGCCAAGTAATCTGCATAAAAGATGTTTTTGAGTCATAAATTACTTATTTCCAGACTTTGAAGGAAATTCTCAGAGCCGTTTTAGAGATAATTGTGCAAGCACGCAAGCAAACAAGCATACAAGCACGATAACATTACTCATATAAGAGTATAGGATGAACAACATTCAGGAAATATTTACAAGATTTTCAGTAATTTGACAACTCAATCACAAAAATTGGTCCAAAATAAAGGTATTTGTAAGCTCATAAAAAACTTTTTTTCAAGGAATTATTACAAATATTACAAATATGTAATAATTCCTTGAAAAATAACGTTTTTTGTGAGTTCGCTAACACCTTTATTTCAGACCAATTTTTATGATTGAGGTGTCAAATTACTGGAAATCTTGTAAATATTTCCTGAATGTTGTTCATTTTCCTTTAGGTGAAAAAGCATTGCCACATTGGGCATGTATGTTACACACAAATTTACATGTATTTCTTATGGAAGGTATATTTTTAAAAATATCAATAAAATTAGTGTCAACCCTGTGAATGGTTGGACCAAAATAGACATATTACATACTTTGCTTACAGGAAGTTTAATTTTCTTAATTTTTCCGATTTGATAGGGAATATTAAAAGTTGATAGTTTTCAAGATATTTAGGAAAAATAACCTAAAAATTGCACCTTCAGACCCCCCTCCCTCCCCCCTCTTAGGGGCTACGGTCGGGGACTTTTGATATGTTCACCTCCTAACTAGTCCAAACAAACCTGCAAAGTCACAAATTGTGTTCCAAAAATTTCCCTCTATACCTTTTCATTGCCTGGACTACATGTTGCAAATATACAAATACACATCTATATATATTTTATTATTATTATTGTTTATTTACTTATTGTGTTTGTAAAGGAATGTCTTATTCTACCTTTTATTCTTCTCCTCTGCCACGACGGTGCTCTTGTCGTTGGTGCCGTGTGCAGCAAAAGGGACGCCTCGGCTCTTTGATGATGCTAAAACCTATTTACCTATTTCTAATACTATTGAAATAAAGAAGTCTGTTATGTATTCACATAAGTAAAGAATATTTATTAATGAAATAGAAATACAATGGACATGGACTCTTAATTCTCAGGGAAAGGTTCGTGCTGGTAAATAACCTTAGCTCTTTTGATAATTAATAAAGTAAAGCCAATTTTGTTTGAATTTTGAACACAGATATAAAATATGCCAATGGTCTCAAACTTGAAATAGGCCTAATAAAAGTTGAATTAATTTGAGTTCACAGTTTATATAAGAAAGTTCACATGGATAACATCTTCAGGTAGGTTACTTGAAATAATTAATTATGCTTGATCAAATAAATAGACTGAAAGTATGATAGTCTTTGTTGGAATCAAAATGGTGGTTACCAATCTGCTCACAAATTTTCTTCACCTGGTACTTATTGGATCTTGATGTTAAGCAAAGGGTTTGACTCTAAATGGTACCCAGGCAAATTTCCCTAGTTAAAACAGAACTAGACTATGCAAATTCTAGTTCAACTGGGCCTAATTTTAAAATGGAGAATTGTATCCCCAGAATTTATAAATTCATTTTAACACTTTTCTTGATGATGCTGGAGGCTGAATGAAACTCAGGTACTGTCCACCGATGACTTGATGTCTAGTGGGATAAATTTGAGGGGAGGGGATAGCGGGCTGGTTACCATAACAACGACGCTACTACCCGTCTATATTTTTTACCTTGTTAAAAAATAACAGAAGATGAACACAAGAAATTCATAGTTAAATCAATTGATCATATGTTATTGTTTAATTTTCCACGTTTGAAAATCCAAATTGATCAAGTTTTGTTTGTAAACATCCAAGCTTCTTCGTTTCACGCCATTATGCTCTATTCGTACGAATGAAAGTTTTAAAATTACTTTTTTTGTGATAAAGGTATTTCGTGATGGCATCCGTACGTAAAAATGGACAAACCGTTCGGGCGCGCAACTAAACGCCCGGCGCACCGCAGGTGAATACGTCACCGCGGGGAGTACGCAGCGGTATCGGCATCAGTAGTACAGACAACATTTTCAGGTCGGCTACTAGTGTCGCGTTTGCGGCAAGAGGGGAACGGCTCAGCCAATAGAAAGCGCACTCCTCCCCTCCCCCTGCACTTATCCCGCTAGCCATCAAGCTATCGGCGGACAGTATGTGTCCAAGTACACAATAGTATTGTTGTCCAGATGGTCTTGTAGGATAAAGAAATATACTTCACTGGTCACTGGAATTTTGTATCAATTATGAGACTTAATTTTGAATTTAATATTATATGAAATTATTTTTAATTACAACTCTCTTACATTATATTATTACTAAAGGGTATGTTATTTTTGGGTAGGGCTAGTATTAATAAATCATTTTTCATCTTTTAAGAATATAAATTTTCTAACAATTAATTTTAAATAATAATTATGATTTTTAATATTCTTGACTTATAATGAATGGATGATTTTCTGAGGGGTGATGAGTAAAATGACAAATTACATAATAACAGGTATTGAACATTGAAATTCATTAATTAATTAACTATCATGTGTACTTATCTTATTTGGTTACATATTAAATAAATTATGGAACTTGTGATAAATGATTTAAGGAAACAGGAAAATAATAATATTTACAATAACAGATATGGATGAGGCGAATGAAACATTACAAAAATGTTGGAATATGTTGACTAATGTTGGAAATATATAGTTTTGCATTTGAAATTCGCTGAGTATGCAGGTCTGCTGTGAAGGGTGTGTTTTATTTTACTTTCTCAGTACAAAACAGTGTTTGGAAATTTGGACTTTGGCAAATTATCTTTCGTATCAAAAACCCCCGTTGCAGCAGACCTGCATACTCAGCGAATTTCAAATGCAAAACAACATATTTCAATCCAACATAGCGAGATTTGACATGTTTTGGTAAGCTCTATAAGAACAACATGGGGAATGAGTATGCAGGTTTGCTGCTACAGGTATATTAAAACTGAGTGGTTTTAATTTAATATTTAGTATATCTGAACTAGAAGAAGCTATTTACCAAGTTTTATTAAGATTTGTTTAGAAATAACCGAGATATGGAAATTTACTTATTTCCCATAAGGTTAACATTGGGACAACGTACTGTGTTTACCACTTTCAATATCTTGGTAACCAATGGACATAGAGGGGTGATTCGAGATACTAAATTGTTTGTTTTTTTGAGCTGAATTCAATGGTGCCAATAAAAATTCGATAAATTTTATTTTTCTACGTAAAAAACTCATAAAACCCATTTTTGGGGGGGTTTATCCCCCTTTACCCCCCCTCCCAGTGGTCCGATCGGGCTGGTTTACGAACTCGTCCGAGGGATTACCACTTTACATGTCTGTACCAAATTTCATTAAGATCGGACCATATTTACGGCCGCTATCGTGCTGACAGACACATATATATATATATATATATATATATATATAGATAGATAGATATATAGATATATATATAAAAATTCGAACAAATGGTGTTTTTTGCTTCTGGTGGCCCCAAAACGAAAAGTTATCGTGGTCTTGGGCTTAGGTCTTACCATGAGACCTACGGTAATAGCTTCTTCCCTATAGGGGAAATTCGCTAAAACTAGTATAGTGAAAAAATTGAAGATAAAGATAGATTTAATATTTTTATTTTTATAAACAGGCATTGTTCTAGTTGCCTTTTTAGCCTTGTTTTCAAACAACACAGAATAAGTATTCTACACTCTCAAATAAATGAGCATAGATTGTATGATTTAATACTTGCTTGTGTGATTGCATAATGATCTCAAAAACTGCTCTGAGGATGTTCCTCAAATGTTGGAATCAAGTTATTGTTTCCTTAATATGTGTGTTCTGAGCAGATCATATTACAACTATAAATCAAATAACCGTAAAAGGTGATTTGAAAGTTGTAAAATTTTAACTTGGGGCTATATAGGTTGTTAAATTGGCGGTGGTAAACAACAAAAATTTAAACATAAACAAAACTATACGGTATAACGCTATATTGACTAATAATACAATATCAGTATGCATATTCAGTATGTTTTATAACAGCAAAAATGATGTGAATCAGAGTAAAACTGAGAAAATAACAAACTAAAAGTGTAGCGTTGGTTTGGTGGATGGATGGTATGATGCAGCCAAGGATAGGTTGTGACTAGGATGGGGGCAGTTTCACGGGGCGGTGTGAGCTATTTTAATTTGGATTTGGTGTTGGAAATAAAGGATATACAAATTGAAAATTATGGTGAAAGAGAACTCTGTACTGGGGCCCTATTTTTGAAATGGGTGAGTTTGCAGTTGAGTGAGTCTCTCATCCCTCAAGTTATTTGTTTTTAATCATAAAATTAATTCACAGATAAAAATAAAAATATTCCTATGTAACTTTATGAATTCAGCCCCACAATATCTGTGAGTATAATTTAAATAGGCACTTATTCTTAAAAATTCATAATTTTAATACAGACATAATATACATTGAGAATATCACCAATCCAACCATTTTTACTCACCAAGCAACAGGCTGTTGAGTAAAAACGGGTGAGTTGACAGGAAACAACCTTATTCTTCTTCTCTTTTGGAGGAAGTAATAATAGTAATCATGGAAAGGTTTTCCAATTAGGTTATGTTTACTTTTTGATACTAAATATTTAAAAGCGTTCGGTTAGCCTTTGAACTATTTATAAAATGCCTTACAACTAAATTTACCTATAAATATACCAAGATAGTCTAGTTAAAGCCACAAAAAATGAGGTAATTCCTTAAATTGGTCAATGTTTACATTTGGCTTTCTAGTTTGACAGATGTAAAGTTTGAAACGTTGACATCCCACGTGGTGGTTTAAAGAATGCTACCATCAGATGGTAGGTGACTTGACGAGTGACTCACTACTCAACTCTCAACCGTTTCAAAAATAGGGCCCCTGATGTGGAACCGAGATTACTATTGAACTGAAACTAAACTGGAGGATCTAGCGATAGGCTATTGTTTTAGGATTGGAAGCAATTGATTTACCCAAAGGAAGGATGCCAGATTGACCTTGCCGTAAGCCAGCTTTGATGGACCCTAAACTACTTAAATTCTAACGATTGAAAGCATTTACTATCACTAACATCATGTATTGACAAGTTACCTAAGTCATTTAATTTATTATTCAATTCCGATTTCCTACCTAAACTAACTGTTGAATATCAAGCCAAGCCTAAACTGATAATTTATTGTAGTGAACATTTATTACTGAAACTGAGCATCTACGGATTTTACAATGAAATAGTACGAAAAATGTGACCAGACCTTTGGCGTGGGCAGAAGGCCCACGCCGGAATATATCATATCGGCTACATTATTTGGAATACCAAAATCACCCTAACCTGCTTCCCCTAGCTAACCCCCTTAATATTAATATACTTAAGCACGCATGATGAACGTCAGATGGCCGGTAATACAAAAGGCGCCCCTCTGGACGATCCTGTGTTGCGTGTGTGTCGAGTGGCGTCCAGGTTCACAAGGACGAGAGTCGGAAAGGGCACCGGAAAAGAAGGGGTAACGGTCAACGAGAGTACCGACAAGGACTGCGGTTTTGGATCACGGTGGCTAATGACTTTTTGTGAAATATATATATATTGGAAGTCGTGGCGTTGCACGGCACACTTTTGTAGCAATTGTACAAAGGAAAACACATTTGTAAGCAGGTTAGGGTGATTTTGGTAATTCCAAATAATGTAGCCGATATGATATATTCCGGCGTGGGCCTTCTGCCCACGCCAATGGTCTGGTCACATTTTTCGTACTATTTCATTGTAAAATCCATAGATGCTCAGTTTCAGGAATAAATGTTCACTACAATAAATTATCAGTTTAGGCTTGGCTTGATATTCAACAGTTTAGGTAGGAAATCTGGATTGAATCATGAATTAATTGACTTAGTAACTTGTCAATACGTGATGTTAGTGATAGTAAATGCTTTCAATCGTTAGAATTTAAGTAGTTTAGGGTCCATCAAAGCTGGCTTACGGCAAGGTCAATCTGGCATCCTTCCTTTTGGTAAATCAATTGCTTCCAATCCTAAAACAATAGCCTATCGCTAGATCCTCCGGTTTAGTTTCAGTTCAATAGTAATCCCGGTTCCACATCAGTACAGAGTTCTCTTTCACCATAATTTTCAATTTGAGTATCCTTTATTTCCAACACCAAATCCAAATTAAAATATCTCACACCGCCCTGTGAAACTGCCCCCATCCTAGTCACAACCTATCCTTGGCTGCATCATACCATCCTCCCACCAAACCAACGCTACAAAAGGCATGGTCCATTCCACCAGGTACCATTAAATGAATAATTTATTTTTCAGGAAATAGCTTTGTATGGGGAATTCACAATAAGGGAGACTATGATGTATTTTGGTTGGGTGGCTGGCATGACAACAAAAGAAGTCGATGAGAAGTTAGATTTCCTGATAAACTTCCTTCAACTGCCACCCCACAGCCGAGCTGTAAAAAACCTCAGGTAACTTCATACTTACCTTTACATCCTGTTAAAAAAAGCTTAGATCTGTTCCCAAGATACAGGGAGCGGCAGAAATATCTGGCAATTTTCAATTGTGCACAGTTTGGCAACAATGTAGACGAGGGTGATGGGGAGCATGAAGTACTCAAGATTATTTGAGGTAGTTTCAGTTGTCATGAAAAAGTGGTTGAGAGCAACGCTTACTTTTCGCTGGTAAGTGTTTCAAAAATGGTGATTTTTGTTAATTTTGGTTGTAGGGGAGAAATCCTATTACGTAACACAACTGTGGAAATAATGGTTGTGGGTGCGGTATTTCCTGATGGGTATTACCGTCTACACCAGTAAATACTATGTTCATTTGGAGTTCCTAATTCATTGGTGAAATTGTAGTCCAGATTCCACATTAAATCGTAGGCCCTTTATAATTGTATAAACGACCGTAATTTCTTAAATGTATTGTAATAGTTCACAAATATTTTTCATTTGATTTTATAAATAAACAGTAGTATAAATAAACAATGAACCTAATATAATTATTAGGACCTCTGTCCTGGTGTTAAGTGACCCATAATTCAGTAAATTAGGTGTAATACATATTTGGCCAGCGGAATACTAAGTCTCAGATATCCCTTTTATGGCCAAAATTATATGAAAGAGATTAGGTGAAGAGTTAACTATTGGTAAGAACTTTTTAATTATTCCTCATCAAGTTCATTACTAGCACAAGAATGCCAAGGACTAATTTTATTCATCAAGGGCTAAAAGTTTAAAGAATTTCAATAACAAGAGAATATAATTATTTTACATCAAGAAATATAAATTTATTTCATTAATTTAACCAAGAAAATACTCCAATAGATACCAATAGTTCATAGAAGCACATTTCAATTTTGAATTTTACCCAGGCATTGTTGAGAAGCCATTTGTGATAAAGGCAGACTTAATCTAAATTAGTTTTACAAAAGATCCAATCGGCATTGTTTGAACACTCAAAATTTTGTCATAAATATTGTATGAAATTTTCAATTAAAGTCAGATTAATTTTCCATATGAATCGTCTCTTGCACGACACCCAAGCCCTACTTATAATACTCTAGTTCCTTTGAGTAGCCAGGAGCATCACAGAAGATCAAAATATAATTACAATTTTATACATCCCCATCCTTTGTACAACCCATTCTAAATCCCTTTTAATTCAATTTTTAATATCAATAATTGTTGTAATTTTCAATAAACCTTAATTTTATGATTTAGGGAAATTATTTTTTAATTGTTCAATTAATTTTACGAGAGGTCTACAACAATGGCGACGAGGAGAAGAACCCATATGGCGTCTATTGAAGAAAACAAAGCGTAGATTTAAGAATTAAGATAATAAATAAAGAACCACTCACCTGCCTGGTTAACATTGTTTATTTATTTATTTTGTGCAATTATAGTATTAAAGCATTAATAAGGTTGTGGATTGAGAACATCAGATCAACTGGTTCAACGGTTCAACCTTAAAATCAAAGCCTAGGTTCAAGATCAATTCAAATTCAAATGCTTTATTTCACATAATATTTGTATACAAAATATGCAACAAATTTGGTGAATTGTCAATCTTAATACTAAAAACAACAAAATCCTTTTCTAATATAAGACACATTTGGGCAATCGTTTTAATGACAACATGAATGATATTATGTTGTTTAAAAACAACATAGGGAAGCTCAAAATTAATTTAGCTAGTTCTTAAGGAATTCAGATAAAGAATAAAATGCCTGTGTCACAAGCCAAGCTTTAAGAGCCCGTTTGAAATCTGACAATGAGTTGATCGCTCTTATGTTTTCTGGCAAATTGTTGAAAAAGCGAATTACTGCATAAGCCGGGCTTTTCTCAAATGATGCTGTTCTATGGGGAGGAAAGCTCAGCATCGATCCCTGTCTTGTATTGAATCTATGAAAATCACCAACTCTATTTAATGATGACATATTTTTGAAAGTCAAAATTAAAACATCCTGAATATAAAGTGAAAAGACTGTTAGAATATTGTTCTGTTGGAAGATCTCCCTACAAGGATGCCGAGGACAAAGACCAAATATAACTCTCAAAATCTTTTTTTGGCACTTAGCAATTTTTCTAACAAATGGGAATTTCCCCAAATAGCGATGCCATAACGCAGTAAAATCTCACAGTAACCACGGTACACATCAATAAGCACCTCCTTGCTGCAGGTTGGTTGAAGAACCCTAATGGCAAACAGAGCAGAATTTGTGCGACGTAAGACATTTGATATTTGAGTCTGCCATGAGAGGGTTTGGTCAGATGAAATTCCTAAAAACTTGATAGTGTCAGAAGACTGAAGATTAGCATGGGCGTAATTTCAGCATTTCGATTGGGGGGGCAAGATCTTCTAGGTCATTGCCTCATCCTGATTTGATTGCATACACCATATACCTCCCCCCTTTGCACTAGCAGTTCGTACTGAAGAATATGGGTTGGTACTTTGGTATTACACGGAGGCCACCCTTATACAGCGCGCTGCGGCGGTTATGTTAGGTCAGGTTATCATAAATATGTTAATAGGACTTTCCTCGTTTTGTCACGAATCGAACGATACCAGATGAGACATACTTTTGCCCGCCAAATACCCTTGAATGAGGCCAAGGTCAGGTCGTTGATCGGAGCGCACGAATCACCTCTCAAGGGATTTAGCAGGCGAAAGTATGACTCGTCTGGTATCGTTCGTTTCATAACGAAACAAGGAAAGTCCTACTAACATATTTATGATAACCTAACTTAACATAACCGCCGTAGCGCGCTGAATCAGGGTGGCGATCGGGTGAAGTCGCTAGTGGCGGCGGCGACTCGATCAACTCAATCCTCACCAACATCGCTGTCTTCTGGGAAGCAGAAAACAAAGACCACTAATCATAATTATGTCCAATTTGGACAGTAAGTCAATTAAAGTATGTTCTTTCCAATTACAAAGTCATTTTTGGTAACCAATAAAAAATCTAAAAATAGTAGCCTCCGTACAATACCAAAGTATCAATGGGGTATATACCCTGCCAATGCATACTATTTTCTTCATATCCAACTAGCTAAAGTTAATACCCAACCAATGTGAACTTGTAATCACCATTCACTTCACTTTCAGTCAGTTATTGTACTATTTGTAAAACTGCCTCACTGCAGTCAAAGCAGGCACACCAACTGTGCTTCATACGGCTGGCGATTGACTGTTGCTATACTCTTTTTTCTAACGTCCAGTGTTGCATTACACAGGATTTGGCATTTTACCCGCCACCTCCATTGATAATCCTAATTTTACGCGGTTTTTCGACACTAATCCCTGCAAAATCCCCCAAGTACCAAAATCCGGGTAGTTAGCCGAAAAACCACCTAATGACCTTAAAAACACCAAATACCGGACTTTTTCTCACCTTACATGGACATTGAATATTTGCAAAGCAAATCACAATTCAAAAATCCCCGGCTTTACCCGTTTTTTATGTATTTAGGATGCCGGGTAATCCCCGCAGCTCAAGTCTAAAATCCACGATTTTACTAGATTTTTCTTAATCATGTTAATTAAGTCCCCGAACGGCCAACAAAAAACCCACAAACCGGGCTATTACCCAGTTTCTGGTAACACTGCAACGAAATAACCAATACAAACAAACCAAATACATAACACCAAATTTCGTTTGAAAATAAAATATCTAGAGTTCCAAAAAATCCTTGTACCTCGATCGTCAAAAATCCCCGATTTCACCCATTGTTTAGGCTAATATCCAGGTTGATGAGTAAATTTCCTCAACCCAAGTCTTAAATCCCCGGTTTTACCCGGTTTTTTCTTAATCACTGCCAAAACTCCGCACGGCCTCCAAAATACCCGACAACCGGGTAAATACCCGGTTTTGGTAACATTAATTGCTAACGGTTGTGTCAGACCGGGGCCACAGACCCTGTCTGACACTATGTCTTCTGGGCCCGATGTCAGACAGGGTTGCCAGTCCAGTCGACTCATTGTCAACCGCCCTTCAAAATAACTTAACACATGGATTGACTTGGAGATTCTATGGATGGTTTACATAGCAAACTTGAATATATGACGAGTTCAGTGATGGTAATCCTGATGAAATGGTTAGATAAATAAACAGTACTTTTAACCGTTGCGTATGGTATAATAATTTATTTTTTTGTAATTTTCCCTTATTCCCTGGTTCAAAATTTCTCGCAAAACCTATATCCCGCCCAAAAAATCATGCCCCCAAAAAATTTTGATGGCGCAATTTGCGCCATGTCCCCCCTTCTGGGCACCCCTGGTGAACAGTGTCCTATGACAGGCAACTTACACTGGCTCTGAACAGCACTACAGAGTTTAGAGGTTGGCCATCCTGGAGCGTTAATTCACTGGTGGACGTGTCGTTTGGCGTGGGAGTGGGTTCTCGTCGACCGGCGCGCCATAGTGAATAGCGTGTTTGTCTGTATTCGTTCGCTAAACGTATCCTTGCAAATTTGCAATCGGACTTCAAACAAAACTACGCCACCAGCGTACTTTAACGGCATATTGACAAGACTCATATTAATGAAAATTTTATGTCAAGAATAATTTAATTTTACAACTTGAAAAAACATTATTCTGGTCAATTTTTGTTATTTATACCTAAAAATTAATTTTAATTTTCAAATTTTTGGGGGGGCAACTGCCCCCCCTTGCCCCCCCCGAATTACGCCTATGAAGATTAGGTATTTCCAGATCTGGGGAATCTCTTCTATTGAGTTTGAAATGTACAGAGCTGGTTTTGGTCATGTTGAGTAATAGTCCATTGTCCTCAAACCAGATCTTAAACTTAGATAAAATATCTGTCGACCTATTTTCCAATTCCTGAAGATCATTTCCAGTTACCAAAACAGACACGTCGTCAGCAAACATATTGAGATGACTATGATTAACCTCAGAAACATGAAGATCGTTTATGTACAAAATGAATAATAATGGAGAGATTACACAGCCTTGGGGTACTCCAAGCTCTATGGTCTTGTAAGAAGAAGAAAAAGAACCAGAGGAATTGTTAATCAAAACTCTTTGCTGCCTACCAGACAAAAATGATTGAAACCAGTCAAGTGCAACTCCTCTCACCCCATAATGGAACAGTTTGTTTAGGAGGACCGTGTGGTTTACACAATCAAACGCTCTAGACAAGTCACAGAAGACACCAATAGCTTCTGTCCCCCATGAAAATTTTCCTTCAGATCTGATGAAAAAAAACATCAGACCTGATCAGAAATACCATCAGAACTGATTATTCCTGGTCAGGAATTGGTGCATTTTCTGACCAGACCTGATCAGGAATGTTGTGATTCCTGATCAGGTCTGGTCAGAAAATGCACCATTTCCTGATCAGTTTTGATTTGTATTTCTGATCAGTTCTGATGTGTATTTCTGATCAGATCTGATCAGAAAATGCACCAATTCCTGATCAGTTCTGATGTACATTTCTGATCAGATCTGATCAGAAAATGCACCAATTCCTGATCAGTTCTGATGTATATTTCTGATCAGATCTGATCAGAAAATGCACCAATTCCTGATCATTTCTGATGTATATTTCTGATCAGAACTGATTACAAAATCCACCATTTCCTGATCAGTCCTGATGTGTATTTCTGATCAGATTTGATCAGAAAATGCACCAATTCCTGATTGTAATTCTGATCAGATCTGACAGCATTCCTAATCAGGACTGTTCAGAAAATGTATAATTTTTTTTGTATTAAATAGTTTACAGTTTTTTACAAAACTGCTGATTCTATTTGGATAGGTAATAAAAAATTAACACTTTTCAAAACTGAGAAAAATATTTTGTAATAATATTAGCAAAAGAACAGCAATGTTGAATTACATTTTACAATAAACGACAATATATATCAAATACATTCTGTTAATAGTGCATTATAATTTAAACTATACCATCATAAAGTAAATTATAATGTTTATTGTAAATTACTGTCTTACTTTTAAACATAATGTTAAAAAAAACTAAGTTGTAAAAGTATAACCTCAACTCAGTTGTAAGTAAAGTCATTAACAGTAGCTCAGTTACGGTAACGTTTCTGGAACATCCTTATAATAATAAATACACACAAAAATTATGAAAAGCAACAAAAAAAACTTTAAAATGGGCAAAACTATTTTTTAAATTATATTAAAATATGATATGAACAACACCAAAGGACCTGAAAATGCACCACTTCTAAAAAACCATCAACCAAGCGATGTACATCGTTATTTGGTATTTATAACAAAATATATCAAAAACATTGTAATAAAAATTAAAACATTATATAATAAATTAAAATGTATCTATAATATTATTATTGTATTAACAATCTCTTTAATCGTGTGCGGTCGATTGCAATGGCACTTGGCACTGGCAAACTATTTTGATTGCAAGGAAGAGCGAGAGAGAGGAACATGTACACTGTATTAATGCCCTCTCTCTTCCTTGAAAACTTGCTAGCACTGTGTTAACATTAAAATTTGACATTAAATTAGTTATTATAAAATGTGTTACAGGAATGCTGATGATGTGTGTGTATGGTTGTAGCTTGGAAGAACAGTAGCAATTCTGAAGATCACTTTTTGATTTGTTTTCAATAATAAAATAGTACCATTCAATTATGTAAAAAAAAGGCCTGGTTTGCACACATGACTAGTAAAGTTGTGAGTAGCCAGTAAAAACAAAGGATTCTTTGTAGTGAAGAACAGGATCCTTTGTTTGTACTGGCTACTGACATCAGAACTTGTCACCGTATAAACCAGGTGATTCATCATTTCCTAAACCGTAGGTTAGGAAATGATTTGCATAAAACAGCGTCAGCTGACATGTAACTTTTAAAGTTAATAGCAGAGAACGAAAGAGAGGGAACGGGTACAGTGTATGTCGTTCGCTCTCGCTGTTGCCCGCACTGTCTCGCGGTTGACCGCCTAAGTTAAAAACAATTGTAAGAATTTTTACATAAGACCTGCGCTTTTTAACCAAAATCCTTACTGTTTTTAACAATAAAAAACTCAAATAAGCTGTTTATTTTTGTTTGTGTATATTATAGAGCTTTCTTCCCAAGTTTTTTGTAATTTCTTGTTGATTAATGACTTGAAGGTTATGTTTAGTGGATAACATTTTTGCTGCATCTGAAAAAAGGATGTTGAAGATAATTTTAAAGGGATATTACATGACAAATCGACACAGTCATTTTACTTCACCATCTCAAAATGTTATTAGGATTGGTACCAAATCAGCCATTTAGCCATGAAATTAGCTTATCAGCCATTTTGTAAAAAATTTCTCATTCAAAAACCAGTTTTACACATAAAATTATAATTCACACGCTTCAATACAATTACAAAACAATTGAGTATAGCCTATTAAATTATTGTTCCTTTGGTCCCCGGGTCATTCCAAGTAAAATCATCCAGAAAATAAAGGATTTGTAACCCACCATCTCAGAATTTGATGAAACTTGATGATTTTGTTCTTTTCACATGCCTATGGAAGAATACAAAATTTTAGCTTCATATCTCAAACGGTTTTTTTCTTGCAGACATTTGAAATTAGTAAGAATCTGTCGTTTCTGTTGTTCCCGAGCTCCAAGATAAACTTGCATAGCTTAAGAAAAAAAATTTGTATCTTTGCCATTTTTAATCCAATTGTTATGAAAATTTGCAGTAATATTAAGTAAAGTGTGCTAAATCCAGAAAAATATAAATCATAATTAATTATCTTTCTATATATAGGTCATTGAAAAAAATATTAAATTTTTTTTATATTTTTAGTCCGTTTACACTGTTTTACAAAAAAAATTTATATCTCCTAAAGGCACATTGACAATCAAGTAAACTTTTTTTTAAACTTATCTACATTAAACAGATGCAGCAACAAAACACATGACGTTTTGCATGCTTTGTAAATTAAAAAATCTTTTTAAAAATGTCCAAATAAAAACAAGTTTTTTGAATTTTTTAAATGGAAGAATTTTAAAAATCTAATTTTGGTTTGCACCATTAAATTCAGCTTGAAAAAACAAATATTTTTGTACTTTGAATGTTTGTTCTATGTCTACTGGTTGCTGAGATATTGATTGTTGTTAATACGTTACGTTGTTCAATGTTAACCTTATGGAAAATAAATAAAACTCAATATCTCACTTATTTTTCAACTTATCACAATAAAATTTGGTATATAGCATCTCCTATTTGACTTTTCTTTGATGTTGGCTAAAAACATAAACATTTTCCATTCCTATGTCAGCAATCCTGCATACTCATAGAAACGGAGTGTTAGCTTATCGTAGCAGAAAATAAGCAATTTTGCTGCCTTGGGAAAGCAAAAAATAGTTAATTTTCAATGAACCCACACACCAAATTTTATTATGATAAGTTGGAAAACAAGTGAGATATTGAGTTTTATTTACTTTAGTAAAGAAATAATAGTATATTTCACTACTAGTCTCGAAAGTAGCCCGTTTTGGGGCAAGATAGTGTTTTACATGCGAGGCGTCAAGCCTCGCATGTAAAACACTATCGAGCCCCGAAATGGGACTTTTGTGATGAGTTTTGAACAATACATTTCATTATGATGCAAATAAGTAACCAAACTTGTAATAAAAAATCATCCAACATTTCATAATTTAGTCATTTCTCTATAAGCAAACACAATAGGGCTGAACTGACTATTTTAGTTTAGAGTCAGATGGTTGAACTGTCAAAACTGGAACTTCGTTTGTTTGGGTACGGCAAAATTTTGTTTGGGTACGGAAATGCAAAGTTTGGGTAACGAAAAATCTGCTGATAATTATTTCTTTTGATGAAAGGAAATCGAGGGTTTTCGTAGATCTCAGCTGTACGGTAACGGGCAATTTTCGTATACAGAGTGATGAAAAATGCTTTCTGAGGTCATAAATACGTTAAATCAGTTTAAACTGTTTTTTGCAGTCAAATATACGATACGGTAATGCTATAAGGAACTTAAAGTTTCACCTAAATTTATTTTGAATTGCTGTTTTAGTAAGTAGACTTCTTGGCAGGTTACCTGTGTTAGTTAACACTGGATTTGCAAATTATCGTGGCCTATTTATATACAATTCACATTTATAGTTTTTCACTCCAGGAAGAAAGCTTGTAGTTACAATACACGCTTGCTTACCTACATTAAATGCAAATTAGTTAAAAATTAGCAAAAATGCCTAAATACCAAGAATATTTGCTACCTAACATTATTTGTCAACCTTGGAACATCATATCGTCCAAGAGAAAACAAAACTTTGTATCATTATAGCCTACCATAGTTTTTTAAAATTCCTTTCACACCACATGAGAATTTCCGCAGACTGATGAAACATCCAAATGAAAATAATCTTTAGTGTAACATCGATTAAAAAATTACGAGCCAATAAGGAATCTGAAGAATGTTATGGAGTTTTCCGTGCGCTGATCATAAAACATCATAAGAAATATAAGACAAAAAGGAATCATAAGACACCCACAGAAAGCAATACTAAAAACCTACCTGAATTTTTTTTCCTTAAGTTGTGTTTTGAAACCAATCCACAGACTGAATCGATTCTCACAATTTCTCCAAAAAGCCTAGAAACTTGTAATGTTTTCTTGGTGTTAAAAATGTAACAGCAAGCTCCTTCCTAAAAGAAACACAAAAAAACAAAAAATTACAAAATAAACAAACATTATTAAATTGCAGATAAACAAATGTAAATTGTTTGAAGGCTACTTCAATATTTAAAAAGTTAAGTTGGCTAAGGTACTCATTACCAAAATTTCCAAATAGGCGGGTGCAGTTTGGTCAGCGGTCTAAATTTTATTGGAAATTGGCTATCAATCTGAAACTTTTGTACGTCTGTAACCGAAATTAAGATTATTCGATTTCATCGAGAACAAATCAAGACACTTCAAAACATCAATTATCTATTCTAAATAAACAAAACAATGTAATCAAAAGCATTAAGGTGGAGTCTGATAAGGTCTCACCTGATGGGCCTACACAATCAGAGTATATTTAAGTTAGGCCTTTGATAAGTGCTAGTGACGGGCAAAAATAAACAGTAGAAGTAAAATAGGTAATTTGCATTAGCAGAACAAAATATAATCAGAGGTTATACAGTTGGTGCGTTTCGTCTTGAGCTTTGGCCTATTCCGTTGCCGAAGCTTTCAAACATTATTTGTTTATTCTTAATGATCTGGGGTAATAAATAATGAAAAATTAATCTCAACAAATATTAAATATGATTAAGTACAAATTACAGTATATAGGTATATAGACAGCTATTAAAAAATGTTAACATGTCAATTTAACTTTAGGTATCAGCTGTAGTGTTCTGAAGATATTCACTCCACTCCAACCGCTTCAGGTGTAGGCCTAAACGGTTCCCATAGCTCAAGATAAAACGCCCAAACTGTATCCAACAAGAAGTTCAAAATTTAGTAATAAGGCTGAGGCATACCTAGTTAGGGGGTACGAGTTTCATAGCCTATCTGATCTTCTGCCGTGTGTTCCTATAGCAGACGATTCAACATCTGATTTTCTAAGAAACAATATCGAACGATCTACCAATAGTCGAAGTTCGATGTACCGTCTGTTGGACAGAACTCAACATCCGATTCCATTGTATTTGATATCGATTGATTTGTTACTTTACGAAAATATATTTATCGATAATTAATTATAGTAACGTTTTAATTTAGTTTTTATATTAGGCCTATGTTTAGTATAATTTTAGTTTGACTTTTATTTACGTTTGGTATGGTTTGTTGCTTGTGAGAGAATCAAATGATAAAGGTAGGCCTAGATATAATTGACAATGGTTTCGGTATTTGTTTGTTATCGAAGTTTCTTCTCTAGCCTACTGACGGTTGTTTGTTAAAACAGTACATCAGTTGAGTTAAACACGATAGGTTGATAGTTAATATCGAATAACCAAAATCTGAACTGAGTACCGAAAACAAAACTGATCTTTGCCCATGTTAAATCCTATTGAGAATTTCAGTTATAACCTATAAAAACCTATAAGCATTAAAGGTAAACAATGACAATAAACATAAACCTAGAAGATCAGATATGAAACTCGTACTGAATTGTCACATGGGAGTGTTTTGGAAAAGACTAGAAGAGTTGTTATGATATGCATAATTACCAAACTTGTATCAACTAATCAGAACAACTATAATGGAATGCTGAAAGTTGAGGTTAGGTTATCTTGATTTCACAATACATGACTAGGCCTAAATAAATATCCAAAGTATAAACTTACCAAGAACGATGAAAGCCCGTAGTAGGGTTAACTCATTGTGTCGTAGTTACTTGAAGACCGCAATTAAGTCTAAATTTCCAATTTAAAACCTTAAAGGCCGTTATAACTTTAACTAAAACTGAGGCCAACGGCGCCGGCGTCTCACTCCACACTCCACACGTCCACACTCAGGCTCCAGTTCAGTCCAGTCCGCCGCACCGCACCGGTTAACGTTGCGGCGTCGCGCGTCGTCTGAAGAGAGGTTTTGTCTTGACACAATTCACGCATCATGCTAGTGTTGGTATTTATGGCCCATATTATTTTGGCAGGGTGATTGTATCAATTTGAAATAAATTGCTTATATTGTGTCAGGCATTTTTTTAAATAGTAAACTATTATAAAACATATTAAGTATACCGTAACAAATAACAATTTAACAAATAGTGTAATAATTTTATATAAATAATTCATAACATAATTTATAAATCCGTTAAATTTTTACAAATTATTTTTATATTTTTGAATTTAAGTTTGGACTAAATAAACGATTACTGTAGATTCACTTTACCTGCAGAACATAGGTTTGCTAAAAAATGTGTACCATTGCTTACTTGAGTCGCACATCTCCTTTGGGGTGCATCCGATGCAAATCCGAATGACATTTTTGTTTGGCAAAAGCGGGCATTGCGCACAATTCTTCAGCTCAATTGCAGAGCGCATTGTAAAGAACATTTTATAAACATGGGAATCCTGACGGTACCATGCCTCTACATTTTTGAAATTTCTGTTTATGTTAAATCCGTTTTACCTGAATATATAAATACCACTCATACCTATAACACTAGATTTAAAAATAATTTTTCCGAACAGCACAGATTAAGATTATTTGAAAAAAAACCTGAATATATGGGCAGAAAAATTTATCAGTTTTTACCTTCTAGAATTAAGCAAATAAATAATGTAAACAAATTTAAGAGAGAACTAAAGTCATTTTTAATTCAAAACAGCTTCTATAGTTTAAGAGAATTTTTTGAAAACAAATTTAAGTAACATAGCCTACTTTTGCCAACTATCTGCCGGACTCCAATTTGTCAACCCAACCTAACCTTCCGAACAAGCCTAAAAACCCTTGAATAAATGCCCTTCCATTATTGGAGGACAAGATGACGCTCCCAAAACTCATCGAGTCAACGGGAAAGAGAAGAAGTATCAAGTATCAAGTAAGTAAGTATCAAGAATTTGTGTATTTTTTTACACCGAGGATGATAGTTTTTTATAAGCGCACAAGACTTGTTAATCAAAACGTATAAAGATCGAAATGAATAAACAACAAAATAAAAAAATATGATTAATAAAACGTTATATTTGTTATGTAATTTGATTTTAGATATACTTTTGATTCATATTTTTCACGTGAAAATAACGTTTTTAATTTCACTACATTTTTCACTTTACATTTTTTATCATTTTCACGTGAAAAATGTTTCGCTTTTTACTTTTACGTTTTTTTTTTACTTTTTTCACGTGAAAATAACGTTATTTTTACATTGTGTGCTGACTGGGTTATGAATTAATTATTGAATAAAAATATTCTTAGAAAATTACCTCGTGTATGAAAACATATATCTTTGAAGCTGTTTTCTTCTAAACCAAACCATTTTCAATTTAATATTTTATCGACATATATATAGGAATATTAAGACATGACTTCAAATACTTATTAGTTCGCATACCTTAATGTGTTGGGATTATGTCAGATCATATGATATCATATTCATGACCAAGTCTGATCCGTCCTGATCATGTTGAAATCAGCCCTAATCAGACTTCATTAGTTGGGATCAGACCTGATTGGGTTCAGGAAGAAATGCATCAGATCTGATTGGGTTCAGGATGAAATGCATCAGACCTGATTGGGTTTAGGATCAGACCTGATTAGGTCTGATTATATTAGATCAGACATGGTCAGATCTGATCGTGTTCAGGAATTAACACATCAGATCTGATTGGATTCAGGATCAAACTTGATCGGACCTGATGAGATCTGATTGTATCTGATCGGTCTTGATCAGATCTGATCAGACTCAGGAATTGACGTAGCAGACCTGATTAGATTCAGGATCAAACTTCATCAGACCTGATTGGATTCAGGATCATACTTAGTCAGACCTGATCGGGCCTGATTATGTCAAATCAGACCTGGTCAGACCTGACTGGTTTATGATCAGATCTGATATATTCCTGTACAGATCTGATCAGACCTGATTTAAAATTTTCATGGGGGGTGACCTGTCCAGAGCCTGGAGTAAGCGATCTGAAAAATCACACAATGCGCTGATTGTAGATTTCCCCCTTTGGAAACCGTGTTGATTTGTGTTGATGACTTGATACCGATCTAGATGGTCAGTTAGACGATTTAGGACGATTTTCTCATAAACTTTAGAAAATGTGGAAACCAATGCGACAGGCCGATAGTTTGAAACGTTAGAATCGTCATCTTTTTTATGCAGAGGGTGTACTGATGTATACTTTAGTTTAGAGGGGAAATATCCTAGTTGCAGTGACTGATTTATTAGAATTGACAAAGGGGGAGCCAGTTCATTTGAACAGAATCCAAGCAATTAGCGGACAACAACAAGAGAGTGAGACCAGCCGTTATGACTATCCTGCATTGCTACATTCTTGGACATGCCACAGCTCTTAAGCAATTTAAGCAATTCTCAATAAGCAATGTTAGTGCTTAAAAGTTACGGAGTCTCTAATTCTAAGAGTGAACATCATTACGTTTGTCTGCTTCAGTGCGTCCATGACTTAGTTTAGAGAAAACAAAATTCCCAACTTTTTAGATCGCAAATCTCTCATTATTTTTTGGTTGAATCTGCCACAGTGCATTAAATGGAGGCACTTATTAATTGGAAAAATTAAGTAGGAGGGTTGGGAAATTCACGGTCATAAGTTGAGAATTTTCAGGTGGTCTCCTCACCATACAGTGTGGTGACTAGCGAGAACAGAAACATAATAGAGAGGACACCTGATTGTTGGCGTTGAAGCCGGTCCGCGGCCCGTCTGTGGGCAACAACCACAGATCGTCGCTCAAAACGCTACAAAATTTTAATGCGCGCTTTTCAAATAAACTGCGGTTAGAGGCACTTACAATCAACTAAAAATTCCCAAATTTGGCAGAGAGAATGTCCGTTAGTGCTGCTCACTAAGGGGTATGATTTTTAAGTCGTAAAAAATTATACTGTAATTACAATAATTAATTTAATAGTTGAAAATGAATTAAATTTATATTCATGACATGAAAAAGTTAGTAAGCGTGGACATTTTTTATTTTTTGGTCAGGAAATTTTTGATTGTTACCACGTTTCAGAAAAATAGTTGAAACGTAACATATATTTTTTTGAAAACTACGACCAGCCGTCAACGAGAAAATCCAGGTTGAAGATAAAAAAAAATTCCGCGGCGCTCGGGATATGCAGATGCCGCCTCCGCGCACCACAACGCATTCGGATAACTATTCAATTAAACGTTTTATATGCCGATGGTCCCTTTTATCAACCAATTCTCGTGTTTTAATATTTATTTTTCTAGGTCGTGTTTTAATATTTATTTTTCTAGATAGTTATTATATTTACGTTCATAGTTTTACGTTGTGTAATCTATTGTTAGGACTATTACGGTAAGGCCCCAAAATGGCCAATACCTAGGTTGTACTAGATTCCACTTCAACTTATTAAGTATCATACATTACAGTTTATTTTTCAGGACAGAGGACAATTTTTGATTCTAAATATTTTTATTTCCCTTTTACTAAGATCGCCCAATAATTTTAATTCTAACTTAAAATTGGGAGACTTTTGAAATTGTTCAATGTGAAATACGTGTTTTTGCTGGTTTGCCGGCACTCGTGGAATCTTTTCAAATTATTCAAAGTGCAAACCGAGTGTTTTGTCAAAGTTTGCCGGCACTCATGGTTCACTTTTTAAGTGTTCAAATTGCAAAAATTGTGTTTTTAAGGTAAATTGTCGGCTCCCGGGCAGCCTTGTAGAATTACAATGATTAGGTGTAATTTGTTTCCCTGCCTAGTGACATATAACATGAGTTTTTAGGAAGGATTTACGTACTAACTCCCTCAAAAACTTAAGGTCGGGAAAAATTGGGCCTAGGGGCGCCCAAATGTAAAATTCGACCCTGCTTATACAACCAAATTAAATACAAGTGACGAAGAGGCTCCAGAAAAAATCTTTTAGTTTTTTTATGGTTACTTACCTACACGATTACCTTGAACGTTAATAAAAGTAGTATGAGAAACCCTCTCCATAAAAAAATGCTTTTGATAGGTTTTTTTAATAGAATATATCTTATTATTTTCTAATATGCCTTCTAGCTTTGTTTATTCATTGATTTTTCACTTTATCAATGAGCGTATGTCTAAAATGAAAGAATAAATTAATCGAAACCAGCGTTTGAAAGAGACTGACTTAAAAAAAGGATGTTCAGAGGACTCGAAAGATACCAAGTGTCTTGAAAATAAGTCAGAAATATTCTCAACGATAAAAAAAGCGAAGACTCATTAGTGGTGTTTCTGGAAGACAAAGCATACAAAGTACAGATGAGAAAATATAAATTTAGTCGTAAAACTTAAAAAAAAATTCAGGAGTCCCTTGGTCACTTGTATTTAATTTGCTTTTATAAGAAGGGTCATATTTTACATTCAGGCACCCCATGGCCTACAATTATTTCCGCCCTTAAGTTTTTGAGGGAGTTAGTACGTAAATCCTTCCTTAAGAGCCATGTTATATGCCACTAGAGAGGAAATCAAATTAGACCCAATTTTTCAACAATTCTATAAGAGTACCCGGGCACAACAATTTCAAAAGGCTCCCAATTTCAAGTTAGAGTTAAAATTATTGGGCGATCTTAGTAAAAGGGAAATAAAAATATTCAGAATCAACAATTGCCCTCTGTCCTGAAAAATAAACTGTAATGTTTGATAGTTAATAAGTTGAAGTTGAATCTAATACAACCTAGGTATTGGCCATTTGGGGGCCTTACAGTGATAGTGCCAACAATAGATTACACAACGTAAAACTATGAACGTAAATATAATAACTATCTAGAAAAATAAATATTAAAACACGAGAAGTGGTTGATAAAAGGGAACATCAGCATATAGAACGTTTAATCAAATAGTTATCCGAATGCGTTGTGGCGCACGGCGCCGGCGTCTGCATGTCCCGAGCGCCGCGGAATTTTTTTTATCTTCAACCTGGATTTTCTCGTTGACGGCTGGTCGTAGAGTCTTCAAAAAAATATATGTTACGTTTCAACTATTTTTCTGAAACGTGGTAACAATCAAAAATTTCCCGACCAAAAAATAAAAAATTTCCATGCTTACTAACTTTTTCATGTCATAAATATAAATTTAATTCATTTTCAATTATTAAGTGCCTCTAACCGTAGTTTATTTGAAAAGCGCGCATTAAAATTTTGTAGCGTTTTGAGCGACGATCCATGGCTGTTGCCCACAGTCGGGACGCGGACCGGCTTCACAACAATCAATGCTACGGAGTTACAGATGTCCCCTCTATTATTTTTCTGTGCTCGCTGGTGGTGACTGTATCATGCGACGCCAACGCTACTGTGAAACATTTTTTAATTCACCGGATATAACCTCTCCGCATAGAACGGATGAAACTAAAGGAACATTAATAATTCACTGCTACTTCTACGGTACCTAGTGATTACTGTACTTACTTTGAATACTTCCAGTATTTAACACTTATTTTCTATAGGCCTCGCGCAAACCATACAGCTTTAGCAAATAACCTAAAAGGTGAATATCGTATTTGGCTTACAGTTTTGCCGACTTTTTAAATTTTTGTTTTAATATTACACGTGTAATTATTCTCATGGCTTAATAAATATCTCTGTGCTGTTTTATTGTAATTTTATTATTTATTGTCACCTATTTTAAACAATGTAAAACTTCTATCAGAAGCGCGCGAGGCCCTGGGTCCCTGTCGCCCTCCCCTAATGCCGGCACTGGTTGAGAAAATATTGTCAACAATATTGAGATATTTGCTACTTGGGATTGTATTTTTCTTAGACCTTTAATTATCTGTACATTTCAACCTATAGGTACATATTTAAGAATTTTATTTTTACAAAGCAATGCTTAAACAAATTGATTTTTACAATTTACTATACTGATGTGCAAAGTTTTATTTCGTAGTCTATTTAGTTTAAACTAGATGGTAGTAACCCGCTTCACTGGGTTAAAATCAATTAGACATTCTTAAACCATAGCTCCGAAGGATATAATTTGTAAGTGAAAAGCATTATAATGTCTAATGTTTAGTAAAAATTCATTATATTTTGATGTTTCTCCATATATATATTGGAGGTGGCATATTTGGTGGTGGCAATCATAGTTTCCCTTACAAATATCACGTACTTCACGATTCCTCTTTGAATTTCTTTGCTACACAATAATTACAAATTTTGTACTTCTTACTGGAGTTCATTATAATTGTTAACATACGATTTATTTACATCATGTTTCACATTAACTTTTGTAAACAGAATTGTTTTTGTTTATATGTAGAAATGGAAATATAGAAATACAATTTCTAGATCTCTTAATTATAATGTGTATTTTTATTTGTGAATTCATCAATGGCGACGGATAAAATGGGAAGACAGAAAGAATTTGACCAGTTGATGAAGAAAAGGAGGTTACTAGAATTACGACTAAACAAACTAAAAGATAATTTACCTAAATGTAAAACCTCCCTTGAGACATGTGCCTACTACAATGACAGACTATTTATTTATTTATTTCAAAATGCTACATAACAGGTCATACCCAATTATAATGCAGCATTAATTACAATCAACATCATAATGATAAACAATAAATCAGTGGAGGATTCAGTCCTTTCAAAAGTTCAAAATCTTGATAACATGCACAATTAAAACTATCTTACAGCAGCCTAATCTAATGTGTATGCTTAATTAGTTAAGATAAATACGATAAATAATACTGGAGGAAAAAATGTATAACTGGAAAATGCAACTTCAAATGCCTATCATATAGAAACAAGTAATAATAAATCATAACATATAACAAGTAATAAATAATTCATAACATGACAATAACAGTTCATGCAAACAGTGGTAACTAGGAGGTTATATTCAATTTTTCAATACATTAGTAATAATGCGACGAAAGGACTTTAAGGAGCTATTAAAAATGTCAATGTCATTTACAGAATATGTATTGAACAGTTTAATCATTGTCTGCACTGGTGAATTAGCACCAATATTAGTGCGAGAGAACCAGGGTGTAAAAAGCAAGCGGGTGACTATCAACCGTATGGACTGAAATTGAAGATATACAATCAAATATTGAACTTTACACATGTTCAATAGAAAATGAACTTGAAGTCAGGTGGCACTTAGAAGAAATACACGAAGAGGTAAAAATATTTCTTGAAACAGAGAAGGAAAAGTTTAATACAAATACAACAACTGCTTTTGTCCAATCTCAAAATACACCTAATATTTCTTTTCAGCCATACACACAGGAGGAAAGTTTTCAAAACTTTACCCGGCGCTTTGAAAATTACACCCAATTGCGAGGAAACTTAAGCCCTTAACTTAAAGTGGAATTATTCCTACAAGCGTTGACACCTCAAATTCATGAACAGCTTTACGATATTTGCATGCCAGATGATCCACATAGTAAAACATACGATGAGTTGGTTCACTTATTAATGGCTCAAATAGAACCAAAACCCAGTATTTGGGCTCGTCAGCACAAATTTACGACACATACACAACTAAGTAATGAATCTGTACAAGATTACGCAAATGTCCTAAGAAAACTTAGCGTAGATTGTCAATTTACTTGTGAAAAATGCAATGATTCGGTATCTGAAATTCTACTTCGAATGCAATTTGTCAGGGGACTAAAGAACCCTGAAATACGTCTTCAACTTATTCAAGATAAACTATTACAACCATTTAAAGACGTAGTTGAAAAGGCAGCTACATTGGAACTAGCAAAGAGTGAGAATAGTATAATAAAGGCACAGCATAGTCAAGATGACGTTCACCAAATGTCTAGTAGGTTCAAACAGTCCAATAAGTCAAGTAATACTAACGATACACAACCTTCTAAAAGTCAATCTCATTTTGAGAAACTAAGGAACAAATGCTATAGATGTGGTGATGATTCACATAGAGCAAATCAGTGTAAGTTCAAAAACACTGAATGCAGCTTTTGCAAACGTTTCGGCCACTTAGCACGGGTATGCTCAAGAAAGTCGAACAAGGAAGTAAAACAATCAGAAGAAACTGTCGAACATACTGATGATAGTAATCATGAAATTTACCAACTTCAATCCAAATCGAATGACAAGTTTATGATTCAAGTAAAATTGGAAGGGCAACTAATCTCAATGGAGTTAGATACTGGGGCGGCAATAAGTATTTTATCTTACAATACG